>CAWUFW010006692.1:0-600000 GCA_963921515.1 Calotriton arnoldi | reverse complement strand
GGTTATTATTTGTATTAGTGCCCATCTATTTCTTTAACCTCGTGTTGAGGTGTTTGCATGTCCAGTTATTTTTGGCGATAATAAATTCATAAACTTGAATTCGGAGTCAGTGGTCCTTTCAGACAAAATGAATGCTGTTATATAACCAGATGAGATTCTCTCCTTTACACTACTCAACAGGTAAAAAGATCTTGGCGATCAGAAGGTTCTTATAGATAATTAGATAAGAATCGGCGTTATCAGTTGGTAGCAGAGTAGGATGGTTACCTTTGATGGTAAGGGGAGATCTAGAGCAAGATAGGAGATTAAGTTTCCCCATAGAGCCCGAGTGACGCAGATCCAGAGGACCGTAGGAAAAGGATGTCGGAGGTCGTTGAAAACTGACGGAGAGTGACGGTGCGGCGGAAGTAGCAGTTCGTGGTAGAGTGAGTATGAAAAGAGTGGTGTTTGGTAGATTGCGGTGTTTTATTGTTGTGTGATGTCTTGCGGAGTTGGAACGAGAGTTGGGTGATTGAGGACCGGACCGTGAGCGCGCGCGGGACCGGGAGATTTAGAGTGGTGTAGAACACACCCAGAGTTGAGAGCGTTGACCAGAGGTTGTGGGGGTCACAAGACGTCATTGACAGACCCACTGAAGATAGGGAACACATGTGTGAGTGTGTGAATAACCAACGCAGGTCGTAGGTTATTGTGTGCAGAACATCGAGTGATTGAATCCTATCGAGTGTGTTAGAGGCGATTGTCCGGTCGTTTCGCGGACAGACGGTTGCCAGATTGAGGTCAACAAGCTCAAGAGGCTGATCGGTCATTGGTGGACTGACAGTCAGAGAGGTAATTGTTCGGTAGGACGGACATTATTTCAGAGTATGATTGGGACAGGTGCGAGCGAGAACGAGTGAATTAGGAAGGAGGGGAACTGCTGCGAGCGGAGGAAAAGTGACGTCAGACAAGTGCCGCGCTGCGATAGGCCGGTTGGTGTGAGCCGCGCTGGCATTGGTGGATTGAAATCAGGAAGTAAAAGCTGACATTTTGAGTGCAAATAAAAAGTTGATTCATCATGAAATGTTTTAAAGTTTTACGGGAACTTTGCAGAGGTGACAGACATGTGGTTACTCGGGAAGGAGAGGAAGCCCCTCCCGAGGATACGCCAGCACATTATATGGCAAAGAATGTAGGATTGCATACTATAATTTGGCTTGAGAATTGGCATAAAATGACAGAAGGAGAAGGAGAATTGACTTTCCCACGCTATGGTACTTTCAGGTTAGAGGTGTTGTACCAGCTAAAAAGTATAATGGCTTCTTTACGACCACTACCTAGACCAACACAGTTTGAGGCGCTACATGCGTGGATTAGAGCAGCGTACGATAGGAGGAAAGACAAGAGCCAGGAAAGGGTGAAGAAATCGGTCAGGGCATTTCAAGATGCAAGGTGGGATGCACTGGAGAAAAGGTGGAGAGTGGAAACGATTGAGGGAGATAAGTTATACCCACTGCTAATACAAAATGGAAAGATTACAAGAATCGATGAGGACGACAGTGATACAGACGACAACCTGTTAGATAGGTTGTTGGCAGAGAGGCCACCACCATTTAATCCAGACTCAGAAGAGGGAAAGCCGACTCCAGCAGTAACAATTGATGAGAGACAGAATCAGACTAGCATGAGAGTAGTGGGAAGGATTTCCACAGGAACGGAAGGGGCAACAACGTCTATGATAACACAGCCTCCTGTTGGGAACACAAGATTACCGGACTCCTTGACAGTACCGGTTACCATTGGCCCTATAGTACCGGTATATGACCCAGACCGAGTGAGAGAAGGGAGCTCCGTACAGATGGGAAGGGAAGAAATAACCAGTGAGAGTGGGAATGGGTTCGGAGTACGAGTGGTTCATTTCCCAAGACCATTGGAGACAAGTACGCCGTTACCGGCTACTGCGGACTCTTCCTTTAGACAGGAGGATGAGAGACCAGTCAGACCGAGGTCTTTGCACGAATCCAAGTCAGCTTTGAGGATGTGGACACCAACAGTAACAAACCAAAGTGATAGGATGCCAGGAGATAGAGCACAAAACATCTCGGAAGACAGACCAAGTTCCAGGAATATGATGGAAGGGAATAGGTCACAAGGACAGAATAGTGACTGTGATGAGCGGGACGGTTCATCTTGTCGAGAAGTACTGAGGAGTGCAGTACAGGCAAGGTTGCTAGACGTAGTAAGGTTGAAAACAGAGGTAGACGAGATGATTAGCGGGAGTCTGCCTTTGGAAAGGGTAGAAATTTATGGATCAGACGAGTTGCTGTTCGTAGCAAAAGATGTGACTCGAAAAGCTAGAATAGCACATGAAAACTTAACGGCGTTGGCCAAAAGATATGAGGTAGACCTGAATAAAACTAAAACGTTGCAAGGACCGCATAGATTACAATACAGTGACCAGGAGCTGGAAGAGAAAAGAATCACAGGATTAAGGACACACACCAGAGATCTGATTGTAGGAATGCGGATATGGATTTTGTTGGACAAATGGGAAGAAAGGTGGTCTAAGAAGAAACTAGCAAAGAAAGCTAAGAGGGAAACGTCGCCTCCAGGAGGGGGGGCGACGGGTGTCGGAAATTTTCCTTTACGGGAAGTACAGAATGGAGGGTATGTGCATGTGCCATGGAATAGAGGTGATTTGGCAGCATTTACAAATGATTTTCCTCGGCTGAGGGAGAAACCAGTAGAGTGGTACAAGCAGGTTGAGCGGTTTGTTAAAATTTCAAAAGTATTGTGGATTGATTTGAACACCTTGTTTGACATAGTGGTGCCGGGAGATTTGTGGACAGCTTGTAAAGTTGCTGTCGAGTGGCCGACTTCGGAACCTGAAAGGGAGCCGGTTACAAATGGTCCATCACCCCTAGTAATGAAAAAGTATGAGCAGGTGATTACATGGCTAAAACTGAAGATTTCACCTCAAGATATAGATTGGGTTAAGATAGATCGGACTGTACAGGAACCCAAAGAAACGGTGCATGAATATTACGAAAGACTTCTGCAAGCTTTTAAACAGTATAGTGGATTAGATACGTTAGACCCCAAGGATATGGGACAGTTTGTCTCAAAGTTTGTACTGGGTCAGAGAACAGAAGTCAGTCTCATGATACAGCACCATTTGATCTGCTGGCAGAACAAGCCGGTAGATGAAATTTTGAGGTATGCGAGATACTGTAGTGATGAGGTGGAATCGAAACATCGGAAGCTAAAAGACAAATTGATGCTTGTCCAGATGCAGACAGCACAGGGTCAGCCTAGTGGAGGGACCTTAGGAAAAAAACAAGGAAATTTCCAGGGGAACCAGAATGGGCAAGGACAGGGAAAGGGAAAACCAATAGACCCCAAGACGGGAGTGGACGTGGCCACACTGAAGAAGACCACTGCGTGTCATCTTTGTCGCCAGGTCGGACATTGGAAACGCGAGTGTCCTTTGAATCCAGTTAATCAGTTGCAGGAAGAGGAAGAGGGGGTTCAGGCACCCGCGCAAGAGGTAGTTAACACTGTGACGAGGCCTAGGACGATGAAAGGGGGAATATACAGCTCTCACGCCCAGGTTCCCCAGGCTCCAAGGATTTCACAAGGAATACGAACGTACCAACAGATGCCCCTGTTCGAAGACTATGACGAGAGTAGCTCAGACCGTTTATCCTGACGGTGCCTGAGGGGGGAGGAAGACTGCACGCTTGGAGCGGTCTTGGAGGTAGACCAGAGAGGACCTTTTGTGGAGGCAGATATTGAGGGTCATCCTGCCACACTTTTGGTTGATACTGGTGCTACCCGGTCTACTGTAAGATCAGCAGTGGTCCCTAACCTACCCCTCTCGGGACAATCAATCCAGGTTGTTGGAGTAGCGAACAAAAGAATAAGCAGCCCGTTGACAGAACCGATCTTAGTAAAGATATGTTCCTTCCAAACTAGACATCAGTTTGTAGTGTGTGATACGAGTCCAGTTTGCCTTTTGGGAAGAGATCTGTTGTGCAAGTTGAACTGCACGATTTATTGTACGCCTCAGGGAGTGGAGGTCCAGACAAGGGATGACGATGCTGACTTTAAGGTTACAAATCAGCATCTATGTATAGATCTGTACCCAATGGTGACTGTGGAAGAACTTCCACCTGATTTGAGAGACGCAGTGTCATCTGTGGTGTGGGATTTCGCAGGCGATGAAATAGGTCTAATCAGAGGGGTTGAACCAGTGCGGATTGAGGTGAAGAAAAATGTTGATTTCCCCAGGACACCTCAATACAATTTGTCGCCTGAAACGATTGCAGGGATAAAACCTGTGATCGAGACTTTCATTGAGAAAGGCATTCTAAAAGAGATCAGAGGTAGCCCCTGTAATTCACCTATTATGGGACTACAGAAACCGAGCGGAAATACAGGATCGTGCAAGACCTGCGAAAGGTCAACACGATAGTTGTCCCCTGTTGTCCAGTGGTACCGAATCCTTCAGTAATACTGTTCCAGATCCCATGCGAAGCCGAGTGGTTTACGGTCATCGACTTGTGTCAAGCCTTCTTTCGATACCGCTCCATGAGGAAAGCCAATTTCTTTTTGCATTCAGGCTGGAAAATCGCGTGTTAACATGGTGTCGTATCCCTCAAGGGTATACAGAAAGTCCATCGATCTTTAACCAGATCCTGAAAAAGAATCTTGAGAGCTTTGTGTTGCCGCAGAACTCAGTCCTCGTGCAATACATAGACGATTTACTCATTGCCTCAGAAACAGAAGATGCTTGCAGAATTGACACTGTAGCCCTGTTGAACCACTTAGCAGAAAATGGACATAAGGTGTCCCCGAACAAGCTGCAGTACTGTTTGAATGAGGTACAGTACTTGGGACACAGATTAGAGAAAGGCAAGAGGAAGGTGTCACCAGACCGAATTGAGGCAATAATGAGTATGGCAGTACCCACTACACAGAGAGAAGTTAGGATGTTCCTGGGAATGGTTGGCTACTGTTGACAGTGGATTCCTAGTTTCTCCTTGAGAGCAAAGCCTTTGCAGAGGCTTACGCACAAGGATGTGGGTGATCCGGTACCATGGGACGAGGAGTGCTTGATGTCATTCCTGAAACTGAGAGAGGAATTGTGCAGTGCTCCGGCACTGGGGATGCCTGATTACAACAAGGCCTTTTCATTGTTCTGTTGTGAGAGGGAAGGATGTGCATTAGCAGTCTTAGCTCAGAACCATGGAAGTGTCCGTAGACCAGTTGCCTATTTCTCAGCTACTCTAGATCCAGTAGCTTCTGCGTTGCCCGGATGTCTAAGATCCGTTGCTGCAACCGGTGTCAGCATTGAAGGATGTGAAAGCATTGTAATGGGACATCCATTGACTGTACATGTGCCACACTCGGTTGAGTTATTAATGACCAGGACCAAGACTCAGCACTTAACGAACAATAGGTTAACGAGGTACGAGCAAGTCATACTTGCCGCAGAGAATGTGACTCTGAAAAGGTGCTCTGTCTTGAACCCTGCGACATTGATGCCTACACCGAATGCAGATGATGAAGATTGTGCGGACCATGATTGTCTCGATGTAACCGAACTTTGCACCAAACTGAGACCTGACATTGTCGATGAACCGTTGGCTGACCCAGATGAAATTTTCTTTGTCGATGGTTCATGCTTAAGAGACAGTGTTGGGCAATTGAGAGCAGCGTTTGCTGTGTGTACCATTTCGGGAGTGGTTGAGGCTGCTTGCCTAGAAGGAGTACGCTCCGCGCAGGTAGCTGAAATCATTGCCTTGACCCGTGCCTGTTTGGCCACTGATCAAATTCGAATCACGATTTACACGGACAGCCAATATGGGTTTGGTGTGGTGCATGATTTCGGGCAGTTATGGTCTCAGAGGGGATTTTTGACATCATCTGGCTCACCCATTCGGAATGGAGAATATGTAAGACAACTGTTGGATGCATTACAGCATCCGAAGGAAATTGCTGTTGTAAAATGTTCAGCACATGGGAAGGGGGAGGACTTTGTGTCATTGGGCAATAACTACGCGGACGAGGTTGCCCGGTTCTGTGCAGAACAAGGATGCATATTCACAGATAGATACGCAGGGGAGAGCCAAGAAAGAACCGAACTCAACATAATGTTGGCCATGGCAGACACTTGGTAAGAACTTAAGCGATTGCAGGATGAAGTCTCAGACCAGGAGAGAGAGGGATGGATCAAAGCTTGTTGTGAGAGAGGAGATGTGGATGTGTGGGTCTCCAGTGATGGGAGAGCCGTATTACCAGAAGAGCTGTTGAGTCCGATGGCAAGGCTGATACATGGACAGGCACACCTTGGTAGAGATGCAATGATGAGGGTGTTTAGACAGACGTGGTACAACCCACGATTTCGGGCAATGGCTGAAACAGTGTGTCAAAGGTGTGTTACGTGTCAGCAGATGAACGCTGGAAAGAAAACTGTAGTCACATTGAGTCACATTGGGAGGTCAGGTGGGCCTTTCAACAGGATACAGCTAGACTTCGTGGAAATGCCTAAGTGTAATGGGTTGAGGTACATTTTAGTGCTGGTATGTGTAGTCTCACGGTGGGTGGAGGCTTACCCAACACGCAGGTGTGACACTCTCACAGTGGCTAAGTTATTGTTGAGGGAGCTCATCCCTAGGTTCGGGATCCCGACCTCTTTGGATTCTGATAGAGGAAGGCACTTCCACAGTGAAATCATGAAGTTACTTTGTGCTGCATTGAATATTGACCAGAGACTCCACTGTAGTTACAGACCAGAGGCTTCTGGGATGGTGGAACAAGTTAATGGAACTTTGAAGGCCCGTATGGCAAAAATGTGTTCTTCAACATCCCTGAAATGGCCCGACGCTTTGCCGCTTGTGTTGATGAGCATGCGAAGAGTCCCAGACAGGAAAACCGGGTTGTCCCCCCACGAAATACTAATGGGAAGGGCAATGAGATTGCCGGCAGTACCAGCTACAGCTTTGATAAACAACACTGATGACTTGATTCTCGATTATTGTAAAGGAGTATCTGATGTGGTCCGTTCTGTATCCCAGCAGGTGCAAGCTGCAGTGGTTCCAGCCTCGAGTGATCTGTGCCACGACTTGTGTCCCGGAGACTGGGTGCTTGTCCGGAAACACGTGAGGAAGAGTTGCTTGGATGCCCGCTGGCGTGGCCCGTACCAGGTGATACTCATCACGAACACCGCAGTAAAGTGTGGAGGATTGCCGAACTGGGTGCATGCCTCCCATACCCGCAGAGTTTCAGCACCCTTGGAAGAAACAGCTCCTCTCGTGAATGAAAATCCAGCTGATGTGGCAGGGCCACATGAGAGGACAAGTCAAGCTGTAAGGGTCGCTGACACAGCTGGTGGTGCACTAGAGCAAGCTGAAGGGGGTTTCCACAGTTCGAACCCTGACTCAGACACCGAAGACAGAAACGGTGCAGTGGGCGGAGAAGAGTCAGATTCAGCAGAAAGAGGAAGTAGTGCACTTGGTATAGCAGGGGAAGGCAGACGAACGAACAGAAGTGAAGAAAGTTGGCCTGAAAGACAGAGGCGACGGAACCTGAAGTTAGCGCCTGAAAGAGACCTTGTCCCAGTGTCTGAAGCATCTGAAACAGAGGCAAGTGACGAAGACCAGGCTCAAGATAGTCGGCGAAGGTCGAAAAGAACCAGAGTACCTTGTCGCAGATACTCTACCCCTGAGTGGACTTACACAGTGTTTGATGCCGGGGGTGGTGAGTACGGGAAGGCTGAGGTCAGTGCTGGTGGTCCGTCGAAGCCCGAATGTGGTGGTGAAGGTGGTGCTGCAGTTGCCGGGGCTCGAAGTAGAAGGAATACTGACCCTCACAGTTCCGAATCCCCCGCTTCTGAGTGAAGTTTGAAACTTGGTTCTGCATCGACTTGAATTTCCGTCTTTTGGGTTTGAGCCGTCTTCACATGAAATGGTAATTTTGCGTCTTGAACTTTTGTATCACGTTCTGGAATTGCTCAATGAGGATCTTATTGTGGATCAACTATAAACTGTAAATAAAAGTCTAAAAGAAGAAGATAACCTAGGTCCGAGTGGAAGAAGAATAAACTTAGGGACTTTCCACAGAAGAGGAACGAAAACTAGGGAAGTCTTTTTCTGGACTGAATAAATAAGATTGTGATCGAAAAGGGAAAATCCGGAGATTTCATGGTTGCTCGAACTGGTTAAGCAAGTCACGAGTAACGGACACCGAGACTTTTTAGGGTTCATTGCTCTAACCAAGAACTTTTGAGAACTTTCGAAACCATGGAGCCGGGAGATCCCAATCGTAGATCTAAGTGGATTGTAGGCGTACTTATAAGTAGTGTGATAGTTTCTATAATCATAGTAATCATAGTCTCATATACTGGTTCGCATGAGCTAGAAGTGAAGGGGGTGCCGGGGACACCTACACCTACTACACCTAGCCAAAAGGGGGTAAACATGGGAGCTGACAGAGCTTTGCTATTAGAAGAAAGTCGTAGATTACATATAGATTTGTCTAGGAGTGATTTTAAGCTTAATGCATATGCTAAGCTGCTATATGAGTATGTTGATGTGATGGATGCGAAAGATTGTTATGTGTGTATGCAGTTGCCTGCTTCAGTGGACGAGGGTATTAGGTATCACCATCTTCCACTGACTTATGGAATTTCATGTAGTCTTTTGCTTAGTTTATTTTATGAGAGAGATCAGTTTGAGTATTTCTTTTCCAATTTCGACGCAGTGCTTCCTGAAGTCCCAGCTTACAAGCATTTGAATAAGTATGACTATTATAAGACCGAGGATAGACTCAGGAAGTTCTTCATACCGAGTTTGGAATTGGATACAGCATTCGCTCACAGACACAATCTGACCTGCTCGTTGTCAGATGTAGAGAAAAAGTTTGGAGATCAGGTAGAGGACAGGTATAGAAAGCTGACCCAGTCACGAGACATGGGGCATCACAGACTTGATTGGACAGATGAAGAAAAGTTGCATAAGACAAAGGGAAGCTATGGTCCTATAGCGTTAGACAAAGAGCAGAGGGGTAAGTTGTGTATAAGGCGTTATCAGACTTACTACGAAAAGGTTGCAGTGGGACAAAGCACTTGTGATCACGTTTTCACCATGGCAGATGTGGCAAAAGATTTTCTCCAAGGTCCGGTGCAAGTGATACCAACGGTGTATTTTGTGTGTGGGAAGAATGCTTATGTGAGGTTGCCTGCAAATTGGTATGGAACATGTTATTTGGCAATAATATTTCCAAAGATTTACCATTCAGAGGATTTGGAACTTCTGGAAGGTGGGAAGCATTCAAGAGCGAGACGAGCTGCAAGTGCAGGAATTGTTGTGGGGGATATCTTTGGAGCTATGATACCCAGTCTGGGAGTAGTCTTGAATGATGTGAAAATTCGGAGATTAGCGACTGTGGTAGATGAATTTTCAATGAATACAGCAAAGTCATTGGTGCTAGTGGAAGGAGAGATGTTGTCGATAAGGGCAATGGTTTTGCAGAATCGCCTTGCTTTGGATGTCTTGTTGGCAAAAGAGGGCGGAGTCTGTAAATTGTTGAAGGTTCAAGAGTGCTGCACTTATATACCAGACCGTAGCAAGGATCTGGAGAAATATATAAGTAACATCACTACAATCCACACAAAAATAGCGGATTTGACCGAAGAAGGGGCTTGGGAAAAGGTAGGCAAGGGTTTTGGTCAAGTGGGGAGTTGGGTTGCAAATCTGGGAAAAGGATTCTTTGGGTATGTTCTGAGACCCCTCCTTATCGTGGTGGTTTGTGTGGTCTGTCTGTGGATTTCGATCAAGGCCTATAAGTGGTATCGAGCAGGCCGAGTCAAGAGAGCTTTGAGGGAAAATGAGATGAGATTGGCAAGACTGCAGGACAGTCAATATCAGAGGCTCAAGAGCATGGAGAAACTAAGATCAGGGAAAATGGCAACGAGTTCTGTTTAGATCGGTTCTTTCTCCAAGGAGTTGAATGAAATGTGATGACAGGAGTCATCAAAGGGGGAACTGATAGAGCGAAATGTTCTTGTGAATTGTAGGGGTGCATCATAATCACTGGTAGTCCGCACCCGCATGTACTCAGAAATATATTCGTATATATTTAGTTGTATATCCATGCATGTTTAGTAAAGAATGAATAGCTCACTGATATAAAGTGAATCAGCAGTATAATTGTGTTATGGTAATTATGCAATGTAATGTTTATTGAATCGTGTGAAAAAATAATGCATAGAGAAATTAGTTCGTGTGTAATTCAATTGCAGTAGTTTAAACGTGCACCATATTAAAGTTGCACATGTAATTCATTTTCGCACATGAATTGTAATGAAAATGCTTATAGGGAACAGTAAAGTGTGTGTTTAAAAGTTATATGTAAAGGCCTGACTACATATATGCTTAGGGAAGGCCTGGTTTATTCTTATGTTAGTTTATTTTGTAGGCAGAGAAAAGTTTCTCTTGGTAAGGCTCTCTGGGCACAAACGGTAGATTTAATTAGCACAGCAGAAGGTTTCTGTTGAACGTATCTTTTGTTGCAGGTGCAAGGACACATGTCTCGTTAGTAAAGACTAACTCTTTGTTTTCAAAAGTTAGAGAGATGGGAGGCATGGTACGGGAGTGCAATGGAATTTAGGGATGATACTTTCAGCGGAGAAGGTGCCTGGGACTCAAGGTCATCGCAACCGTCCAGGATGAAGTAACCGTTTCGATGGAAAAGTACAAGAAAGAAGACCTGGCCAAGGAGGCGTGATCAAGGCGTGTACAATTGTATTTGGGTTTTTGTATTAGGGATAGTGCCCCGAGGGAGGAGGCCAGAGAAGAGGTAGGGGAGACCAGAGAGAAGGACAAAGAGTGTCCTGAGGAAGGAGCTGAGCTTAGGTATTGTGTGATTGCACTTCTGAGGAAGTCTTCACAACTGACACCTTTTATTCACTCTTGCCTGGGAAAATCGTTATGTAGGGATGTCACTAAGTGTTAGTGTAGGGACAGCAATTGATTTAAAGCTTGCTTAGATAAATGAAGAGCAACGTAGAAATAGGAGCAATCATAGCTTGGTTGATCCTTCTAGAACTATCGATCCTCTTCATTCTGAGTCGGATGAGACTCCTGCGTAGGTTATTATTTGTATTAGTGCCCATCTATTTCTTTAACCTCGTGTTGAGGTGTTTGCATGTCCAGTTATTTTTGGCGATAATAAATTCATAAACTTGAATTCGGAGTCAGTGGTCCTTTCAGACAAAATGAATGCTGATATATAACCAGATGAGATTCTCTCCTTTACACTACTCAACAGGTAAAAAGATCTTTGCGATCAGAAGGTTCTTATAGATAATTAGATAAGAATCGGCGTTATCACAAGTATCATAACTCTAACGTTGCAATTTCTGAGGGAGAAAACAAACGGGGGATATTTGAGAGGAAGGGCAGCACCAATGAAGGGCTGGAGATGCCAGCACACAATCACGTCTCCCACAACTGCTTACCCGTCCCAGCCACCACCACCGGCCCCGGAGCATCCTTTTCAATGGTGTTGCGCTTCTTTACAGACTGAAAGATGGCATGTGATTAGTCTGGACACCTCTATATCGCATCAGTGTACTTCAGACCCCAGCCGCTCACTCGTCCACACCAGTGGGGTAACAAAGGCCCCTGCAGCCCCTGCGGTGCGGGGCGGTGGCTCCAAGCTCCAGGGCCCCCCTCAGCAGAGCACAGTACCCTGACGCGAGAGCTCCTGATTGAGTCTGGAGGGGGGCCCCTCTATGTATGTTTGCAGGTGGGGCGGGGGGCTCAAGTTTCGTTACGCCACTGGTCCACAACCGACCTCGCAAGTGACTTTTATTCGATACAGCTTCATTACCCTTTCCTAATGATCAAACAGTGACACGGCTACCAGGCCCTAACATGGCGTGTTATCTACCCTGAAATATGGATTCCAACACCTAGTGCCTTGACAAAGCCCCAGGTCTGTGCACCGGAGCGGGCAAAACACTTGACTGTTCTCTAGCTGTACATCAAGATCCGGACAGAAGATTAAAGAAATGTCTTGCTACAGACAAGAGATGGTCTTCTTTTTGCTCTTACTATAATCATGTATAAAAGGAAATCTGCTTATTACTATAAATTAATTCAATTTAGAATATTTCAAAGATGGCATGTGATTGGTTCTCTGAAGATCAGAGGGACTTACATTTCACTTTACAAGTACCCCACTCCCTCCAGGGCTTGTTGAGGGCCACATTATCCTATTAGTGCTCATTAAGTAATTGGCCCATAATCCCCTTTCACACCAGATCTAAATCTTGGCACTTCTAATTCAATAATACAGCAAAAGGCAGAAATGTAGAGCAGATTCTACCAGAACAGTGTAAAATGGAATGGAAGCCCGGAAGAGAAATGAGCACTTGGGACAAGCAGTGTGAACAATAACTATTGAGGCGACAAAGGGGCGCAGCTGACGCGAGAGGAGAGCACTGGAGAGGAGATGAGCGGGGTCTCGTGAAAAAGCAGCCCAGGGAATAATAACACATGGCAGGTATGCCCAGGGCATTTCATTATGTGTCATATAACGGTTGTGCCGGGTTTGTGTGCAGCGTTCTCGCTATCGAGTCCTTGTGAAGTTTTTGAGGGCGGTATCGAATAAGAAACAAAGGTTGGTGGAATGACAGAGGAAGGCAGATTTCACATTAAATCAGATTCTTATTCTTGGTAATAGCCAGATGCAACAGCCTGCACATCGCTGCCATCTAGTGGCCATAAAAGCATCAGATCAGCAAGTAGAAAAATAAACATGGACAGACAAGGTAAAGTTTACAAGGGTACTCGGTTTTTCCTACTTGCTTGGGGGCTTATTTGTAAAGTGGTACATGCGTGACGCAGGGCTCTCAATCCGATTTATGAAGCCACGCATAGCCATCCCGCATGGCTTTGAATGGGCTATTAAATCATGATCAAGGCAACGCAGTGCAAATGGCTGCATCGCCTTACTCTGCGCCTGGGATGTGCTCCATGGCCGTTTAGTGAAACTTTAGCTATTGCCTTTGCTAATGCTAATATTGTTTGTCAGGAAAAATGCATCAGATGTAGAAGCAGCGTATCAAGGGGGGGCGTGGGCGAATGGGCAGGGCAACAAGACCATAACAAGCACTGGCAAAGGAGATGGGACACAACCAGCTCACCAGTCCAGGGACACTGTGTTGCAGGGGGTAACTCATAAGAGTCAAGTGTCTGCTGGACCCCAGCCTCAGGGCAAGCTACATCCTGGTATGCTGCAGCATAGGATGAGGGGAGAGGGGGTTAATTACAAGTAGCATGGGTAGGTTTGCAGCTCAGTGAGTTGCATGGGGCGGGGGACAATAGGCAAATTGCTGGAGATGTAAAGGGCGAGTTGAGGGGACACAGCAGAAGAAACATCTGGTCGGGCCTGCAGTGTGTACAAAGTCAGCGTGTGATGCCGCTGTGACTCACAGCATCAGTTATGCATAGAGCAACATCCGCATATCCCCTGTTAGATGCTATTCCAGCGACCATTGCTCGATAGCGATATGTAATAGAATGAAGGAATGTGTGATGGAATGGAAGGAATGGGTGATGCATCCTACAGCTTCTTCCTGATAAGGAACTAATTTCTTGACCGATATGATCCAACTGTTTCTACCTAGTAGCTCGCAAGCACCATTGCACCAAAACAGACAAAGATAAAAATGCTGAAAAGCGTCTGCGGTATGTGCTGTGGGTGGTCTTTGCAGCAGGACGTAAGTCAGACGCATTTAAAGGCGCAGGCAGTGACCAATTGGAGGAACGGGCCGCAAGGACAGCATGCATTTTAAAGAGACGGTAATCTGCTGATTGGGTGCACGGGCGCCATTCTTAAAGTTAAAGTGTGGCATGGTACACTGTTGACAAAAAACAAAAGAATGTTTTAAAAGTTGATTTAGGCGAGCCACACAGCACAAAAGAAAGGAGCGCAGCTGCCATGTTAAATGTGAAGTGCGATGTGGCGCACTGTAAAAATAAACATAATTAATGTTGAAGCGCAACGTTGCTGCGTGCAGCAAGTGTTTTTTGTAAATTTAAAGTGGCCTCACAAGAGGTGCTGCCACCATATTTTAAGCTAAAGCACGAGGTTGCAGTGTTTGGCAAGCGCTTTTTGTAAATATAAAGTGTCAAATAAAGCACGACCTACAAAGCAGCAGTAGCCAAGGTGGGGGCGCGAGCTATAACGAAAAAAGGAGTGCTCAGACACTAATAAATAACACGACGAGTAACACATGTACGAGGGGCATTCCTCATGGGAGGGTACAAAAGTAAAAAAAGAGGGACAAGTGACCATATTAACCAATGAAAAGCTGCCATTTACAAAGGATAGTAAACGGAGCCAATTAGAAAGATGGGTGTTGCTTAATGCCCATATCCTGACTACATCATGTCTCGAAGAGACAGCGCAAGCGCTGCCTAGGCGAGACTTAATAATCTTACATGCAACAAAGGCACCCTTGCACCATTGTGCAAAGGAGTCTGCGTTGGAGCTAGGCTGCCGAAATGGCACCAGAGCAGGGAGAAAGGACAAGAATGCACCGTATTGCTTAAATAAAGTGTATTCCTGCCCTTTCAGTTTGCCGTACGGCAGCACAGCAAGGTGCCTTGCTGCGGTGCCCTATGCCAAAATCCCATAAATGAGTCCCTTAGGGGGCTTGTGGTTCTGATCTCTGCTGTCAGAAAAACATACATTCTCATTTACCAAACCCATTACTGTGACTTACAGCCAGTAAAACTTGAATGGACCAGGGTGATTTCTCTACCAAGGATACCATGCCGCCTGATTCGGAATCATGGGTCTCATTTTTGGTATTTTTGGCATATGGCAGCGCAGCAAGGCACCTTGCTGTGCTGCTGTACACCCAAGTGAAAGGGCAGGAATGCACTGTATTTAAGCAATACTGTTCATTCCTGTCCTTTCTCCCTCTCCTCGTTACGCCTAACCTCGGGAGGCATACGGATTTGCGCTTCCCCAGGTTTACATGATTTTGTGAATCTGGGGCAGCATCAAATTCCATGGGTGTTGCATGGAAAAACCCATCGCAACGGCCATGAAATGCCTCCTGAGTGCGGAGTAAGGCTACGCAGCGATTTGTGCTGCGTTGCCTTACTCACGATTTATTAGGCCACTCAAAGCCATGCAGGGTGGCTTTGCGTGGCTTCATAAATTGGATTGAGAGCCCTGTGTCACGCATGTACCACTTTATTTGGTGCAAAAGTGACGCAGGGGTCTCATAAGTAAGCCCCCATGTGTCCCTTTGTGTAGGATCAGTCATTGCAGTTATCCACAGCACATGCCCAAAATACCTTATGCAAGTTGAAGAGAATTTTAATACGGCTCTTCTGTTCGACTAGTGACCATGGTAGAGGCTTTAATGCCAACATTATGTTATTATATTTGCTAATACAGACTCCCAATCTGCAGTCTTCTTTCTGTACTATTTCATTTCTTAGATGAGGCTTGAACAGAACTGGTTGCTGTCAATGAACTGGGGCTTAATTAGGGGTCTGGTCCATCTGGAAGGGATTGCCACCTTCTGAAGTATGTTGAAACGGTGGTACACACGTGACTAACTTATTGCCATGGCCCAGAAAGCAAAGTCCAGATTCAAGTGTGATTATTAGTATTTTTATTTTGCTCGCTGACATTGTAACCTTCTGCATGGACTGAGGAGATGCGATTCTCTGCCTTGGCTTGTGGCGGTGCACAGACAAAATATCGAGTTTTTTATTTCGACCTACATTAATATCGAGTTTTAAATATCGTAGGGACAGAATATCGACATCAAGAATATCGGTGACCAGAATATCGACCTGAAGGTAAGAAATATTGTTTTTATTAATATAGAAGTTAGTAATATCGATAGCAAAAATATCGATGTTAATAATATCGATGTTTATGTTAGTGTTATGAATTTTAGTATGTATTTTATATGTATGTGTTACACATGTTTTGTTATGTTTTGTATTTTTTTTAAATATATGTATTAATTGTTTAGAAGTTAGTAATTTTTTTTAAAGTAAATTTTGCGTTTTAGTACTGTAGCGGGTTGTGGGTTTATAGGGGAATAGGGTGGGAAGTAATTTAATTATAGTAAATTAATTCATAATTTTTAGAAATTATTAATATTTTTAATTAAATTTTGCATTTTAGTTCTGTAGCGGGTTGTGGGTTTATACGGGAATAGGGTGGGAAGTAATTTAATTGGAATTAAGTAATTATTAATTTTTATTTATTGGTATTGATAATTAATTTACTTTTAATTAATTATTAATTGGTAATTAATTTTTATTAATTGATTAATTAATAATTATATTCATTGTATTAATTTTTTATTGGAGCGGGTTGTGGGTTTATAGGGGAATAGGGTGGGAAGTAAATTAATTATAATAAATTAATTAATAATTTTTATTTTTGGGTATTGATAATTAATTTATTGTTTATTAATTATTAATTGGTAATTCATTTTTATTAATTAATTAATTGATAAATATATTGATTGTGTTAATTTAGTTTAGGAATGGATTGTGTGTTTATAGGGGAATAGGGTGGGAAGTAATTTATTATAATTAAGTAATTATTTATTAATGTTTATTGGTATTGATAATTAATTTATTGTTAATTAATTATTAATTGGTAATTCATTTTTATTAATTGATTAATTGATAATTATATTAATTGTGTTAAATTTTATGCGGAGTGGGTTGTGTGTTTATTGGCGAATAGGGTGGGAAGTAATTTAATGTTATTAAAGTAATTATTCATTTTAATTTATTGGTATTTATAATTAATTTATTGTTAATTTAATAATAAATCATTATTTAATTAAAAAAATATTTAATTGATAAGTATGTTATTTTTAACCCCTACGCTATCCAACACTTTCCCTACTGTTGCACTCTTTGGAGTGGGAATAGTACTTTTTACCCCTACGCTATCCAACACTTTCCCTACTGTTGCACTCTTTAGAGTGGGAATAGTAATTTTTACCCCTAACCTATCCAACACTTTCCCTACTGTTGCACTCTCTGGAGTTGGAATAGTAATTTTTACCCCTACTCTATCCAACACTTTCCCTACTGTTGCACTCACTGGAGTGGGAAAAGTAATTTTAAGCTTTTCGTTATCCAACACTTTCCCTACTGTTACACTCTCTGGAGTAGGAATAGTAATGTTTAACCCTACGCTATCCAACACTTTCCCTACTGTTGCACTCTCTGGAGTGGGAATAGTAATTTTTACCCCTACGCTATCCAACACTTTCCCTACTGTTGCACTCTCTGGAGTTGGAATAGTAAGTTTTACCTCTACTCTATCCAACACTTTCCCTACTGTTGCACTTTCTGGAGTTGGAATAGCAATTATAACCCCTACGCTATCCAACACTTTCCCTACTGTTGCACTCTCTGGAGTGGGAATAGTCATTTTTACCTCTACGCTATCCAACACTTTCCCTACTGTTGCACTCACTGGAGTGGGAATAGTAATTTTTATCCCTACGCTATCCAACACTTTCCCTACTGTTGCACTCACTGGAGTGGAAATAGTAATTTTAACCCTTTTGCTATCCAACACTTTCCCTACTGTTGCACTCTCTGGTGTGGGAATAGTAATTTTTACCCCTACGCTATCCAACACTTCCCTACTGTTGCACTCTCTGGAGTGAGAATAGCAATTTTTACCCGTACGCTATCCAACACTTTCTCTACTGTTGCACTCTCTGGAGTTGGAATGGTAATTTTTACCCCTACGCTATCCAACACTTTCCCTACTGTTGCACTCTTTGGAGTGGGAATAGTAATTTTTTTCTCTCCGCTATCCAATATTTTTCTGTATTGTTTTAGTTAATGTTGTGTATAATTTATTTTAAAAACATTAAAAATATTGTAGTTTTTTAATTTGTTATATATTTTTTTATATTTTTAATTATATTATTTTTGTATGTGTACATATTTATTTATAATTTATAAAATGTTTTTAACAATTTATAAGTTATTAAATTAATTATTTATGAATATTATTAAGTAAGTATATATATATTATATTTTATATGTATATGTTTAATTTATTTTAACATTATATGTATTAGTTATTATTTTTAAACATTTTTTAATATTTTTAACTATGTTTCTTTTAATTATATGTATTATTTACTTTATTTTACATTATTTCTTAACATTTAAAAAACGATATTTTTACAACGATATTTTTGACATCGATATTTTTTTCTCGATATTTTTGTACTTACCATGATGTAGATAGGATGTCGATATTCTTGACTTCGATATTTTTGTCACAATATTTTTGTACCTCGATATTTTTGTAATCGATATTTTGTCAGTGATTCGCTTGTGGCAGTATTAGTCATCCACTAGGATGTCGACTTGTTCGCTGCTCCTTACATTTGTTTAGTTTTATGTCTATTTTGTTGGATTCCTTAGAAGTATGTCTTGTGGAGGAGAATGAGCTACTTTTCAACCACGCTCAAGGGATGCAGGTTGGCACTGTAAATCTAGTCTGAGGTGTTATTCGACTTAGCAACTTACTCATGGGATTGTATAAATTTAGAGCCGAGCTGATGCCTTCCTTCCACATACTTGATATGCATGTCAGTGGGTTTACCTATATCTGTACATGCAAAGCAGATGACAGTTGTATAAGTGACAAAGGAATGGGAGTGAATCACTGCCATTTTGGCATTGGATTCCCAATGTGTGCTTCACATCCAAGCCTAGCACAGCTGCCTTCTATTACCCTACCAATGGGACCCCTGGTTCTGGAAGAACGCCCACATATACAGGGCTCCAAAAGGCGCTGTAGTTTCTACTAGAGTGAGGTACCACAATATAATCTTTTAAATATCAGCCTGCAGCAATATCAAACATATTGACTTGCACAATGCCATCGAGGTAAGTAGAGGTGGAATTAGAATTGTTTTACCTCGACGATATTGTGTAAATTGCTATTGTGCATGTCGTGTCATGTCGATATTTTTGTATACCCTGCTGTTACATACAACAAATTCAGTGGCTTTGTGTTGCTCCTGCAATTACCAAGTTTAGTGAATCGTGACAGTGCCTCTCAGATGTTGGTGTGCAAAATTCAAAAAATGTGATTTAGCTTGAGAGGCGCTATAAAACGTAACATTAGTCAGATAAAATCCTAAACTGTGTAAAATAAAATACTGCCTGACAAATGTTCACTGTCAAATTTAGGAGTTAGACCGCAACAAGACACAACAGTCCTCTTATGTGAAACAAAACATTCACATTGAAGGAACAAGAGCATCCTGTTGAAGGAACAAGTGCACCCTTCTGATGACCTTGCATTGCAGGGTGGGTACGATTAGCTGCACAACAAGATGATGGACGGAGCGCTGAAACTTTTCAAACAGTCATAGATCTGGGTTTATTCCATTGTTCTTTTGCTCACCATGCCAACCCAGTTTGAACCCAGCCATATGCAAATCAGTCTTGGCCCTGCTCCTCATTCGAACAGTCCAGCCTGAACTGCCAAGCCAGGTCCTCCCTGGACCGGAAGCAAGCATCCTAGGACAAGTTTTGGGGTATCACCCTTCATCCGCCAGTCTAGCTTGAATCGAGTGGCACAGTGAGCAAGGGACCCACGTGTGGCATACCCTGGCCACTTAGGGCGAACATAGCAACACAACAAGATGCTGGACAGAGTGATGAAACTTTCCAAACACTCACCCCCTTGTTCGCCCTAAGTTGGCAGGGTATGCCCAGATGTGGGTCCCTTGCTCGCTTTGCCACTGGATTCAAGCTAGCCTGGCTGATGAGAGGTGTTACCCCGAAACCCGTCCCAGGATACTTGTTTCCGGTCCAGTTAAGACCTGGCTCGGCAGTACGGGCTGTACTGTTCCCATGAGGAATAGGGTCAATACTAATTTGCAAATGGCTGGGTCTGAACTGAGATGGCGAAATGAGCAAAAGAACCACGATGGATTCAACCCAGAACTAATAGTGAGTGGGGGTGAGTGTCTGAAAAGTTTCAGCGCTCCGTTCATCATATTTTTGTGCTTGCTTTGTTCACCCTAAGTTGGCAGGGTGGGTCCCTTGCTCACTTTGCCACTGGATTCAATCTAGCCTGCCTGATGAGGGGTGTTATCCCTAAACCGGTCCCAGGATGCTTGTTTCCGGTCCAGGGAAGACCTGGCTTGGTAGTTCGGGCTAGACTGTTCCCATGATGAACAGGGTCAAGACTGATTTGCATATGGCTGGGTCTGAACTAGGGTGGCGAAGTGAGCAAAAGAATGATGATGGATTCAACCCAGATCTAATAGTTACTGGGGGTGAGTGTCTGAAAAGTTTCAGCTCTCCGCCCATCATCTTATTGTGTTTGCTTTGTTCGCCCTAAGGTAGCAAGGTATGCCCAGACGTGGGTCCCTTGCTCACTCTGCAACTGGATTCAAACTAACCTGGCTGATGAGGGGTGTTATCCCGAAACCAGTCCCAGGATGCTTGTTTCTGGTCCAGGGAAGACGTGGCTTGGCAGTTCGGACTGGCCTGCTCCCATAAGGAACAGGGTCAAGACTGCTTTGCATATGGCTGGGTCTGAACTGGGGTAGCGAAGTGTGCAAAAAAACGATGATGGATTCCACCCAGATCAAATAGTGACTGAGGGTTAGTGTCTGAAGCGTTTCGGCGCTCCGTCCATCATCTTATTGTGTTTGCTCTGGGGCGATTAGCTCGCAGGAAGACTTTGTGAGTTTAAAGGCACAGCTGAGATATGTAAGGACACATTTATCAAGATTTTGTGCCAGTGCAAAGTGATGCAAAGTCATTCAAACTGGTGCAGTCTTGATAAAGTATTTGCTTTTTTTGGTGCAGAGCCTGTTTGTGCGGAAAGCAGTCATAAATGTAACACAAAAAACACCTTGTGCTGCTTTGTGTCACTTTGCATTAAGGGGGATCACCATAGGTGCTTCATTGACATTTCATGCTACCATCCATGGTTTTTTATGCAAATCTGTATGTAATAAAATTGGTAGGCAGGGCTTTGCACCAAAAAGAATGCCTCCTTGAGGCAGGCATTAACAGGGAGAAATGTTTTCAATTCTTCTAGCCTTTCACAAATAGCATATGAGCTGCACTGTACAGCACACATCCAATGGATCAAAAGTTTTATAGTTAGTTCTAGCATAATATTGTGTACTAGAAGTGTACCCTACCAGTACAAAACATATGCTAGACATCATGCACACACCTTTCACTGCGGTGCAAATCCGAGTGTGTGACTCTAGAAAGCTTGTTTGTGCACCAGGGCAGGGAAAGAGAGCATTGCAGAGCCTGTTAGATATGGCTCTGCAATGTTGTCTTCCTCCTAGCCCAATGGAGCACGGCAACTTTGCTTGCTGCGCTGCATTTCACTGTTTTCTAATAAATATAACCCAAAGTTCTCTAAGGATCACTATTTCAAATTCCAGCAAGAACTACTCAGCCTTCTAGTTTTCTGAGGTAAGGGAATGGGCTATCATTAATGTGGGTAATAGTAACACTGCTTATTTAAAATCCTCAGAAAAAGAATAACTGGTGTATCAAGTGCTATGTAAAAAGCACATTTTTATTATTTATCTAGTGGCTGTGCCAGTTGGACCCCTATTAATGCTCTCCAGAGTCTAAGGGAGCCATTCCGCATGGACGAGATAAGAGACATTTGATAAAAACCAGCTGCATTCACATCTACCCAACTGGCTGGCACTATGCCTCATTTCCATCAGGGGAGCCTATAATTTCCTACTATATTGAGTCATCGACAGGAAGAAGTATAGGTACGTTTATTTCCATACAACAAGAGGAAGATGCTGCTGCACTCCTCACCTTCAAGCCCCTTTTTAACGATATCTCCTCGCATTCCATGACAACACCACTTGTGACATCTCTGCATTCCATGCATGCAGGATGCCACACATTTCCCTCTTTACAAACAATGAAATGAACAAACAATTCAACGTGCAAGGATATGTAAGAATAACTGAGAAACATGCACAACTCCATTATAACATAATCTTTACATCCCTATGTGGCAGGAAATAGAATAACAATCAATTAACAAAATGTATGTAATAAATATAAACCTTGAGAAAGGCCTAAATACATTACATAATTTTTAACAAACACAGGTGCTTTCTGGGATCTGCCTTGAGTTGGTTTACTTGGAGCGAGCATGACACCTTTTTCACTCTTGCAGGCTTATTGGTCATACAATCTGCCAACTTAACAACCTTTTTAAAATTCCACATATTTCCGTCACTTAGGTAAACTATATATGCATTCACCTTGTTCACCTGTAACAGAACCGAGAACTTGGACAATCCCTTCCTCCCTTTGTGATGACATCGCACAAACACCCAATCACCTATTTCAATACTTTGAGCACTACCTTCACCATTCCCTCTGCCGGCACTCTTATGCACATCTTGCTTCTGCACTCCAATGGACAACAACATCCTCGGCTTCCTGCCCCTCATAAACTCAAACTGCGTCCTACCAGTGGCACTGTTGGGTGTAGTGCGAAACGCCCATATCAATTTAAACAGAGCCTCCCTCCCTGAGCCACCCTGACACAGAGCCAGTTGTAATCCTTCCTTGAGCATTCTGTTCCACCATTCCACCAGTCCGTTCCCTTGAGGATAATAAACTGAGGAATGGAGGTGCTCCACTTCTCCAGAAAATCTCCCATTTCACGTGACACAAACTGCACTCCATTATCCGTCACTATTATTTCCGGGACATCTTCGCTATTCCAGAATTCCTCCAAGAAACTAATCACCTCACAAGTATTGATCAGATGGGTGAACTTTACTTCTGGCCATCCAGAATAATAATCAACAGCCACAAGGGCACACACAGATCCATAAACTAAAACTCCATATGGTCCTGAAATGTCCAATCCTATCTTTCTCCACGGGGCACCCACCTTATCTGTAGTCACAGGCGGATATGTCACATTCTTCTGTGACTTATCACTCCACGCACATGCCATGCAATCAAGAATACTGAGCTCTACAGCGCGATCCATGCTAGGCCACCAGTACTTGGATCTCAACCTTCACTTTGTTGCACTCATTCCTGTATAACCCTCATGGGCTGGACCCAAATATGTCCTCTCCATACTTCAGGCACCACCAACATTTAATTTCGTCACAACACCTCTTCAATATCTGATAACTCATCCCCCACTTGTTGATATTCATTAGCCTGGTGTGAACCTTCTCTTCTCTTCAGCCACCCACTCTTCACATAATTCATCACCTCCTATAACACCATATTCTCCTTCACAGCTCGTACCCACTCATCATAGGGAATTTGTCTCCCCACCATGACACTTCCACCAGCTACCATCCAGTCTTTCTCATCCAAGTCATGTTCTTCCAAACAATTGACCGGCAACCTTGACAAACAGTCAGCCAATAGGTTCTTCTTTCCTGACACATATTCCATTGTATGAATATTTCATCATTCTCATCATACATCTCGCAATCCTGGCAGATGCCTTGCCTGCCCCCTTTGTGGTGATGGTCTATCAAACTCTGTTCCCCACACAAATGTCTTAAAATGACAAATTCCCTACCAACATGCTAGGGCTTAATGCTCAATCGTGGAATACATCAATTCCACCCCCTCAACGGTCTTGACGCATAAGCTATCGTTACCTCTCTCCTCTCATGATGCTGCAGTAACACTGCACCCAAATCTACACTGCAGGCATCTGTACAGATTACGCTCTTGTCATGAATGTCAAATGGTTTAAATGAGGGAGCAGATGCTATGTCCTCTTCCAACTGACTGTACAAATTCATGTTCACACCACTCAAACTTACAATTCTTCATCACCAGTTTCCTTATATTCACTGTCTATCAGCAAAATTTGGTATGAACCTCGAGTAGTACTCGGCCAAACCCAAGAAAGATCACACCTGATCTGAGTCACAAGGGGGCGGGGCATGTTGTACAGCCTTCACTAGTTTCATCTTGGGTGACACACCATGCTTATCCAGGCAGTGTCCCAAATACTCTACTCCCTTCATCTCGATCTTTCACTTTTCCAATTTGATCTTCAACCCACTCTCTTGCAATTTTTTCAACACACCATGCAACACTTTGTCAGTGTTTCCTTGCCTTTCCAAAATATTAGAATATCATCCTGGAAATAGCTAATATTTGACATACCCTGGAACAAATGATGCATTTCTCTTTGGAAAACCGCCAACACGGACACTAATCCAAAAGGCATGCGTACAAATCTGTATGCTCCTCTGGTGTAACAAACAACCAGGATGCAACAAGTTCTGGTGATACGCAGATGATAAGTCTAAAGTAGAGAACACTGTCACCCCCTTGACCAACATCAACATATCACATATATTGGGTAAAGGATATCTGTCCACCCATATCTCTGCATTGAGGTCACGGAGATCCACACACATCTTTAGATTTCTATTGGCCTTCTTCACTAGCAACACAGGAGCTATCCATTCCGATGCCTCTATTTCCTTGGTGATGTTCTCTTCACACAGCCTGCGCAATTCCTTTCTAAAAGGCTCTCTCATGATAAACGGCACTGGACACACCCTGTGCACTTTGGGTGTGGCATTGTCGTTTAGTCTTATTTTATGCGTGAATCCTTTAAAAAAAAAGATTGTCCCTAAAAACCTCGGGAAACTTCTCCTCTCCATCGCTTTGCAATGCACCATTGACACTGGACTTCCCCCCTATCACTTGATCCGGGTGGTTGGGATCTAATTTAATTTGTAATTCTCTTTGGTGCAGGTCAACCCAACAAACAGAGCCCATCTTTTGCAATATACACTTTAGATAGGGCAGTCACTCCTTGGAAATCCAAGGTGCCCTCGACTTAACCCACCAGATCAATTAGCTTGTTGGCATATGCCACCAGCTTGACATCCAATGGTTTCTCAACATTTCCTGGAAATTTGCTCATGTGGTGCTCTCCAATCAGTGTATAACATGCTCCTGAATCGACCATCATCTGCACTTCCATACTGTTGAATAGTCATTGTGCAAAATGGGTTACCCATTAGACCCTCCACTCCTACTTCGCTAACGTGTAACAGGAATTCTTGCGGCACAGCATTCTCCGCTTTGCCCCTCATGGGAGCTATCACACTCCTTGGCCTTTGAGCAAAACCTCCGCTCCTGCCTTTGCACACTCTAGCAAAATGCTCCATGACCTGTAATTCCAACATATCTGCCCCACTGCAGGACAATCAGGATTGGTGGCAACATGTCCCTTCAGACCACACTTGTAGCATGTTACATCTTTATTGAAGACCTCCGTAAGCCTTCCCACCAGCATCTACTGCTTCCTTACAATACTGACCTTACGGGTCTCCCTTGGTGCATTCATTACTTTATTTACGTCACTGGAGCCATTTCCTTCAACCCTTCTTCAGTGTTCTCTGACCTCTTTGTGATTTCTATCACTTTGCTTAACGCCAGACCCTCAGTATTTAACATCTTCTGTTGTGTTTTTCTGTTGATATTTTTTTGCACCAATTAATCTCTTAACATGTCATCTAAGAAATTCTTGTAATCCCAGGTTGAAGCTAATTGGCATAAGTCAGCCATAAAATTATCAACAGTCTCAACAGGATGCTGGTTTCTATTCAGAAACGTATTCCTTTCCACCAGCACATTTCTTTTTTTCTGTAATTGACGTCCAGTTTGCACATAGCTGTTTGAAACTCATATAATTCATTTTTGTCATCATCATCCACTTGTAAAGAAAGAAGATGCTTTAATATGCGTCTGCATTCTGCTTACAAACAATGCTTAAGCTTTGCCGTTTTGCACAACGCGGTAAATACATCACACCCTATTGCCAACACATAAGCCATAAATCCCTGTTTCCAGTCCTCTCACAGATCTGTGGGTTCCCCCGGGGCATTTAAAAACATTGTAGGAGCAATTATTCCTTCCATAATGAAACTGCTCTTGATAATAAAAATAATGGTTACAAAGAAATCACTTGCAGGTCTTTCTTTTTTTCCACTTTACTTTGCAATAAATACTCTTTATTTCAGACTCTTTCCGGGCCTTGAATATTGGCACTTCCAATGCTTGTCAAGCTTGTTTTTTTTTTACCTCCAACCTCACTGTGAGTTCAGGAGTACTGCAGCTGCCGATACCTTTAATACTACCGCTCCAGCGTGTGCTTTACAAGCTTCTTCTTTGGTGGCTCAGTTGCCAAGCAACCTCAGCGTTCAGATGCACCTCAATGCAGATGCACTGCTTGCTAGACAACACACTCCTTCAGACAGGGTGACGCACGTGACCTGCACGTTCCCCTTGAAGTTCTCGCACCTGACTCCGATTGAGGAGCTCGAGCTGTCGGGGCCCTGGAAAAGGCTAATTTTGGTGGATTCTGGCAAAAGCGTTACCTTCACCATGATGTCGGTCTCCGATCACACCGCCCTCCACCTGTCACCACAAGTCATCGTGTGACTTGAACATGGATGGACCACAGCAACCGTCGACGCTCCTCTCTCATTGTGAAGTGTACGCAGGTCCGGAATTCTTGTCGCCAGTATAAGTCCTACTATAAAGATGCATCGATAGGAAGATGTATAGGTAAGTTACTTCTATAAAATGAGAGAAAACTGTTGCAGCGCCCCTCACCTCCAAGCCCCTTTCCAACGATCTCCCCTCGCATTCAAAGACCTCATCCCTTGTGACATCTCTGCCTTCCATGTATGCAGAATACCACAGAGCCTTTGCTAGATCCACCATCAAAACTGACCTGCAGTTGGCCGATTCGCCACGAGATTACTAGATGCAGTGCATCAGATGATCTGCCCTGTTTAATGTCGGTCTTCGGATGCAGATTTTCCTGACAAGGTCTGCCATGTCAGGCAGAGGTAGGAAAATAACATAAATTTCCTCAATTTCCTCCCAATGCTTTATGGATATTTGTCTTCTGTTATTCAGAAACAACATTCCACTACGGCCTTTTTTATTGAAAACAAAAAAATGCTGAGTAGGCCCCTATCAGATGGTGGTCCGCCATTGTAACAATTTTGGCAAATTGCATCAGCTGTGTCAGCTTGAGAATTTTTGGAAACAATTCCCCAAATCTGTGTTGGGAGAAGCTGTTCCATACTGAAGGGCTATGAAGACAGTTATTTTTCAAAGATATATCATATTTTGACCTTTCAAATGCTTTTTTCAGCTTCTACATTGATTTCTGTGTCTCACTACTTAAATTTTTTAGTAGTCCAATGATTAATTATAATGAGCGAGATAACTATTGTTTGCTTTCGGTTAAGGTCTTATTTATTAATTTTTATATTATAACATTAGAATGCTGAGAAGTTCATTGAGGAGAATGAAGTGGAAGTGGGCTGTAAACACTGATACAGGCTAACTGACATCAGCATTTAAGTGATCAGCACTATAGCCTCAGCCACTCCCTTTCCTGTGGCTCGCTATAGGATATATGGTGCTCAGAAAGACCATGGCAGCCGCCAGTTGATGTGGTCTGGAGCTCTCTCTTGTTCACAACACTATGGGTAATCTCTGGCATTTTTTTTACTGGTCAAACCCCTCGAATTTGTACGAAGATGGAAGATGGATGTGGATTACCTTATTTTTTTGGATTCCTTTAGTCTCTCAATATCTGTGCAAATGGGACTGCTCGGGTCAGTGGCGTCTCCAGAGCAGAGCGTGAGTGGAGGACATGGCGAACTGTTTGGACACTCTTTAGTATGTAGAAGTGGAGACTGGGGCGCTGCTGTACTGCAGCATGCTCTCCTACATGGAACAATGCCATGGGAGACACACCACTCAGGAGAACTTTGCAGACACCATTGAGGCAGTGGAGGAAGGGTTAGAGGAAGCGGCCAGTGACACCCTGGGAATTTTATCAATAAACAGCTCAAATTCTCTTCCGTCTCTTTTCTCTGGTAAAGGAAACAACCTGCAACCATCTGTCCTGGGGGGTAAATACTGTAGCTTAGAAAGGAAGGGTTTAGAACTCCCCCTCTGACTTTAGAGGCAATTAGAGAAAGTTACAGAAGTTACAGAACCCCAGTGGAAGCATAAACTAAGGAAAGACCTCCAGGGAGGTGTTCATTTTAAAGATAAGTCTCAGGATCCTCAACTTGAGCCATTGGAAATAAGATATAACATCTAAGAGGGGCAGAAATCCTCTGAATACTCCTGGATAAATCTTAAGCGTAAACCCTCCGTTAGCCAGCAGAAGTAAAAACAAACAAATTGGCTGCCTTAACACACCACCTGCAAAGGTATGTTTTACTTTGGCCAATACATTAATAGACTCTGAAGCACCCATGAGAGAAGGGATAGACCGATCTATAGCTTTCCAGAGAAGCAGAAAAGTACAGATATGAAACAGATTGTGGTGAAATTGCTACAGGAATCTGCCATAAAAGACATAGGGCCTGATTTAGATCTTAGCAGAAGGGTTACTCCGTCACAATGGTGACAGATATCCCATCAGCTGAAATATAAATCCCAAAGGATATGAGGGGATTTATATTTCGATGGACAAGAATCTATCACCGTTGTGATGGAGTAACCTGTCAGCCAAGATCTAAATAAAGGTCCGTGGGGCATATTAGCAAGACTGGCGATAAAATTATCGCCGTTTTAGCAGCAGGTAACTGCCGCTAAAACGGCGATAATTGGCTTGCTAATATGCGTTATAGAATTCCAATAGAAGCCCAGGTTAGATGTCCTGCACATCTAACCTGGGCTTCTATTGGAATTCTATAACGCTTATTAGCAAGCCAATTATCGCCGTTTTAGCGGCAGTTTCCTGCCGCTAAAACGGCGATAATTTTATCGCCAGTCTTGCTAATATGCCCCTATATTTTAGGATGAGGTATGAGGTAATAATGAAGTAAGCCATGCCCCCCAGAGAATGCCACATTTAGACATAATCCCAATAGAAAAAGCCTAGGAAAACTTTAGTAAACGTTTTCACCTTCAGCTTAAAGGAAAGATTATGGAGTGTGGCCCTACAAGCTAAAACATTGTTGGTGGATACGTTTTATATTGTTATACACATCAGTTGACAGCCTGAATTGTTTAAAGTTTGAGCACGTCTCTAGTGTGAGTGCAAAAGTCTCCAGAATAGAAACCTGTGAAGAGCAGGAGTTCTCCAAGGGTGGGGAAGTAGAGGTGAAGAGGTGGGTGAAGGGGAAATAGAGTAGTTAGCAAGACTTGGGATCACAGGGGTAGGGGTGCAATAAAATAGAAAAAAACACCAACATCCAAGATGCACAATCAGGAGTGTTGTAATGATCACTTTTAGCCAGGGTACTTCTCAACTAAGACTATGAAGATAGAATGTAAATGGACTATGAAATCCCCAGAAAAGAGACTGGATATTAGAGTATACTCCTTTGAAAAAGTCGATATAGTATTTCTAAAAGAAACTCACATTACACAAATTGAAGCAGTAAAAGGATTAAGGATCAGATGGACATAAAAGTCTCTGCCCCATATTATATTACTAAAAGAGACAGCAATTATCACGTTTAGCAATAGGGATATAGTTATCCTATGGAAGCAGGTGGAGTCTATGGAAACATGGGTGATTATATCGGAACTGGTCCAGGGATTTACAGATTATCTTCCTTCTATATAGGTCACAAACCAAGATAAGCTATATAGTTATAAGAATATTCATTTAAATTTGGTTCAATTCCATCACCTTACATTTTAGCTGGAAATGTCAATATTGTCTTAGATGAGAAAATAGATAGGTCAAATCTGCATTCCCACATGAGAATGACTTAAACCAAGTTGCTGTTAAGGAAAATCATGTCTGAATTAGATTTTATGGATAGCTGAACGGAAAGGAATAAACTGAATAATGGGTATACCTTTTATTCAAACTGACACTATGGGGCCGATTCCGATCTCGGTCGGAGGCGCACCCAATACCATTCGGTCGGGAAAAAGCCATGCGAAAGCCTGTTTCCCGACCGAACCGTACGCGGGTCCGGCCGAGCGAGTACGATGCGGGTCGCCGACCGACTCGTCCGGGCGTCCCGACAACTCCGACCGACTCGCTCGGACTCGAACCGCTCCGACCGACTCGGTCGGACCCGGTCCGCACCGCGCAATGGAGACGTTTCCCGGCCGGGTAAGTACGATGCGCGCCGCGAGCGAGTCCGACCGAGCCGCGCACTCCGGCTCGTAAGAGCTGTCGGAGCCGCACTTTGGGGGTCCGTGTCGGACCCCCTGTACGCGTAGCCGCGCGAGGCGCACACAGGGGGACCCAAGGGTCCCCCTACCTGTGCGTGTACGCCGCGGGCGCTCCGCGGCGTACTCGCTGTAGGGGCGCCCTTGTCCGCCTCGCACCCATTGAGGCAATGGGAGCCCGCGTACGCGTTGTACGACCGGCTCCCATTGAGTTCAATGGGAGTCCGACCGACTCGTGTCCGATAACATACGGCCGCATCGTACTCGTTCGGTCGGACTGCACGGGTCCGATTCGGTCGGAAATCTCTCCGGGTCCGGCTCGGTCGGAGAAATTTCCGGCCCGAATCGGAATCGACCCCTATGTAACTAGATAATTTCCATGTTAGTAAATATTTAATAGAGATGAATAGCAACATATGTGATTTCCTAACTCAGCTTTCAGACCATGCTAAAATATAAATAGTAATTAGAATAACTGGGAAGAATTATGGAGTGCTCAGAAACATCCCTACTGAGGAATCCTAACAAATCGCATACAAAATACACAGGAGTTATTTCATTTTAATGAAGGATCATCCAATCACCAAGTAGTATGGGATGCACATTAATGCTTACTTAAGAGGTGTGATTACCTCTGTCACCAATATCCAAAATAAAGTAAATAGGGAAGAGATTGAACAACTTGAAAGAAAAATACAATCTATCATGCCAAAATGGTTGATCTTGGACAAGGTGAATATCCAGAGTCCTAATTAAAAAAATGCAGATAAATTGCCATCAAGTCAAGTTTCAAACCTAGGTTGGGTGCTTTCAAAGTAGAAAATAGAAGAACGCTGCAGCAGTCCTGGAAAACGAAATCCGATATTACTCTGGATGCAATGAAAGCAATTTGAAGATAGGTCAGTTGTTATGAACATGGACAAGGAGATAAGATATACTTTGTGACATTTCTTTCAAGACGTCTATAAGGAAGAGATAAATCCTAGGATAAAGTTAAGAGAAAACTGGTTAGTACATTTGAACTTTCAAATGCAAAAGGAGCAAGCAAGATTAGAAGAGAACATAGGAGTCCAGGAAGTTTTAAAAGCTATAACTTCACAGAAGACTGAGAAAGCAGCTGGTTATAGGGAACTTAGAGGCAAGCTGGCACCCACACTGTCCTCGCTTTGTAATGAGATGTGACAGAGTCAGAAAACACCCATGTCTTGATCCAAATTGATGACCTGTCTCATATTAAAGCCAGTGAAAAACCCTTTTGTTGTGAAAATACTTATTATTAAATATTGACAGGAAAATATTTGAATATGAAGTGGCAACATGATTGCAAGATCAAACAGACTCCCTAATTAATTATACTGAGAATGGATTCATTAAACATAACCATCTGGAAAACTTAGCCATATTAGATATCAATAAAACTGAGGGGATGACTCAGGCGTTACACACAATCAATGCTACTAAAGCAATGCTTCCTAACTGTAGGAAAGTAAGATCTGCTTCTTATGGTTACCCCCACTTTTTGTTTAATGTGATACTGTTTTTGACTAGTCTGACTGGGATACTGCTAATCAGGATCCCAGTCTATCTGCTTTCTCCTTAAACTGTTATGCTATTGGTGGAGCAGTAAAAATAATTTTTTTTAACCCCTAACAAATTATATAATTAATTAATTAAAAATGTTCGTTTAAATGTATTAATCAACATTGTATATGTGGGAATGGTAATATGCCAATGTATGTGCTAAATAATCTATTAATGAATGTCCGTGTGTCTAATCATAACGTAAGAATAAAAAGCGTACTAAATAAAATAAATGCATGTTTGTGCTTCGTAGAAATAAAATGTGTCGTTGCAAAAAACAATAGTGATGGTAAGTAAGGAGCAGCTTAAAATGTCGCTTTTGCTAGGTAACAACTAATTGGGGTACGTAGACGGGAGGGAAACGAAAGGGATATTTTTCTCTATTTAATTATGTTTTGTTTGCCTCAAATTAGTGCTTCTAAAGTAGAACCGAGTGGCGAGATAAAATGGCCGCCAGTGGGAAGATGTGCACAGGCGCAAGGGGACACGTGGTACGGGATGAGATTGATGAAATCTGGAGCCTCGTGATGTCTCTGAGAGGCTAGGATGCAAGAAATGGTCAAGGCTGGTGTGACCTAATTGAACTGATAGTGTGCCGTGAGGATCAGGAGAGAGTCCGTGGGAAAGGAGCCCAAGAGAAAGGACAATGACTGCGGAGTTCTTGAATGTGTCAAAAGAAGATACAAATGGACTGATCGAATCAGATGGAAATGTTTAAGCGTATGGGAAAGGAAATGATCCAAGGACCCTTGAATCCAAAAGAACTTGATTAAAGAATGAATAAGCTGACATGTATGGACCAATGAGAGAAAAGCGTGATATTAAGGTTGCAACAGTTAGTTAACAAAGTTAGAATTGGGGTATAAGAGGGCCTACTCTTAGTGGGAGGGGGTCAGTTCCAGGAGAGTTCCAGTCAGTTCCAGTCAGTTCCAGGGAAGTTCCAGAGAGTTCCAGTCAGAGTTCCAAGCAGTTCGAGAGTCATGGTTGCAGTAGAGAAGACGGGTTGCAGGTAGCTGATGCTGACGAGCTGAAGTTGCTGTTGCTGTCTTAACTTTACAGTTGAGTATGAGAATCAGGCTATTTCTAATCCCAAAGTTAGGTTAGAAATCATTAGGCTAAATTAGGAAGCTAGGCAGGTAACTAAGGTTTTTGGCTTCATGACAAAATTTCCTTTCTGCAATAAATTGATTATGCTTAATAAAATTGTGAATTTAAAAATGAATAATTGAATAAAGTATTAAATCTTTTCATGCTTTTAAAATTATATAAAATTTAAGATTCTTTAAAACCAAAATGACTCAGTGGTTATTTTCCTAAATGATTGTGACATGAGTAATTGGTTGGTTGTGATTCAGCTGGTCTTAATCACTATGAACTAATTTCTTAAATGAATGTTTCATCGACAAAACAATGAGCAGGAATATCTTAAGAAATAATTAAAAGAAAGTGACAAATTAAGGTAAATAGATATCCTTGCTCTTCCAGCGGTACACAAAATGGTGTTCTCCATTTAGTTCTCATGCTTCTCCTAGGAGTACAGAATTTCATAAAGGTGTAAAAGGAAATCCAGGAGTGTGTGTGTGTTTAGGCGATGTTTATGGGCCCCATCGTCATGTGGATATGAGAAATATAGTTTGCCCCTGGATGACCTATAAGTAACCTGGGAGGAGGATAGTTTTTATTGTACGCGCTGCATCAGATTTCTTGGTAGCAGAGTTATGGTTTTCTATAGATTAGTTTAGTGATTATTGTTTATTGATTATTGATTATTTGATGACTAACACTATATGTTGAGTCGCGTTATGTTATATGTAAGTTTTCACGCTTCTGGGATGTAGGAAGTGGAACACGTGTGGCAAGAGAAGTCACATGGAATTTGGTACATGGTCTGAATTCATTTTGGTTATAACGCAGGTTGTGTTATGTTAGGGATTTCGGTGTGAAAAGTGTGTAAATGAAATAGCAAATCACGTTTACTTGTGAAACTTTGGCCTTAATTCTCAGGAGCCTAGTCTCCACATGTGTCTTATCCCCAGAGAAACGAGTAAATTGTTTGTTTGAAAGAAGGGTAAGGTAGAGGGAAGTGCTACTTTATCGGCAAAAGCAAATAATTCTGTGGTAGGGTAGAGGTAAGCGCTGCCTACTGGAAAAACAGGATTCTTGTGTAAAAGGACAAAGCTGTCACTTTGTTTAGCGAATCAGACTATGGAATTGTTTATTTGTTGTAACTAACGAAGAAAACTGTAAAAAGAAAAATTGCCGATAAATTTTGTAAAGGAGGGGTAAAGAGTAGAAGTGACGTGAAAAAGTGCCGCGCTAGGATTGGTCAGTGCACTAGTCACGTGAATACAGAGCAGGAGTGACGTAGAAAAGTGCCGCGCTAGGATTGGTTGGTTCGCGGACGGTGGAAATTGTTCTGATTGGTACGTTAGTGTGAATCGCGCTGTAATTGGACGAAGTTCCGTACACAGAAACAGCGTTAGAGTAAAGAGAAAACAAATAGAAAACATGCCATATTACGAGTATGAAAGGGAGAGAACGTCATGGACGACGAAATTGAAGAATTTCTTTAAGAAAGACAAAAAGGTTGTGACTAGAGAGGGACAAGTAATTCCTCCGCCAAAATCAGCAGCTTCACATATGATGCTGAAATATGGATATCATACGTGCATATGGTTGGATAATTGGGTAAAATATACAAAGAATGATGGAGCATTGGCTTTTCCTGAAAATGGTTCTTTTAATGTAGCGATTTTACGGAATTTAAAAGAAAAGATGCTTAAATTGGAACCTAGACCTAGACCGACACAGTTTGAGGCTTTAACAGAATGGGAAGATGAGATGTACGAGAAAGAAAGATTCAGAGGTATGAAAGGTTATGAGTTCGTGCCCGGAAGAATGTGGGGAATGAATCATGAGGACAGAATAAAACGATGGAGATGTGCTAACATGACAGGAGGTTTGTTTCCAGCTTTTACAGTTGAGGAAGGGACTAAGAAAAAACGGACTGAGAAAAAGAAACATTTAGAGAGAGAAAAGTATATGCATGAGAGCGAAACGGATGACGAGTTGCTGGAAGATATGTTAAATAAAAATCCACCTCCGTATCAGCAGAATTCTACAGTGGTGACACCAAATGCGCCACCAATAGAAGCTATGCGAAATGAAAGTCCAGAAAAAAGACAAGAAATAAATAGGTCACAAGAACAAATAAGAATTTCCCAAATTGAGGGAATAAAAAATGATAGTGCAAGAGAATTGGCAAGGACAACAAAAGAACTAACTGAGAAAATTAGAGAATTAACAAAGAATATGGAAGCAGTTACCGTACCCGTAACAATAGGTCCAGTAATACCAGTTTTCGAGAATCAGAAAATTGATGAACGATCTTTGGTGATTCCCTTGAGTTCGCAATTCCAAAGAGAAAAGGAAAGAATAGAAACAAGTCCAGGTACGAGCAATTTGACTAGTACTTACAGACCAAGTCCACCTGAAAATTTGACAGTGAATGAGTGTAGCGGTAGGAAAATGCCTATGGTAACTGAATCTGCAACAGTGACACCTGAAAAGAGTGGAAATTGGACAGAAATAAATAGTACTCCTATAGGTCCGACTCCTGATGAGTTAAATGAGTGGATAAAAGCTTTTAAAATAAAAGAAACGGAAGAAAAACCATTAGATGTGATCAGATTGAAGATTGACATGGAAGAATTAATTCTAGGAACGATTGGTACAGAAAAGATAAAGAATTATCAGGATGAGGAAATAATGTTTCTGTGCAAAAGTATAACATGGAGGGCAAAGAATTTACATGACAAACTAGAAGAAGTGGCCGGTGAGATTGGAATAGATTTTGCAAAAGTAAAAACGTTGCAGAAACCATACAGAGTAGATTTTTGTGAAAAAGATATTGAAAATTTGAATACAGCAGGAAGGCTGACACAGATAAAAGAGTTGATTGTTTTGTTGAGAAAATGGGGTGATGTGGACAGATGGAAGGTTAGATGGACAAAGAAGAATGAGAAAAGTGTAGACAAAGGTTCATTGGCTTTTATGATAACAGAAAAGGAACATGTTGTTAAAGAGTACCCTATGAGAGAAACTCCAGGTGGTAGTTATGTGCATGTTCCCTGGACTAGGCAGGACATCCTGTCATTTACAAATGACTTTCCAAAGTTAAGAGAAAAGCCAGTTGAGTGGTACCGACAGGTAGAAAGGTTTGTAAAGGTCTCGAAAGTGTTGTGGATAGATTTGGATGGATTGTTTGACATAGTGGTACCAACGGATCTATGGTCAGAATGTAAGATTACAGTTGACTGGCCAACTACAGAATATCCAAGAGATCCTAAGACAGGAGCTCCAGGACCAGATGTGATGAAGAAATACGACAAGGTGATTACCTTTTTGAAAAATAAGATTCCTCCAAAAGAGACAGATTGGGTTAAGATTGATAGAACTACACAGGAAAGCAAGGAGAGTGTACATGCATATTATGAGCGATTGTTGTTGGTTTTCAAACAGTATAGTGCTTATGAGGAATTAAGTGAGAAGGATATGAGTCATTTTGTATACCGATTTGTATTTGGCTTGAAACAAGAAATAAGTGATATGATTAAGCAACATATGATAAACTGGCAGAATGCAAGTGTAGATGAGGTGCTGAGGTATGCTAAGAATTGTAGTGATGAAATAGAGAGTAAACAGCGTAAGTTGAAAGAAAAAGCAATGTGGGCACAAGTGAAAGTGGCAGAAAAACAAGAAGCTCAATTGGATAATAATAATGGAAACGAATCAGGACAAAATAAGATGCGACCAAATATAGGTAAAGGAAAAGGACAAGTGAGTCTAGAAGAGGCAAAGAAGAAATGGCCATGTCATAATTGCGGAAAATTAGGGCATTGGAGAAATGAGTGTAAGTTCCCACCTAAACCTAATCCGGAACATCAATCATTAACTCCACAGGTGCAGAATGAGGTAGTTGTTCAACAAAGTCAGGTGCCACAACCACCACTTCCCAACACTGTTAACCAGCAAAGATACAGTACAGAAACAGGATTCTACAGAGGAGAGCAGGTAACACAGTTGCCGAGAGCAGCTAACATTTCCCAGTATTGGTTGCATCAGAGTGAGGATGACCCGGATGAAAGTTTCTGACGGTGCGCAAGAGAGGGGAAAGAGTGCGTGCTTGGCGCAACTCTAGAGGTAGATCAGTCTGGTCCCTTTGTGGATGGAGAAGTGAATGGAGCAAACGTAACATTCCTTGTCGATACTGGAGCTACCCGTTCTACTGTTAGGTCAGTGGAAATTCCGAACCTTCCTCTCTCAGGTGAATGCATCCAAGTGGTAGGAGTTGCCAATCAGCAGATTAAAACCCCACTTACTGAATTGGTAGAAGTAAAAATTGGTTCTTTTAGGAAAATGCATAAATTTGTAGTGTGCGATTGTAGTCCTGTAAATCTTCTAGGTCGTGACCTCTTGTGTAAAATGAATTGCACAATTTATTGTACACCAGATGGAATTGGTTTTCAGACTTCAGATGAAGATGCTTTGTATAAAGTAACTTTGATGAATCAGGAACCTGAAATGAATGGGTTATTTCCTGCATTTGATGCAGGAAAACTTCCAGAAGAGTTAAAAAGTGCAGTGAAAGAAAGTGTGTGGGATTTTACAGGAGAAGACATTGGATTAATGAGAGAAGTTGATCCTGTAAAAGTGACAGTGAAAGAAGGGATAAGTTATCCAAACACGCCACAGTACAAATTAACTCCAGAAATAATTGAAGGAATAACTCCTGTGATAAATAAGATGATTGAACAGGGAATTCTGAAAGAAATCATGAGCAGTCCATGTAATTCACCTATTATGGGACTGAAAAAGCCAAATGGAACATACAGAATAGTACAGGATTTGAGAAAGATCAACAAAATAGTTGTACCATGCTGTCCAATAGTGCCAAACCCTGCAGTGATTCTATATCAAATTCCGCATGAAGCTGAGTGGTACACTGTGATAGATTTGTGTCATGCATTTTTCTCTATTCCTTTGCATCCAGATAGCCAGCCATTATTTGCATTCCGTTTTGGAGAGCGTATTTTGGCATGGTGCCGAATTCCTCAGGGGTATACAGAGAGCCCCTCAATTTTTAATCAGATTCTAAAGAAATCTCTGGAAGATTTAAAAATGCCAGAAAAATCAGTGATGGTGCAGTATATCGATGACCTATTGGTGGCATCGAAAACCAAAGAGGCATGTGTAAGTGACACAATTGCTTTACTGAACCATTTGGAGAAAAGAGGACATAAGGTGTCCCCTTCAAAATTACAGTTTTGTCAGAAAGAAGTCCAGTATTTAGGACATAAAATTGAGAAAGGAGTGCGGAAAATAGTGACAGAAAGAGTAAGAATGATTCAAGGAATGAGAGCACCAATGACTCAAAGAGAGGTAAGAATGTTTTTGGGAATGGTTGGATATTGTCGACAATGGATAAGTGGATTTTCTTTGATTACAAAACCATTACAAAAATTGACAAAGAAAGATGTAAAAGACCCTTTTGAGTTAAACAAAGAAGAAATGAAATCTTTCAAAGAATTGAAAAGGAAACTGTGTGAGGCCCCTGCATTAGGCATGCCTGATTATGAGAAAGATTTTGAGTTATACTGCAGTGAAAGAGATGGATGTGCATTTTCAGTACTAGTACAAAAACATGGCACCATGAAGAGGCCTATAGCTTACTTTTCAGCTGTTTTAGATCCTATAGCAAAGGCATTGCCTGGATGTTTGAAAGCAGTTGCTGCTACTTGTGTAAGTCTGGAACAAAGTGAAGGTATAGTGATGGGGTATCCACTGAGAGTATATGTTCCCCATTCAGTAGAAATTCTTTTGACAAGAACAAAAACACAGTACATGACACATAGTCGGCTGACTAAGTACGAAAAAGTCATCTTGAGTGCAGAAAATGTGACCATAGATAGATGCATAAATGTAAATCCTTCGACTTCATTGCCAGATGAAGAGAGTATAATTGAACAAGATGAAGTAGATCATGATTGTCTGAATGTGCTGGAATATTGCACAAAACCAAGAGCTGACATAAAAGATGAACCGTTAAAGGAATCCGATTATGTCATGTTTGTAGATGGTTCATGTTTACGCACAAAGGAAGGAGTGTTAAGCGCAGCTTATGCAGTATGCACAGTGGCAACTGTAATGGAAGCGTCTTGTCTGAAAGGAGTTAGGTCTGCCCAAGTTGCGGAACTAATTGCTTTGATTCAAGCATGTAAATTGGGGAAAAATGTACGAATCACGATTGTGACCGATAGCCAATATGGTTTCGGCATCGTACATGATTTTGGCCAGATTTGGTCACAAAGAGGATTTTTGACATCTGCAGGAACACCTATCAGAAATGGAGATTATGTTAAAAAACTGCTTGAGGCGATACAGCTGCCTAAACAAATAGCTGTAGTGAAGTGCAAGGCGCATAAGAAAAACGAAGATTACATAGCGGTTGGCAATAATTATGCTGACGAGATCGCTAGATATTGTGCGGAAAACATGGCGTCCCTGAACAGAAATAGAGAAAGGGAGCATGTCTCTTGTCCTTTGCTTTTCACTAATGCAGTCGAAACATGGGATGAAGTAAGGCAGTTACAAGAAACAGCAAGAGATGAGGAAAAGGATTACTGGATTAAAGCAGGATGTAGAAGACAGGAAGATAATGGAGTGTGGGTATACAGAGATGAAAGACCAGTTATGCCTGATAGCATGATTGCAGACATGGCACGGATGTACCATGGACAAGCTCATATTGGGAGAGATGCAATGATCAGACTTTTTAGACAAACTTGGTATAATCCAAAATTCAGAGCCATTGCTGAAAGTCTTTGTCAAAGATGTCTTATTTGTCAACAATTTAACCCAGGAAGAAAAACAGTAGTGAGTCTAGGAACAATAGGACGAGAAGGAGGTCCATTCACAAGGATACAGATGGATTTTATTGAGATGCCCCCTAGTAACAGATTAAGATATGTTCTGGTGGTCGTCTGTTTGTTCTCTCGTTGGGTGGAGGCATACCCCACAAGAAGGAATGATGGAACAACAGTGGCAAAACTTATGCTACGAGAGTTCATTCCGAGGTATGGTTTTCCAGTCACAGTTGAGACAGATAGAGGAACACATTTTCAAAATGAGTTGATCCAATTGATTTGTGAAGCATTGAGTATTAAACAAAAACTACATTGTGCTTACAGACCCGAAGCTTCTGGGGTAGTAGAGCAGATAAATGGAACAATTAAAAACAGATTAGGAAAAATGTGTCAAGCTACAGGACTCAAATGGCCAGATGCACTGCCTCTTGTTCTGATGACCATCAGAAGCATCCCTGAAAAGAAAACGGGACTCAGTCCTCATGAAATGATCATGGGACGAGCAATGAGACAAGCCCACGTACCAGTCAACAAGTTATTGACAATAACTGATGATCTAATACTGGATTATTGCAAAGGACTGGCTGATGTGGTGCGTTCTGTGTTTCATCAGGTTGGACCGGATGCGACCACTCTTGAAAGAAAACCAGCCCACGACTTGAATCCAGGAGACTGGGTCCGTATTAAAGTCCACAGGAGAAGAAACTGTCTAGTTCCGCGTTGGGATGAGCCAAGACAGGTAATCCTAGTAACAACGACTGCTGTCAAGTGTGCAGGAGTAAAGAACTGGGTTCATGCCAGCCACACAATCAGAATTCCAGAACCTACAGATCGACATGTGAGTCAGCGTCTGGAAGTGTGGGATAAAAGTTTAACGGCGGGAACAACCAAGATAAAAGAAAGGGTGCCAGAACTTGAAGATCGACCTGAAAGTCGACATCTGGAGACCCCAACGGAACACACCTCTAGAGAAGAAGAGGAACAAGAAGAAGAAGAAGAAAGAAATTCAGAAGTTCCAGAACTTGAAGATCGACCTGTAAGTCGACATCTGGAAATATCTGACACAACTTCAGGATCTGATGATTCAGCTGCAAATTGGGAAGAATTCCGAAAGGGAACTTGGGGTTATAAACCAATTAGAGAAGAAACTGAGCAAGAAATTGAGTTAGATGAACAACCAAGTACAAGTTATGGTGGAAATCCTTCAGAAACAATATTAATAGATGAAGTAGGGAAAGAAGTACACAAAAAGTTAGAAAATCGAGAAGAACCCCGAGGAGCAATAGGGATAGATAGAGAAACAGGAGAACAGGGAAATTCAGAAGCAGATAAGGAGGAAAACACCAAATCGGAAGAACCCCGAGGAGGGACAGTGATAAGGGAAAACAAAAAGGAGAAGACAGATCCACCAGTAGGAGATGACGAGATTATAAGTTTCAAAATAAGAAACAATAGTGAGACAGTTGAAACAGAAACAGAAGAAAGTGGAGGAGAGGAAAAAGCAAAGACTGAATCAAGAAAAAGAAATTGGAGATCGGAAAGAGAAGAAAGAGAGGGTGAGGTCAAAAGGCCAAGAAAAGGAGATAATTGGCCCAACAGCTATGTAAGAAAATTGAGATATAGAATAATAAGAGCAGAAGATGAAGATGCTGAACAAGTAAATGAAGTAACAAGTCAAAAGGGACAAGAAAAACCCAGTGGAAAAAGATTTCAAAAGTCCAAAAGGACAAGGAAAATAAATTCAAAATTTAAGTCACCTGAGTGGCTGTATATTGCACTAACAGATTACAAAGGAGAAGAAGAAAACACTCACGGAAACCAGAGACTGAGAAGTCGGATGGGAAAAGGTGAGATGCAACAAAAGGACTGAAGTGAAGACTTAAAGTGCTTCTGACGGACGTGACAATTTACTGGATGTGACAAATCACCGGATGTGACAACGAAAGAATTCTGGAGAGAATTAAAGAAAGTACTAAGCAAAGACTTTTTGGAAGCAGAGTGGCGTCTAAGTCATTTTGAGGTGTAGTGACACAATTTTCTGAAAATTTAACAAATAGAAAAAGAAAAATGGAAAATAATGAGAATAGAAGAAATAAATGTGAATTTGTAAAGAGATGGTGCAAAATGTGCTGCTTTTGTACAGGGTTATTAATGACCATATGGATAGTTTTAGCAATCACAATTCCAATTAGTGTGGCTGTGATAGAAGCAAAGAATGATACTAAACAAGAAAAAGAAACTAATATTAAAGAACAAGTTGTTTTAAGAAGTAGTGCAGAGTTGCATAAGGATAGGTCAGTAACAGATTTCTCAAAGAATGTTTTTACAAAATTGTTGTATGAGTATGTAAAAACAATGGAAGTGAGAGATTGTTATGTTTGTATGCAATTGCCTGCATCAGTATCTGAAGGTGTGACTTATCATCACTTACCTTTGACTTATGGAATAACATGTAGTGTAATAGCAAGTTTATTTTATAAAACAGGTAGATTAGAATCTTATTATACTGATATAGATAAGATATTTGCAAACATTCCTGTAGTGCCAGAACTTAACAAAGTAAAACCAGCAAAGGTTTTAGGAGAATTCTTTTTAGAACATAGAAAATTAACGTTAGAAGAAATAGTTAGTGACAACCTTACCTGTGAGTTAAAGAAAGAAGAAAAAGTATTTCTAGACATGGTTGAGGAAAGAAGAATGAAATTTCAAAAAGAAGCAATAAAAGAGGAAGGAAAACGTTTATGGACGTTTGAGGAAGGAAATCATGAAGGGAAAAAGATAAATGCAGCAATGACATTAGACTGGCCGCAAACAGGAAAGTTGTGCATTAGGAGAAATAAGACAGTCTATGACAATTACTTTGTAGGTTCCAGTGTCTGCCATGACAATTATCAAATTCTGGGAGGTTGGGGATTCAAAGGTGGAAAAGATCCAATATTTCCAGGTATCTATTATATTTGTGGGAATAGAGCTTATTACAGGTTACCGGACCATTGGTATGGAACTTGCTATGTAGGCCTGGTCTTTCCAAAAATCTTTCACATGGACAGAGAAGAAAAGGGAACATACAAGATGATTAATGGATTTAAACGTAGAAAGAGGGAAAGTTTTTCAGAAGTTGTAGGAGATATTTTTGGAGCATTGATACCAGCAGTGGGAATATCTTTGAATGCATTTAAAATTCGGAAGTTATCCACAGTAGTAGATCGTTTGTCTACAGATACTGCGGGAGGGTTCTTAATGGTAAATACCGAAATGGTTGCCATGAGAGCTATGGTGATGCAAAATCGGCTTGCCCTTGATATTCTTTTGGCAAAAGAGGGTGGAGTCTGTGGAATGTTGAAAGTCCAACATTGTTGTACTTACATTCCGGATAACAGTGAAAATATACAGAAGTATATTACAAATATTACAAGTCTGCACAAAGAATTAGTCCCACTGGAGGTTGAAAGTGTTTTGGGAAAACTTGGTAGAGGGTTTTCCTCAGTAGCAAATTGGTTAACTAGGATGAGTAATCTAGTAATAGGGAAAGTTATAATAGTAGCAACTATAGTGATATTGTTAGCAATGATATTGAAAATAGTAATAACATGTATAAAGAGAAAAGTAAGACAGAATAAGATAAGAAGAAATAACAGAATAATGAGAGAAAGAGAGAGAGAAATGGGTGAAATTGAGTTGGAGAAAATGAAAGAAAGCATGTATAAAGAGACTAAAAGGCAAGATGAAGAGGAGACAGAGATATGAATAACAGAAAGTAAAGGATGAAAGACATGCTGCCTGAAAAGAAGTATGACTTGGGTTTTATGTGGTGATTTAAAAATCACCAAAGGGGGATTGGTGGAGCAGTAAAAATAAAAATTTTTAACCCCTAACAAATTATATAATTAATTAATTAAAAATGTTCGTTTAAATGTATTAATCAACATTGTATATGTGGGAATGGTAATATGCCAATGTATGTGCTAAATAATCTATTAATGAATGTCCGTGTGTCTAATCATAACGTAAGAATAAAAAGCGTACTAAATAAAATAAATGCATGTTTGTGCTTCATAGAAATAAAATGTGTCGTTGCAAAAAACAATAGTGATGGTAAGTAAGGAGCAGCTTAAAATGTCGCTTTTTGCTAGGTAACAACTAATTGGGGTACGTAGACGGGAGGGAAACGAAAGGGATATTTTTCTCTATTTAATTATGTTTTGTTTGCCTCAAATTAGTGCTTCTAAAGTAGAACCGAGTGGCGAGATAAAATGGCCGCCAGTGGGAAGATGTGCGCAGGCGCAAGGGGACACGTGGTACGGGATGAGATTGATGAAATCTGGAGCCTCGTGATGTCTCTGAGAGGCTAGGATGCAAGAAATGGTCAAGGCTGGTGTGACCTAATTGAACTGATAGTGTGCCGTGAGGATCAGGAGAGAGTCCGTGGGAAAGGAGCCCAAGAGAAAGGACAATGACTGCGGAGTTCTTGAATGTGTCAAAAGAAGATACAAATGGACTGATCGAATCAGATGGAAATGTTTAAGCGTATGGGAAAGGAAATGATCCAAGGACCCTTGAATCCAAAAGAACTTGATTAAAGAATGAATAAGCTGACATGTATGGACCAATGAGAGAAAAGCGTGATATTAAGGTTGCAACAGTTAGTTAACAAAGTTAGAATTGGGGTATAAGAGGGCCTACTCTTAGTGGGAGGGGTCAGTTCCAGGAAGTTCCAGTCAGTTCCAGTCAGTTCCAGGGAAGTTCCAGAGAGTTCCAGTCAGAGTTCCAAGCAGTTCGAGAGTCATGGTTGCAGTAGAGAAGACGGGTTGCAGGTAGCTGATGCTGACGAGCTGAAGTTGCTGTTGCTGTCTTAACTTTACAGTTGAGTATGAGAATCAGGCTATTTCTAATCCCAAAGTTAGGTTAGAAATCATTAGGCTAAATTAGGAAGCTAGGCAGGTAACTAAGGTTTTTGGCTTCATGACAAAATTTCCTTTCTGCAATAAATTGATTATGCTTAATAAAATTGTGAATTTAAAAATGAATAATTGAATAAAGTATTAAATCTTTTCATGCTTTTAAAATTATATAAAATTTAAGATTCTTTAAAACCAAAATGACTCAGTGGTTATTTTCCTAAATGATTGTGACATGAGTAATTGGTTGGTTGTGATTCAGCTGGTCTTAATCACTATGAACTAATTTCTTAAATGAATGATTCATCGACAAAACAATGAGCAGGAATATCTTAAGAAATAATTAAAAGAAAGTGACAAATTAAGGTAAATAGATATCCTTGCTCTTCCAGCGGTACACAAAATGGTGTTCTCCATTTAGTTCTCATGCTTCTCCTAGGAGTACAGAATTTCATAAAGGTGTAAAAGGAAATCCAGGAGTGTGTGTGTGTTTAGGCGATGTTTATGGGCCCCATCGTCATGTGGATATGAGAAATATAGTTTGCCCCTGGATGACCTATAAGTAACCTGGGAGGAGGATAGTTTTTATTGTACGCGCTGCATCACTATGTACTTAGGTACACTCCAGATTGGATACTGGGGTACCCTTGTCAGTCACTAGTATATGGTACCCAGGGCATAGGTACCCCAGAGGCCTCCCATGGGCTGAAGCATGTATCATGCCACCCATGAGAGGCCATGCAAAATGGAACCTACAGGCCTGCCATTGCAGCCTATAAAAGTTGGTGCATGCACCACTTACTTAAGATATAGGTTTACTATATCTAAGGGTCACTGCACTTAAAACCTATAAGTCACCCCTCTAGCAGGCCTTTACAATCCTGAGGGCAGGGAGCTTGGTTCTAAGTGAGAGGGTGCCACTGCATGAGCAGAACACCCCTGCAGCCTAGGGAGTCCATTCTCCTAAGTTGTCAGTGAAGCAGTCATTACGACATATAGAGTGGCATTATGCGACCGCGTGATGACCAACTCTAAAACGGCTGCAACAAACCCTATCGTGTTTGGTCACCCCTCAGAAGCGAGCTTTGTTGGGTCCCTGGTGTTCCCGGTACCAGCCGTCTAGTCCCGGGCAGCACAAAATAGTTGCTGCCGACCAGAGACACATTTCTGCCCTCCTGCTGCTGAGCCAATCTCGAGCAGGGGAAGGCAGAATAATAGGCATCCTGTCACAGGGAGGTGTGACCACCTCCCAGACAGGATTTAGTGTATTAGGGCTGGGTGGGTGCGCTTGCCAGTGACCGAAAGTCTGCATGAGGGGCAGATTTGGTGTCCCTGTGCATAGTCCAGTTCAAACCAGTCCTGGGAGCTGTTGGCTCCTGCTCTGGAGCGAAACTGGACAGAGGACATGGGAGTAACCTCCCCACTGTCCAGACCCTCCCCTGGGAGGGTGCCCTGAGTCTGTCCAACCCTCTCCCGTGGGTACAAAAAGGGTTTACCTGGCTGTAGGACCCTAGATTCGACGTGGACAAGATTCTGAACCAAAAACCACTGAACTTCGACCGTCTGGACACGCTGGACTTCATTTGGGTCCGACTTCATCTCCCTCTCAGTCTGAAGCATTGTCTGTGCCTGTGCACCATACAGAATCTGTGCAGGACCTGCGGAGCATCGAGGACAACCAAATATATCTCCCTTGGAGTGAAGGAGTCACTCCCCTGCTGTGGTGAGTCTCCTGGGCCTTGCGGGTCCGAACCGTACACATCCTTGACCTTCTGCATGGGTTGCCGTTGCCAAGGCTTGTGCTCCTGCCGGACACCGACCCCTCAGTACTCGACATCCTGTATAGGACAGCTTGTATCCAGTTCCTGGTCATCCTCGACATCTCCTGGTCCCCGTAGCTGCAGAGTCAAGAACTCCATCAACGCACCTGAAGGACCCGACATCGGTTGGCATTCGTCTACCGAGCCCCTGGTCACTCCTGAGTGACCCAGACTCTGTCCCCTCTGCTTTCAGGTACTCTTTGACAAGAATCCATCTTTGGATTCCAACGGACACTTTTCTTCCTTCCAGCAGCGGCTCTTCTTCGAAGTCCTCCATTGGGTGCGACGGTGGTTTCCGACGCCACTTTAGACCTATGCACCCGGCTTCCCTGGGATAGGTAACTCGGGTACCTCGGTATCCACGGGTGGGGTGGCTCTCCAACCTCCTAACTTCCACGGGGTTGCTTCGAAGTCCACTGGGTTGGGTCCTTAAGCTCTAAAACTTCAACTGCGAGTGTCCCCTAGAATTGTACGGAGCACGCGGTCGTGTTTCCACACTGCACCCGTCCTCCGTGGGGTCCCTACTTACTCACCTTGGGTGGTTCCTTGGGGTCCCAGCGATTCTACAACCTCTAGACACTGTCTTGACTCGAGTCGTGGTTCTTATACCCATATTTTAGTATATGGTTTGGTCCCCCCTGGGGCCCCCTGTGTATTAGTGCTATTTACTGTCATTTCTGTGCTGAAGTATTGTGTGCTTTGTGATTATCTCTGTGTAGGAGATACTGTGTCGTACTAGAGAGTGTTATATTAATAAATGTTATGTTATGTTAAAATGTTTCTAAAGCGCTCGAATACCCATGGGTGTCTTGGCGCTGGTTGGATGGCAGTGAAGGTGAGAGTAGTGGGCGACTAGAGGTTAAAAAGCCAGGTTTTTGTTAGCTTCCTAAAACTCAATAGTGTGGGGGCTGCTTTAATGTTCATAGGCAGGCTGTTCCATAGAGGTGAAACAACTGCCTCCCCATTTAAGTCTCTTGAAGCTGGGGCGTGACACTGTCAGGGTGTTTTTAGAGCGAAGATCTCTGTTTGGTATGTACCATGAGAGGGATTTGTTGAGGTAGCTGGGACCTAGATTATGCAAGGTGCTAAACATCCCATTGAAGATGCTAGCTAGGAATGTGGCAACCGGAGCTGAAATCTGTTTTAATAGGGAGGGGGGGGAGCATGGGTCAAACGGTGACCCTGACTTAGTGGAATTGAATAAGTGAAGGACATCTACAGGGGTGGTAGATGTAAATTGATTGAGATTGGAGGGAGGACTTGTGCTGGCTGCAGCTTGGACATTCGTGGGGCAAGTGCTAGTACTGATGTCGCAGGAGGCAGAGAATTGATTGTAGATTTGTTCTACTTTGTGACAAAAATGTGAGGCAATTTCCTCACAAAAAGATTGACTAATGTTATTACATTTCGTCTCTGGGAGTTTAGTTAGTTTATTTATAACCTGAAAAAGTTCTTTGGCCAAGTTTTTTGATGCTTCTATTTGCTGAGTAAAAAGGATGACTTATCCCTGATAATGGCTGCTTTATAATTGGTCAAGGAGTTTTTATATATTATTTTATCAGCTGGATTGTAGTTTGATCTCCAAATCCTTTCCAGTTTTCTACATTTCTGTTTTTGGAGCCGAAGAGCGTCTGAAAACCAAGGTGCAGATTTTTTAAGTTTGTGTTTATTGCCACATTTTTTTGGGACCGCTTTCGAGATGGCCGATTTAAGCCACTTGGTGTAGGCTGCTGTGGCTTGATTTGGGTCGGGCAGCTGGGGAAGTGAGGCCTGAGCCAGGTATTGTTCTAAGGTGTCAAAGTTAGTTTTAGACCACAGATAGAAAGGTAGGTGGTTGGAATCTAAATCCCTGCTTTGAATAAGGAGGGGAATCGACAATTCAAATAGCACTGCTTTGTGGTCAGACCATGTAAGTGGAAGAATATCTTTGACAGAAATAGAATGGTTGTTTGAAAAGATCGCATCCAACGTATGACCACCATTATGAGTAGACTGATGTATTAATTGTGGAAGGTTAAAGGAATTCATAATCTCCAGAATAGCTTCTGTGTCTTTATCCTCAGTACAATCTAGGTGGAAGTTGAAATCTCCAAGTACTGTGTAGTCGCTCTTGCATGCTCCCCCCCTTAACTAGGGTATGAATTTACTGAAGAAAATCATGTCTAGTGCCTGGAGGGCGATAAATGAGCAGGCCATTAAAGGAGTATTTGTTAGTTAGTTCAAGCTTGAAGGATAACATTTCGCATTCTGAGTTAGGTAAGAGATCGATTTTAATTTTGAAGTGACTTCTGTAGATTATCCCCAGACCGCCACCTCTTTTTCCCCCTCTGTCTGCTCTTATCAATGAGTAGCCTTGTGGAGTTGCTATCAGCAGATCAGGGCTAGAGTGCTCATTAGCCCATGTTTCGGTAATAAAAAGAACATCAAGGTGTTGATTCACAATGAGCTCTGCCACTTCAAAAGCATGTTTTACTAAGGACCGTGCGTTGATTAAGGCCAAGTGGTACTTATGAGAGGAAAAATGCTGAGTATTATTATTATAAGCCTTTTTGATATTAGATGAAGACTTAAGGTTAGTGGTCTTAAAACCACACTTGTGGCAATGTAAACTGGGGAAATCCTGACTGAGATCAATTAGGGGGCAACATGAATTAGTTTTATTGAAGGATAAAAGAGTTCTACCTGACCACTTAATCCTATTTTCCTTAGTTTGGGGAAAAATGGTAGCATTTCCGGGGCTCTGCGCAATCTTGGCGCGGACGGGCGCAGACAGGCTTGCCTTTGGCGCGTCTGTGGCGCGACCGCTGCGCGCGTCCGGCCCAGCATGCGCTTTTTAAGCTGGCCGGCGCAATCTGACCTATGACCCGCGGTTCCGCCGGAAGTCAGGCAGGTCAGGCGTGGAAGAAGAGTAAATACATATTTTTATAACTACTGTGTGGTTCTCCTTTCATTTAACCAATACTTTAAGGTTGCATTGTGAAAACAAGCTGCTTAACATTCCTTCAAGACTAAGCTTGAAGGCTGCTCTCCACAGCTACCACTTGGATAGCTTTCTAAGGTTATCTTTGACCTCTTAAATCACCATAAGGGTTGTTTGGACTGGTGCAAGGTGCCCACTTTAATTAGTGGACAGCAACTTCTCACATTGGTGTGCAGCAGTTGGGATTCAAGCCTGCATTGTTTTACCAGATAAATCTTTGTATTGATTAACTGAAAAACCACTAGTACTAGGTACATATAATACTAGCTTAGAATAAGTAAGTTCTACTGAACTTAGGGTTGGGTAAGTCAAGGGTCTAGCACACCCTTTCTCCAACCTCAGAGAGTTTCGTTCCCACTAGTTTAGGTAGGTGCAACACCTCACCACGCTTAATATGTCTACTTAAGGAGATGCCAGTGGCTCTCTGCCTTCTAGATACAGTGAGCCTTCATTCCAGGAATTGAAAGCCATGTGTGCCTCTAGAAAGTTGAAGACAGGGAGAAGTGCCAACACTCAACGCCTGGTAGAGGTGTTACTGTTAGATGACCTAAGGAAGACTCCTGGGTCAGATGAGCAGGACAGAGTGGGTGGGACAGGGAATGAAGGCAAGTCAGGAGGTGACACTTTTTACGACCTAGACTCTAACCCTGACCAGGGGGAACCTGATGGTACCCACCTGGATAACTCAAATCTTCAAGAGGAGAATGGAGGAGGCCATGAGAGTCCCCTCTTTACTCCTCCTGTTAGAGTGTAGAGTTTACCAAGGAGATCTAGATCTCCCTCTGCAGAGTCTAATCACTCAGAACAGTCTGTAGGGACCTCTGTATCTAGCAAGAGGGACCAATCTCATGATAGGGAATACCAATTGCTTGAACTTGAGAAAGCTAGGCTTAGGCTCAGGCAAGAGCAATTGGCCCTTGATAAAGAGTCCCTAGAAGTCCAGAGACCTAGAAAAAAGTTGGGACTAGAGTCCCATGGTGGCAGCAACAGTGTCCCTAGATTAAAGGAACATTCCTTTGATAATAGGAACCTGAGCAATATTGTCCCTCCCTACCATGTTGGGGATGACAGCCAAAATGGATAACTGCTTTAGAGAGGGCCTGCAAAGTTCAGAGGGTCCCTCAAGAGCAGTGGGAAGCTATCTTGTGGCTCTCCTTTGCTGACAAAGGTAGGGATAAGCTCCTCACTGTTAGAGAAGAGGATGCTGACAATTACTCAATCTTGAAGAGTGCTCTCATTGATGGGTTTGGCTTAACCACTGAACAGTAGAGGATTAAGTTCAGAGACACCCAGAAGGCACAGAAACAGGATTGGGTAGTCTTTGTGGATAGTGCCATTAAGGCTCTGGAAGGCTGGTTGCTTGGCAGCAAAGTGAATGATTTCAAGGGATTATGCAATTTGATGATGAGGGAGCATATCCTTAATAATGCCAAAATCAGTTATTGCATCAATACCTGGTTGACTCTGATCTGACTTCTCCCCAAGAATTGGGAAAGAAGGCAGATAAGTGGGTCAGAACCAGGGTGAAGCAGAAAAACCAGAACAGTGGTGGTGAGCAAAAGAAGCAAGATTCTAAAACTTCAGATAAGGGTGGGGACAAGGGTAAAGATCAAAAACAGTCTTCATCAGGGCCCCAAAAACCTGCATCTGGGGAGAGTCACAATCCAACAAAGGTAAAGGCAAAAGAAACCTTGGTGTTACTTTTGTAAGGTAAAGACCCACTGGACAAAAGATGCTGATTGTCCAAAAGCCAAGGAAAATCCCCCTACCACCACTGACCCTAAGGAAACTGCGCCCCCTAGCACAAGTACAACTGGTGGTACAAGGAACAAGGGATTAGTAGGGTTAACCATGGGCTCTGAGATGGGTTCTGGCCTAGTCAGAACCCCAGCTCAGGCTGTGCTTGTCTGTGATGGTGGCATGGATATTGCCACCCTATTGGTCAGTCCTGGTAACCTGGGCAAATACAGACAGCAGTCTTTAATCAATATTAAGGAGGCCATGGCATACAGGGATACAGGTGCAAGTGTCACTAGTGTGGCAGGGGATCTTGTGGCCCCTGATCAAATCATACTTGGAGAAATGTACCAAGTGACCAATGCTAACAATGTCAGGACTGACCATTCCTTGGCAGTTGTTAATTTCAGCTGGGGAGTGGTAACTGGCCCTAAGAAAGTTGTGGTTAACTCAGACCTACCAGTAGAATGTTTGTTGGGCAATGATTTGGAGACTTCAGCCTAGGCTGAAGTGGAACTTAGGACTCATGCAGCAATGCTGGGCATCTCTGCAGATGTGTTTGCTGTGACCAGGTCACAGGCCAAACTGACTAACACTGAACAGGCCCTGGATCCTGGAACAATGGACCAAGGGTCTTCCAAGAGAAGGAGCAGGAGGGGTAAGGCTGTGTCTTCCACCCAGACTCAGAGTGAGGATCAGTATCTTTAGGGAGATGATCTTAGTCCCTGTGAAGGAACTGTCTCAGAGGAACTTGAACCTGATCAGGTTGAGTTCTTGGGGACAGGGAGCCCTTCCAGGGCAGACTTAAGTATGGAGCAGCAAACCTGCCCCTCTCTGGAACCCCTCAGACAGCAAGCTGCTGCTGAGGCTGCTGGGAGTGTCAGTGGATGTCACAGGATCTATTGGGATGAGGGACTCCTATACTCAGAGGGTAGAGACCCCAAGCCTGGTGCCACCAGGAGGTTGGTCATACCTCTGAAGTTTAGGGGCTTCCTACTCATCTTGGCACATGACAATTCCTTAGCAGGACACCTAGGCCAAATCAAGACTTGGGACAGGCTTGTCCCTCACTTTCACTGGCCTCACATGTCAGAAGACACAAAGGAGTTTTGTCGCTCCTGTACCACCTGTCAAGCCAGTGGTAAGTCAGGTGGTATCACAAAGGCTCCCCTCATACCACTACCAGTGGTGGGGGTTCCCTTTGAGAGGGTTGGGACTGATATCATTGGTTCCATGAACCCTCCTATAGCATCTGGACACAGTTACATCCTAGTGGTGGTGGACCATGCCACTAGGTATCCAGAAGCAATACCCATTAGAACCCCCACAGTCCCTGTGGTGGCCAGGGCCCTCTTGGGAATCGTTTTCAGAGTGGGTTTCCCTAAGGAGGTCTTAACTGACAGAGGTACAAACTTCATGTCAAGTTATATAACTGCAATGTGGAAGGAGTGTGGAGTGAACTACAAGTTCACCACACCCTATCACCCATAATGCAATGGGTTAGTTGAAAAGTTCAACAGAACCCTCAAGGGCATGATCATGGGCCTCCCAGAAAAGCTTAGGCGGAAATGGGATGTCCTGTTGCCCTGCCTTCTCTTTGCCTAATGAGAGGTTCCACAGAAGGGGGCTGGCTACAGCCCTTTTGAACTTCTGTTTGGGCATCCAGTTAGGGGTCCCCTGTGTTTAGTGAAGGAAGGATGGGAGTTACCTCTCAAACCACCTAAGCAAGACATTGTGGACTATGTACTTGGTGTCTTCTCCAGGATGGCTGAGTACATGAAGAAAGCCAGCAAAAACCTTGAGGCAAGTCAAGAATTACAGAAAGCTTGGCATGACCAAAAGGCTGTTCTGACTGTTTATCAGCCAGGGCAGAAGGTATGGGTGTTGGACTCTGTGGCCCCAGCAGCTCTCCAGGACAAGTGGAGTGAACCCCATACTATAATTGAGCAGAAAGGTGAGGTCACCTACCTGGTGGACCATGGCACTCCTAGGAGCCCCCACAGGGTGCTCCATGTGAACAGGCTCAAACCTTTTTTGGACAAGGCTGACATGGGCTTGCTCATGGCAACTGATGAGGGACAAAAAGAAGAGAGTGACCCTCTCCCTGATCTCCTCTCTCAGAACCCTGATGATGGGTCAGTTGATGGTGTAGCTTCGGCAGGCAGCCTCACTGACCAACAGCAGATTGATTGCAGGAAAGTCCTCAATCAATATAGATACATGTTCTCTCTGACTCCTAGTCAGACCACCTGGTGTACCCATGAAGAGCACACAGGTGAGAGTCTACCTGTTAAAAAGAAGATTTACAGGCAGCCTGACCATGTCAGAGATTGCATCAGGACTGAGGTCCAAAAGATGCTAGAGTTGGGAGTAATTGAGCCCTCAGATAGCCCATGGGCTAGTCAAGTGGTCTTGGTACCAAAACCTCACACCCAGGGTGATAAAAGAGAGAAGAGGTTTTGTGTTGACTACAGGGGACTCAATGCAGTCACTAGGACAGATGCTCACCCATTTCCTAGGGCAGATGAGCTCATTGATACTTTGGCCTCAGCCAAGTTCTTGAGCACAATTTACCTCCCTGCTGGCTATTGGCAGATCAGACTAGCTGAGGATGCCAAACCAAAAACTGCATTTTCAACCCCTAGTGGGTATTATCAATTTATTGTAATGCCCTTTGGTTGGAAGAATGCACCTGCCACATTCCAAAGGCTGGTGAATAAAGTCCTTACAGGCCTGGAAGCCTATAGTGCAGCATATCTTGATGATATAGCTGTCTTTAGCTCCACCTGGGAGGATTACGTGGTCCACCTGAAGAATGTTTTGGAGGCTCTGCAAAAGGCAGGCCTCACTATCAAGGCTACTAAGTGCCAGATAGGGCAGAGCAAGGTTGTGTACCTGGGCCATCTTGTGGGTGGAGGCCAGGTTCAACCAATACAGAGCAAAATCCAGATCATCATAGACTGGCTTGCTCCAACTACCCAGACTCAGGTCAGAGCTGTTTTGGGCCTGACTGGGTTCTACAGAAGATTTTTAAAAGGATATGGGTCCCTAGTGACTCCCTTGAATGATCTTACATCAAAAAGAATGCCCAAGAAGGTTCAGTGGACAGTTATCTGTCAGAAGGCATTTGATGATCTCAAGCAGGCCATGTGCACTGTTCCCATTCTGCAGAGTCCTGACTACTCCAAGTAATTTATTGGCCAAACAGATGCATCTGAGTTGGGTGTAGGGGCTGTGTTGTCACAACTTAATGCAGAGGGGCAGGATCAACCAGTAGCTTTTATCAGTAGAAGGTTGGCCCCCAGAGAGAAACATTGGTCAGCTATAGAGAGGGAAGCCTTTGATGTGGTCTGGGTGCTGAAGAAGTTGAGACCATACCTGTTTGGCACTCACTTCTTTGTTCAGACAGACCATAAGCCCCTCCTATGGCTAAAACAGATGAAGGGTGAAAACCCCAAACTTTTGAGGTGGTCCATTTCCCAACAGGGGATGGACTATACAGTGGAACATAGACTTGGGAGTAATCATGCCAATGCAGATGGACTCTCCAGATATTTCCACTTAGAAAATGAAGACTCAACTGGGCAAGGTTTGTCTCATCTCCTTACGTTTGGGGGGGGGGTTGTGTAGGAAAGTAGGATCTGCTTCTTATGGTTACCCCCACTTTTTGCTAAATGTGATACTGTTTTTGACTAGTCTGACTGGGATCCTGCTAATCAGGACCTCAGTCTATCTGCTTTCTCCTTAAACTGTTATGCTATGTACTTAGGTACACTCCAGATTGGATACTGGGGTACCCTTGTCAGTCCCTAGTATATGGTACCCATGTACCCAAGGCATAGGTACCCCAGAGCCCTCCCATGGGCTGAAGCATGTATTATGCTAACCATGAGAGGCCATGCAAAATGGAACCCACAGGCCTGCCATTGCAGCCTATGTAAGTTGGTGCATGCACCACTTACTTAAGATATAGGTTTACTATATCTAAGTGTCACTGCACTTAAAACCTATAAGTCACCCCTCTAGCAGGCCTTTAGAATCCTGAGGGCAGGGTGCTTGGTTCTAAGTGAGAGGGTGTCACTGCATGAGCAGAATACCCCTGCAGCCTATGGAGTCCATTCTCCCAGGTTGTCAGTGAAGCAGCCATTTACGACATATAGAGTGGCATTATACAACTGCGTGATGACCAACTCTAAAACGGCTGAAACAAACCCTATTGTGTTTGGTGTCAAACATGTTTGAATCATACCCCCACACCCGTAACCGGTGTGGGAGGTATGATTCCACCCCTCAGAAGCGAGATTCGTTGGGTCCCTGGTGTTCCCGGTACCAGCCTTCTAGTCCCTGGCAGCACAAAATGGTTGTTGCCGACCAGAGACACATTTCTGCCCTCCTGCTGCTGAGCCAAGCTCGAGCAGGGGAAGGCAGAACAATAGGCATCCCGTCACAGGGAGGTATGACCACCCCAGACAGGATTTTGTGTATTAGGGCTGGGTGAGTGCGCTTGCCAGTGACTGAAAGTCTGCATGAGGGGCACATTTGGTGTCCCTGGTCATACTCCAGTTCAATACAGTCCTGGGAGCCGTTGGCTCCTGCTCTGGCGTGAAACTGGACAAAGGACATGGACAAAGGACATGGTAGTAACCTCCCCACTGTCCAAACCCTCCACTGGGAGGGTCCCCTGAGTCTGTCCAACCCTCTCCTGTGGGTACAGAAGGGCTTACCTGGCTGTAGGACCCTAGATTAGACATGGACAAGACCAGAAACCACTGAACTTCGACCGCCTGGACACTCTGGACTTCGCTGGACTTCGCTTGGGCCCGACTTTGTCTCCCTCTCAGTCTGAAGCATCGTCTGTGCCTGTGCACCATACAGGATCCGTGCAAGACCTGTGGAGCATCAAGGACAATTGAAGATATCTCCCTTGGAGTGAAGGAGTCACTCCCCTGCATTCGCAGGCACCGCAACACTGCAGTCCAGTCTGCTGACCCTGAGCTCCTATGGACTCCGAAGGCTCCAGCAACACAGGATGTAGGTTTCACCGTCCCTTGATGTCTGAGCTGCCCTCTCACCAAGTTTGAGGTCAGAATCCCTCGTGGGGGCTGCAATACCTGAACCCCTGTGCACTGCGTACATTTGCAGATGCATATGCTTGGTGGCGTTTCCCCAACAAGTGCATTGGACTCTGAGTAGCCCCAACATCTGGCACCATTTCCTACCAAGAACTCTGGCCTCCTTGCACCGAGTGCTCTTTGAGCTGCTGTTTTGTGAAATCGCTCAAGGTCCTCTTGCGACTCCTGTGCCTCCGGCCTGTGGGTCCACTTGAGGGTCAACTCTGCTTTTCTTGGGCTCCTCTGGTTGCTCCAGGCCTGCCCTGACTCCCTTTGCTGTGGTGAGTCTTCTGGGCCTTGCTGGTCAGAACCGTACACATCCTTGACCTTCTGCGGGGGTTGCCGTTGCCAAGGCTTGTTGGTGCTCTCGACAGACACCGACCACTCAGTACTCGACATCCTTTGTGGGACAGCTCGTATCCAGCTCCTGGTCATCCTCGACGGCTCCTGGTCCCCGTAGCTGCAGAGTCAAGAACTCCATCAACGCAGCTGAAGCACCCGACATTGGTGGGCATTCGTATACCGAGCTACTGGTCACTCCTGAGTGACCCAGACTCTGTCCCCTCTGCTTTCAGGTACTCTTTGACAGGAATCCACCTTTGGATTCCAACGGACACTTTTCTTCCTTCCAGCAGTGGCTCTTCTTCTAAGTCCAAAACACACAAGATGATGGACGGAATGCTGCACATTGGCAAACATTCACCCCCAGTCACAGATCTGGGTTTAATCCATCGTTATTTTGCTTCACCACGCCACCCCAGTTCAGACATAGCCATATGCAAATCAGTCTTGACCCTGTGCCTCATGGGAACAGTCCAGACCGAACTGCCAAGCCATGTCTTCCCTGGACCGGAATCAAGCATCCTAGGACCGGTTTCAGGCTATCAGCCTTCATCAGCCAGGATAGCTTGACTCCAGTGGCGTAGTGAGCACGGGACCCACGTCTGGGCATACCCTTCCCACTTAGGGCGAAATGCAAAACACACAAGATGATGGACGGAATGCTGCACATTGGCAAACATTCACCCCCAGTCACAGATCTGGGTTTAATCCATTGTTATTATGCTTCACCACGCCACCCCAGTTCAGACATAGCCATATGCAAATCAGTCTTGACCCTGTGCGTCATGGGAACAATCCAGACCGAACTGCCAAGCCATGTCTTCCCTGGACCGGAATCAAGCATCCTAGGACCGGTTTCAGGCTATCAGCCTTCATCAGCCAGGATAGCTTGACTCCAGTGGCGTAGTGAGCACGGGACCCACGTCTGGGCATACCCTTCCCACTTAGGGCGAAATGCAAAACACACAAGATGATGGACGGAATGCTGCACATTGGCAAACATTCACCCCCAGTCACAGATCTGGGTTTAATCCATCGTTATTTTGCTTCACCACGCCACCCCAGTTCAGACATAGCCATATGCAAATCAGTCTTGACCCTGTGCCTCATGGGAACAGTCCAGACCGAACTGCCAAGCCATGTCTTCCCTAGACCGGAATCAAGCATCCTAGGACCGGTTTCAGGCTATCAGCCTTCATCAGCCAGGATAGCTTGACTCCAGTGGCGTAGTGAGCACGGGACCCACATCTGGGCATACCCTTCCCACTTGGCAGTTCGGGCTGGACTGTTCCCATGAGGCACAGGGTCAAGACTGATTTGCATATGGCTGGGTTCAAACTGGAATGGCATGGTGAGCAAAAAAACGATGGATTTAGGCCCAGATCTCTGTATTGGGGTGAATGTATGACATTGTTCTGCATTCTGTCCATCAACTGTTGTTTTTGCATTTGTCACCCTGAGTGGGACGGGTATGCCCAGGCGTGGGTCCCGTGCTCTCCATGCCACTGGAATCAAGATATCCTGGCTGAAGAGGGTGAAACCCCGAAACCGGTCCTAGGATGCTTGTTTCCAGTCCAGGGAGGACCTGGCTTGGCAGTTCGGGCTGGACTGTTCCCATGAGGCACAGGGTCAAGACTGATTTACATATGGCTGGGTTCAAACTGGAATGGCATGGTGAGCAAAAAACGATGGATTTAGGCCCAGATCTCTGTACTGGGGTGTATGTATGACATTGTTCTGCATTCTGTCCATCAACTGTTGTTTTTGCATTTGTCACCCTGAGTGGGACGGGTATGCCCAGACGTGGGTCCCGTGCTCTCCATGCCACTGGAATCAAGCTATCCTGGCTGAAGAGGGGTGAAACCCGAAACCGGTCCTAGGATGCTTGTTTCCAGTCCAGGGAGGACCTAGCTTGGCAGTTCGGGCTGGACTGTTCCCATGAGGCACAGGGTCAAGACTGATTTGCATATGGCTGGGTTCAAACTGGAATGGCATGGTGAGAAAAAACGATGGATTTAGGCCCAGATCTCTGTACTGGGGTGAATGTATGACATTGTTCTGCATTCTGTCCATCAACTGTTGTTTTTGCATTCTTCTTCTAAGTCCTCCATTGGGTGCGACGGCGGTTTCCGACGCCACTTCAGACCTATGCACCCGGCTTCCCTGGGATAGGTAACTCGGGTACCACGGTATCCACGGGTGGAGTGGCTCTCCAACCTCCTAACTTCCACAGGGTTTCTTCGAGGTCCACTGGCAAGGGTCTTTAAACTCTAAAACTTCAACCACGACTTTCCCATAGAATTGTACGGAGCACGAGGTCATGTTCCCATACTGCAGCCGTCCTCCGTGGAGTCCCTACTTACTCACCTTGGGTGGTTCCTTGGGGTCCCAGCGATTTTACAACCTCTAGACACTGTCTTATCTCGAGTCGTGGTTCTTATACCACTATTTTAGTATATGGTTTGGTCCCCCCCTGGGGCCCACTGTGTATTAGTGCTATTTACTGCCATCTCTGTGCTGAAGTATTGTGTGCTTTGTGATTATCTCCGTGTAGAAGATACTGTGCCGTAATAGAAAGTGTTATATTAATAAATACATATTTTTATAACTACTTTGTGGTCTCCTTTCATTTAACCAATACTATAAGGTTGCATCCTGGTAATACAAGCTGCTTAACATTCCTTCAAGACTAAGCATGAAGGCTGCTCTCCACAGCTACCACTTGGATAGCTTTCTAAGGTTAACTTTGACCTCTTAAATCACCATAAGGGTTGTTTGGACTGGTGCAAGTTGCCCACTTTAATTAGTGGACAGCATATACCAGGCCAGCTTCTCACACTAACCTTTTTGGAACTACAATCGTATTATTAGAACAACACAATTATGCAACCCACCTAGCTTTAATGGACATGAGACAGGGGTAATTTTTTAATGTAATAACAGCAATTGGTTGTAAACGTCATGAACTTGACAATGCCCTTCAATATTTGACTGTGGCCAAGAAATTGACCATGTAGGGGGATCAGCTTTAATTAAAATATTTTTTTTTAGGAGGGGGTTTGTTATCCCGCAAGTGTTCCATGGGAGCCAGTGAGTTCTGGGAGACCCACAGAAGCACAGGGCTTCGCTCGCTCCTGCAGGACACCCGTGGGATCACAAAAAAATAAAAAAATCTAAAGAGGATGGACAGCACAGCGGGGAATTTTCTGCCCATAGGGGATTGTATGTAGCAGCTAAAGGCCATGCACGTGGCGTGGTTGGCTGAGCAGGGGGTTTGGGCGCGGGGCTAGACTGTAGGGCATGTCTTCGGCTGTGTTCGACATAGGCTTTACATTTGGTAATAAAAATATTACTTTAAATTTAAAAAAACATAGAAATTCACTGAAAAATCAAAGGTGAAAGTTACGTTATAGGTAAGTGAAAATTTCAGTGATAACATAACATTTTATACTCAAAGAACCACTGACATTCACCAGTTATAGTTATCTCTATTAACTATAACTCATACCTAAAGTGACTATAACTCGCCATGCACTGCTAATTAACCCACATATTACACCATTCATGACATATTCTATCACAACATTGATAACATCACTACAACATCTGAAAAGACATCATTGATGACAAGACTGTGCATGGCAGGGGCCAGTAGTTATAGGTACTTTAAAGCTCGAGTTATATATTCTAGTGATAATTTCAGTGTTTTTTTTTGTTTAAAATATTACGTTTTCACTGAACCTTTATATACATTGACGCAAAGTCCATAAGTCCATTTTGAGTATGTCCTGACTCCACCTTGGTTACCGTCAGTAGCCATTTTCCCAGTTTATTCAGAATCATTGTCATGCCTGCCATTGACACAAATATCGTCTGATCTTATCGGTCCAAGAACTGTGAAAGTGTCAAGTCATTCAGACAAGACAATGACATAAATATAACACCTGACATCAGTCTGGGACAAGTGGCTAGTTATCACAATGCCAAAGTCAAAAAAGAACAAACACAGATATATAGCCAAAGTAGTGTAGTCTGAATTGATGTCCATTTACCGTATATGTTCATAAAGATACATCTGGGACGCACACCTAGCTGCACCTAATCTATGCCAGACATTCCTAAATTTATGTTAGAAATTCCAATCTCCGATAATGTTGAATATATAAGGACTGCCATTTGACCACTTGTGAGAAGAGGTCCTTGGCCGAGATTATCAAACAAGATACTGCCAAAGACGGTCTTGACTTTTGCCAGTGCACCAAGAAACTGTAACATCGCACTTGTTATAAATTGTGTTTCTAGTTAGTAGAGGTATGCTCCCTGTCAAAGCAGGAACCCCAATCCTAGTCAAGGTAAGTCTAAGTTGGGGGGGCATGGCCAGGCGCCAATGGAAGAAGACATGGACTGAGGTGCTCCTGGTTGCACATCACCATTAACCCTGGGTGTAGTGGGCATAGCGGGGCTGCGCGGAGGTCCACGGAGTTGTAAACAAACTCTGTGGAACTCTGTGGAGCTCCGTGGAGCCACCCGCCTCCACCCCCCTATTAACAAGTAAGTAAACATTAATTAAAAATAAATTTAAAAGTTTTAAAACCACTTACGTCTGTACTGCGGCGTCCCCGGACTGCCCTCCTCTTCTTCCTCGCCGTATCGGTAATCCTTGTGAAAACTGCGCAAGCACGCGCGCCCTCACATGTGCATTTCTTGCGAGAAATGCGCATGCGCAGTTTTCACAAGAATTATCGATAGGGCGAGGAAGAGGAGGAGGGCAGTCAGGGGACGCCGCAGTACAGAGGTAAGTGGTTTTAAAACTTTTAAATTTATTTTTAATTAATGTTTACTTACTTGTTTATAGTGGGGGTGGAGGCGGGGGCTGGCCAACTCCGCTCCGCTGCGGAGTGTGCGGCGATTTGCCTTCTCCGCGTTCTCCGCAGAACATGGAGAAGGCAAATCTCTGCACACTCCGCGGGCGGAGCGGAGGTCTCCGCCCGGGGTTAATCACCATCTAATTGTAGCCGGGCCTCCGTTAACATCATTTGGCCCTCTAGCACAAACATTATGGGTCCATGTGCAACTGGGGACTTTTTGAAGTAGTAGAAATCTCTTTCATTGTGCCCGCTAGTTTGAAGGCTTTCTCTGCTGTCTGTTAGGCCCTGACTTAAAATGGTATACTGCCTTTGCCGCTTGGCCAGCTTGTTGGGGGAGAGCGCCTGCTGTGGGCTTGAGGCAGGGTAAAGGCGACAGCAGGAGCAGGGGGCTGGCACCTGAACTGAATCTGCCTGATTGGCGAAGACTGTGCCCGTGGAGTTAGAACTTGAAAAGTGGGCCTCGTAGCTGGATCACAAAATGATGAACATGCATAATGCGGATTGCCTGTGATCGGCTGCTATGTCTTCTGCAGTGCAGCCTGCTCACTGTACTTTCCTGCAAACAATCTCTGGGCCTACACCGTGCGCTACTGCTGTCGGTGTTTCCCTATAGGGGCCTCCAGAGTGTGTAATTGGCTCAGCCGCATCTCCATGGCCTGCCGACCACACTTTCCTGCTGATGAGCGGTCTGCTGACATGCTCTGCATGTGGTGCACAGCGTCGCAGCCTTCTGGATTTGCTCTTGTGGCAGTGTGGCAGTCTGCCGGCTTTGAAGAGAGTCCCTCCCCCCCAGCGATATTGTGGAGTGGCATGATTTTGGAAATTGTTTTGAATGAATGAAATTAATGAGAAACTAGATGATCCCTGAGGCTGTTGGGGAGAGGGGTCTTCTGGTTTTCTTCATCTGGCAGTGTGCGGGCTTTGAAAAGTGGACTCCCAGGCGATAATGTAGTCTTAGGAGCTGCATGATCTAGTGAAACTATTTTGTTTACAAGAAGCCAATGGGAAACTAGGTCAATACTAATGCTGCAATATGATTGGGGTGCAATTTTGATTACCTATGCTGTAACAGGACTGGGGCTCACTCAAGAAGGCAGGTGTTCCCTGGGAACGTAAGCACCCTGGTGTTCATCACACTGGGTGTGGTTCGACTTGTCTGGAGGCTCTTTATGTTCCCTGGGATCTTGGGCACCCTGGTCTTCATTACACTGGGTGTGGTTCGACTCACCGGAAGGGTTCTTTTTGTGTATGTGGCTTCACTGCTGTGAATGAACTTGGGCCGATCCTAGTCTCTCAGAGGAAATGATGCAACTGTGTTGGAGCCACTGACAACACCATGCCTTCTACTTGGGTAACCGCTCCAGTCAGTACTGCATCTGGCACGACGCAACCCTGCAGCATTTGTATCCCTAACTGGAGTCTTTATTTTGACTGGGAGATCATTGCCATGGGTAAAGTCAGCAGGAAAAAGGAGGCATTGGACCCTGGCCCCTCCCAGGGGCTGGGCTCACAGGATCTGGACAAGATATCCTCAGATGAGGGGACCATGAGTGGGGAGCGCTCTGCCCCGACTCTGGACACAGTCATGCAGGCTATTGATACCTCTAGAGAGGCGCTTGAACAAAAGATTGATTCCATGGTAACAGACACGGGTCTGTTGTGAGATGATCAGAGGTGGCTGGCTAAGCGAGTCTCCACCACTGAATGTGCTATAGATGATCTCAAGCCTGAAATGGCTTCAGTGCAAACCAGGCTATCTATTTGGGGGAAAAAAGTTGAAAACTTTAGATACCAGAGCAGAGGATGCAAAAAATACAGCTTGTCAGAATAATATCAGAATCATTGGGCTTCCGGAGCGTATTGAGGACACTGCTGCAAATATGATTAATTTCCTGGAGGCCGGGATTAAAAAAAAGGTGGCCCCCAAGGGCCTATCACCGTGTTATGCCTTGGAGCAAGCTCATCATGTCCCCTCTCGGCCCCCTCTGCCTAGAGCAACTCCCCGTCCGATAGTGGTGAAGTTCTTGCATTATATGGACCAGATTCATATCCTGACACAGGCCAGACTCCGTGGAGAAATTATGGTTGGGAATCATAAAATTATGTTTTTCGCTGACTTCACACGACATGTCCAAAAGCAAAGGGCCTCATTTACTGATGCCAAACAACTCCTTCGCCTACTTGGTATCTCATACGCTATGTTGTTCCCTGCCAGATTGAGGGTGAACATTGGCAAGGAAGTGCAATTTTTCTCGTCACCACAGTCCCTATTGTAATGGATAGACCGCCTCCCTCAGCGAATAGGAGAGCTTGTGCTGAAAAAAAGTCCGCGTAGCCGGCGTCCACCTATGAAAAGTACCAAGGGTGCCTAGGGGGCCGCTCCATCTCAGTCACAAGTGCATCATGAATGCTGGCAGGTGGTGGAGACGGTAGCTGCCTTGAGTGGTGGAGGATCCGCTCTGCCGTCTGTCAATGGTGAAAGTGAACTGCATGACTCGGACTCTGAACGAACATCTGTCTCATCTCGGGGATCTGCAGAATCATTGCCAAAGATTACTTAAAGCACATTGGATGAAATAAAATGAAAGCTGGTGAAATGTTGACAAGAATACCATAATGTGGGGTTATTTGTTGTGTAGGGGTCAAATTTGAGGTGGTTATCCTGTTTGTATCCTGCAGATGGTGTGCTGTGGGGCTGGAAAGCGCCTCAATAGGTGCCCCCGAGTTGTGGTTGTGCTTGTTATGCATGCACGTTAGTTGGATGGTTACCGACTGGTTTGGATGGGGAGTCATTTGCTTCTGGTCCTGGGGATAGGGAGTTGGGTTAGTTGTTTTGGTTTTTGGGTTTTTAGTAGAGTCACCCCTGTCAGCTGCTCCCGGATATCATTGGCAGATGGATGGGCTCCTGTCATGCAGACTACAATGGTCAACCCCCTTGGTCTCTCAACATGGTGACCACCGTGAGGTACAACTTAATCTCCTGGAACGTATGGGGTCTTAGTAGTTTGTCTAAAAGTCACATGGTATACTCCTACCTTAAGAGGCGGGGAACTCCCATAGCCCTACTGCAGGAAAACCATCTTACTAGCTGTTAGAAATGGGGGTCTCTAGTTGGCAGGTTGTTACCCTGTCCAAGTAGGGACCCTTCTTCCTAGTCAGGATAAGGGGGATACACTTTTAAAATAACCCCTGCTCACCCCCTTGGTAGCTTGGCACGAGCAGTCAGGCTTATCTCAGAGGCAGGGTGTAAAGCATTTGCACATAACCAGCAGCAATACAGTGAAAAACACAACAGAAGGACACCACACCAGTATTAGAAAAAAATCCAATATTTTATCTGTGCAAAACAAGACCAAAAATGATAACAATCTATGATACAGTTCTTAGAAATATCAATAAGCAAAAATAGACTTAAAATACAGTTTTAAGTCGGTAGCTCCATCCGCGGCTATCAAGGCGTCGTGAACAACAAGTCGAAACAGTTCTGGCTGACGCGGTGTCTCGGGGCAGCTACGGTATCGGGAAGACCAGCAAAACAGTACCTTTGGAAATGTAGGGGGTTGGGGACCTTGCGGTGAGCTCCGAAGACCCAGCATCGGCAGGCATCGGTTCCAGAGGTCAGTGCAGGAGTCGTCGAGCCCTTGAAGTCACAAGTGTTGCAGATCGAACTCCGTGCGGTTGAAGTCAGGAGTGCTGGCATCGGCGGGGCTGCGGTGCGAAGTGCAGCGGTGCAGCATGCAATGACCTCAGGTCGCGGTGCAGGAAGTGGCTCAGTGACAGCGTCCTGCGGCGTTAGTGAGACCAGGGCTGCGGTGCAAAGTGGTGCGGTGCTCGTCACGGTGCAGGCAGGTCACGTGCAAGCAACGGCATTGTCGTTACTGAAACGCTGTCGTCGGCTGACGAACTGGAATCAATGGTGCCGGCTTCGGTAGGCCAAGGTTGCAGTGTGGGACTGGGCGGTGCATCGTGTAACTCACGAGAGGTGCCCTCAAACCCCGGTGAAAGCAGCGGTGTCGATGTCGGCGTGGAGCGTCATCGTCTGGGATACTAGGGCAGCGGTGTGAAGCGAGGTGGTGCAAAGTGCGGTGCCCACAGGTCAAGGTGCAAGCAGCAGCTCAGTGGCGGTGTCGGGCGGCATCATTGTGAGACTAGGATTGCGGTGCGAAGTGTGGTGGTGCCCTCTGCGGTGCCTTCAGGACACGGAGCTTGCAGCGACATCATTGCCGGCATCGGGTTGCTTCTTCTTCTGTTGCAGCACAAAACACACAGTTCCCAGTGCTGGTAGCACATGAACTTGAAGTCTTTGCTGTTGCTGAGACTTCTTGAACAGGGGGCAAGCTCTACCTAACCCTTTGGAGAAACTCAAACAAAGAAGTTGCAGAAAGTTCAGTCCAGTCCTTTCTCTGCCCAAGACAGAAGCAGCCACTGCAGGCCAACACAGCAAAGCACACAGCAAAGTGGTAGTTCCTTCGCACAGCTTCTCCAGCTCTTCTTCTTGGCAGGTTCCTTGTTCCAAAAGAGTTCTAAAGTCCTGACGTCAGGGCCCCAATATTTGTACCACCTTTTCTCTTTGTCCTCTTTGTGGCAAGATTCCCTGAGCCTAGTCCAAACAAGTTCTGCCTTCTCTGGCCCAGCTTCACTACAGGAGGTGGCGACAGCATTGTGCAGAGGAGACACTGCCTATTCAGGTGCTAGGGAAAACTCCTCCCACCACTCTAAGTGCAGATCAGGCCTATTCAGCCCTACTTTGAGTCACCCAGGAAAGGCAGGAAACACCTTGTGACTGTTTACAGTGAATGTATATCCCCAGCCCCTGTCACTCCAAAAACAAACAGTCAATACACAAACCAGCAGAGTCACACAGAATAGTTAAGCAAGAAAATGCCTACTTTCTAAAAGTAAAAACAACAGTTGATGGACAGAATGCAGAACAATGTCATACATTCACCCCAGTACAGAGATCTGGGCCTAAATCCATCGTTTCCGGTCCAGGGAGGACCTGGCTTGGCAGTTCAGTCTTGGCTGTTCCCATGAGGCACAGGGTCAAGACTGATTTGCATATGGCCAGGTCTAAACTGGGGTGGCATGGTGAGCAAAATAATGATGGATTTAACCCAGATCTCTTGACTGGGGGTGAATGTTTTGATTTGTTCTGCATTCCGTCCATCAATTGTGTGTCTTTTGCTTCCTCGCCCTAAGTGCGCCGGGTATGCCCAGACATGGGTCCCGGGCTCACTGTGCCACTGGAATCAAGCTATCCTGGCTGAAGAGGGGTGAAACCCCGAAACCGGTCCTAGGATGCTTGTTTCAGGTCCAGGGAGGACCTGGCTTGACAGTTCGGTCTGGACTGTTCCCATGAGGCACAGGGTCAAGACTGATTTGCATATGGCCAGGTATAAACTGGGGTGGCATGGTGAGCAAAAGAATGATGGATTTAACCTAGATCTCTTGACTGGGGGTAAATGTTTTGATTTGTTCTGCATTCCGTCCATCAATTGTGTGTCTTTTGCTTCCTCGCCCTAAGTGCGCCGGGTATGCCCAGACATGGGTCCCGGGCTCACTGTGCCACTGGAATCAAGCTATCCTGGCTGAAGAGGGGTGAAACCCCGAAACCGGTCCTAGGATGCTTGTTTCAGGTCCAGGGAGGACCTGGCTTGACAGTTCGGTCTGGACTGTTCCCATGAGGCACAGGGTCAAGACTGATTTGCATATGGCCAGGTATAAACTGGGTTGGCATGGTGAGCAAAAGAATGATGGATTTAACCCAGATCTCTTGACTGGGGGTGAATGTTTTGATTTGTTCTGCATTCCGTCCATCAATTGTGTGTCTTTTACTTTCTAAAAGTGGCATTTTCAAACACACAATCTAAAAACCATCTCCCTAAAAAGATGTGTTATTAAATTCTGAGTTTAGGGAGCCTAAACTCCATTTCCCTATCGTATCTCAATGGGGAGTTATGCTTGTAAGATGTAACAAAGCAACTCCAATGTTAGCCTATGAGACAGATAGCCTTGAAATAGTGAAAAACAAAAAGGACAGTATTTCACTATCAGGACATGTCACACACACCAGGGCATGTCCTACCTTACACATACACTGAACCCTGCCTATGGGGGTACCTTGGGCCTACCTGAGGGGTGCCTTACATGTAAGAAAAGGGAAGGTTAGGGCCTGGCAAGTGGGGGCACTTGCCAGGTCGACATGGCAGTAAAAACTGCACAAAGACAATGCAGTGGCAGATCTGAGACACCTTTGAAAGACTGCTTGTGTGGGTGGCACAACCAGGGCTGCAGGCCCACTAGCAGCATTTGATTTACAGCCCTGGGCACACACAGTGCACTATACTATGGACTTAACAGTTAATCAAATAAGCCAAACATGGGGACACCAATCCATAAACACAATTTACATTAGAAGCACTTGCACTTTAACCCTGAACAGCAGTGAGAAAGTGTGCAGAGGCACTAAACCAGCACAGCTAAGTCCAATGTACCATTAACAACCGGAGGCCAGAAAGCAAAAAGACAGGGAAAACACGCCAAAAGATGCCAGGTCTAACACTAGGTCTGAAGGATTAGCTCTTCACAAGAGGTGGCGGGGACAAGTGTATGCCATGACTTATAAGGCCTTTGCAAGAGGTGCTTTGGTATGGGTAAGACTTGGGTGCCCGTCCAGAAAAAATATGAAAATGTAGATCTGGAGGATAGGTACATGGTCATTTCAGGGAGGCTGGCAGGGTGTGGCCTTGCTATTGTTGGAATCTATGCACCCAATAGTGATGGGGGGATTTACAGATCTATATAGGGCCTATCACTTTGCATGACACAGGCCATATTATAGGGTGAGAATTTTAACTGTATTACAGATTCCGCATTCGATCATTCCAATCCTCCCCTGGGTGATTGCCCGATGACCCAGATGGCTCGCATTATCTCTGATTGTCAGCCAAGTGGAGACTGGTAGACTCTTGGAGATGACTTTATCCTGTGGCACAAGACTACTCATTCTATTCAGGCTTGCATGAACTTCATGTTTGACTTGACACCTTTTTATGCACCTGACTGTCCATGGAGCGGTTCACGTATAGAATATTTATGCTGAACCATTTCAGATCATAACCAAGTGGTACTCTCTCTGAATTGGGAGTGTGAGCGTCCTCGCATTCCAGTTTGGGGATTGTGGGTGGAGGCACTAGATGACCCGGTCTTTAAAAATTACATCGGGGAGGCCATAAGCGCTTATTTTGCTGACAATGCTGGGACCGCTACATCCCCTTTGATTGAATGGGATGCATTTCAAACAGTGATCAGAGGTCACTGTTTTGTGGAAGTGGTTGGGGTGTGTCGAACGCTTGTAGGAGAGGTAGAAACTCAGGAAAAGGTACTTTGGGATCTTGAACACAGAGACCGAGTAATCCAGCTCTCAAGTATATGTTTCTTGAGGCAAAGGAATTACTGGAAGCCCAAGTGAGAGACTCTGCTGCTTTGATTGCAAGGAATATCTGACTCGTGCTCATGCAGAGCATGGCTCATTAATCTGAATACCAGGGGTTCCTTGATTTTAGAGCTAGATTCAGACACTTGGGAACCTTTATATAGCTAAGCCGCATGAATACTTGATTCTGAGATTACAATTCATCCCTATATGTCCCAGCACTCAAGGCTCCACCTCAGGCCATTGAGGATATTCTTTCCATGGGCCACCTACGGTTACTTTCGCGGGAGGATGCAGACCAATTGGGGGGAGATGTCATGGTACATGAAGTAGGAGCTGCCATTACATAGTAAAGTTCCTGGAGAAGATGGCCTATCCATGGAGCTTTTTGCTGCATATAGTGACACCTTAGCTCCGAAATTAGTAGAACTTTACTCTGCAGCTCACAACTCAGGTAATCTACCAGTGTTTACAAGTGAAGCCCTGGTCATCCCACTCCTGAAACCTGGTCGTCCTCCCTCGGATGTCAGAGCCTACCAGCCATTCTCCATGCTCAATGTGGACTATAAAATTCTTAGTAGAATCCTAGTGACCCGACTCTTGCCCCATATACCCACCTTGATTCATATAGATCAAGAGGGTTTTCTTCCTGGGCATAATCCGGCGCTTAACATCCGTAGACTCATGTCACTCATGAATGATGATTTCTTGGACAAACGGAGAGCAGCTGTTATGGCGATAGATATTGAGAAGGCCTTTAACAGTCTGAGTCGGGACTTCCTGTATCAAGTAATGACACACATGGGATTGGGTCTTGGGTTTATTAGCTGGATCAAGCTTCTCTACACGTGTCCCATGCGCGGGTTCGCTCTGGCAGAACTGTATCTGAACCTTACGATGTGGGTGTGGGTCTAGGCAGGGGCACAGGGTGCTTTTACCATGGGTTTGAGGTTCGAGGGCAATCACATTGTACAGCATTATATGCTGTTGATATGGTATTCTTTCTCCAGGCATAATTTACTGGGTGCAATCGATTTATTGGAACGCTTTAGAGCAGTCTCAAGTCTGCACATTAATTGACAGTAATCCCATCTGTTTCCACTCTGTGGAGATGCCACCCCTCCTCAGAACCTGTAATGACTTGCCTGGCACCCTACCTGTCTGAAATATTTAGGTATTAAAACAAACCATGAGCAGGAAGATCTATTATGTGGTAATGTTGGGGCAGCCGTTGGAGCTCTTCGAATGAGTATAAACTTCTGGACAACATTGCCATTATCTGTGGCTGATATGATGGCGCTACCGAGACTGCTTTATTTTTTCTCAACACTGCCACTGTTGGTGCCTCTCTGCTGTTCCGGGACCTGGAATTCCAACTTTTGGAACTGTTCTGGGGGACAGGTAGACGTAGGGTGGCACTACCTAAATTGCAGCGCCCTGTGGCAGAGGGTGGGTTGGCAGCACCTACCTAGAGTCTTACTTCTTGGCGATCCAGCTGGAATGGTTCAACCAGTGGGTTTACTGTAGGTTGACTCCAGAGGAGGGTGTCATTGGCTCACTGCCTGACATGCAGGACTTATTGCAGGTCCTCTTGGTTCCCCGGTGGCGACTACCTGTGGCCTCTCGAGAGCTCCTAGTGATACAGCATTGCTGGCGACGTTGCCTACAACAAACCCGTGTCCCAGTGCCCTACACGCCTGATTTGCCACTGTAGTTGTTAAAGATAGTGGCCCACGAAGGAGCATTGGGGGTGATAGTGGGGTCAGCTGCTCTGTAAAACAACGGGTCGTGTAAAGGCGTCACATGCCTATATCAAGCAATTCGTGCTAACATTCTTACTTCCCTCTCAGACTTGAAAGTGAAATGGGAGACGGACCAAGAACTTTAGACTGCTGAAATGGACTGGGAGAGGATCTTGGCAGGTATACCCACTGTCTCTCCTAATGGCAGGTACAAATTAATTAATGTTTACTTTCTGCACAGAGCTTACCTTACACCTGGTGAGATCAATAGGTTCTATGTGACTGCTGCTGCAAAATGTCCAAGATGCGGGGCGCTTGGGTCAGAAATGTTCTATATGGTATGGTCCTGCACCTCCAGGGTTCTGGGAGGTGGTAATGGACTGTGTTAATGAAATCACTCTAAAGTCGATCCCGGGCAATCCCTTGTATGTTCTTGGCCTCCCTCCTTTGGGGATACCCTTGCCCCAAAAAGAGAAAAACCACTAGATTTATTGTCTTGATTCCAGCAAAACGAGAATTGACAAAGCATTGGAAATCCACGCGAGGCCCACGGATGACTAAATAGTGAGTAGAACTGGTTAAATGGACAGGTCTTGAGAGTACTGTATTGTTTAAGGAACTGAAGAAAGGGTGGGGAAAAATTAAAAGGGCTAGAGCATGGGAACATTGGATTGCTTGTTGGACCCGGAGGTTGACACAGATACACCTAATAGCTCTTTGATTTCACAGGAGGATTTAGAGGGTGGAAATAACTGACCTTACATGGGTCACCTTGGATGGAATTTGGTTCTGCTATGGTGAACTTAGATGTTACTGGCCATTGTGGTACTCTGAATATGACAGCTTCGAAAGGGGTAATAGTAGTTGGGGAGTTAGGTGTTGTTGTTTGTTAGTTGCAAGCTGTAGTGGACTAATGGTATGTTTGAAAATGTTTGCCATGTTTAACCTATTTATTATATACTACCTTAGTGCATTATTCATTGCTTGTAACATATCCTGGCATCTATTGTTTTTTGTTTATATTTGAAAACAATATAATTTTTTAAACAAGGTAAGTAACAATACAGCCTAAATTATCCTGTACTCACCCTCTGGTAGCTTGGCACAGAGCAGCCAGGCTTAACTTAAGAGGCAAGGTGTAAAGCATTTGTGCAACCCTTCAACCTGTAACACAGTGAATAAACAACACAAAAGACTCCATATCAGGTTAGAAAAATAGAACCTAATTTTATAAATAAAACAAGACCAGAACAATACAAATCCAATAAGTAAAAGTTGAGATGTGAATTTTTAAAGTATAAACTGTAAAATAGCACTTAGAAGCAGTAAGCGCTTAAATGAAATATGTGGTTGCGCCAGACTGGGACAAAGTCAAGAGTTCAGGCTGAATGCACGTACAGGCCAGTGAGGCCCACTGAACAAAAGTACCTTGGTCCAGGTTGCATCAACGAAGATGTGGGGTGCAGCAGAGCGATGCGTCGATGTTTCCCACGCAATTGGGGTGATGCATCGATTTTCTCCACACAAATGCAGCAATGAGTCGGTGCCAAAGGCGATGTGCCGGTTCCGAGATGTGGCAGTTCCGAAGATGATGCGCCGGGTTTCTCCACGCAGTAGAGCTGATGCGTCGATCTTTTCCACATGTGATGGCGATGCAATGGTTTCGATGCAGGGGTTCCATAGGAGATGCGCTGGTTCTGAGGGCAATGTGCCAAACCTGGTCCTGCAACAACGTAGCGATACATAGCATCTGCTCGCGAGGCATCGGTTCCGCTGTAGCAAAAACCTTAGGCCCACTTCCAAGGGTCCAGGACTGGGGTGGCACCACTTGGTAGGACAGACTCACAGATTGCAAAGTGTAGGAGCAGGCTGTTTGGAAGTCTTTTATGTCCCTGAGACTTAGGATCAGGAGGCCAGTCAGCTAGCAGAGTCATGCTGGGTTCAAGTTATGCAGGTCCAGTCCTTCTCACCCAGGTCAGAGAGAGCAACAGGCAGCAGAGCAACGCAGCAAGGCAGGAGTCCAGCAAACAGCAGTTCAGCAGAGTGGAAGTCCTTTAGCAGCACAGCAGTTCTTCTTCCTTGCATAGTGGTCACAGGTCCAGAAGTGTACTGAAGTTATGGTGTCAGATGTACTTATACCCAGTTGTGCCCTTGAAGTGGGGGAGACTTGAAAGAAGAATATTTAAAGTGCACATAGGTCCTCTCTTCCTGCTCTGGCCCCAGATTCACTAGAGGAGGGTAAGCAGCCCTTTGTGTTTGGGCAGACACAGCATATTTAGGTGTAAGTGTGAGTCTGTGCCCAGCTCCGTCCTCCCATCTCCCAGGATGGCCAATCAAGTCACACCTAAGCTCCCTTTGTGTGTGGCTGTCTAGAGGGAATACACAAAGCCTAGCTGTCACCCAACCCAGACTGAACAGAGACGGCAGCATGGCTAAAATATTAAAATGCCAGCTTTCTAAAAGTGGTGTTTTCAGAATTGCAATGTAAAATCCAACTTCACCATTTTTGTGATTTTAAATTGTGATTCCAGAGACATAGACTTGGGGGTCTTATCTCTTCCCAATTGGAAATAACACTTATAAAATGTAGTAAGGTAATCCCAATGTTATCCTATGGGAGAGATAGGCGTTGCAGTACAAAAATTACTTTGGAACTTTTTCACTACCAAGACATGTAAACCTGCCTTTTAGATATATTGAACCCTGCCCTGTAGGTTATACGGGGCCTACCTCAGGGGTGACCTCTATGTATGAAAAGGGAAGGTTTGGGCCTCTTGAAAGGGTTGTTTTGCCAAGTCGACATGACAGTGTAAATTGTGCACACACAGGCTCTGCAGTGACAGACCTGAGACATGGTTAAAGGGCTACTTAAGTGGGAAGCACAATCAGTGCTGCATGCCCACTAGGAGCATTTAATTTACAGGCCCTGGGTACAAGGGATACCACTGTACTAGGGACTTATAAGTAAATTAAATATGCCAATTGTGGGATGAACCAATACTACCATGCTTAGGGTAGAGAGAGCACAAGCACTTTAGCACTGGTTTGCAGTGGTAAAGTGCACATAGTCCTGAAGCCAGCAAAAGCTAGGTCAGAAAAGTGGAGGAGGTAGGCAAAAAGCTGAGGGGAAGACCACCCTAGGCTGTCAGGTATAATAGCAATTCATAAAGATAACAAGCTGAGTCCAGGAGAAAGGACGCTGCAGTAGTATGTGTTTACCTTTTGCAGGGAACACTGACTTCATGCATCACTGATAGCTACAGCTTTTGCTGTCAACTAGATATGCAGTGTGTTGCTTCTCTCTAAGGAAATATAGATTGCAAGTAATACTTTTCATGCTCTCCTGGTACAGCGCATAGAGGTAGGTTTTAGGGTTTTCGGTTGCAAATGACATTTTAACTATGATAGAAATGTATATTTTATTTTTATTGTTCACAACGTGCCTATTTACTGTTTTTATGATATTCTTTGAGGTTATTTCAGACGTGCTGAGAAACAGGTTCACCCTGTTGTAATAAATGCTTTTAGTTAAAAGTGTCTATTCTTCTTAGTACCATTTGTGTGTGTGATATTGTAGAGAGCAAAATAGGTTTGTTTCCAGTACCGGAGCGCCCCAGATCCCGGATTAGGGGTTGTTAGTAACCCAAAAGCAATGATTTCACTTCAACAATGCATTGGGTGGGGTTCTGCGGGGCTACAATAATCTGTCTTTCGCATTCAGTGCTGGTGCATTGAATCAAGTTCACCTGCGTCACCCGTGGGTGGGAAAGCAAACCTTGTAGAATCTTATGGAACTATGCCAGAGTCAGACAGCTATATATAGTAAGGCTGTAAAGCTGAAATGCGTTACCTTGAATTAAAAGCAACTACATACTTCCTAGAGTGCTATCGTGTTGTACTTGCTGTACTTTATGGAGGTGAAATTATCACTGATATATATATATATATATATATATATATATATATATACACATATATATATTACTATATATCACTGATATATATATATATATATATATATATATATATATATATATATATATATATATTACTGGCGGTTGCCAGTAGGTAGTTATAGTTAGGACCTTGTTTCTATTCAAATAGAGTTTTTACTTTTGCCAATATCTTTGGCGCAGTTTGACGAATCTTCACAAAATTTTCAAAACTAATGGGGCGCTCCGGTCAACTGCTGTCTTGAAAGCTTTGGGGTGATTCGTCAAGCAGGGGATTGAGAAAAAAGGGGGGTTCCAGAACGCATTTTCTCCATGTTAATTGCCATAGGAAACTTTTGTCGCCGCTACAGTCCGAACTGCTGAACGGAATTACACCAAATTTGGCAGAAAAGTAGCTCTTGGTCCAGAGTGCACTCTTTGCTTTAAATGGTGTGAATCCATTCAGTGGGTCCCGAGAAATTCATATTTAAAAAATATGGCTATCTGGTGACCATGGTGGATCCGAGAAACCCTCCCGATCTCGAGCTTGACTGTGATTGGCTGCTAACACTGCAAACCAGGAAGTGTTGGCAGCCATCTTGTGACTCAGTTGAAAAGAGTTACAAGAAAAAAGGTGAAAAAAGAAGAAAAGGGGGCAGGGTAGAAACACCCTGACCCCCTAGGCCTGCTCAGGGGGTCCCACAGGGACCCCAAGGGCAAAAAAAAGCAATTTTTTGGTGGGATTCGCGTAGGGTCTGGGAATCTGACTGAAAAAAATCCCGAAGTGCAGTCTCCCGCACTTCATTTTCTTGAAACCCTCGGGTGGGCCAGGTCCCGGGGGTATTACAAAATTGTGATGCTGGGGCCCTACAGGGCCCCTGCAGCCCTGGGGACCGCCACCTCCCCGGGGCTTTATAATAAAAAAAAGCGTTGGGGGCTCCTGTCCCCCACACTGCCCCGGGGACCACCACCTCCCCGGGGCATTGAGTATGTAATTACGGGGGTCCATTGCGGACCCCGCGGCTCTGGGGACCACCACCTCCTTGGGGCTTTTAATCTGTTGTGAGGTGGGCCGTGGTCTCCCTCCAAGAGCCCTAGATGGCATTGGGGACCACCACTCCCCAGGGCCGGCTCCAGCAATGTCCCGGGGTGCCCACCCCTGGGACATCGCAGTTTGCTATGGCAGGGCGGATCAAACGTCTTCTTCGCTTCATGGAAGCGAGAGCAGTTTTCGGCTCTCGCTTACATGAGGCTAATCAGAATTGCCTCTGGGCAAAGGGAGCTGCATGTTTCAGCTCCCTTTGTCCAAAAGCAATGCCGGCTCCCGCAGGAGGTGGGGAGCCGGCAGGGACTGCAGGGGCATTGGGGCTCCCCCGTGGTCACCAAACAGAAGCCATGCACCGGGGGATGGGGTCCCCAGGGACCAAAATGGCCCAGGAGGGGGGCCACTTAGCCCACCTCCCCTTTGAATTAAAAATAAATAAATAAGGCCAGGACCCGGGGGATGGGGTCCCCGGGGCCAAAAGTGGCCTAGGGAAGGGGTGCCACGCAGCCCCATCCATAAAAAAAACTTTTCACTGGGCCCCGGGGACCCCATCCTGGGGCCTGCGGCCTGGGTAGGGGGGCTGCACGGCCCCCCTCCCCTCTCAAAAAAATGAATAACTTTAGGCCTAGATCTGGGGAATGGGGTCCCCGGAGCCATAATCGGCCTCAGGAGTGGGCCGCGCCCCCTCCCTTTTCAATAATATTTTATTTTTGAAAAAAAAAATGGCTCAGGCTTTGGGGGATTGGGCCACCGGGGCCAAAAAGGGTCAAAGGAAGGGGGGCCACACAGCCCCCTTCCTAAAATACAAAAAAGAAACTCCAACTCGCTGGAGGCCCTGCCCCCTCCCTGCACCACTCTGCAACCGCACCTCCTGGCGCGCTCTGGGTTGGGGGACTAAGTCCCCTTCGATCCTGAGGTCTCTTCAGGGTCCAACTAGGCCACCAGGTACCTTCAGCAAGCCCCACACAGTGGGATTGCTGAGAGGTGGTAGGAGGCCATGCCCCTTTTTACACCACTCTGCAAACACGCCTCTTGGCGCACTGCTGGTCGGGTGATGAGGTCCCCTTGTGTCCTGAGGACCTCAGGACTAAAGTGGACTTCATCCCCCAAGCAGCAGTGCACCAGGAGGCGTGTTTGCAGAGTGGTGTGAAAAGGGGGCGTGGCCTCTGACCACTTTCAGCAATACAGCTGTGTGGGTCTTACTTGAGGTAACAAGAGGGCTAGTTGACCCCCAGGGTCCCTCAGGAGGGAAGGGGACTTCATCCCCCAACCAAGAGCGTGCCAAGAGGTGCGTTTGCAGAGTGGTGGAGAAAGGGGGCATGGCCTGTGTCCACCTCTCAGCAATCCCACTATGTGGGGCTCACTGGAGGTAACAGGTAGGCTAGTTGGCCCCTAAGGTCCCCCAGCAGCGAAGGGGACTTCAATCCCCATCCAAGAGCACTCCAGGGAGCACATTTGCAGAGTGGTGGGAAAGGGGCGTGGCCTGCTATGAGAATTTAGCAATCCCACTGTGTGGGACTTACTGGAGGTAATAGGAGGGTAGTGGGCCCCAAGGATGTCCTTGGGGGCCCACTACCCCTCCTGTTACCTCCAGTAAGTCCCACACAGTGGGATTGCTAAGAGATCTTCGGAGGCCATGCCCCCTTTCTCCACCACTCTGCAAATGTGCCTACTGGCACACTACTGGTTGGGGGATGAAGTCCAGTTTACTCCTGAGGGACTTTGGGGGCCAAGAAGCCCTCCTGGTACCTCGTGTAAGTGCTATGCAGCAGAATTCCTGATCGCTGGTCGGAGGCCCAGCTCCCTTTGTCCACCACTCTGCAAACGCGACTTAAAGTTAAAGAATCATTTGCAATGTAATAGGTCTCGCATTTGCGAAATTTAGGGCTATTGCCGTTGTAAATGTAAAAGTTTTTTACTAATGTTTTTTGTAGTGGAGTGGATGTGCGTTGTGTGTAGTGGAATTATGTGGTATGTTGTGCAGTGAAATTATGTGGATAGAAAGTATGTGGCATTTAGTGTATAGGAATTATGTAGAGTGGGATTATGTGTTATGGAGAGAAATTATGTGTTATGGTAGTCTGTGTTATGGAGTGGTAAACTCAGGTTTAGTCTTCCTCATTTCCATAGAAGCTAAACTAGAAACTCAATGAGACAAAAAAAAGAAGGAACCACTGAGGAGCATTTCTGGACCTAGTCGGAGGTATGAGCAGAGCCACTGGAATTATGCAACTGTTCGGTTGCACCAATTTTCGCATAGTTAGACATTTTCCGCATTTGCCACATAATCCATCATCTGCTGCATAATCTGCAGATTTAAAAAAAAAAAACCTTGTTTCTAGCTCAAACGGCTTAAATGTTACCAAAAATGCAGCAGCAAGTGTTACAGCGTGGTGAAATGCCCTTTGCAAACCTGGAATGGTCACTTGTTACTTATTGCTAAATGTGGGAGTTAAATTGGTACTAAGGGTGCGCAAACCATTCTTGCTTCTTTCTGCGCCTCTCTTGCCTCTTTCTACATTTCTCTTGCTTCTTTGTGCACCTTTCTTCCGTTTTCTGCACTTCTCTTGCCTCGTTCTGCACATCTCTACCGCTTTCTGCACCTCTCTTCTTTCTGCACCTCTCTTGCTTTTTTCTGTACCTCTCTTGCTTCATTCTTCTGCACCTCTCTGGACTCTTTCTGTACCTCTGTTGCTTCTTTCTGCACTTCTCTTACCTCTTTCTGCACCCTCTTCCCTCTTTCTGCACCTCTCTTGCCTCTTTCTGCACTTCCTTTGCCTCTTTCTGCACCTCATGTGCTTCTTTCTGCACTTCCCTTGCTTCTTTCTGCACTTCTGTTGCCTCTTTCTGCACCCCTCTTGCCTCTTTCTGCACCTCTCTTGCCTCTGTCTACACCCTTGTTCCTTCTCTCTGCACCTCTTTTGGCTGTTTCTGCAGTTCTCTTGCCTCCTTCTGCACCTCTGTTGCTTCTTTCTGCACTTCTCTTGCATCTTTCTGCACCCCTCTTTCCTGTTTCTGCACCTCACTTGCCTCTTTCTGCACCTCTCTTGTCTGTTTCTACACTTCTCTTGACTCATTCTGTACCTCACTTGCCTCTTTCTGCACTTCTCTTGCTTTTGTCTGCACCTCTCTTGTTTCTTTCTGCAACTCCCTTGTCTCTTTGATCACTTCTCTTGCTTCTTTCTACACCTCTGTTGCTTCCTTCAGCACTTCTGTTGCCTCTTTCTGCACTTCTCTTGCCTGTTACTGCACCTCTCTTGCCTCTTTTGCACTTCTCTTGCCTCATTCTGTACCCTCTTGCCTCTTTCTGCTCCCCTGTTTCTTCTTTCTGCACTTCTCTTGCTTCTTTCTGCACCTGTCTTTCTTCTTTCTGCACCCATCTTGCCTCTTTCTGCACCCTTCTTCCTTCTTTGTGCACCTCTCTTGCCTCTTTCTGCACCTCTCTTACCTCTTTCTGCAGTTCTCTTGCCTCTTTCTGCACCTCTGTTGTTTATTTCTACACTGCTCTAGCTTCTTTCTGCACCTCTCTTGCAGATTTACACACCCCTCTTGCCTCTTTCCGCATCTATTTTGCCTGTTTCTGTGACTCTCTTGCCTCTTTCTGCAGTTCTCTTGCCTCTTTCTGCACCTCTGTTGCTTCTTTCTGCACTTCTCTTGCCTCTTTCTGCATCCCTCCTGCGTCTTTCTGCACCTCCGTTGGGTCTTTCTGCACTTCTCTTGCCTCTTTCTGCAGTTCTCTTGCCTCCTTCTGCACCTCTGTTGCTTATTTATGCATTTCGCTTGCCTCTTTCTGCACCCCTCTTGGCTGTTTCTGCACCTCACTTGCCTCTTTCTGCACTTCTCTTGCTTTTGTCTGCACCTCTCATTTCTTTCGTCAACTCTCTTGTCTCTTTCATTACTTCTCTTGCTTCTTTCTACTTCTCTTGCTTCATTCTACACCTCTGTTGCTTCTTTCAGCACTTCTGTTGCCTCTTTCTGTACTTCTCTTGCCTGTTTCTGCACCTCTCTTGCCTGTTTCTGCACCTCTGTTGCCTATTTCTGCACCTCCCTTGCTTTTTTCTGCACCCCTCTTGCCTCGTTCTGCATCGCTCTTCCCTCTTTCTGTACCTTTCTTGCCTTTTTCTCTACCCCTGTTCCCTCTTTCTGTACCTCTCCTGCCTGTTTCTGCACCTCTCTTGCCTCTTTCTGCACTTCTCGTGCCTCTTTCTGCACCTCTGTTGCTTATTCCTGCACTTCTTTTTGTTCTTTCTGCACCTCTTTTGCTTCTTTCTGCACCCCTCTTGCCTCTTACTATACCCTTCTTCCCTCTTTGTGCACCTCCTTGCCTCTTTCTACACCTCTCTTGCATCTTTCTGAACTCTCTTGCCTCTTTCTGCACTTCTTTTACCTGTTTCTGCAACTCTCTTGCCTCTTTCTGCAGTTCTCTTGCCTCTTTCTGCACCTCTGTTGCTTCTTTCTGCACTTCTCTTACCTCTTTCTGCACCTCTCTTGCCTCTTTCTGCAGTTCTCCTGCCTCTTTCTGCACCTCTTTTACTTCTTTCTGCACTTCTCTGGCCTCTTTCTGCACCCCTCGTGCCTCTTTCTGCACCTCTGTTGGTTCTTTTTGCACCTCACTTGCCTCTTTCTGCAGTCCTCTTGCCTCTTTCTGTACCTCTTTTGCCTCTCTCTGCACTTCTCTTGCCTCTTTCTGCACCTCTTTTGCTTCTTTCTGCACTACTCTTGCTTCTTTCTGCATCCCTCGGGCCTCTTTCTGCACCTCTGTTGGTTCTTTCTGCACCCCTCTTGCCTCTTTCTGCAGTTCTCTTGCCTCTTTCTGCACCTCCGTTGGTTCTTTCTGCACTTTTCTTGCTTTTTTCCTCACCTCTCTTGCTCCTTTCTGCACCCCTTCTGACTCTTTCTGCACCCCTCTTTCTGCACCTCTCTTGCCTCTTTCTGTACTTCTCTCGCCTCTTTCTGTACTCAAATGGGAAGTGCAAGCTGTAAAGTTTAAAGGTCTACATGCTCTTGTGACTGAAGTATATGTCTACTTGTATATGTATTCTCACATGTGTTATGCATCTGAAGATGGTAGCTTAAACAGCGGGTAGCTTCTCCTATAGGTGGTTAAATGTTCCCAGTTCTGCTCTGTCATTCGGTTGCACTGGCAGACATGTCTTATGTGGTAAACAGCCCTCACAACAAAGCCGTCACCCCACATGCAATTACAACGCGGTCGTTACAACGACCGCGTTGTAACAACGCATATCATTACCCTGTAAGTCGTAACAATGACTTGCAGATGGGGGAGAAGGTGTTGGATTTAAAATCCAACACCTTCCCTACTGTCCGCACAGACTGGAGTTGGAATAGTAAATTATACTATTCCAACATCCAGCGCCCCCTCCGCAAGTCATTGTTCCAACTTGCGGGGTCATGGTATGCGTTGTTACAACGCAGTCGTTGTAACAACCGCATTGTAATTGCATGCGGGGTGACGGCATGCGTGACAAGGCGGCATATTCATCTTATGTATATAAGTATTATAGAGCCCCTCAAATATACTATTGAATACCCATGTGCCCTGTATTATGAGCAGAAAGAAATACATACTCCTTTTTGTACACACATTTACATAGTATGCTGTTTGAAACACAGGTATTCAAGTATTTGTATGTTTATTTTTATGTAACATGTCACTAGGTAAAAGCAGAGACACACGCATGCATACCTTCACAAACTTGGTCAGAATTACAACAGTGATATGGTGAGGTTTAAGACATCTTGGGAGAAAGATTAGTGATAAGTCTGTGGTAAGGTACAGTGGAGGTAGGCCTCTTTCTGCATCTCTGCTGCTTCTTTCTGCACTTCTCTTGCTTCTTTATGCACCTTTCTTCCTCCTTCTGCACCTCTCTTGCATCTTTCTGCACTTCTCTTGCTTCTTTATGCACCTTTATGTACATGTCCTACCTATGTAGGCATAGTTAGGAATTAACATTTAAAAAACCTTAGAAATTCACTGAAAAAACCACAGGTTTCAGGGACGTTATAGTTAGTATTGGCATTTAAAAAGCCTTAGAAATTCACTGAAAAAGCCACAGGTTTCCGGGACTTTATAGTTAGGAATTTGCATTTGAAAAACCTTAGATATTCACTGAAAAAACCACAGGTTTCAGGGACGTTACAGTTAGGCTGACATTTCCCTCATACAAAACCAGAGAAATTCAGCTGTTATAGTTAGCTGAGCTAACTATAACTCACGCCCCCGCAATGCACTGCTGATGCTGTCACATATTACATCACCCATGACATGGTCAGTGACATCACTGATGACATCACTGATGACATCACTGATGACATCTCAAATGACATCACTGATGACATCACAGATGACATCTCAAATGACATCACTGATGACATCATCACTTACTATCTGATGCACCTCCTCACATCCTAATATAATTTTTACTTATCAAAACCCATACTCTCAAATCATATATTGCTAATGTCGATCGCCATGAACCCACTCAAACCTTTTTTTTAGGAATGCATTAGCAATATATGATTTGAGAGTATGGGTTTTGAAAAGTAAAAAGACTGATCACCCGATACTTAAGAACTGCAAAACTGAATTTTATATAAATAGAAGATCTGTACTCGGAGTCCTTCCTCACTGATAAGCTTAGTGTATTTAAACTCACTGGCAATGGATCTTTCTAATTTGCATATGATTAAGACCCCGCTGAGTCGAAACGCGTAATGCTTCACTTGTGGGATACCTTTTGAAATAAACAACTTATTCTTATCCACTCCTGTCTGGAGGGCTTGCTTCTCACGTGATGACTAAACATGTGAGGGTTCGTTTGGAATATTGAGCGGTGACTCCGCTGCCAAGCCCTGACCCGTTAGTTCTTTGTTTGGCTTTCATATGAATGGATGCCCGTCGGCTGCCTATAATTTGCTATGGAGGAAATGGCTGAGTTAGTGCCACTGCTCACTGGAGGCTTTGCCACCGTTTGAGTGGGAGGCCTGCCCGTTATTCATTTAAAGCACTTTAGGAGCAGCCAGGGTTTGTTGGGTATTTACCCTGACACAATGGGAGTGATTCATCAAATTACAAGTACCGTGTTGACGATTGTTTGTCATAACAAGTGCATGAGGAAGAATGTTACAATTGAAAGACGAGGAAATGTTGGCCACTAGCCCTACATGGAATTGAATCCTTTTTGAGGCTATTAAAAGGCAATGTCACTCATAAAATTCGATTAAAGACATTCATAGATTGGTACTATTAGAAGGACACGTTAATGCTTATGAACATTTGCAAATTTATTATCAAAGGACAAAGGCTCCTGTGGACACTTAATGAAGTAATCTCAATGTATATGAGCACAATGGCAATATATTGGGTTATAGGGATATTGGAGAGAGAAGGAAGCAAATACACCTCTTTTCACTGGGACACCTTTCACTCAGAACTATATGTTTAAATGCACTATTTTGTAACAGTATTTAATTTCAAGGATTATATAAATATTTTTGATTCAAAAACAAATCAGAGGTGTATTTGCTTCCTTCTCTCTCCAATATCACTATAACCCAATATATTGCCATTGTGCTCATATACATTGAGATTACTTCATTAAGTGTCCACAGGAGCCTTTGTCCTTTGATAATAAGTTTATTACCCTGGTTCCACGTGAGTAGGGTTCCCTTGTTTCTGTCCTACTATGAACATTTCCAAGGCATTTTGGACTTTGGAGTTTTGTTTCTAAAGGGGCATTATGATCGGCATGAACCCACTCGAACATTTTTTTTTAGGAATGCATTAGCAATATATGATTTGAGAGTATGGGTTTTGAAAAGTAAAAAGACTGATCACCCGATAATTAAGAACTGCAAAACTGAATTTTATATAAATAGTAAATGGCAAATAGTAAATAGCCTTTATTGCGTTATTACTTAAAACCATTGCAACCATAAAATCAGTTTTATATAAATAGAAGATCTGGACTCTGAGTCCTTCCTCACTGTTTGATCAGCTCAGTGTATTTATACTCACCGACAATGGATCCTCCTAATTTGCATATGATTAAGACCCCGCTGGGTTGAAACGCGCAATGCTTCACTTGTGGGATACCTTTTGAAATAAACAACTTATTCTTATTCACTCCTGTCTGGAGGGCTTGCTTCTCACGTGATGACAAAACATGTGAGGGTTCGTTTGGAATATATATATATATAACATTCTTAAACTTTTTAGAAACATGATGTCATCAGTGGTCATCAGTGATGTCATTTGAGATGTCACCCCACCCGTAGCCCTGGGGGCCACCACCTTCCCAGGGCTTTAATTTTAAGTATTGTGGGAGGTCACACAAGTCCCCCCTACAGCCCCAGAGACCACCACCTCCCTGGGGCTTAGGTCAAATTGATTTCGGGGGCTGCGTGCCCACCCCACAGCCCAGGGGACCACTACCTCCCCAGAGCAAATTCTAACAAAGGAGGGGGGCCACCTGGCCCCCCTCCTGGGGCCATACATGGCCCTGAGGACTGCCACCCCCCAGGGCCGGTCTCTGTTATGTCCCAGAGTGCCCACTCCCGGTACATAGCTGTTTGCTATGGCTTGGCTGGGGTTTTACCGCTCCCGCCAAGCCATAGCAAACGGAGCACAATTGCTTTTACAGAGAGGGGGCTGCATGTTAATTGCTTCCTCTCTGTAAAAGCAATGCCGGCTCTGCAGCGGTTCCCAACAGAGTGGGTTCCCTGGGTAGGACCAGGTGACCCACAATTGAGGCCGGGGCCCGGGGGATGGGACCCCGGGGCAGAAATCGGCCAAGGAGGGGGGTCGCGTGGCCCTATTCCCCCATTCAAAATAGGCCAAGGGATGTGGTCCCCGGGGCTGAAATTAGCACAGGGCAGGGGGGCCACCCTCCCCAATAAATAAATAATAAACAAAAATGACCAGGAAAACTGCTCAACGGAATTACACCAAATTTAGCAGGAAGCTAGATCTTGGTCTGCAAATTGTGCTTTTTGTGATTTGTTGTAAATGCTTTCTGCAATTTTTGCGGTAGAGCTTCTTAAAGAAGACTATGGAAAATGCATGGGGATTATGTATTTTGGGTCCCCCCATTTTCTCGGACCCTGCTTGACAGATCACCCTGAAACTTTCCAGGAAGGAGTTGAAGTGAGCCAACAGCACAACTCCAGCTCAGCTGAACCGGAAAGAATCAGCGCATTCATAGCGGTGTTGTGATGAAATAGGGTTTAATCCTATAAATCCATTATAGAAAGCAGCATAAGCATGGACTAATACCCTCTGATCTTACATAAGGTAACATGCAACACAATATATGTGGTGTACATAATAGAATGCACCTGTGGACTTTGCTAAGTAGGAAGCACTACATGTAACCTCCCCAAAAAAATATTGGAGCACATAAGAGCATTGAAACACCGTGATCCAACATGTGTAACAGCTAAACATGTAGCACAATTTCACAACAAAAACTGGAGAACAATGCGATATTATGAATTGGATATGGTTCCACCTAATGAACGTGGTGGAAATAGGACCCCAAAACTGAGAAAGTTGGAATCTAAATATATCAGGCTCAAAACCAAGACCCTGAGCAGTCTTAATAACGATGAAGAACTTTATGTACATCTGTGATATCACTACTCATGATTGTTATTAATAACTGAATTAATTAATCTGACCAATTGATGTTTTCACAAACGGAGCCTAAATCACAATACTTAATGATAAAAAATCAAATGTCTAGATTATCAACACCAACATACAGCAAAAATGAGAGGTCGTAGGTTCTAGACAAATATTTATGCATGACTTAACTAGATCGGTTAATGAATAAAACTAAGGTTAGTTGGTTACTGTAACAAGCCATGAAAACTAATGAAACTGATAAAAAGGTCGTAAGTTGCATAGTAAAAATGTTAGTATTATACATGAAAAGACTGGTGAAAGACCAACACAATCATATACTCTGAATTATGTTCTCCTTTGTGAGTAGTGAATGGTTGATGTACAATTGTTTTAATCATTTATACAAGTGTAACTACAAATCCCACAATTCATCCTAATTGGCTGTGGTGGGATTAATGTAAATATACCTTTGTGAAGAAAGACTGACCTACCGTGAGAAAGACCCTGAGAGGTTAAAACGCATTGGTGCAAATTGTGTGACATAATAAATACCTTGACCTGTTACGTGTGTGTGATTGGTTCTGTGGGTGTGTGAGTGGATATGTGAGTGGTTGTATGGGTGTGTAAGTGGGTGTGTGAGTGGTTATATGGCTCTGTGAGTGGATGTTTGACTGGTGTTGTGGTTGTGTGAGTGGGTGTATGAATGGGTGTATGAGTGGTTGTGTGGGTGTGTGAGTGAATTGTGAGTGGTTGTATGGGTCTGTAAGTGGGTGTGTGAGTGGTTGTATGGGTGTGTGAGTGGGTGTGTGAGTGATTGTATGGGTGTGTGAGTGGTTCTGTGGATGATGTCATCAGTGATGTCATTTGAGATTTCATCACTGATTTCATTGGTGATGTCACTGACCATGTCATGAGACATGTAATATGTGAGGTCATAAGCAGTGGATTGCAGGGGCATCAGTTATAGTTAGCTCAGGAAACTATAACTGCTGAATTTCTATGGTTTTATGCGTGTGAAATCGGAACCGATTTGGCCCTGGGGACCCCATCCCCAGGGCTTGGCCAAAATACTGGGTGCCTGGTCCCACCCAGCGCGCCCAGTTTCTCACGTTGGGGACCACAGGGGGAGTCTGAAGGCCCCCACAGTCCCTGCCGACTTCCAGCGTCCTGCAGATACCAGCATTGCTTTTGAACAGAGGGAGCTGCTGAACATGCATCTCCCTCTGTCCAAAAGCAAATCTGCTCTGCTTTCATTTTTAATGCTCTTGCTTGCTAAAAGCGGAGCAATGTGTGCTATGGCTTGTCTGGAGCAGTAATACTCCCGCCAAGCCATAGCAAACAGCAATGTCCCGGGGGTGGGCAACCTGAGAAATTGCTGGAGCCGGCCCGGGGGGTGGCGTTCCCCAGGGCCACCTAGGGTTCCAGGAGGGGGCTACGCCCCCCTCCTTTGTTCTAATTTGACCTGGAGAGGTGGTGGTCCCCGGGGCTGCTGGGGGGCTGCGAGGCTCTGCATTGCTTTTCATTAAAGCCCTGGCGAGGTGATGGTCCCTGGGAATGTGGGGGGTTCATGCGGCCCCCACATCAATTGCAATTAAAGCCCTGAGGAGGTGGCATCCCCCGGGGCTATGAGGGGGGGCTGGGGAATGTACCCACTGCATTCTTTTCAAGTAAATCCCCGGGGAGATGGCGGTCCCCGGTGCTGGGGGGTCCAAGAGACCCCCATTTATAGAATGATAAGCCCTGGGGAGGTGGCAGTCCCTGGGGCAGCGGGAAAGGTGGTATGGGCCTCCCCCGCATTTTTTTTCTAAAGAAGCCTCGGGGAGGTGGTGGTTCCCAGGGCATTAGTAAGTTCCAGGAGAGAGGCTCATGCACCCCCCTCCTTTATCTGCATAATGCCCCCGGGAAAGGGCCCACCGGGAGCCGATAATGAACGGGATCCTGCCAAAATATAAAAAATACATGATTTTTTTGACCCTGCAGCGTCCCAGTGGGACCCACCCAAGAGGCCTAGGGGTCAGGGTGTTTCTACCCTGCCCTCTTTTCTTTCTTTTTTTACATTTTTGGTGGGACTCCATTCAACCGAGTCCCAAGATGGCTGCCACTGCCAACACTTCCTGGTTGAAGTGTTGGCAGCCAATCAAATTTCAGTAGGGTTTCAGTAGGATTTTGGGCTCCCAGATATCTATAGTTTTTAAACTTAAATATCTTTGAAATTACTGAACGGATTTACACAAAATCACAAAAAGCACACTTTCTGGACCAACATCTAGCTTTCTGCTAAATTTGGTGTAATTCCGCTTAGCAGTTCGGGCTGTAGTTGTGTTAAAAAAATAAAAAATCCCCATAGACCCTCCTTTTTTCTCGGCCCCTGCTTGATGGATTACACTCAAACTTTCAACACAGCAGCTGAATCAACAAGCATTGGCATAGCCAATAGGTCTCGACTTTGGGACCTTATAAGTGTTTAGGCAGAGCTATTGGCTTTGCCAATGTTTTTAAGCTATGTTGTAGAGCAGTGTGGCTACTGTGCAGTATGTTGAAAAGGTATAATATAAAAGTAGTCTAAGCATTTTTGTTACCTTAAATATAACCAAGAAGACATTATGTACAACTGAACGACCCTATTAAAGAAAGAATATAAAAATGTCTTCTAGTTTTTTTGTCCTTGCAGTGCTGGCAACTTCTTCTTGCCCGTTCCAATACTCTAGGCAGATATTCAGTGATAGGCATTCGTTATTGGCAAATTTCTGATGCTGTAGACATTTTTATAGCAATAAATAGTACACTGTAGCTCAAAAACAAGAGCCCCTCCCCTACACTATATGTGCAGCTGCGTGATAATGTTCGATGAGGCTTATCTGCAATGTTATCGCTTTCCCAATGTGATAGGAAACTGGCCGCAGTTATTTTTACTAAAATTAAAAAGTGGGAAAGGATGTTTCGAAACAATTTTTGTTTTGTGGTCAAGGTTAGAGGTTAAGGAACCGTTCTATAACGGGTCAGAAACACTTGGAAACATTTATGCAGATGCTAACCAGTGCGCCCGTGCCAGGTGGAATTCATTCCAGCATACTGTTCAAGTGAAAACACACATGCCCCAGCTGCCCATATTTAAAGAAATTGTGGACGCACTTCTCAACATTTGACGATTGTGTAAAAAGGGCTGGGCGCTCTTATTTTTAACTTTCCAAATTCACCTCACTTGTGCCATACTGCTGCAGCTATGCATGCACTTCATATTACACTGAAAACAAATTGTGAAACAAGGGACTATGTGGTGGTATATTTTAATAGTGATAAAACCCCAAGGCCACATAACCAACAGGTGGACCAGTGACCCGCGCTCCTATAAATTATTCCAGTCACTTCTGACACTCTAGCTTGAGGTCTGGACATGGACTGTTTTATGAAGACATACACAATGTGTCCCACTGGTGACCAGTCAGCGTCCAAACTGACATTTTGACAGCAGTGAAGCAAACTCTGCGTGTCAGCAGGTCACATGCACAGGCATTGGCTGCTGTCCTCTGTAAGTGGAGGGGAGGCTGGTTTCCTCCATACATGGGGGAGGGAGGCTGTGTCTCCATGGAACACCTGGGCCTCACGGACGCCAGGCAGACACACACATAGGTGGCTGCTTGGCACCCAAGGGGCGGGGATGTTGGGCATGAGCGCCAGCATGTGAGACTGGCTCGTGTACACTACACAGCGAAAACCCACGCACATCTCGTTTCACCCTGGATGTAAAGGCAGACACAAGCCTTCGTCACAACAAGTACGACGTGTACAGGCAGCTGGGGATTAACTGCAGATAAGTTCTCCGTGATGTAAAATACTGGTGTGCAGCAGAGGGGGCTGTGTGCGGTTAGCATGTGGTAGGTAAGGCACTGGAATATCTTTCAATGGCATGTGATGTGCACATCTGACAGAAACCCTCGCTGAATATGGAAGTGACACAATTCCAGTGCAGTGATCTGGTACTCCACAGATCATCATGAGACATGTTCTTATGGCCCTGCCCACATGTTAGAAGAAGCGAGGAGACACGTTTATTTGCAGAGATGCACACATACATTTAGAACCACACACATAAAGAAGACCTACTTTGGCTTTCTGCAGTGAGGTGAAGCGCAGTTCATGCACAAAGGGGTTCCTGAAGAGGGGCGCCAGCTCCTGGTCAATGCGACCCCTCAGGCCGACAAGCACCTCCGGATCCGGCTCAGCCTCATGACAGGCGAGGGTGAGGAGATTCCGTGAACAGGATGCTCAATATAAAAAAGCAGGAAGTACTAAAAGCAAAATGGGGACAAAAGAAATCCACAATTGTAAGAAAAAAAAGAAGGTGCACAGGGTGGTCTAAAGGGCTAATAACTGAATAAAAAAAATGCGGGACCTATTGCATTGCAAATGCTTCTGGCTGCCGCCTGCCTCTCTCCTCTGCTGCTCCTCAGGTTTCAGTACATAGTGCGAGGAGGAGAGGTGGAGGCTGAGCCTGAGCCTTCTTCCAGCGCCGCTGCTCGGTTTTGGTTGCTCTGAAAGCACGGCGCTGAGAAGGAAAAGCAATTAACTAAATACCGGCACAGGCTTGGGTGACCAAACAATGCAAAAGTCGGCAAACTGAAAGGGCGCATGGCACACGGAATGTATGGAAACCACGTCCTGCCTATAGTAGGGCAAAACCGATTAAAGAAAGTAGTGCATACTAACTAAATAAGACGTACCTACCGTGTAACATCAAAAGTAAAAGGGCCAGTCACCATGAGAGGTTTCAAATGAAGACAAGGCGGTACTAAGGCGGGACTAACAAGGCGATGACGAAATCAGAAGCCAGCATTTAAGAAGTACGAAGACAGAAGACAATTAAAAATATGGGCGAAGAGTGGGCGGAGCTTCACATCCCTAACTCAATACTACATGTCTCGTAGAGCAGCGCATGCATGCTGCCCAGGCTTGACCTAAAAAAGGGAAGTTTTTTGAAAATTCAGTGAAGATTCTTCAAGTGGCGCCAAAGTTATTGGTAAAACAAAAAATGCTTTTTCTATGGAAATTTTGCTCCTAACTATTACTACCTACTGTCGACTGCCAGTAGGTAATACATGTATGTACCGGGGATATATGGTAAATTTAGGAGGAGGGCACAAGGGCCCCCCCTCCTAGGTGCCCCGCTCCTAGGGCTTATATCAACCCCGTGCACCGCCACCTCCCGGGCGCACTTTTCATTATGAATGCGGGCAGGCTCGCTGGACTCACACGCAGCCCCGGGGACCGTCACCTCCCTGGGGCTAATTAAAAACAATATGGGGGGCCTCACGGACCCCTACTGTCCCGGGGACTGCCACCTCCCCCAGGCTAACTTCAATAATAACAGGGGGCATTCAGGCTCCCCCGTGGCCTCCTGGTGCCCTCCTGGTTGGGGGATGAAGTCTCCTTCGCTGCTGAGGGTCGTTAGGTGCCAACAAGACCTCCTGTTACCTCCAGTAAGCCCCACATAGTGGGATTCTTGAGAGGTGGTCGTAGGCCATGCCCCTTTCTCCCCCACTTTACAAACGTGCCTCTCAGCACACTACTGGTGGGGAGATGAGGTCCCCTTGCCTCCTGAGGGCCTCAGGACTAGAGGGGACTTCATCCCACAACTAGTAGTGCCCCAGGAGGAATAAGACAACATCTTACATGTTGATCAACATGCTTTATTTATCTGATTCAGTGCCAACGCCAAAGCTGTAAAAACACAATATGTAGGCTAAACAGTGATTTACCTCCATACACGATTCAGGAACCACAAATCAGCAAAACTTAATAAGAAACTTGACTAGCCTATAGCCAATCATTTTAACTTTGTGGATCATTTACTATCAGATTTGAAGATTTTCCTTGTGGAAATGTCTTAAAGGAAGAACTACTGGACTCCATAGAAAACTGCCGGATGTACCGTCTAAAATCACTGCATCCAGATGGACTGATCATCACTGACAATACCACGTGATTACTGCATATCTCATGAGATCTCAGGGCTGCATTGATTCCACATTCTAAATGGAATCTTCACTCATGATGCTTTTGAAAACTCAGCAGTGTCATCTGTGTAGCCACTGAACAAACCATCTTGTACTACCTGAAAAAGGCAGTAGCTGAAACCTTGTAGTGGAAATATATTTTCGTTCTTTGGTGAGTCCATCTGTTTGAGTCACTTCTTTCTTGGATAATGTATTTCTCTATGACTCATTGTATACTTAGGGATCCAGATTTTTGCCCTGGGTGGCTGTTGTTTTCTTGTGATCCTTCATCTTCTAATATAGGCTGCTGCGTCAGCTGAAACGCGTATCTTTTTGCTGGGTCGGAGGAGGCTTTATCTAATTAAAAGGCCTTAACATCTCAAATGACATCCTTGATGACATCACTGATGACGTCATCCAGTGACTGAGTGTTTCTAAAAAGTTTAAGAATGTTATATATATATACACGCCAAGGTTTATTGACGAATGAGTGGGTGTATGAGTGTCTGAATGGATGATTTAGTGGGTGCGTGACTGACTGTATAAGTGAGTGATTAAACATGTCTTAGTGAATGCATGGGTGAATGACTAATCTGTGTGAATGTCTGTATCAGTCTGTCAGTTGGTGTGTAAGTGGCTGCATGGGTTGGTGAGTAGCTACATGAGTGTCTATGTGGGTTAATTATTGGTTGTCTGATTACCTGTATGGGTGCCTGAGTGTCTATGTGGGTGGGGGTGTGTGTGACTCCCTGCATGGATGTGTGAGTGGGTGATTCAGTGGGTGTATGGGTTCATGAGTGCATATGTGAGGGGCTGTATGGGTGAGTGAGTGTGTGTATGGCTGTGTTGGTGAGTGAATGGATGTCTAAGTGGTATATGTGTTAGGCCTGGGCAGTGAACTTCGCTCCGTTCACGGAGTTTGCAGAATTTTCTGCACTCTGCACTCTGCGGAGCTCGCGGAGTGCAGAAAACTCCGCTTCGCGATGTGCAGCTGAGTTTTTTCCCCGATTGTTCGCGATCACGAATGGTAAGTTCGCGAGCGCGAGCTGCCGCTCGGGTAGAATTTCTACCCGAGCGGCAGGAATACCAGCACAAACTGCAGTTCGCACTGCACTCCGCCACTCGTGGAACTTCGCAACGTTTTTTTGTAACTTCGCGGAGTTCTGCGTAGCAAAACTCCAAGACCTATGCCTAGGCCTGATATGTGCGTGTAACTACATATGTGAAAGGCAGTATATGTGAGTGTTGGAGTATATAAGTGACTATATGTGAGAGTGAGTGATTGTGAGAGTGACTGTATGGATGAGTGCGTGCTTGTGTCACTGATTGTATAAGAGATGTATGTGTTAGTATCTGTATGAATAAGTGAGGTGGTGTGTGTATAACTGTATAGGTGAGTAAATGGGAGTGTGATTGATTCTTTGCATGACTGACTAGCTGTGTAAGTAACTCTATGGGTGAGTGGCGGTATGTGAGTGTCTGTATGGGTGTATGAGTGCATATATCAGTGGCTGTATTGATGAGTGACTGTGTGTATGAGTGACTGTATGGTTGAGTGAGTGGATGTGTGTAGACCTATGAATCAGTCAGTGAGTATGTACAAACTGGTATTGGTGTGTCTATGGTTTCATGTATGATAGACTGTATTTTAGACTGGGTGTATGAAAGGTTATATTAGGGGTTGAGGAGGTGCATCAGATATTAAGTGGATGATGTCATCAGTGATGTCATCAGTGAAGTCATTTGAGATGTCATCAGTGATGTCATCAGTGATGTCACTGACCATGTCATGAGTGATGTAATATGTGACGTGATCAGCAGTGCATTGCGGGGGGGGCGAGTTATAGTTAGCTCAGCTAACTATAACAGCCGAATTTCTCTGGTTTTGTACGAGTGAAATGTCAGCCTAACTATAACATCCTTGAAACCTGTGTTTTTTTCAGTGAATTTCTAAGGTTTTTTAAATGCTAATCCCTAACTATAACGTCCCTAAAACCTGTGGTTTTTTCAGTGAATTTCTAAGGTTTTTAAAGTGCTAATTTCTAACTATGCCTACATAGGTAGGACATGTGTAGAAAGAGGAAGAAAGGCACAGAAAGAAGCAAGAGAGGTGCAGAAAGAGGCAAGAGGGGTGCAGAAAGAGGAAGAAAGATATTGAAAGAAGCACGAGCAATGCAGAAAGACGCAACAGAGGTGCAGAAAGAGGAAGAAAGGTACAAAAAGAAACAAGAGATGTCCAGAAAGAACCAACAGAGGTGCAGAAAGAGGCCTACTTTGACTGTACCTTAGAACAGACTGATACAAAGTAGCCTAATCACTAATCCTTCTCCCAAGATGTCTTAAACCTCATTTTTCTCTTGAAGGTTCACTATTAATCGACTGCTCAGAATGTTAGGCCTACCAAATATAAAACAGTAATTTTAAGCATATCACTGTTGTAAGTCTGACCAAGTTTGTGAAGGCATGCATGCGTGTCTATGCTTTTACCTAGTGACATGTTAAATGAAAATAAACATACAAATACTAATACCTGTGTTTCAAACAGCATACTCATTAAATGTGTGTACAAAAAGGTGTAAGCATTCTTTCTGCTCACAATACAGGGCACATGGGTATTCAAGAGCATATTTGAGGGGTTCTATAACACATATATACATAAGACATGTCTGCCCGTGCAACCGAATGACAGAGCAGAACTGAGAAGATTTGACCACCTATAGGAGAAGTTACCCGCTTTGTAACCTACCATCTTCAGATGCATACCACATGTAAGAATACATGTACAAGTAGACATATACCTCAGTCACGAGAGCACACAGACCTTTAAACTTGACAGTTTGCACTTCCCATTTGAGTACAGAAAGAGGCGATAGAAGTTCAGAAAGAAGCAAGAGAGTTGCAGAAACAGGCAAAAGAGGTACAGAAAGAGGGAACAGGGGTGCAGACAGAGGCAAGAGAGGTGCAGAAAGAGGGAGGAGGGGTACAGAAAGAGGCAAGATGGGTACAGAAATATGCAAGAGAGGTGCAGAAAGAAGCAAGTGCAGTGCAGAAAGAACCAACATAGGTGCAGAAAGAGGCAAGAGGGGTGCAGAAAGAGGCAAGAGAAGTGCAGAAAGAAGCAAAAGAGGTAGAGAAAGAGGCAAGAGGGGTGCAAACAGAGGCAAGAGAGGTACAGAAAGAGGAAAGAGGAGTGCAGAAAGAGGCAAGAGCGGTACACAAATTTGCAAGAAAGGTGCAGAAAGAAGCAAAAGCAGTGCAAAAAGAACCAGCAGAGGTGCAGAAAGAGGCAAGAGAGGTACAGAAAGAGGCAAAAGAAGTACAGAAACAAGTATAAGAGGTGCAGAAAAAGGCAAGAGAGGTGCAGAAAGAGGCAAGAGGGGTGCACAAAGAGGGAAGAAGGGTGCAGAAAGAGGCAAAAGAAGTGCAGAAGGAAGCAACAGAGGTGCATAAAGAGGCAAGAAAAGTGCTAAAAGAGGCAAGAGAGTTACAGAAACAGGCAAAAGAGGTGCAGAAAGAGGGGAGAAGGGGTTCAGACAGAGGCAAGAGAGGTGCAGAAAGAACCAAAAGAGGTGCAGAAAGAGGCAAGAGGGGTGCAGAAATGTGCAAGAGAGTAGCAGATAGAAGCAAGAGCAATGCAGAAAGAACCAACAGAGGTGCAGAAAGAGGCAAGAGGGGTGCAGAAAGAGGCAAGAGAAGTGCAGAAAAAAGCAAAAGAGGTGCAGAAAGAAGCAAGAGGGGTGCAAAAAGAGGCACAACGGATGCAGAAAGGAGCAAGAAAGGAGCAGAAAGAAGCAAGAGAGGTACAGAAAGAAGCAAGAGAAGTGCAGAAATAGGCAAGAGAGAAGCAGAAACTGTCAAACAAGGTGCAGAAATAAGCAGGAGCAGTGCAGAAAGAACCAACAGAGGTACAGTAACAGGCAAGAGGGGTGCAGAAGGAGACAAGAGAACTGCAAAAAGAGGCAAGAGTGTTGCAGAAACAGGCAAGAGATGTGCAAAAAATGGAACAGGGGTGCAGAAAGAGGGAAGAAGGGTGCAGAAAGAGGCAAGAGGGGTACAGAAAGAAGCAAGAGAGGTGCAGAAAGAATCAACAGAGGTGCAGAAAGAGGAAATAGGGGTGCAGAAAAAGGCAAGAGAAGTGCAGAAAGAAGTAACAGAGGTGCAGAAGGAGGCAAGAGAAGTACAGAAAGAGGCAAGAGAGTTGCAGGAACAGGCAAAAGAGGTGCAGAAAGAAGCAAGAGCAGTGCAGAAAGAACCAACAGAGGTTCAGAAGGAGGAAAGAGGGGTGCCAAAAGAGGCAAGAGGGGTGCCGAAATTTGCAAGAGAGTACAGAAAGAAGCAAGAGCAGTGCAGAAAGAACCAACAGAGGTGCAGAAACCGACAAGAGGGGTGCAGAAAGAGGCAAGAGAAGTGCAGAAAGAAGCAACAGAGGTGCAGAAGGAGGCATGAGAACTGAGGAAAGTGGAAAGTGGAAAGAGAGTTGCAGAAACAGGCAAGAGAGGTGCAGAAAAAGGGAACAGGGGTGCAGAAAGAGGCAAGGGAGGTGCAGAATGAGGGAAGAAGGGTGCAGACAGAGGCAAGAGGGGTGCAGAAAGAAGCAAGAGAGGTACAGAAAGAAGCAAGAGAAGTGCAGAAAGAAGCAACAGAGGTGCAGAAAGACTCAAGAGGGGTGCAGAAAGAGGAAGGAGAAGTGCAGAAGGAATCAACAGAGGTGCAGAAAGAGGCAAGAAAAGTGCAGAAAGAGGCAAGAGTTGCAGAAACAGGCAAGAGAGGTGCAGAACGAGGGAACAGGGGTGCAGACAGAGGCAAGAGAGGTGCAGAAAGAACCAACAGAGGTTCAGAAAGAGGCAAGAGGGGTGCAGAAATGTGCAAGAGAGTAGCAGACAGAAGCAAGAGCAGTGCAGAAACAACCAACAGAGGTGCAGACAGAGGAAAGAGGGGTGCAGAAAGAGGCAAAAGAAGTGCAGAAAAAAATCAAAAGAGGTGCAGAAAGAGGCAAGAGGGGTGCAGAAAGAAGCAAGAGAGGAGCAGAAAATGGCCAGAGAGGTGCAAAAAGAGGCACAAGGGGTGCAGAAAGAGGCTAGAGAAGAGCAGAAAGAAGCAACAGAGGTGTAGAAAAAAGCAAGGGAAGTGCAGAAAGAAGCAACAGAGGAGCAGAAAGACGCAAGAGGGGTGCAGAAAGAGGCAAGAGAAGTGCAGAAATAAGAAACCGAGGTGCAGAAAGTGGCAAGAGAACTGCAGAAAGAAGCAACAGAGGTGTAGAAAGAGGGAAGAAGGGAGTAGAAAGAGGCAAGAGAAGTGCACAAAGAGGCAAGAGAGGTAGAGAAAGAGGCAAGAGAGGTGCAGAAAAAGGGGACAGGGTGCAGAAAGAGGCAAGAGAAGTTCAGGAAGAAGCAACAGAGGTACAGAAAGTGGCAAGAGAGGTACAGAGAGAAGGGAGGTACAGAAAGCGGAAGAGATGTGCAAAAAGAGGCAAGAGAAGTGCAGAAAAAGGAAAAAAGGTGGAGAAAGAAGCAAGAGAAATGCAGAAAGAGGCAAGAGAGGCGCAGAAACAAGCAAGAGTGGTTTGCACACTATTAGTACCAATTTAACACCCACATTTAGCAATAAGTAACAAGGTGACCATTCTAGGTTTGCAAAGGGTCTTCCACCACACTATAACACTTGTCGCTTTATTTTTGGTAACGTTTGAGCCATTTGAGGTAAAAACAAGGTTTTTTTTGTTCAAATCTGCAGATTATGCAGCAGATGATAGAGTATGTGGCAAATGCGGAAAATGTATAATAGTGCGAAAGTTGTTGCAGCCAAACAGTCGCATAATTCCAGTGGCGCTGCTCATACCTCTGAGTAGGTCCAGAAGTGCACCTTAGTTGTTCCTTCTTTTTTTGTCTCATTGAGTTTGTAGTTTAGCTTCTATGGAAATGAGGAAGACTAAACCTGAGGTTACCACTCCACAACACAGACTACCATACCACTTAATTACTCTCCATAACACATAATCCCACTCTACATAATTCCTATACACTAAATACCACATACTTTCTATCCACATCATTTCACTGTACAACATACCACATAATTTCACTACACACAACAGACATCCACTCCACTCCAAAAAACATTAGTAAAAAACTTTTCCATTCACAACGCCAATAGCTCTAACTCTCGCAAATGCAAGACCTATTACATTGCAAATGCTTCTTTAACCAGTAGTTGCATCTGCAGAGTGCTGGAGAAAGGGGGCTGGGCCTCCGACCAGCTCTCAGGAATTCAGCTGCGTAGGACTTTCAGGAGGTACCAGGAGAGCTTCTTGGCCCCCAAAGTCCCTCAGGAGTAAAGTGGACTTCATCCCCCAACATGTAGTGTGCCAGGAGGTGCATTTGCAGAGTGGTGGAGAAAGGGGGTCGTGGCCTCCGAAGACCTCTTAGCAATCCCACTGTGTGGGACTTACTGGAGGTAACAGGAGGGGTAGTTGGCCCCTAAGGACAACCTTGGGGGCCAACCACCCCTCCTATTACCTCCAGTAAGTCACACACATCAGCATTTGTAAGTTCTCATAGCAGGCCATGCCCCCTTTGCCTACCAGTCTGCAAACGCGCTCCCTGGCACGCTCTTGGATGGGGATTGAAGGCCTCTTGCCTCCTGAGGGTTCTTAGGGTCCAATTAGCCCACCTGATATCTCCAGTAAGCCCCAGATAGTGGGATTGCTGAGAGGTGGATACAGGCCACGCCCCCTTTCTCCACCACTCTGCAAACGCGCCTCCTGGTGTGCTCTTGGTTGGGGGATGAAGTCCCCTTACCTCATCAGGGTCCCTGGGGGCCAACTACCCCTCCTGTTCTCTCTAGTAAGCCCCACACAGCTGGATTGCTGAGAGTGGTCCGAGGCCACGCCCCCTTTTTATACCATTCTGCAAACGCGCCTCCTGGCACACTGCTACTCGGGGGATGAAGTCCACTTTAGTCCTGAGGTCCTCAGGACACAAGAGGACCTCATCACCCCACCACCAGTGCGCCAAGAGGTGTGTTGTCAGAGTGGTGTAAAAAGGGGCATGGCCACAGACCACCTCTCAGTAATCCCAGTGTGTGGGGCTTACTAGAGGTACCTGGTGGGCTTGTTGGCCCCCAGGGACCCTCAGGAGGCAAGGGGACTTCATCCCCCAACCCAGATTGCGCCAGGAGGCGCATTTGCAGAGTGATGCAGGGAGGGGGCGGGGCCTCCGGCGAGACACCGGCTTCTCTTTTCTTTTGTATTTTTTAGAAGGGGGGCTGTGTGGGCCCCCTTCTCTTAGTATTTTTTGGGCCCTGGGGACCCCATCCCCCAGGGCCTGAGCCATTTAAAAATAAAAAATAAAAAACAGGAAGGGCGCCACGTGGCCCCCCTCCCGAGGCCTATTTCCGCCCCAGGGACCACATCTCCCGGGGCATGGCCAGTTTTGTTTTCTTATTTTTTTATTACGGGAATGGGAACGCATGGCCCTGCTTCCCTGGGCCACTTTTGGCCCCAGTGACCCCATCCCCCAGGGCCTAGCCTCATGTTGGGGACCGTGGGGGGAGCCCCAATGCCCCCACGGTCCCAGCCGGCTCCCCGCCTCCTGCGGGAGCCAGCATTGCTTTTGGACAAGGGGAGCTGCTGACATTCAGCTCCCCTTGTCCAAAAGCAATTCTGCTTCGCTTTATGGAAGCTCCCCTTGTCCAAAAGCAATTCTGCTTTGCTTCATGGAAGAAGTTTGCAATGTCCCGGGGGTAGGCACCCCTGGACATTGCCAAAGCCGGCCCTGGGGGGTGGCGGTCCCCAGGGCCAAGGAGGGCTCCAGGAGGGGGGCTGCACGGCCCCTCTCCCATCGTATACATAGCCCCGGGGAGGTGGTGGTCCCTGGGGGTCTGCAAAGGACCCCCGTATGTGCATACAGTGTGCTCGGGGAAGTGGTGGTCCCTGGGGGCTCGAGTCCCCCCACACTTAGTTTTTTAAAGTAGCCCCAGGGAGGTGGTGGTCTTCGGGCTTGGGGGGGCCTACGAGGCCCCCCCGCCCTATTTAAATTGAAGCCCCGGGGAGGTCGCGTACCCCGGGGCAGCATGGCGGGGAGAAGCCCCACCAGGCATTTTTTTTATCAAGCCCCAGGGAGGTGGTGGTACCTGGGGCTGCGGGGGGTGTGCCTCTGTGCATTATCAGTAAAGCCTGGGGATGTGACGGTCCCCGGGGCTGCGGGGGCCCCCGTGGGCCTCCGCTACATAAATCTGGATTGCCCCCGGGACCTGGCCCACCCGGTGGCTTAAAACAAACGAAGCGCGAGAGCCCGTGCTATGTTTTTTTTTACAAATGTTCACCCGGATTCGCGAACCCAGCGTGAATCCCGCTGAAAATCTTTAAGAAAATGCTTTTTTTGGCCCTGGGGGTCCCTGTGGGACTCCCTGAGCAGGCCTAGGGGGGCAAGGTGATTCTACGCTTCCCCCTTTTCTTCATTTTTAACCTTTTTGTCACAAGATGGCTGCCAACACTTTCTGATTTGAAGTGTTGGCAGCCAGTCAGAGTCAGGCTCGAGATCGGGAGGGTTCGCGGATCCACCGCGGTCACCAGATATCAATATTTTTTATTTTTTAATCTCTCAGGAACTACTGAACGGATTTACACCATTTAACAAAAAGAACGCTTTCTGAACCAAGAGCTACCTTATTGCCGAATTTGGTGTAATTCCGTTCAGCAGTTCGGGCTGTAGCTTTGTCTAAAGTTTCCTATGGAAATGAACATGGAGAAAACGTGTTTTGGGACCCCCCTTTTTTCTCGGCCCCCGCTTGACGAATCACCCCAAAACTTTCAAGACAGGAGCTGACCGGAGCAGGGCATTAGTTTTGAAAAAGACCAGAGAGGTTGAAACGCGTCAGTTGGAATAAAATTACCAAAGGATTTACTTTTTAGTGCGGGCTTTCTTTTTAGCGCGGCTTCATATATATATGGACTTGGATCCCAGTCTCCATTAACACCCCCCCCCCACATTCGATGAACATGCCATCGTCTACCCTGGCCTGCTATGTGGCCTGCATTTTCCTGAATATCACAATGTCAGGTCTGGTACAAACCTAAATCCCTCTAAACACTGCACTCCAACTCACCACTCCTGTCACACTTGCCTCCTTTCTCACAAATAGGTACAAATCTCGCGTATGACAAATTCGTCCTTATTCATTCCTTTAGAGTGAATTTTAATCTATTATGCTTCATAAACTGTATCTTTCTTTTAAACAGCTCCCATACAAAATGCATTATTAGCAACAGCTGAAGCAAGAGTAGCCTCTAAGGTGGTAGGACAGTATAGTGGCCCTGTGCCGAAGTGCATCCTTACTACCCACACAGGTGTGGCGCACATCCGCTAATATCACAATGATACTCATAAAAATTGTAAATTTTTGTCATAACCCAACACTGCCATTAATGTTCCTTCATTAAACATTTTCTACTCAACACATTCTTATTTTCTGTTTGAGTGGGCCTCAAATATGGTTATCCATATCATGCCATCTTTTAGTTTGGCTGTCCTGTCTTGTCAGCCTATCCACCACATGCCATTTCATTATTTTCTGCTTCAAACAATGCGCCAACAAGTATACGGGCCACAGACACCAGGCAGATGGCGAAACCTGGTATATCCAGAACCATGTCAACTGTTTTTTTTTTCTGGAGTTTTATATAGCGTGAACTTTACCCGAAGGTATCAGAGCGCTTTGCATGAGCACCAGTTGCGTTACAGACTGACACATTCATTTTTTTTTGTTCTTTTGTTAGGCACAGGGAGATAAAGTGATTTGCTCAGAATCACAGGATGTTGAGCATCCCTGCTGAGACTTGAACCTGGTTCCCCAGCGTCGAGGTCGACCGCTCTAGCTGTAAGGCGACACCCTCTCTCCAACTGTGATTTGTTTAACCATTTTTCTCTATGCAGAAGTGTCAGGATAGTTATATAATAATTCAATAACACAATAAAAACCCTATGTTCAGTATTTCTTAATAAAAGGTCTAACTATTCAACTTATATGACTGAAGTCTATGTCCTTATGTCACAAAATTCATTCTTCCATTTTGCTACTTAGTCGATATGAATATGTATGTGTCTCGTGGCACCCACTCTATCCAACAATGCTGCATTGCAGCGAATTGTTGAGTGATATGCCCTTTGTATCAGTAAATAATACTCCCCAATTTCATGTCAATGGATGACTAAAATGCCCAGTGGATGTCAACAAGGAGAAGCCTCAGTGGATCTTTTTTTTAACTGTATAACATTAACAAGTTTCTATACACTCATACTATTTGTCTTGGCATATTTCATAACTCTGTATCTCTCAACAGCTTCAGTGATATAATATTCCTGGTGCACACACTACGACGTGCCCATCAGATGACTTCATGTGACATCCTGCAGTCAGGTGAAGCCCTATCCACAATACCTGCATGTTGCGGCAGCAGTGTCTCTGCCTTCTGGACATCCGAGACCTGTGGTACCTTGTATGGTTCAGTGGATCCCAGTTCTCACAACAGGCCCATAGCAGCTTGCTGTGAGTCTCACTCACCTGATGCTGCCTTCATTTGTGCTCTTGTGGGCATATTTATCAAATTATCATGCAGCGCAGCAAGCCACCTTGCTGCGTGATAGGGCAAGGAAGGTGCCGTATTTAAGGAATGTGCCATATTTAACATTATACCGCACATTCCTGTTATTTCCCAGTGCTGGCGCACAATGTGCTGCCTAGGACCAACGCAGACACCCTTGCATCATGGTGAAAGGGTGCCTGCATTGCAAGCAGGATTTTTTGTGTGCAGGAAGGGACATCTTCCTACACAAAAACAATCCCTGATGCATTTTCCTCTTTCTATGTGTGCTGCAGAATGCAGCACACATAGATAGAGGAAAGAACGAGGAGAAATAAAGATATTTCTCCTCGTCATGCGTCCCCTGGGGATGCATAGTATTTTGACACATTCTCAGGTCTACCAATAATGGTAAATCTGGGAATGAGCCAAAATCCATGACTGGATGCAGGGGAACACCCACACTCCACCCATGGAATGCCTATTTGGGGCACAGTTGTGAAACGCAGTGATTTGTGTTGCATTGAGTTACTCTAGATTTATCAAGCCATGCAAGGCCACACAAGGTGGCTTTGCGAGGCTTGATAAATGTAACTTAAGAGTTGCGTCGCTCTTGCGCCCCATTGCGTGGTGCATGGGCGATGCAACCCTTTGATAAATTTGCCCCCTAGTTGCTGCTCCTCGCACCTCCAGCTCCAAAATGGCAATCACCTGTCAGGGTTTGAAATTTCCTTTTAAAGCTACTCCGGAGCTAATCCAGGTCAGATTTAATTTTCTTATCTTTTATTTTCCATCAAGACTGTCTCATCCTTTGTTTTTCCCAATCCATTATGGTTCCTGCCATGTGATACTGGATTTAGTTTGTATTGATATATAATGGTTTGGCGGGTGTGTCTCAACAAAGCTGTGCTCCTTAGGTTGTTTCCTCACTCTTCCACTTGCTGATCCTGACTCCTCACTTCAGAGAAGGCCACTCTTTGGTTCCTGAGTCCTGGCTTTCTTCAGTGCTTTGAAATCTTCATCAAGCAAGGTGGTTTTTATGGCTTTGGCTTTTTCCCCCTGAGTGGGGTAGCAGCTTTCTGAGGGCACTTCCCTACCACATAGTCTAGTGTGCAATGACATTGTGGCTTCAGGAAACAGTCTCTCTCACCTTGGGCAGCAGAGATCGAGTCTACATGTAAGCATTCTGCCCTGAACAGTGCATTACTATCTATCTCCATTTGTAAAGCACCCCCCATGTCCTTTTTAAATGCCTTTCCATTGATTTCTCTTTGTAAAGAGAATGTCAACATCTCCATGTGCCTCATTTATGGGTGCTCAAGCCTGGAAATGACCCTGCTGTGAGGGGCACCACTGTAGGCCAATGTGAGTCTGGGAAACTGCCTGAGAAGGGCACAAGTAAGAAGAACCAACCCAAACCATTCTCGAAGCTCAGACAATACGCATCCCCACCTTCTGTACCTGTATAAGAATAGGAGCTGTTGTTTTTCCTGTTTCAAGTTTTTTTCAACCATGGAGGGGGTGCTCAACAGAGTACCCAGAGGATTACTGCACAACCAGGGCTGGTGTGCGTCTGAAAGACAGTTCCTCAGAGATGAGTGGACATCACCTGAAGTCAGCCCTTTAAGAAGAACTATTCCTGGAATTCCTGGAGGATCCTGCCTAACGAAGATGAAAAAAGAAAGTCAACCCTGCAGGAGCAGAGAAACTATTGGTGCATGCAAGAACGAGGTGCTGGTGCTGTGGGTCTGTCTGACTGAGACTTGTGGAAGCGTGACTGGCATGCATTATGCACAGAGCCGTTCATGGCCATCATAACAGAGGATTTGTAGCACTGACAAAGTGTGAATGACCAAATCGGCCTGTCAACTGTACTGTCACAGTCATAGCAGTTGCTCTACTGTGGGTCCGCACTATGGGGCCGATTCACAGAACTAATCTGAGATAAAATCCTAAACGTACTACTTTTGGTATTCACAAAAGGCATTTAGTAGTAGTAAAGTTAGGACTCCTAACTTTACTACTACTAAACTGAGACAAAATCCTAGCTTTACGACTTTCGGTATTCACAAAAGGCATTTAGTAGTAGTAAAGTTAGGAGTCCTAACTTTACTACTACTAAACTGAGACAAAATCCTAGCTTTACTACTTTCGCTATTCACAAAAGGCATTTAGTAGTAGTAAAGTTAGGAGTCCTAACTTTACTACTACTAAATGCCTTCTGTGAATACCAAAAGTAGTAAGTTTAGGATTTTATCTCGGATTAGTTCTGTGAATCGGCCCCTATCTGTTCCCCTGAAAAATGAATACTATCAATTTGCCGCAGTTGCCAAGACTTTAGAGACTTTGCTATTGCAGCTGTGGCACTTGCTCCAAAGTGTGCCTGAGCTACCTGCGTCGCTGAAGAATTGAACCAAATGAACCTGTGGCATGTGCCCCAAGTCTGACCAAATCGAATTCTCAAACATTTTCCAGTGCAAACTATGCCACAAGAAAGGAGCTGCTTGCTAGAGTCTGGCTGAGTGACTCTGCGGTGATGAATGGAACTGTGCCCGATCTGAACTCAACCACTGCTGTTGCAGCACCTTTAAGTAACTCGGGTGCTATTCTTGGACCTGTACTTAGAATCGGATTGCGTCACTGAATCCAAGCCACTTATTCAAACTACTCTCCGCAGTCCAGGAGGAGGCTCTTACACTCATGTGGGCCTATCCACCGACAATGCCCAAGTGCCCCGAAAAGGGCTACAACCTGAGGATAGCTGAATGCCACTGCTGCCTCCTGATACTGTTGAGGTCTGCCTCAAGGATGGGGGCGGCTGCACCACTCATCTGCCTTTCCTCAAATGTGGGAAAGCCATGTTTGTGAAGCAGACAGATTGGTGCGAGGCCTGCTGTTAACCTTAAATATTGGTGAAATGAACATTGAAAGAATGAGTGATATTAATGGACCTCTGCTGAAGCCCACACCATGGTTCCTTTAGATTAAGGGAAGGAGGAAAGGAGCAGAGGGGACATCCTCACCAAGAGGGCATAACTCTGCACCAGTGACTCTGAGCACTATAGAGTGTAGTATTATGTTTTACAGCGTATCGAAGTGTTTTTCTTTTTACAATTATAAGCTATAAGGTGGACCGTCACATTATTGCACTGCAGAATATATGTTGCGTCTTGAGCATGTTGTACTCCCACTCTAACCTCAATGAGAAGCCGGTTACTGCTCAACATCACTACCACTGAGAGTCAAGTGCTGAAAGGGTTGTATGTGGCCAAATTTCCAGACCCATAGTAGGACCAACCAGAGACATCTGAGGCAACCAATCTCAGCCTCTTGGCTGTATCCCAGTAGTCCCGGCTAGACCCATAGCTCACGACAGCTTTCCTTCTTATGTGGGCGGTCTTTAAATGATTGGATGAAGTGAGTTTTACCTCTTGCAGGTGGAATCATGAGTGTTGATTGCCCCACTCCTTACATTATCAGGTGCGTTGAATGTGAATAAAGCCTTCTTGATATTTGTGTTCTCTTCTAATTCTAGCTAAGTTTACGCTATGTGCCTATGTTTACATTTTTGTAAAGAAATATACATATTTTATTTACACTTGCAAATGGTGAATAGCCAAAAGTAGTACATTTTCTACAGAGTGTAAGATTACATTTGCATGTGTAAAATACTTTTGTGAGTAGGCCTATGTGAGTACGGGAAGTAATACTACAAGAGCACTCATTTACATACTCTTACATGTCTTTATGCAAAGAGAGTACAGTCTTTTCCATTTGTATTAATTATATATGAATGTTCCCTGAATATTCCCATGTTACTCCCATTTTAGATGTTGTGGGGCTAATTCACAAAAGCATGTTAGAGTACATAAAACAGTAATGCAAGAGTACTACTTTTCGAAGTCCAAAGTGCTTTCGTGAAGAGTTCCCATATTATCTAATATACCGTAAGGCTATCAATACACAAATAATTTGTACAACGCGCTAGTAGTGAGAGGCACAGTCTTATTTAGGGTAAGGTGGTACTGAATGGTCCTCTGAAAAGCAGCAGCAGCATCATTATCTCATAAATTTAGTCTGCGCCGAAGAATTCTTGCTGGAGGAAGTAGAACTGTTAGACTGTAATATTGCTATGGTAATGATCCTGGTAACTGGAGAATATTTCTCAAGAGAAGTTTTCATTTACAAAGGGAATTTCTTCTCTGTTGCTTTTCAGAGCATTACACCTAATAACCCTGCTCTGAAATGTACCAAGAGTATCGGTTCCCAGTTCTTCATTTTGTGTTTATAAGAAGCAATTTCTTTTGAAATATATTTATTCAGGAGAATTAAAGGGGAGTTTATAATCAAGAAAGTTTCTGGACTTACATCGATAGTTACGTGTAAGAAAAACCTAATTAGTCGTATCTTGTATTCCAAATTCCAGTCTGGGTGCTGATGTGCTGTCTGCATATAGTTTTTCATTTATGCAAATAAGTCACTATAAACTGTAGAAAATAATTCTTGCAGGATTACTCATGTTTTCTAGAATGAAGGAGGCTGTCATTTTCTAGAGCCACCCTGAGGCATGCACCCTTCAAGTTTTGATCAGTGTACATAACCCATAGAAAAACAGATTTACTCATTTTTCATGCAGCCAAATCTGCTGTGCTCCATTGTGCATATGTGCTAACATTGGCCTTCTGCAGCTGTCATCACCTTAGCCGGTGCTCTAACAATGCTGCCCTGTGTGATGCACAGACTCGCACCATGGTGCAGAGTTGAGGCTGCGCTCTAGAGCATAGTATATGTCCTGGAAGCATGCCCTACCAGTACAAATCCCCGTCCTAGACAAACTCCCAAGCCTCCCACACAAAGGCTGTGCAATGCAGTAGACCTTCAATGAGACTTTTTTTTAGAATGAAACACATTTTTCATTGTTAACACCTATGACAAGTAAGTGTTAGTTTTTTATGCAAATCCCGGTTAGGCTATTTTAGTAGATTGAATTTTGCTTTAAAATCTTTGCGCTGATCTGTCCGAGTAATGCCCCCGTGATGCAAATTAATGCAAAGTAGCACAACACTGTTTTGGGGCTGAGAAAATGGCAATTTACCGGCATAAACCACTTTTTGCACTCAATATTTACTATTCTGTGCCACTTTGCATCACTTTGCAAACAGCCTTAGTAATTGTGGGCCAAAAACTTTATATGTGCTGTTTTGAAATCAAGGTCAAACAATGCAATAACACGTCTGACTGATTTCCATTACTCCATGTTAGGCGTGTTGTGCGAAGTTATACCATTATCATAAATGTTTTATTCCGTAAAACAAGTTGCATGAAACAATATACACTTTTAAGAACGCATACACATTAAATGTTAAATAAGCAATCAGAGCCACAAATAAGTAAAAGATAAAACTGGAATTAAAATATCAACCATTCCAAGCATAAAAAGGGTGGACTATGAACAATTAGTTTTCCCCAGCTAAATGGTTTCTTCATTGCGCTTTCTACAAAACCTACAATATGTAATTAAATACATTTTGTAGAGAGTGTTTGTAGATAAATGAGAGCAGGTCTCGACTGAGTAAAATTCATGCCCTTAAGAAGGTGTATAATACATTTGCGGTGTAAGTTAGAATAAAAGTCACAAAACGTAATAAAATGAAAGGTAACTTGGGTCAAGAACATATCACAATTGCAAAGGATTAAGGTCTTCAACCAGTGACCAGCCTTTGGGGACAGCCAACAAATGATGTATCAATCTCAAAACCAATGCATCGCCTCAGCTGCGCAAAGCATCTTTGACACGGACCCTCGCAAAGCAACGCAAACCAGAATCTAAAGTACTTTGTTCAACAGGCCTAACTGACTCCCTGTAGCCAGCCCGCATGCTAACGCAGTGACGTGAACTTATGACCTTTTCCCAGGCCGGTGCAACCAAATATCCACATTTGGCGCTTTGTGCTATTTGGCACTATTGTCACTTACAGCTTTAAAATTGTATATTTCTGGTTCTACTAATTGGGTTTTTGTTATTTTGGTCTCTCTTTTTTTATATTAAAAGCTCCTCTATTTTTCTTACCTGGTGTGGTCTCCTTTTTGTGGTGTTTTTCACTTTATTACTGTTTGAAGTGTTGCACAAATACTTTACACATTGCCTCCAGATTAAGCTTGACTACTCTGTGCCAAGCTACCAGAGGGTTGAGCCTGGATTAATTTAGGATTGGCATTTGCATCACCCTGACACGGATTGTAGTTGCTGCTTGACCAGGGCTCAAATGCCAACCAACCAGTAACCCAATTTCTTACATTGGTGATCAGTGGTGAGGATTAGGACCTGTGTTTGTGCAGTGCTATTCAGTGATTGTTGTGCCTGGTTCCACAGGATGGAGTTTGAGCTGCCCAACAAGAATGCCTACATTGTGGCCCAGCTCAAGGAGTTCTCTAAAGAGAGGGGACTTCCAGCCAAGAGCAACACCAGGAAGGTGAAGCTCCAAAAGGCACAGAGGGCCTGAGCGAAAGTCCTCCAGTCACTGGTTACAGCAACAGAAGGAGATGATGAGGTGGACAGGCAAGGAGAGGATTGGATACCAGCTTTGAGAAGCAGCAGTTTGCAGAGGGGGATGACATACCTCCTGAGTTGGAGCTCTGTGCCAGAACAGAGAGTAGTGTGTCTTCTCAAGGTCTGTCCTAAGAGGAGCTGGTGGACAGGAAGGCAGAAAGGGAGTTCAGGCTGGAGATTGCCAAAATCAGGATAGAGGAAAGGAAACTGGCCATGGAGGAGAAACTGGCATTGGAGCTACTGGCTCATGTAAGGAGCTGCAAAGAGAAGGACGTCAAAGCCACGCAAGCAAAGTCCAGCATTATTGGTGGCAGCAGACCTGCAGTGTCCTCTGGATACAAGAATAACCATATTCCCAAAGGTCTGGTGCTTGACGTTGTTGTGGGGGATGACATCAACAAGTGGTTAGAAGCAAATGAGGTTGCTTTGCAGATGCTTAGGATTCCTGAGAAGGATTGGCGGGGCTAGCCTCTAGAAACACATCCCTAGAGAGGGGAGGCTTGCCCTACTGTCCTTAAATAAGGGAGACAGGATGAGGAATAACCCCCACGAAGGACACCTTTGTCAGAAAGTACTTTCTCACCTCAAAAAAGGACAGGCAGAAGTTTAGGGACAGCTGTAAGCTGGACCACCAGTTGTGGGTGAATTGTGTGGACTCCTTTGGCAAGGCACTGGATGGTTAGGTGAAGGGCAATGAAGGAAAGGATTGTCAGGGGCTGTACAGTTTGATTGCGAGAGAGCACATGTTCAGTCTTTGTTTTGCAGCTCTGCACCAGCACCTTATTGTTAGTTAGCTCACTGACCCCACAGAGCTTGATAAGGAGGCGGACCGCTGTCTCAGCACCAGCATCCATAAGAAGGTATCTGGAGGGGATCACCACAGGGGAGGACTGGGTCCCCAACAGAAGAAAGGGGGGAGATAAGCATAAAAACAGGGAGTTCCCTTAAGGCCACAAACTAGATCCCTATCCCCACATGAACAGAAGAAGACATTGTTCCCTCATAGTAAGTCCTGAACAAAGGCACTTTGTAAGTGCTATGCATGTCAACAGGTTGGGTAATACAAGGGGGATTCTGAGTGTCTCAAGTGAACAGACACCAGGCTTTGCTAGTGTAGCACTTGTGGAGAAGATTGCCCCAGATAGTGTGGGGGATAGCATAGAGGCTACCCTAGTGTCCCTGTGTGATGGAGCGATGGTGCAGAGAACTCACATGCCTAGTAATACTAGGAAACATAGGCAGTGGGTCAACACCAATGGGCAGAGAGATACTGGAGCCAACATGACAACTGTTAGATGCCATCTGGTGATCTCAGAGCATGGAGTCCCTAATGCATTCCAACAACTTATTGCAGCTGACAACCATGAGAGTGATTACCCAGTGGCTCTGTTTCTCTTTGAGTGGGGGGGCTCTCAGGTTCCTTGAGGGTAGCTTTGAGTCCATCCATGTCTGTGGGTAGTTTACTTGGCAATGACTTAACTCACACCATCTGGAAGGAGGTGGAGCTCAGCTCACACTTCAAGCTGTTAGGGTTGCTTGAGTGGGTGTGCCTGACCTGACAGTCCATGGCCACCAGAGAGGGTAGGCAGTAAAACAAGAGAAGGTCCCTACCTATTTATTTCAACATATGCATCACGTCATGTACGATAATATTCTAAACAGTGCTGACGAATGCAAGGAACAAATATATCACAAAATAAATGTATTGATTCAATAGAATGAAAAATATATATATATACGGATATAATAAATATGAGGACAATCCCACCACTCAGACAGTCACAATCACACAAACGAGCATGCTATCAAACCTCTTTCATTCAAGCTCACAACTAACATACAATCACTTAACTGATTTAGCAAAACAGCATGAATAACATAACCCCCAATTTCCTCTGTAACATAGGTCAAATACTCCAGAAACACCAATGTGGTCAATACATATCATGAATATATACATTAAAACAATCTAAAAAGGAATATGTTGACAAATACAATAAATATCTAGGGGGGAAAATGTGTTAAGCAAATCTCTAACGGAAGTTAGAGTGTCCCAAATGCCGTCGCGCGTTTCGGTGTGAGGGCCAGGTGTGGCCAAACACCTTCCTCAGGGCGCGGGTAACGAAACGATCAAGTGGTGGGAGAATTCTGAAGAATCAGGAGAAAGGAAACAATCTCATGGTACTTAGGGAGTGGAGGGCCTCAGACCCAGGCCGAGTGGAGTTTCCACGTAGGTTAGGGCGCAGAGAAACACATGTACACAAGGCATCCAGTGGATGTGCCCCTCAGAGACTGCCGATATCAGAGGGGTTGGACTTGAGACAGTCAAATGGCGCAGGATTAAACAAACTCCCGGGCTCCAAAACGAGACAGATGCGTTCTAATAGGGCAATAGTTCGTCAGCAGTAGCAAAACGCCTAAATGAAGAGGGTGCTCCTCGGGCAGGAAACGAGACGGACCCCGATTAAAAAGATAACAATATGCCTGAATAAAGCAGGTGCTCCTCGGGCAGGATAACAAAGTGGACCCCGATTAAGGTGATAAGCAAAGCAAAGCGACGACATGATGGTCGTTCCTCGGTTGCTGGCGGGAAACAGGAGACCAGAGAGGGTAGTCAGGAGGACATGGAGCCTGGAAGAATGGCCCAGGTACCTGCCAAAAAGGTGAAGGGCAAGGGGTGTGTGAAACCTGCTCCTGAAACTTCCACAGTCCAGTATTCGGCTGAGCCTGAGGTTGATGCTTCAGAGCCTACAGAGGAGGACATTGCGGCCCTGGGAAACCTATATGAACTGATCAACTGACAGAAGGAAGGGGGTCCCACCAGGGAGGAGTTCTGCAAGGCACAGCTGGAGCGCCCTACCATTTAGGACCTACGGCGGCAGGCCGAGGCCCAGGCATCTGGCAACACCTCTGGTGATCACCTTTTCTACTGGGATAATGGTCTCCTATATAGCAAACCTTTGGTTCCTGAGCCTGGTCCAACCCATGTGTTGTTGGTCCCCTTAGTGCTACAGGTCCTTCCTATTGGACTTGGCTCATAATGGTCCCCTGGCACATCACCTAGGGCAGGACAAGACCTTTGAAGGACTTGTCACACACTTTTACTAGCCTAACTAGAGGATGGCCTCAGACATGTTGTGCAGGTCATGTCCTACCTGCCAGGCCAGTGGCAAGTCAGGAAGGAAGAGAAAGGTTCCCTTGCAGCCATTCCTTGTCATTGGCACTTCCTTTGAACGGATGCGCATCAACATTGTTGAGCCACTGGACCCCAAAAAAAGCCCTTGCAACAAGTTCATCCTGGTCTTGGTGGACCATTACACTTGGTACCCGGAGGCTATACCTCTGGTGGCCAGAGCACTGATGAGGATTTTTACCCATGTAGGGTTCCCCAAGGAGGAGGTATCTGACTGTGGTACCAACTTCATGTCGGTATACACATGAAGTCCATGTGAAAGGAGTGGGGCGTAACATACAAGTACTCCATTCCTTACCACCCCCAAACTAATAGGCCTGTTAAAAGGTTCAACAAGACCCTAAAAGGCATGATCATGGGCCTCTTGCTAAGCCTTCTTTTTTCTTGTTTGCATGGTACTGAATTCACATACAGTCATACAAAAAAATACAGACATGGCAGTGTCCAGGTCACTATCTTTGAGATGGTGACCAGCTACAGGTTGCAGTAGACAACTAGAGTGAAACAGTCCTTTGATGGTTTGCTGGATGGCTAATTAATAATGACATTGTCCTAATTACAGTGTGCAAGATGGATGATTGCTATTATGAACAGTCCTATTTACAGTCTAGCACAGCAGACTCCTTTAATGTTCAGCCCGTCACATTGTGCTGTGTAGGTCACATATTAATTGATATATGTCTTGTAAAAATGTACCTATCACTATATTTAAGAAGCTGCCTCTCTATATACTATACCAAAAAGAGGTATAGTGTGCAGAGAGTCCAATGGATCCCCAGAGAATTTACAGAGGTTAAAGTTGATAATACTAATGCTCTCTTTTGTGGTAGTGTGGGCAAGCAGTTAGCCTTATCAAAGGGTAGTGTTAAGCATTTGTTGTACACATAGTGGCAATAAATGAGGCACACACCCAATGAATTAATCCGAGACCAATTTATAAAAATAATACTTGGCTACATTTATTTTGTAGAACCACAGTACTTTGTCTCAGGTAAATACGTTTTGCAATAGAAATACCTTTCAATGTAAAAAGTGGACACAGTGCAATTTTCAGACTTTGCAATGTTAAACTATGGGAGGATGAAAACATTCAACACGTATAGGCAACATCAACTTACAAGACCAGTCTTCGGACATTAAGGTCAGTATTGGACAAGATTCAGTTCAGCACCAACAGTACACCACCAGCGGCACAGGGTCGGCCATGTGCAGGGTGCAAGTTCGGGGTCGGGTGCCCAATACAAATCGATGGGAACTGGGGCAATTGGACAGGGGCTGCTTACAAGGAAGTAGCAGCGGTTTGGGGGACCAGTCTCCAAGGGTAGAGGCCAACACTGTACAGGGCCCAAGGCAGCACCAACACTACACCACCAGCAGCACAGGGGCAGCCAGGTGCAGGGTGCCAACACAGTGTCAGGTGCCCAATGAAAGCAATGCAGGCAGGTCAAATTGGAAAAGGGTTGCAGGTTCAGGCCAGGAGGCTGGGCAAAGGAAACCAGCAGCTGTACAGGTAAGTCACGATGCTTGGGGACACCTTTTGTCCTCTTCACCAAGGCCCAGGACGGATGGGTGCAGGGGTGCCTTTTGGTGTTGGAAACAGCTTACCGGAGCAGGTCATGGATTAGGGGGGTCTCCGTGCAGAGGCTGCAGGCGATGTCGAGGAGTCCAGGAGAGGTCAGCTCACGGTGGACGCGGGCTCTGGAGGGCTAGGGAACCTTGCTGAAACCAGTGGGCCACTTGGACTTGGGCCCGAGACATCGGGTGCAGAGGTAGAACCGTTGGCAGGCTTCGCTGTTCTTCAGGTAACAGAATCTTTACTTTGAAGATGGTTGCTTTGTGAACAGGCCCGCTGTTCTCGGCAGATCTTGGTCTTTATCGAAGGCAGGCAGTCCTCCCAAGGTTCTGGAGGTTGCTGGGCTGCAGGACGAGTCATATTTTGGTGCGGTAGGTTGGTGGCTGCAGACAGGCTGGTAGGGCTGGGGCCAAGTCAGTAGTTCTATGCAGATTTCTCTGCCGGTGCGACTCTGTGGTGTCCGTCTCTTCTTAGGTCATCAGGAGCTGAAGTTCAGGGTCTGGGGATGCCACCTAAATACTAGATTTAGGGGTGTGACAGGTAGTGGCCAATGGGCCCCTCACCTGGGGTGTCTACACCCTCTATTATGCCTACCTCTTGAGGGAGGGGGACATAGTCCTAGCCCTGATTGGTTAAGTGCCACCATCTTCAAGATGGTGGGCACTGAAAAGTGTACTTCACCTTGCCTGCAGCATCTGAGGGTGGAGTTGGCAGAGGGGGGCACACCTCCTATTTTTTCTATGTTTTCCCATCTGTCCTCCCACCAAAAAGGGGGTGAGGACAGGAAGGGGGCCTGCTCCCTATAACAGGAGAGGCTGGGGTTGCATTACAAAGGTGACAAGGCCTTTGAAGCTCCCTGCCACGGATGGCTCTTCCTGACCAGGGGGAGGTGTGAACACCTCCATCCAGGAAAGGCATTGTTCTCGACCTCAGAGCGTGCAGGCACTCTCGCCATGAGGTCAGAACACTGTCTGGTGGTAGCAGGATGGCTCAGGCCAGTTGGTGACCCCATTAAGGATTGGTAGTGTTCAGACAGCCCCTCTAGGGGGCCCTCTGTGTGAATTTTTGAATAAATCTGACACTGGAATCAGTGCAGGTTTATTATGCTGAGATGTTTGGTACCAAACATCCCATATTTCATTGAAGCCATCATGGAGCTGGGGAACTCGTAATGACGAGTGTCCAGCCCATGTACTTGCTATTGCTTACCTGGTCACTCACAATATCCAGGAATCGACAAAGATATTGCAGGGGCATATCTGCTCATGCCGATATGCCCTCCTAACAAGAGATATAGTGCACTCTGCCTTATGGATAGGGCCTGCTAGAGCGGTGTATCACCTATATCTCATGCAGTGTCTATGGGCATGGCACACAGGGATGTGTGCCATGTCGACTTTTCAGTTTTGTCTGCACCCCGACCTGCAGGCTGCAGTGGCAGTGGGCATGTGCTTGGTGAGGGGCCCCTTAAGGTGGCGCAATTCATGCTGCAGCCATTAGGAACCCTTAGTAACCACAAGGCTCTTGGTACCAGGGATACCTTTTACTAGGGACTTAAATGTGAGCTCAGGAGTTGCCAATCACGGAAATGACAGCTACAGTTTAGTAAAGGAATTCTGGCACAGGGGACCTGGTTGTCAGGAACCCTGTGCACCTCCAGTTTGAAACTGCATCATTTTCCAGGCAAAAAGTGGGGGCTTACCATGTCCAAAAGAGGCACTTTCCTACACTATAGGCATACTGCTGCAGATAAACTCTGCTTGTCACTGAAAGGGGGTATCTCTTGTGTGGGCAACCATATATATTTCAGCTCTTGTTAAAACTGTCTACAGGGCTCGATTTATTAACAGGTCTTGCTACACGTGTCGGATCACTAGAAGGATGCAGTTCATAAGTCCTTGCTTAAAGGCCATGGAGCTCATGAATTATGCAGCACCATACACATAGAAAAAATGTGAGCTGTACTGCAGCATTATCTTGTACTGATAGCATGTTGAAAAACACTGGTAACATCAGCAGTGCATTTATTGGACACTGTGTGTCACTGAGGAGTACAGACACATTATGTTCTACCCAGTTCTGACCATGGGGCTATCCCCCTAAAATTGCCCCCTTTATCACATTTCCTTAAGATTGCTTAAGAGAAAACCACAAAACAATGGAAAATTATCTTGTTTTTTTTTCAGTTTTGACCAATGACACTTGCTATGAGTGCTTGAAAGGCAACATTTGCTAAACATTTCTTCTAGTGAGGGACCCCAAGTCCAGGGCAATGCCACTGGTGCAATCTACTTTAATATGCACTGTTTGGTGCACATGATACTAAAGAAGTCCCTCTCTTATTTTAAAGTGCACAATTTACCAAAACGGTTTCCGAAAACTCCACTGGAACAAATGACAATTGCCCCATAGAAAGGTCTGTAAATCATTTCATATTATTTGAACTATTTGCCCAGTATGCTTTATATTTCATCATTTTTGGTACCTGCACTGAAAGTTACTTCTGGGAGAACCCTGATTCCCAAAAGCTTCAGAGGTGTTCTTTGAACTTCTAAATTGTAAACACCATCATTAGCCCTATATGCTCATTTTTTAAGCATCTGATAAATGTTTTTAGCAACGTTACTTCTTGCTACCAACCTTTTTTCTGGGGGTGATTCCTTAACTTGTCCTGCAAAGAGTTGTTAAAATCCTTTATAATGTTTATCAATGTCACGATAGTTGCGCAGTACTGGCACGGGTCTCGCCTCCAGTTTCACTGCGGTGGGTGCAATTACTGTGAGGGAAGCTTGAGGAGTGACGGAAGTTGCTGGTATTTTAAATCATTGACAAGTGTAGGGCCCCCTTTCTGAGCTTGCTCCAGGGCCCATGCCAACCTTGCTACGCCACTGACATTATGCATAGGTATATCAGGTGATGTAATTCCTGAATCAATGCTTGCATCTGGTTTCACTTGGTGGTAGGATTTGGTGCAAAGCCAGATCACGTTACTTCAGTAAATCTGGCTTTATACAAGAACATATGTTCAATTGCGTTGTACTGTCCTAGAATTGCCCCTTTTTGCATAAGTTAACAGGGGTTGGAAAAAACAGATTTGGCACCGATCAAGGGTAAACTATCAGAGCAAATAAGCTTTTTGTGTGCGAAAAGTGATAATTGCCTTCATTGGGGCTTATTTACAAGGCCCTTGCGCCACTTTTGCGTCATTTTTAACATGGGAAAAGTGACGCAAAAGTGGCGCAAGGAGCTTGTAAATATGCCCCATTGTTTCTTAAGAGCCCCGGCGCAAACCTTTATTAAATCGGGGCCATGAGGTCCACTTCTAGATTTGCAGTAAGTAAATCAATTGTGAAATTCAATCCTCCTAATCTGCCCCGGTCGTAAGTGTATTCTAAGTCCTCTAGCGTGAAGTGAAGTTCTTGCTTGGTCCATGTTTTGCATCAGCCGAGGATGCCAGTGAAGCGGAATCAAGCGACGGCGAGCGGAGCTGTGTGGAGCCGCGGGAGAGAGCTCTGTCACGGCGCCATCTGCCCTCGGCCCGCCCTCCGGTCCTCCCCAGGCCATCGCTTTTGCTGGCCCCAGCCTGCCTTGATTCGGGGGGCCTGAGCAGCTACGCTATTCCTCCACTATTCCTCCTCCATAGGACGCCAAACTCAGCCACGCGCCACCGCCGACTGAGCTGACAGAGCCGACTGAGCTGTGCGAAGCGAGCGAAGCAAGCCGCTGAGGAGAGCTCTCCACCTTCGTCCCTCTACTCGGGGGGGGGGGTCTCGACACAGCACAGCGCAGCTCTCACGGGGGCATGTTGAGCAGCTGAGGCGGCAAGACAGCGACAGCGGTGAGGTAGCTAAAGGAGGTAAGGAGGTCGGCGAGTGCTGCCGCCAGTAGTAGGCGGTGGCAGAGTGCGAGCCCAGCGGACCCGCAGAAGCGGTCCAGCTAGGCTGGGTGAAGCTTGCGGACCCGTCAGTGTGCCCTGCTCGCCAGGCCCCCTCTCCCCCTCATCTCTCTGTGATTCTCTGTGACCCTATGTGATTGCACACACCGAAAGCGGCATCAGGAGCTCAGCTGCGCATGATTACGAGCAGCCTGGGATAGTCAGAAGCAAACAGACAAGTCAGGAGACAGAAGCAGGCGAGGTGTGGTGACGAGTGAGGCAGCAAGGAGCAGAGGCGTAGGCTTTGAGGCGTAGGCGCAGTTACGACTCAAAGCTCACTGAGGTGGTGAGGGTAGAAGGGCAGAGGTGCAGAGGTCTGTGGACTGAGGCAGTGGGAAAGCAGCAGGAAAGCAGGAGAGTAGATTGAGCAGACAGAGAGCGCGTTCACCTTAGCAGTGACCGCTGAGTGGAGAGCCCAGGTAAGCCTGCAGAAGCGGTTGGGTGCGGCTTGCGGCTTCCAGTGTGCCCTGCTCTCTGTCCGGATCTCTGCCCTGCCCTCCGCTCCCCGACGGTCTGCCTGTCTGCCCATTGCAACTCAACAGGACCCCCGTTCCCCCCATCTCCGCTGACGGGGAGAGCTCTCTGGAAGCCTGACGCCTGACTGATAATCACTGGCAAACCACCGGCAACTATTAGCAGTTACCACCAACAACAAGCAACCAGTAACCAGCTCCAGCCACTGACCCTGCTCCCAGCACCTAACGCCAGCACCTAGCGCGCAGCACTCAGCGAGATCCGGCGTGATAGTATGATACTATCTGATACAGCCAGAGACGGTTGGGCATAGCAAGCTTGATGCAGCACCTCCGGTTCGTCCCCGGGCCCAGGCGCAGCTTTACGGTGCTGCCACAGCTGTCACATCGCCTTGGCAGCACTACAGTTAAGCAGCTGCTACAAGCGGTACATCAATATTCCATACACCCCCGGAGTCAGGGCACAACAGCAATTAGTGCCTTGAATCAGAGGCGTACAGAGGGGGTTGGAGCAAGGACGAAGGACGGAGGAAGAGAGCGAGAGAGCACTAAGCACTAAGAGAGCACTAAGATAAGAGGAAAAAGAAGGGAAAAAGAGGAAAAAGAAAGAAAAGATAATGAGATCTGGGAGGTCAAGAGACCCACTGGCACCCTCAAACTCTAGCAAAAGAACAAGGAGGGCAAACAAGGGCAATAAGAAACTCAATAAAGACCTTATGAAGGTCAGTGAGGCTGACCTGAGGAAGAAAGGGGAGATGGAAGAGGAGGAGGAGGGGGGAGGTGAAGCGCACTTGATCTCCCTGACTCCCCTACCCCCAAGCCCTCAACCTTCACCAACCCTCAAAGTGAGAGGGGCAGGAAGTGCATCCACTCTGAACAAGCCTGGCTATCAACCGAAAAATTATACGAAGTTTTCATTTGTTAAAGATGCTGGTTCAGTCCTTTGTTTGAACAGTCGTAACGCAAGCAATCTGCCTATTCCGCTGCAACCCAGTAGGACCTACTCGTTGGAGCAAAAATCACAGCTGGAGTTCAAGAGAGAACCAGCTGCAGATGAAGCTGGCGAAGGGGGGGAAGGTGCTGTCGTCACAACCATAGAAGAGCGGAACAAGGGCCTTAGAAACGCGACTCCATTGAGTTCTAGGATGCGGGACCCAGACCAGGACCCAATGTTAAAGCCAAAGTTAAAAGCAAGCGGGAGTAACAACGAGGGCGAGAGTGAGCGTCAAGACCCTACCCTGAGCATCGGAACCACAACAAATTGGAATAAGAAGAGTACCCCAAGTCCAGCAAGCCTCGGAGCGGAAGAACATCTAGACGATAGACAAGGACCACCAGGAAACATTGAGGGTCAAGAGGCACCCGAGGCATCAGCAACCAGCGTGCCTAGTAACTCCAACACGCTGAACAGAGGAAACACAATAATAGCAGGACAGAGGGACCCACGATCACAAGAAGGATCTGTGCAAGACAATCATACATCCCAAATGCAAGACGGCAGGCTGACACAACAAGAGATCAACAAGGGAACGAGAGAACCCATCAATTTGGTAGACAAGACAGAGGGAAAGCCTCCAAATACACCTACTGCACCTCAACTTATAGTTCAGGATCGGCCGGCACTTTACATAAATGACCAACAACCTGAGCATTCTGGGCCTAACTTAGTTTCTTGTCAAAGTCAAACCATGGGCTCAGTTACCCCAGTCATTATACCATCGCAGGCCATGGACCCAGAATCCTCATATCTCACTCCAGAGGAGTGGGAAGAACTGGTAGCTTCCTACTCTGCGGCCTCCAATGAGGCCCCCCAAGAGGAATTAACAGGCCTGAATAACAGCGCCCCATACTCCATCCCTAGCAAGGTAACGTTACAAGCAAAAGAAGACATCTGGGTATCTCTCTTGCACACAATGCAAATGTCTGTAAATGCCATCCAATATCAATCGGACAAGATGGACCTCCAGCTGTCGGTCCTCAACTCACTTTCAATTTTCGTTGCCAATATCGATGACAAGTTAGCCGAGCTGAATAGTCTGGTTAGAAGGGCACAAGCAGAAACACAACTCACACAAACAAACTGCACCTGCATAACAATCGTGGACAAGCTGGCCACACTTCCAACAGCAATGGACAATCTCCTCTCAGACATCAGGGAGGTTGTGAAAAACAATCCATCAAATGGATCTGCCCAGAAGAAAAATAAAGCATGGCTGCTAACTAACGTAGGAACCCAGACATCAATTAAGCTTACTCCAATTCAGGATCTGGAAACACAGCTGATCAGGGAAATTGAGGATACAACAATGCTAGGACCAAACAGCTGTCCGAAGGATGGAGAACGTCAAATGCCACTAACTACTAATATAACATCATCGGGTGAAACCGTGCAAAACAAAGAACTGCCGGAATACCCCCGAACTTTAAAACAGGGAAGAAAGCAGAGAAGGAAGGGACGTAATCAAAAGATAAACATCCCCGTAATACCCAAGGGCAAGAACAACAACACTAGGAATATGATACTGGAACCAACACATGACATGTCAGCCCAGATGGGCAGTGAATTCGATACGGATCAGGATTCGCGAGCCATATTGAAACAGGAAGAGTGGCACAAGATCCAAAGAAAAAGCAGTCGAAGAAGAAAAATTGCCACTAGGGCCACTCCTAAAAACGAAGTAGGCCGTCCTCAGATGAGCAACGAAATAAATACAGCCAACAACCCTAGAGAAAGCCCGAATCAGGATGAGAGGCAAAATACCAAAGTGATTACCACTAGAAATAGAAAATCTGCCTCTAGCCCTATTCACAAAAAAGAAGCGGGATACTCACCAGGGGTCACAACATCAACAAATACCCCTGGCCAAGAGTCAATGCAGCCGCAGGAAACAAGGGCCCAGGAACGGAGAACAACAACAGAGGAAACCCTTGGCTCAGAGAACGACCTCACAATTGCACAGAATAACTCAACAACGGAAACGGGGCAAATAGATAGCCCCATAATTGTGTTATTCCGGAGTATATATCTAAGGGCACGCTGGATATTTTAAATAGGGGGAACATACTACGCCTACTGAATTCTACCAATAGCCTAAAAAATATATCTACCAACGATTTGGAGTCAGTCAAATTCATAGATTTACCGGAGCACTCAGGGGTCGAAGCCACAAAAACAGTATGGGCCACAGCGGAACTAGCCGAGAGAGTGTTTAAAGAACAAGTCAAGTTTAATACCTGGGGCATAAAGCTTCAACCATTCGTAAAACCTAGATATCCTGACCCCCTGGCAACCGATGGTCAACAATGGAAAGAAAAAAGACAGGCCAACCCGGACCTACGACCGCTCTCTGTATTGCGAGGGGTTCGCAGTAACACTCTTGACACCTCAGATCGGAAAGAGCAGCGCAATAAGAGATCACACGCTATGAAAGACTCAACCCATCAATATTGGGGCTAGCTGTCCAGGACTATAAACATCAAAACAGAAAATCACTGACAAAGCAAGCCCGTCGCTGGGAACACCTCCAACACATTCAAACTGTGCTCCTGGAACATTAATGGCTTAGGAGATAAGCTTACGGACATGGAATTAAACTCCTACCTGCAAAGATTCGACATCATTGCACTACAAGAAACATGGTCCGACTCCCCGCCAGCACTTCCGGGCTATAACTTGAATTTCATTCCTCCGACACAGAGTGCAATGTTTGGCCATAAAAAGGGCGGCCTTGCCATATACAGCTCCATAAGGAGCATATTTGCAGTAGCGCCTCTGGCACAAAAGCTAGACCCGCCGAATGCTATGCAAGTATTACGAATCTCCATTCTATAGCAGGCCAAAAAGGAGGACACCCCCGAGGAAAAAACAGAGGGGCACAACAGCTGAAAGAAGAGCTTATAAAATTATTAACCATTGAGCAAACAAACAGTCTGATCATTAGCGGGGATTTCAACTTGAACATGCTCAACAACCCAGCCGCAGAAATCACCACAGAGGAGGACCCATTCGTATGGGAATTAAGCCCCCAAGACAATACCTCCGGAGGCAGAAAATCGAAAACAGCACAGCGACTTCTGTCAACACTAGAAGAACTGGGCCTTCGAGCACTCAACGGAAGATTCACAGGGGATCGTCCTCAAGTGGCAACGTTTCATAGCACAACGACTGGTTCCACAATTGACTTCACTTTCCTCTCCCGTAGTCTGCATCGAATGGTAAGAGATTTTCACATCGGCTCATTAGACTTCAGCGATCATTTGCCTCAGGAAGTCACGTTCGAGGCCTTTTCAATTCTAAGTCCAATACCAGCTAATGTGCACAGCTCAGATTATACCGCGAATGACAGGCGGATAAAATGTCTCTTACTCCATGCCAAGCAGGCATTTGGCGAAGCTCAAATGGCAACAACAGACCTAATGGAGAGTTGGGAGGTGTTTACAAAAACACTGCGAAACAACATGGGAACAAAAAAGGGTAACATCGGGCCTGAAGGAGCGGTCAAAATCACGAAGCACAAGAGACACCAAAATTTCAGAAACAATGTTCACCTAAAAAATTTAAAGACCTCGATCAACCAAGTACTCCGAAGACCCCGCTGCCCAACAAGTACTGAGACGGTTAAAGGGCAGCCGCAGAAGGCTGATCTGGCGACTTAAACAAGAAGCAGACGAGTCTCTCTGGGCCAAACTGTTATATGATGCCAAGACCAGCAACAGTGCACAATTCTGGCAAAAGATCAACAATATGACTAGCGAGCGGAGTCAGGGTATAGACTCCTGCATCACAGAAGAGGACTGGACAACCTTCCTTTGCTCGCATTTCAATGAAGCCCAAATAATCAGCCAAAGAATAGATAACCCAACAAACGATATCAAGGGTCGACCACCGCAACTTTATGAACTTCAAGTGCTAGAACAGGAAATTTTAATCACGGATGCACTGATTAGTAAAAGAATCTCAAAGGGAAGGCGCGAGGGGGCGCCTGGACCAAATGGGATACCCCCCATACTGTTCAAACAAAAGCCGGAATTTTGGGCTGCTGCACTTAAACCAATGTTTGAAAAAATTCTACAAACATCAATAATTCATCTTCATGGAGGGGGGCTATTATCTCCCCCATCTACAAAAAAGGTAATAGAAATGACCCAAGAAGTTACCGGCTAGTGGCCCTACTTGATAATGAGGCCAAATACTATACGGGCCTTCTACTCCAGTAATTAACATCATGGGCAGCCAACGTTACAGCAATTCCATACAATCAAACCGGCTTCTGTAAAAATATGGGGACGACTACCAACATATTAGCTTTATCCCTAATGATCGACGTTGCCCTCGCAGCAAAACAACCCCTATACCCGTGCTACATTGATTACAGCTCCTCATTCGACCACGTCAACAGAAACCTTTTGTGGCAAAAACTAAAAAAGTTGAACATCCCCCGCTGCTCCTAAACCAATTAATTCTCTTGCACAGCGAGACCTGGGTGCAAGTTAAACTAGGCTCCGGCGAATACCTATCAAGGAAGATTCCAACAAGCACAGGGGTAAAACAAAGCTGCGTGCTCGCTCCAATACTTTTTAATCTCTTTAGGGGAGAACTATCTGCTGCTGAATGAAAGCAATTCGCACGCACCAAAGTTAGGGCGCACTCAGTTGCCAATCTCTTCTACGCAGATGACCTGGTACTCGTCAGCCGGACCCCGGTAGGCCTACAGCGGCTACTGGACATCACATCGAGATACTTTGTAGCAAATGGGCTCAGTATCAACCAAGAAAAATCGAAAGTCATGTGTATCAACATCTCCAAAAAGAGAAGAATAAGCAACTGGTTCTTGGCATCAAGGAATCTGGACGCAGTTTGCGAATACAGATACCTGGGGGTCATCATAGATTGTAAGGGCAATTTCAAGCCACAATGTGATGCCATAAAAAAGAGAGGACTAATGACTGCGATAGCAGTAAGAAACTTAAAAAATAAAATCTCGGGTCCAAGCCTACTTCTCCTCATAAAGGTGACTCAGGCAAAATGAATCCCAGCTATCACTTACGGTAGCGAAGCGATGAGAGGGAGGGATGCTGCAACAGTAGACGGAACTGTAGCAAGGGCGTTGCGCATGATTTTAGGCCTACCTAGGTACACATCGCCCGCACAGATTAGGCTAGAATTTGGGCTTCCAAAAGAAGAGCTGGCACGCAAAGGAACATACATAAAAAGCTGGCATAAAGTAAGCAGGGGAGAACCGAAAACATTTAAATGCCCTCCTGTGGAAGGAACTCCAAGACAAAGAAACATGCCCCGCAAGGCTATATCTGGAGGCCGCGATCAACCAGCTGGGGCTACGGCAACTATGGGAACTCCCAGGGTCTCCAGCAGGTTTTAAAAAAGCTGTCAATAACATAGTCAGAAAAGAATCATTGGTGCAGGATAAAGCCTCCCTGACAGAGCGTGCTCACGGTTGGCTCAAAGTTCAATCTTATATCAAACCTTCGCCTCAAGCATATCTACAGACAGGCTTCTCCCAAAAAACGAAAGAGAAGTTCCTGAATTTGCGCCTAGGATTATTGCCGTCTGCGAATCATCAACCGCCCTGGCTATGCCCTCAGTTACCAGCAAAGTGTCACCTCTGTGGAAATGGCGAAAAAATATCGTACACCATATTGCCATTTGCAGCGAACTATTACAAGAACGCCGGACCCTCCTGAGACCGCTCTTTAATAATCGCAGGATACGGCCCTGTAGGCAAGCGGTGCTTGCTTGCTTTTATGGCGATGACATCCAACTGAGCTGTCGGATGGTAAAACTCCTCGAAGGTGCGGAAGCTCGCCTCAAACTCTTGAAAGAAAGTAAAAAAAACAGTAGCAATGCAAAGGAAGAGCGGAACAATGCCCTTTAACCCCCTAAAGAGAAAGTACCAGTTCGCACCAGCAAAGAAACAGGAAGCACAGTGCTGGCATGTGGCATACCCCTTACCCCTCATGAGGTCAAATCAACCTTGTGAGTTTATGGATCTAGCAGGAAAACTGATTTCTATCGACTTTTTTTGCTCCAAGTCCTTACACTTGGAAAGACAATGGCATTGTCTCCACTACGAGAGTGGAATAAACCAGTAGCTCACATACGTCAACAGGCCATCATCACCTCCTTAAATCCTGACAACACAGCCCTGAATATTTTTCTGACGTAGTTTGTCACCGTCGTATTCAATATGCTCAGCAGGCCAGGGGCTCAACAGATGGGCCTTGTATACCCCATCAAACTATTTGCTGAAAATGACTAGGCACACCTAAGTGCACTTAACTAAAACAGTCCCTTGAGCATTGCTATTCCAAGGGCGCCCGCTTTGAGGATCACTCTGCTGCAACTAATGGTCATTCTTATATTGCACCAGCACTTTATCAGACTTTCGGCAATGAGGAACAACATGCTGCTATTCAGGACCAAGCCAACCAGATGGGACATATTTAAAGGCCTTTAAATCTTATTTAATTATTGTGTTGCTACCAACTAGCTTCTATTTTTATCTAGGTAAACTTATTGTTGAAACCAACTAGTCACTCGAACTATATCCAACAATACTAGACTCATAACTGGGGACAATCCGAGTTGCCAACTTGGATGATCATGCTGTACAACTCATAGTTGTTTTCAAATTGCAGCAGCACTTTATTAGATTATTACTCTGCTGGCAATAAGGACAAAATTACAGTCCATTCTTTTCTATAAAAATGGCTGTTTAACTGCATCTGCATTTATTCTAATCCTTAGGCTGCTGGACACGATGAATAACCATCTATTATTTTTATTTAACCAATTAGCATGGTAACCCCAGTGTATGTTCCTTATTGCTGAATTTACTGTTTTAATACGTATGAACTTGACCGCTGTTTTATTAATTGTATTCTTCGTTTCAAATTGTAAAGGTTTTAAATAACCATGAACAATAAAGCGTTATCTTATCTTATCTTGCTTGGTCCGCATAATAAGCATACTTGTTCTCTGTTCTATGAATCTACATTTTATTTTCCTAGTGCTTCTTGAGAACACAAGTTAAACTACATGTAATAAACTAAAGTACCACAAGATGGCAGCAGTGCACCAAACTTAGATATTGCTAGAGCCTGCCCTGTACAGGGATTTAATATTGGCTGCGTGAAACGGTTGATTTCACTAAATACTTTCCTCTGAATTGTATGTACCGGCATAAGTACTTAGGCGCATGGAGTTTTATTTGTCATTTACGAATCCCTTGTAAACTCCATTAGCATTGAATATGCTGCTTATGTAGTTAAAATAATAGTAATTACATGGCTATTATTTCGTTCATAATTTTTATAGTGCTTCTAAAAATCCTTTAGGGGTTCAATGCCCATCACATTACCACGCTTTTTTTTCTCTTGGTTGGAAGAGAGAAGGACATAGGGGCATATTAGCAAGCGATTTATCGCCGCTTTAGCGGCACTTTTTGCCGCTAAAGCGGTGATAAATCTATCGCCCTATCAGCAAGATGTCGCTAACAGCAGTTAGCGACAACTTTCTGACGAAAGCGATCGGTTTGGGTGCCGCTTTGCATGTCAGCGATGTTTATCGCTAATGACATGCAAAGTAGGCGTTCCCGACCAACATACCCTGTAAACAGACGCTAACAGGCCTATCACCTATTAGCAAGGAGTCCCTGACCCCGGTTAGCGACGTGAAAACTCGCGCTAACCGGGGCCATCGCCATTTTTTTATCACCTGCTATTTTCCTGACTTAGCCATACATAACATGGGGGGTGGATTATGCTGATACGACCACAGGGTCGTATCAGCAAGGTTTTCCACCTCCCCCATGCAACATCGCTGGTTTTGTCGCGATGTTGGTCCTTCCCTCCCGCTATCGCTGGAATATTTATCGCCATAGCGCTAAATGTCGCTAATACAGCGTTAGCGTGGCGATATATTCCAGCGATAGCCGGCGATAAAAAAATCACGCTAAGCAGGGTTAGCGATGATTATCGCCTCTTCTTGCTAATATGCCCCATAGTTTTTCCGCAATCATTTGTTTGAAAACAAAGCTTGTAAAATAATTCATCAGGAGACAACAAGGAGGAATCCAATGTTTTCCTCTTCTATTTTTGGTCTGACATTAGTCAAGACCCTTTGAATTAAAAAAAAATATATGCACAATATACTTAATTAAAGAGGCTTTCAGTCAGCTTTCTTCATCCACTGGTCTGTTGGTGTGTCATTCAAGTTTTCTTCCGCCCATTACAGCATACAGCATGGGGAAGGGGGGCAGCCCACTTCAGCCCAGGGATACTTCAGTTTGAGTAACTGCATTTTGCTCTTCCACAAGGAACAGATTCACACACAATCTAGTCCCCTTCTGTGCCAATGTTTCTTTTTAATTTATTACTTTGATGTTGCCTTAGGGTTTAGAGTCTGATGTGACAGCAGGACGCTATACCAGATGTGAGCACAGGCCACTTTCCATGCTTTATCAGTTCCTATCTCCTGCCAATGCTGTTGTAAATTCCTTTTGGAGTGTCCTTTGTTTACTATTTGACTGCAGGTATTTCACAGCTTAACAGCTTGCATCCATTAAAAACTATTGTGTATTAAATTATCAAAAGCTTCAATATTCTACATGTGAATTCACAAGTGGACAATTCTTTAGAACAAGTGTATTCTGGACTCATTTTCACCAGTGGTTCTTTAATAAACTTTGCCCAGGAAGAAAACCAGTCCTTATTGGGTTTAATTTTCAGCACTCGTTAACACCTTTTGGATCTCTTTCTTTCCTTCTTTTTCTTTCTTTGTTTTTTAGTTTCTTTGTTTGTTTGTCTCTTTGTTTGTGTCTTTCTTTCTTTCTTTCTTTCTTTCTTTCTTCCCTGCTCTTTCTTTATTTCATTCCTCTTTCCTTTTTTACTTCAACCTTTCATTCCCTCCCTCTTTCTTTCTTACATTATTTCTTTCTTTCTCGCTTAAATTTTTTTATCCATTTCTTTTTTCTTGCTTTTCTTTTTTCTTTCACCTTTTCATTCCTTTTTTCTTTCCTTCTTGCTTTCATTTCTTCTTTCATTCCTTCTTTCCTTTTTTCTTACATTCCTTTGGCTATTCATTCATTCCTTCTTTCTTTCATTTTTCATTCATTCCTTCTGTTCTTTTTTCTTGCTTTCCCTTTCTTCTTTCATTTCTTCTTTCTTGCTTTAATTCTTTAATTTCTTTTTCTTTCTTTCTTTCATTCATTTTTTCTTTCTTTCTCTCTTGCCTTCTTTCTTTCCTTCTTTCTTGCTGTCATTCATTCCTGCTTTCTTTGTTTCATTCTTTCTTTTTGGCTTACTTTTTTTATTCTTTCTTTCTTTCTGTGTTTCTTTCTTTCTTTCTCTTTTTTCTCTCCTGCTATCAATCCTTCTTTCCTACTTTCATTCCATTGTCCTTTCTTGTTTTTTGTATATCTATCCTTCTATCTTTCCTTCTTATCTGTCTTTATAGCCTTCTTTCTCACCATTCTTCTTTCTTTCCTTATGTTGTTCTTGTATCCTTTCTTTCCTCCCTCCCTCCTTTCTTTTCTTCTTTCTTTCCTACCCATTGTCCTTTTTTCTTTCTTTCTTTCTTTCTTTCTTTCTTGCCTTCTTTCTTTTGTTCTTGCCTTCTTTCTTTCATTTTTTCCTTCTTTCTTTTTACTTTCCTACTTTCTTTTCTTCTTTCTTTCTTTCTTTCTTTCTTTCTTTCTTTCTTTCTTTCTTTCTTTCTTTCTTTCTTTCTTTCTTTCTTTCTTTCCTTGTTTCTGTCCTTCTTTTTTTCTCAAAGGCAAAAGGCTGGCATTCAATGACACAACCTTTGGCTTTTTTCGGTCTGTGTTAGCCAATACTTTTTAGTTTATTCAAATTATGTGCATGACATAGTTACTCAGACGGGTTTTCAGCCACACATCATCCGTTTATCTGTGGTTGTGTCATTCACATATTTCTCCAACCCACGCAATCATGCATCAAGGGGTAACACATCATCCCACTTCAGCCATTTGCTGACTCCTCTATAAGGTACGGCATCTTTAGTTAGTGGTTTCTTTTTAGATTGACACAATCCCGGCAGCTTCCCAAACAAAAAACTTTTCCAAAAGCCATGTCAAAACAAAACAAGAATTGCCAAAAGGCTTGCAGACGATGCCACAACTACTGGCTTTGCCAATGCTTGTATAGATATTTTATACCAATATTAGGTCATTGCATTTTACGTGGTGTTCTATTAGGGGAGGTATGACTTTCCTTGACCTTCCATCCATAACCTGTGCATTGGCAAAAACGTACCTGTCTGGGTTTCAGTGAATGGGCTGGTTGAGCATGCACACTAGCTTGCACGTCACGTACTTTGTGTTGCACCATTCTATGAGAGTGTGATATTTACTCTCAAACAGACCTTCAGACAGGAGTAAATGCACATTATGCTCCCATGACCCTAGACATTAATGACCATCAAATTTCCTAGACCGCAAATTGCCAGTGCCCCAATAGCAAAAAAATAAAAACAAAACTGTAAAGGGGCTTTCTGTAGGGAACATTTAAATGCACCTCCAAGGGGATTTGAAATTAGTGGCACTGCTTACTATGGGAATGAACATTATTTGTTTGTACAACTTAATTTGCTTTAATTTTGCCGGTCATAGTATTACACCATTCCGAATCATTTGTCACAAATCATTAAGGATACTTACAGTAGCATACATAGATAAACACATACACCATTGTTGAATCCCCTTAAAGGCACATAAAATTGTTCCCTAAAGAGAACCCCTTATAATTTTTGTTTATCTTATGCCCAGGGTCTCGTAAATGAAAGATGGATCCGCAAATATTTAGGTAAGCAAGTAACTTTATTAAGCATGGAGCTGGCGATAGATCGGACCTGTCCTCAGCTGGTCAGTCACAACTGCCCAACTAGGAACGTTGCCGTTTAAACCATCACAAGGAACCTTGAGGGACAAGGTTCCACTAAGCATAGACATGAGAACATATTTACAACACATCTTTTCCCTTTCTACAGAAACAAATGGAAACAAAAAAAACATGCGAGAAAACAATAGCAAAAGAAGAAGAAAAGTAGAGAAAGTAAATAACAAGAGCAAAAGAATTAGCGCACAAAGTCCTCAAGATAAGCAGGAGTTCTGCGGTTTCTGTCACCCCTCCTGACAACAACTCCTCCCTGAGGCATGGTGGAACAAGACAAAGTAGAGTTGTTTGACACATCATACTCCCCTTGACCAAGCTCCACCCTGGTTGTGACACTTGTGTCACTGACATCATTTGCCAACACATACCCATCATTCCCTAAAACACACCCATTATTACTGGATACAGTTACTTCTCCAGGAGTACAGTTTTTTTGATACAACGCTACCCATCTAAAATTCCACCTTTGACCATTGTCCAACTCCACTCCTTAACTGAACATTCTCTTGACTTTAAAGGGTCCCAAGACTTGAAGAGACCTTTCCCCACTCTCCCTGATTTGACTTTAACCAAATCACCAACGCAAATGCGTTGGGGACCAGAATTCTTTTTACTTGTGGAAGACTCAGCCGTCACGCCACCTTCCTCAACCCATGATTTCATCCACGCAGGAACTAATTTGGAACCAGCTGGCCTACCTCGCATAAGTTCAAATGGAGTTTTGAGATTGGGGGGAAGGCCAGTGGTGCGGTATGCCCAAACCATATCATCCACAAGATTGCACACACCCAAACCATTGGCACATGCCATCTGTATCCCCAATTTAACCAGTATGTTCACCCTCTCACAAAGGCTGTATCCCTGTGGGTTGTACAGTGTGGTACGGTGATGTACAATTCCACACCCTCTCAAAAACACTTGCATTTCCGCAGAAACCAATTGTGTGCCATTGTCTGATGAGAACAGAGGAAATGCCCTCTTCTTGAAACAAACTGCTCAAAGATTTGATGGTAGCTTGTGTAGTGATCTCTTTCAAGAACTTGATACACAACCACTTTGAGAAAACATCTACGACCACGACAGCAAAACGGTCACTTGAGGCAAGTTTGTGTATGGGCCCAATGAAATCAAGGCAAATACTATGCCAAGGCTTACCTGGGTTTTCAATATGAGCAGTGAATCTAGTGCTTCCAAACTTGAGTCTTTCCTCTCCTTCTTTGCAAATAGAACAGTCCTCGACCCATGATGCAACCTGGTCATCCAAACCTGGCCACCAAAATTGTGTTTTGAGGTAGCGTTGGGTTAAAGTTTGGCCCAGGTAACCCTCATAGGCCATGACATTTTTTTTTCTCAAACCAAATGGAGGGACAAATCTATCTCCCCTCATTATTATCTCATTCCAACACAAGGACAACTCTTCCAAAATCTTGGCAAAGGGACGTACTTATACCGCCAAACAACTTTCTCTTCTACTGCATTGTGTGATCATGTGCATCACTTCATTTAAGACAGCATCTTTTTGCATTTCAGTATTCCACTCTTGAGCTGTGAAAGTTCCTTCACCCACCAAGACAGCATTGTATACTGAAGTAACTGACCCATCTGTCTCAGCTTCACACACAGAGGGACCATCTACCAAAGTCCAGTCCACTGACAACCTCGACAAACAGTCGGCCTGTGCATTCCTCCACCCTTGGATGTACCCGAATTCATACTGATACTCTTGGATCCTTGCTACGAGCATAGCCAACCTGGCCAAACCTTTACCGGCCCCCCCTGGAGACAAACTTTTAATTAGGTGTTTGTGATCTGTTCTAATCAGAAATTTGGTGCCCCACACATACACCTGAAAATACCCCACAGCCCAAGCGGCCGCCAGGGCCTCCCTCTCAATGACAGAATAATTTTGTTCAGTAGGGGTAAGAGTCCTGGATGCAAATGCCACCGTCCTCTACCCCCGATGACAATGGGAAAGAACTTCACCTAACCCAGAGGCGCTGGCATCTACAGTGATGATGGATCTCAATTTTACATCAAAAGGGGCTAACACTTTGGCTTCACAGATTTCCTTCTTAATGGTATTGAAACATTCAGGTTGGGCTTCACCCCACTCAAAGCTGACACCTTTTCTTAAGCAGACTTCTCAGGGACCCCGTCTTGTCGGTAACGTTTTTGACAAATTTGGAGTAATATTCGACAAGACCCATGAAGGATCGTAACTGGTCTTTGTTTTTAGGAGCAGGTGCTAATTGAATAGAACTCACCAGGATTCTCTTTATTATTTATTTATTTAAAGGTTTTATATAGCACTGGCTCGACCCGTGGGTATCAGAGCGCTTTACAGGAGTGTGGATATAGTACAGGAGTTACATAACATAGGATACAAAAACAGGATAAAACACAGAGAACAAATAGCAGAATAAAATTTTACATGTGTACAGAGAACAAATAGCAAAATAACATTTTACATGTGTCAGAGAGGTAAGAAAGAACTATCCACATAAATAAAAAAGGGGTACAGGAGGTCGAAATTGTTAAACAGTAAACAAGAGATGGAGGAAGGCTGGATGGTGGGAGGGATTTATACATGTGTCAGAGAGGTAAGAAAGAACTATCTACATAAATAAACGGGGTACAGGAAGTCGACATTATTAAACAGTAACAAGAGATGGAGGAAGGCTGGGAGGCAGGAGGGAAATGGGTGGATAGGAGTGAGAAAGGGGGGAAGAAAGCATGAACTGAGGAAGGGGAGGAAAAAACTGAAAGGAAGGGAGTATGGAAGGAGGTGCGATAGAAAAAGGCGAGGGTGGGGAGGGAGTAAAAAAGGAGCAAAATGAAAGGCTTAGGGACCCCAATATTTGTTGTGCATGAGCAGTTTGAGGTCTTTTTTAAAGCTTATGTAAGAGGGGTTGCAATGCAGGTCTTTAGGGAGGGCATTCTCTTTGGCTTTATACCAGAGGCTGAGATGCAGTACCCTAAGTATTCTACCTGCTCCGTCAAAAACACACACTTTTCCTTCCTCAAGGGGAGACCTACATCAACCATTTTTCTCAAAACTTCCCTCAAAACAGAATTATGCTCTTCAACAGACTTCCCAAAAAAAAGATGTCGTCTTGGAAATATACAGCATTCTCTATTCCCTTGAAGAAGTGTGACACCATTCGTTGAAAGACGCTTGCCGCAGATGATAACCCAAATGGCAACCGCGTGAATTGGAATGTCCCTCCTGTAGTGATGAAGGACGTGAGATGTTTGGAGTCATCATACAAATGCATCTGGTGATACGCACACTTGAGGTCAAGTTTAGAAAAAAACTTTGCCCCGTTAAGTGTAGACACCAACTCACCAATATTGGGCAAGGGAAACGTATCAGCAATGACATGGCGATTGAGTCACCTCAAGTCCACACAGTCCACACAGAACCTGAGGCTTCTATCAGGTTACTTGGTGATCACAACCGGAGAAACCCACTTGGAAGCTTCAACAGGTTCAATCACACCAGACTCTAACATCCCCTGTACAAGCGCCTTCACACCATCACGCATGACCAGAGGTACCCTTCTTAATTTAGGTTGCACTGGCACAGCTCCACTCTTCAACTTAATTTGATGTGCATAGCCCTTGAGATGACCCAAGCCAGATCGGAACACACCACTGGCATCATGCAAGACATCATCTATACCTCCATCTTCAACAACCATAACCTGTGTGGGGGCCCTGGGGTTCATGATGATATGGAGGTCGTACTGATGAACCCAACCCAGGATGGGGGCCCGTCCACAGCTACCTAGACTTTACCCTGTGTTGATCTATTTAGAAATGAAATATCAGATACAAAATATCCAATGATGTTGATAGATTCCCCTTTAAAAAACCACCAGGGAAATGTCCTTGGGCAACAAGATCTTACTGTCTCCCCACAGGTTCACATAGAGACTCCTAGGGATGCTGGTGTATTTATACCCTGTATCCACCATGAGTGAAACGTTTTTGCCATATATGTGAAACATAGCTTTGGGTCTGTTGAGCCTTTTGTTTTCATCAGACACCTCACCATCATCACCAACACTCAAGATTCTATCTCCACACTCACTATTATAGCACACCTGATCACCTGACACCACTGCAATCGCACTCTTTGTTTTACCCCTGCACATTCTGGCATAGTGTCCCATATGCCCACACTTTAAACACTCTTTGTTAACTGCAAAGCAAAATTTAGAGTCTGCAGATTGACTGCCTCACTGAACCAGCTAAGGCTAACTCGTCGCCAAATCTTCTCGTAAATTAAAGTTGGATCCGCAAATCTTTTGGTAAGCAAGTAACTTTATTAAGCATGGAACTGACGATAAAGCGGACCTGTTCTCAGCTGGTCAGCCACAACTGCCCAACCAGGAAAGTTCCCGTTTAAACCATCACATGGAACCTTGAGGGAAAAAGTTCCACTAAGCATAAACATGAAAGACACCGTACATAATGAGAACATATTTACAACACAGGGTCCCATATGATTATTCAGGCTCCCTCTTTTTCTTGACAGATTACTCATAGCAAAAGGCATCAATCAGCCATATAATAATACCATGTATCAATGGTCCCACAAATCATAAAGCTTCGGCGGTCCTAACTAAAGACAAATAGGCCTTAGTTGCCTCAGATATATGTCTAAGTGGGTCACCAGTGGTCCCAGGCAGCACATGCATGTTAACTTGCATTAAAGTCCCCTCACACAAATGTTATTGGCCTGCTCGGTAACTAGCTTTATGACCACACACTGGAAAAAGCACTGGAAAAAGCATGAATGATGCCTCACAGTAACAAGCATTATTGACCTCACACAGCAAGCATTCCTGTCCTGCTCTTGCTGCACTCACCAGTCCTTTTAAGACTCTGTGGAATGAAAATTGCCGATCCCCACCCCAAGGCACTGTGTGCGCATGCTGGCTGCTCAGCAAGTGGTTCCTCAATGGCACTATTTGAGGGGGGGGTGTCACCTCTATCGCAGGCAGCTCCTCTAAGGCAGCCAAAAGACATGGATTGGCCCGGTGTGGTCGTGGCATCTTAAGGATTTAGGGGGCCCTGGGCCAAACGTATTCTGGGTGCCCCTGTTCAGAACAGCTTTGAATTTATGATCCAGTTTCATCTCTTTCATGCCCTCTTTGGACAGGTCACTGACAGTGCACAGGTACACTCGTCCAAATTCTAAATCTGTTTACATCTAATATTCAGGGATTGTGACGTGTTTTCAATATTGTAGTATAGCAGCTGCTCAGTGATATAACTGAAAATAATATATGTGATAGCCTCCCATGTCTCATATGAGAGGTCGTGTTTTAATCTAAAAGAAGCTTTTTTTAGGGATGTTGCATGAAACATAAACGCAACATTTCTCTGCAAAAAGTCCCTAATAGACTCTCTCTCTCTCACACATCACCCAAAGGAAACAGTATTTAGAAAAATCTGTTGAAGAATTATTCAAGGTCACCAGGACAAAACTCTCTGCAGAACACAGCTGGCTCTATCAAGGGGCCCCTTGAAAGCCTGGGGCCCTGGGACAGAGTCCACTTTGCCCATGCCATAAAACGTCTCTGGGTGTGGTGATTTGTGCTGCCTGTCTTCCCTTACCTCTTGCTGGGGTTGCAGAACCCAATGAATTCACTGAAGGAAAATTCCAGCTCTGACGGTTGAGGCGATTGGAGCTATGTTGATGGATGAGGTGGAATAAAGTGGTATCCTGCCTAGCTCCTGTGTATGCTTTCTGTTTTGATACCTGATGAATTGTGGATGTAGCTTCTGTACACAGTAGAGACATTAATCAAAATATGCAACTAAGAGTTAGGAGCATAATCCAGAAATATTGAAACCAACTATTGCAATAGAGAACTTGTTACAATGTGTTCATGAGATTAATAGTAATCATAGAATTGTAGATCATTACCTGAAGCAAGTGCTGAAACTGTGAAAAAGTTGCAAGGTGAATGGAAACGTGACAAGTGTATATAAACAAAAGAATGCCGAGATTGCTTACTCACAAGAGAGTCAGAACACGTGATCTTGGCATACAGTGCCTACTGCCCGGAGACTGTTAAATCATTGACAAGCCCTAAGACAGATATATTTTTGTTGGAGTGAGCTTATATTGAATGGCATTTCAGGCCACACCTTCCCTACCTGAGAATTTGATGATTCGTTGACACCAACACACTTTGGAGATGTCGTCTAGTGGTTCACCCAGGGCCGGACTGGCTACCGGGCGTTTTGGTGTGCTGCAGTGCTGGGGGCTGATTTCACTGCGGTGGGGGCTGATTTAGTTGATGGAGACCTGCGTGAGCTTCGAAATAAACAAAGCAAAACGAATGTTTTTAAGCACACGCAGGTCCCCATCAACGAAATCAGCCCCCAGCTTGACAGCACACCAAAACGCCCGGTAGGCAGTCCGGCCCTGGGTTCACCTCATCCACAGCGGGGTCCATTTGGTTTCCTCCTCACCAGGGGCTCATACTTACAGTTCTTCGAGAACCACATCTTCTGTTGGTACCTTAATCCGACTGCTGGGTCCTTCCACTCCTCTCCTACATACCAGGACACATGCCCCACATACTTGTGCTCATATATTCACTCCTGTCCTGATGGTGACCTTATGTGAAACAGAGGTCAAAACACCATCGACTACAGACACAATATAGACTGCTTGACCCCACTCCTGTAAAGAGACTTGGGAATCAAGAGTAATTTGTCTTCTTTCTTTTGTATATATACACTTGTCACTTTTCTATTCACCTTGCACCTTTTTCACTGTTTGAGCACTTGATTCGTGTAATCATCTACAATTCTATGATTATTATTATTCTTGTAAATAAATTGTATCAAGTACTCTATTGCAATGGCTGTTTTCAATATTTCTGGATTATGCTCCTAGTTCTTAATTCCATATTGTGATTACTGCCTCTACTGTGGTTAGAAGCTGCATCCACCAATTCTTCAAGTATTATTTTTGTAAATAAGATTACAAGGAACCATTGTTGTCTGTTATACACTACTGCACTAGGTCTCTGTTTTAGCCGAATGGGCACACCCTTGTTTTCCTTCAAGGACAGCAGCTTTCTGTTTTGGATATCATCAAAGTGGCAATGAGTGGAAAGAAACAGAATAAGACCCCCACGGCACGACTGAGTTGTCTCAGAGCAGTGTTGGTTGAGTTTTCACCAACAATTCGCAGCACTCGTGTGAACGGTCACGCAGCATTGCCCGTGAAATGCAACGCAGATGCTGCACATTGCTAGGAAAATGTAAACATAATGTGTGGAATGCTGCATGAAAAGCGGCTGCCCAGGCATGTGTGACCATTCAATCACAACGCGACACAGACACGAGTTATGGGCTGGAATGCGACACAGACACCCGTCATGGGCTGGAATGCGACACAGACACGCGTCATGGGCTGGAATGCGACACAGACACGCGTCATGGGCTGGAATGCGACACAGACAAGCGTCACTGCATGTCTTGGAGTCTGACAGAATTTCGATGGTAAAAGGCTGGTTTAAAACAATGCTTGCTTTGAATTGTCTGCAGACTGAAATGAAGTGGAAACCTTATGTGCTCCATTTGGCTCAAGCTCATTCATTTTGCCTCACTCTCTGTGTACAACCACTACACAACCAACTTGGGGGTATATATTCACTTGGAAATGGTGCAGCGCGGCACTGCGAGCAATTTTGCTGCGCCGCGTCATTTGAAAAATGCAGGAATGCACAGTATTTTCAAGAATGCAGCGCACCCTTAAGTTTTTCCTTGCGCTGGCACTAAAAAAAGTAGCCTAGCGCCAACACAGACACCGTTGCAAGGCAGGCCCTCTTGCACCATGGTGCATGGGTGTCTGTGTTGCAGGGAATGATTGTTTATGTGCAGGAAGGGACACCTTCCTGCACATAAACAATCTTTAAAGGTGATTTGCTCTTTCTATGTGTGCTGCACACAGAGAAAGAGCAAAAACGAGGAGAAATAAAAGTATTTCTCCTGGTTGCACCAATCCAATGCCTGCTTTTGAATGGCGTTAGTTTTTGGCGTTGCCTCAGATTTACTGATCCTTGTAAATCTGGGGCAGCATAAAAAACAATGGGTGTTGCGGTGGAACGCCCACAGCACCACCCATTGCACGCCCATTTCATGCAGAAAACTGCATTAAGGGGTACCATATTTACAAAGCAGCGTTAAGCCACGCAAAGTGGCTTAAAGCTGCTTTGTGAATATGGTACAGGGCATTGCGCCACCGGAACGTCGAAAAAGGTGTCGTTCCGGTGGCACAATCCCCTTGTAAATATGCCCCTGGCACTTAGTATTAAGAACAATTATTTAAGCCATCACCGTAATCATCCTAATATGATCACCTGTGAGTATGTTGACGCATCATAATGTTTTGCTTTCGTGTAACTCTATGAAATTATGGCAAATTGAAGGTAGCGTTTACCTAGGATAAATAATAAATTGTTTTTTTTTGTGGAGTTTCAGTGCCAATACGAAAACACCCAGGTTGGAATCCAAGCTAGTAATATTTTCTGAAGGTGTTCTGAGTAAAGAAGTAAAGGCTGGAACCAAACATTAAAAACTCCGCTCCTCCACCGTTTGTCCTGTCGCATCCTGGTGAACTTGTGTTGCGATTAGGTAAAGGTAGGAAGGCGCTTTTGATTTGTGCACAAGTTTGTGGTTCCAACTTAAGTGCAGAGAGGAAACTTGCCTTGCTGACTCTATGTCTTGGAGTAGAGCGGCAAAAAGTGTAAGAAAAATTACCTGACTTTAAACCAGAAAATACACAAAGATCGAACAAGTTTAAAAATGTTTTTAAGAAACATCTTATTTTGGGAGACAAGTATAGAAAGATAATGAAACAATTGAGGTCTACGCTTTAAGGAAGCTGGCAGGTTCATGCAAATTAGGAACACTGTGGGCCTGATTCACAAAATTAAACTTAGACCTGAAGTCTAATGCCCTCATTTATGGGTATTAGGCGTAGGGCAACGGAGCAAAGTCATCTTGCTGCACTGCTCTATGCCAAAGTAAAAGGGCAGGAATGCACTGCATTTATGCAATACGGTGCATTCCTGTCCATTCCCTCTGCGCTGGTGCTGTTTCGGCAGCCTGGCGCCAACGCAGGCACCCTTGCACCATGGTGTAAGGGTGCCTGTGTTGTCATCAGGATTGTTTTTGTGCAAGAAGGGGCACCTTCCTGCACAGAAACAATCCTAAGAGAAAGAGGAAAGAAAGAGGAGAAATAAACATATTCCTCCTCAGGAAGTGTAAGGATTTGGTGCTTCCACAGGTTTACATGCTCTTGTAAATCTGGGGCAGCGTCAAAATTCATGGGTGTTACGTGGGAAAACCCACCACAACGCCCATGGAACACCTCCTCAGTGCAGAGCAAGGCAACACATCGATTTGCTCTGCCTTGTCTTACTCCATATCTACGAGGCCAATCAAAGTCACGCATAGTGGCTTTGCGGGGCCTCATAAATATGAATATGTAATTTGCGCCTCTGGAGCATCGCAAAAAATGGCACTCCGTCGGAGCAAGGGGCTCGTAAATATGCTCCTTAGTTTATAACTGAAGTGTAAGTTTAGACTTGACGCCTAAATTTAGACCCGAGTTATACGTTTAGCCCTGAAGACTAACTTTCGACCTGAAGTCTAACTTTAGTCCTGCAGTCTAAATTTAGACCTGAGGTCTAAGGCCCTTATTTACGGGGATTTGGCGTGGGGCAGTGCAGCAAGTCATCTTGCTGCGCTGCCCTACGACAAAGTGAAAGGGCAGGAATACACCGTATTTATGCATGTATTAAAGCATTCCTTAATGAGTGTGGTGCTGGTTATAAGAAATGCTCACTATATCATCCAGAAACTAATAGTATAGTTGAGAGCTTTACGGCATTATCAAAAAACGTATCCAATTAGCCAGAGTCAAAAGACTTGACTTGAAAAAAGTATTGCAAGATCGCTTAGTGGCATAGCGATTATCCCTATGTTCTATCACCAGGAAAATGCAATTTAATCACCGGGAAAATGCAATTTAAATTATTTTTGAGCAGAATGCCTCACTCTAAGTAAAGTCCAGGATGGCTGGATTGGAAGAAGGGGTGGATGTTGGAGTGTCTATAAAGGATGAGTGAAGAATGGATGATCAGAGGAAATTGTGTGTGAGGAAAGAGCATTTTGATTTTCTGACGACAGTGAAGGAGACAACGATGACATCACGTTACTATGTGAAGATACAGGCTCCCAGGGGAGCCATGGAGTGGTCTAAAGGTACTGAACCCAGAAAGGTAATGAAGCTGTTTAATAATGCAGTTAAGATGTGTCATGGATGTATATGGAATTTGAGTAGGGTGTCTAGGGTTGACAAGTGTGGTGTTTCTCTAGATGAAATATCAGAGTAAATTCTGCTTTACCTAACCATCAGGAACATGATCCGAGGAACCTGAGGGGCGCATCTTATCTCCCTAAGAGAGCCTTCCAAGGAGGTGAAAGAAGGTTTTACAAGACTCTTGTCTACCTAAACGAAAGTGTAGTGTAAACTTTCTTTTGTATTGTCTAGTTACCTTTGTTACTGTTTTTCTGAGATGGGTTGTTCAATGGGATTATGGTTTTGTGTTTGACTTTGTTTTTTAGTAAAGAGGAAGATGTGTGTGTTTTGTGCACTGTGCCTTCCTTTACCTCGTGCTGTTGGTTGTAGAACCTAATGGCTTCACTAAAGGAGAGTTTGACAGCTGGTTGAGGCAGTTGCAGCTGTGCTGCTGGATGAGAAGGAATAAAAATGTATCTTGTGCAGCTCCCCTGTGTGCTTTCTGCTTTAGACATCATCACACACGGCCTCTAAAGAGGAAATGGGAAGGCACCATGATGCCCTTGAAATTAATGAAGGTGTTTGTTCAAGCAGAGAGGGGCCCAGCATGAGGAAGCTAGAGAAGAAACGTATCGCTGTGAGGATTTTTGGAACATATATTTGGAGTGCAAATACCAGAGCAGAGATTGCTTTGTTTCCTTGCAATGCAACGGAATTGATTTTATTTCCATACATGACAACAGTACTTAATTTTCCCTGGCAAAGGCGCGGCTCCGCTATTCAACTTGCTTGGAATCATTTCAGGGAAAACACATGGATATTGGTTGCTATTAGTGGTCGTGAGTGAAGTTAAGGTCAAACCTAAAAATTAAAGAAGTATAACAGGTGGTAGGCAGAAGTGTGCATAGTTTTTATTAAGCAAGCAAAGTTTCACATAGAAACTGATCATTTGCCTTCATGTTTGAGTTTTCCCTTTTTATTGCCCCTGTTCCCAAGTGTAGGATTTCCTCACAGCAGTCTGGCATTCTCAATGTACATTGTTGTTTTCACAGTGCATCCAGATGTGCATGCACCATATTGTTGTGATTGTTATTTGATAATAAAAGTGAATGTGTAATATTCTCACACGCTCAATGTTGTGCATTTTGCTAGTTATGTTTTCCTCACAACTTTGAAATTTGATGAATGTGAGCATCCTTTTCGTTTAGTGACTTCAGTTTTGATGAGTAAATTCCTTTTATACCCATTGTACAGAGAATATCGATGTCCTCTTTCTGTCCTGCTGACTCTTGTAACATATTTGGTGACAGACTTGCCATTTTATTTTAGAATACTGATGCATCACATCCTATTATCTGTACCACCTGCATTACTTTTGAAAATGAAAACAATTCTTATTCATTTGTGAGATATTTCTGTTTGATGGGCTGTTTCTTGAGGCATATGGGGCACCAATTATTTATGTTTTTGTATATTTATTCCCTTTTAGAATTTTTTTTCCATTTCTTTCTGGTCGAGCTGGAGAATGATTAATGCATTCAGGCCAGGCAGGCCGAAACAGGGCTGTATAATCACTATACCTGTGTAGGAAATTGGGTTATTGGTTAAGGGGGTGACAACCCTACTCGAGCAACAACAATCTTTGTCAGGGTGACCCACAGAAGTCACTATATTAACCTCTGCTTAGCCCTCTGATAGCTTGGCATAAACTAATCAGGCAAAGCGTAAAGTATTTATGCAGAACCCAAACCTTAATGAAGTGAAAACACAACATAAGAAAAATCCCAAACCAATTCAGAAAAATAGGTCAAAGTTGAATAAATAAAATGACACCAGAACAACAAATCTGCAATCAGAAGAATTGGACATATTCAATTTTAAAGTTTTAGATTGCTATAGTCCCTAAAAGCACAAAGTGCCACTCATAGTCATCTGGTCGTATTCGACTGGGGAAAGTCACAAGTTCAGGCCCACCATGATGGAGTGAGGGGTGGATCCAGGGACTACTGAAAAAGCTACCTTCTCATAGTCTGGTGCAAAGAGTTCCTTCTGCGGTGGACGGCAGAGATAGTGTCGCGGATAGTTGTCACTGTAGGGTAATGGGCAGGCCTGGTGTCACGGACAGTCACAAAGATCCAGTCAGCTTCACATTGGTGGTCACCGCAGCCTGTCATTGCTGCAGCGCAAAGTGCAGATTTCATGTTGCCGGTTGTCGTTGGCGATCTCTGTAATGGGAAGAGTCTTAGCATGAACGGGCCCTTTCGTGGTCGCAAAAAGCCCAAAACTTCAGGATTTCTCCTTTCCTCACAGAGGAGTGCACTCTCATGCCAGCCAAGGGTCTAGAACCCGGGGAGGCACCTCTTGGGGATCTTGAAGAGGCCAGCAGGTCTCAGGTAGGTTCAGTTGCAGCAGGTCATTTAGGCAGTTGCAGGGAGGCCCCTGGAGATTGTAGTGTCCCTGTAACTCAGAGCAGGAGGTCAGCCAACTGACCATTGAGTCTCTCAGGTAGTCCTGGGTTCAAGGAGATGGTGCTCTCTCCTTCAAGCAGCAAGGCAGGCCTAAAGCAGCAGGACAGTCCTCTGAAGAACAAGGCAGGCCTCCATCACAAAGGGAGTCCTCTGATTGCAGCAGGGCAGTCCTTTGAAGAAAATTGTAAGCCTCAAGAAGAACGGCAGTCCTCTGGAGTGCAAGGCAGTCCTTCAGAAGTCTTCTACAGGTCCAGGAGTGTACTGAAGAGTAGTTCAGGAGGTCCAATATTTTTACTTGGTGCCAGCCTTTGAAGTGGGGGTGTCATCCTGGCTACCCTCACATTTGGTTCTGGAAAGGTCTTCCCTTCACTTGGCAAGGCTCCAAGGGGTGACAAAAGACCGGCATCAGGTCCCTTTGTGTGTGTGCTGGAGGCAGGCCTTTGAAATGTAAGTGGGACAGGGAACAACTATGCCCCATCCATTTTGGCAGGATGGCCTATCCTGCCAACAACTAGTCTGCCTTTGTCTCACTGTCGGGGAGGAATTCACAAAGGCCAACTTCCAAGCTATTCAAAATCCTGTGACCCAGGACAGCAAATGGCTAGGACAAGGAAATGCCAAATTTTATATGTCAGAATTGTGACTTAAAATCTAACTTTACCATTGAGGAGGATTTTAAATTATAATTTATTTGAGTCCAAACTTGACATTCCTATCTATCCCCAGTCACTTATTAAATATAATAAGGTAACCCAATGTTTTCCAATTCGATAGACAGGCCTTGCACTAGTGAAAAAACATTTCTTTCACTACCAGGACGTTTGAAACTTAATATACATTTCCTGCTTTTTACTTTTCAAATACAATGCAAACTACCTTGTGGGCTGTTTAGGGTCTACCTTAAGGGTGATTTATATGTTTTAAAAAGGAAGGAAGAGTAAGGCCAGGCAAAAGGATTATTTTGCCAGGCGGAATTGGCAGTTTAAAAAATTTACTACACGTTACAATGGTAGGCCTGAGACATTTTTTAAAGTGCTACTTCAGTGAGTGGCACAATGAGTGCTGCTGGCCCACTAGTAGCATTTAAATTACAGCCCCTGGGTATATGCAGTACAATATACTAGAGACTTATAAGTACATTAAATGTTCCAATCATGTGTAGGTCAATTTTACCATGTTTTAGGGAGCGAGCACAAGCACTTTATCAAAAGTTGGCAGTGTTAAAGTGCACAGAGTCCTAATGCCAACAAAGGCAAATTCAGAAAACTGGAGCAGTGAAGGCAAAAACCGTGGGGCAAAAAGTTTGAAGACCTTGCCAGGGATGACAGGTCTAACATGTGTCTCCCCAGCTGACAGTAGGGAGAGCTACCCACCCTCATGGGAGATCTTATCACTAAGGCGGAAGAACCTGGAAGACCATCTGCATTGGAGTGATCAGTACAAGGAGGGTGTTCCACCGTAAATTCAATTTCCTGTAGGGTGGTGGACAACCTCAACAGTTTGGGATTCTCACCCCTCAACTGCATTAGCCATCTGAGGGGCTTGTGATCTGTCTGAACCTGGAGGTGAGTCGCAAACACGTTTTGTTTCAGCTTCTAAAGCGCCCAGACCACAGCAAAAGCCTTCTTCTCAATTACACTCCACCTCTGTTCCCTGGGGAGTAACTTCCTACTGAGGAAGGGTACAGAGGGTCTAGACCCTCTTAATTTACCTGTGAGAGCACAGCCCCTATGCCATGCTCTGATGCATCTGTCTGCACAATAAATTCTTTGGAGAGATCAGGGGCCTTGAGTACAGGTGCTTTACAAATGCCCTCCTTCAGGGTGTCAAAGGCTTTCTAGCAGGTCTCTGTCCACATTACCTCATTGGGCTGCTTCGTAGAAGTTGGCTCAATCATGATGCCAACAATGGTGCCATATCCCTTAATAAACCTCCTGTAATATACAGTGAGGTTTAGGAAGGCCCTCTTTTTAGTCTGGGTTTTGGGAGGTTCCCAGGTCAGGATAGTCTCTGTCTTTGCTTGGAGGGGCTGCACATTACCTTCGCCCACCAGGTGTCCAAGATACATCACAGATCCCTGCCATATCTGGCACTTACTAGCCTTGATAGTCAGGCCTGCCTGCTGCAAGGCCTGAAGCACTTCCTGGAGGTGAAACAGATGGTCCTCCCAGCTGGAACTGAAGACTGCAATATCATTCAGGTAGGTGGCACTGAAAGCCTCCATCCCAGCCAGGACTCTGTTAACCTGGATGTGGCTCCCTCGGGTGGAGAATGTAGACCTCTCCTTAGCCTCCTTGTTTAGAGCAATCTGCCATTATCCTGATGTCAAATTTAAGGTACTTAGGAACTTGGCAGCTTCCAACCTATCTATGAGCTCATCAGCTATGGGGATGGAGTGAGCATCAGTTTTTGTAAGTGAGTTGAGCCACTGATAGCTCACACAAAATCTGAATGCTGTGGCAATGCCAGGTGGGGTTGCTCTGGGTACCAGCATCACTGGGCTGGACCAAGGGCTATTAGAGTGCTCAATGTGCTCCAATTCCAGCATCTTGGACACTTCCTCCTTAATGCTGGCTCTCACCTTGTCAGACAGTCTATACATTTTGTTCTTTACAGGCATGCTGTCCCCAGTGTCAACATCATGGGTACACAGAAGAGTGAGCCCAGGGGTTCAGTGCAAATAAAGAGGCAAACAATTGGCGACAGTCCCTCTGCTGTTCTGCAGTGAGGGTACGGGAGAGGTTGACACCTTCCACTGACTCATAATACTCGTAGAAGATAGGAAATCAGGAAGAGGTTCATTCTTCTCTTCCACTCCATCATCCGTCACCAGGAGAATAGTGATTTTAGACCTCTTGTAGTGGGGTTTGAGGCGGGTAACATGGAGGACCCTTGAAGGGTTCCTGGGGGTTTTGAGGTCCACCAGGTAGGTGACCCCACCCTTTCTGTCCTTCACCTAATTAGGTCTAGACCAGCAGTCTTGTAGGGCACTAAGCTCCACTGGTTCCATGACCCACACTTTTTTAACAGTTTGAAATTTGACCAGAGTTGTCTTCTAGTCATGCCAGAGATTCATCACCTCCTGACTGGCTTCCAGGTTCTTAGTGCCTTCTTCCAGAAGCATCCCATCTGAGTCCTTAGAGCTATCAAATAGCTGACTACATAATCGGCCTACATTAAGGCCTGGTGCCAGCATTTGAAGTGGGGGTGACTTCCTGGCTACCCCCACATCCGGTTTTGGAAAGCTGTCAAGCCTCCAAGTTGTCTGGGATGACAACAGACTGGTATCAGGTCTCTTTGTGTGTATGCTGGAGAGAGTCCTTTGACATGTAAGTAGGGCAGGGAACAGCCCTGCCCAACAACTCCTGGCAGGATGGGCAATCCTACCAACACCTAATCCCCCTTTGTCTCACAGTCTGGGAAGAATAGATAAAGGCCAGCTGCCAAGCTATTCATAGTCATGTGACCCAGGACACAGGCAGCAGGCACCAAATAGCTAGGACAAGGAAATGGCAACTTTCTAAAACTGGCATTTTCAGAATTGTGACTTAAAATCTGACTTTACAATTGAGAAGCATTTCAAATTATAATTCATTTGAGTTGTAACTTGACATTCCTATCTGTCCCCACTCAAAAGTTAGCAATTAATAAATGTAATAAGGTAACCCAATGTTAGCCAATAGGAGAGATGGGCCTTGGAGTAATGTGAAATAAATTTAGGAGTTTTTCCCTAGCAGGACATGCAAAACTGAAAACCACATGTCCTTCTTTTTTAATACAGTGTCCCCTGCCCGATGTGCTTTTTAAAACCTACCCTAGGGGTGCCATATGTTTCAAAAGGGAATTTTAGGCCTGGCAAAAGGTTTATTTCCTCTGATCAAATTGGCAGTTTTAAAACTGCAATAAATGTCCTTTATATACACCGGGCCCTTAGGCATATTGCAGTGTGACAGTTTGCAGTGATGAAGCATGCCTTGGGAAGCAGGTGAAACATATTGGCACTAGGGTCAATTAACTCACTTAAATGACACATGTGCACACATCTGCAAAGATGAACACAAAAATGTAGCTTCTGCTTCAATTTCAAACTGCCCAGTGCCTGAAGAAAATGACAGTGTTGCAATAGATGGCCCAGCTCCACATTCAGATGTCAGGAGGATATTAAGCCATTCATGCCCAAGTATGTCTGTGTGGGCAACCTTTTCCTGGCACAGGGATGTTTCACATCAAGGCACTACAACTTCACATAAGTAATGTTCCATATCCAGGCACTACAACATAAATAAGTTTTTTTCCCGGCAAAGGTTTTTCAGCCAGGAAATAAAAGATGGCCACAATCACCTGGCTATATATCCAATGGGAAGCTGGCTAAAATACTGCTGTTTGGCTACCTTCTTTTGCTTTGAAGCAAGGAGTGGGGTTCTGAGCAAGACATTTCTTTCATTGCCACTTTATTGGGTCGTGCTGTGTAAAAGAGGTCAGAGTACAGCCTACATGTGCATCATAATTTAATGGATTGCTTTTAAGAAGCTTGATTTTAAGGCAGGTCCCACCTATACTGCATGGAAGGCATTCATCGGCCTACAAGTATTGTAATGTTCTGAATGGAGAAAGTTGTCAATATTCCTCTGAATAATTGCATTCCAGTGAGTTTGAGTGGTTCGAACCTGAGGGTTTCAGTGTTAAAGTTGTTGGTACTGACAGTGGCAGTAACCTTATCCAAGCCATGTCTGAAGATACATCAGAGTTCTCTGCTTTGCAAACTACATGATCTTTATTGTTCAGTACGTCCTCAAAATGGAAATTTCAGCCCACAACATACTGGTCTTTGGTAGCAGCATTTGTACACATTTTAGCCACTCTTTTAAGCACTGCTTCAGCAAGATAATGGACTTCCCTTAATTCAATCTCATAGGAGATTCAGTTATATTTCTCTCCTCAATCTTCATACCTTAAAGCCTAATAGAGCACTACTGGGCTTTGAATGACTTTGCTAAACATAAGAGGCATTTTATCTGCTGCAGCCATGTTTCTGACAGTTTTGCGATGAGGCTAATAAACAGCATCATGAAATTCCTTGCACACTTTAAGGTTGTCACAAGCAGTAGCGGCCCGTGGTGGGAGTGCTGCCGGGCGCTGACGTGGGGCGGGGGAGGGGCGGGGTGGGGGGTAGTAAACTGTGGATTACGGCCGATTAGAGGTAAGTAAACATATAAATAAATAAAACTAATTTCAGTTGCGCGCGCTGCATCGCCAAATGCGATGCAGCGCGCAACGAAATTCCCCCCACCCCGAATGCCCCCCACCCTGCCCCTCCCCCACCCCACATCAGCGCCCGGCAGCACTCCCACCACGGGCCGCTACTGGTCACAAGCAGTCAGTATGTATAATGTGACCATCAACAATGCCATCTCAGCACCCCAAAGCTGAAGTACGAGCACTATCAGCTAGAGAAAAAAAAAATTTCAAGTTAAAAAGGATTATAAATTTTTTTGTCTCCTTAACTCATTACTCCTGTTTCTGGATTCAAATCACAAGCTGAACTCTAATGGAGTCGACTCTTACAAGTGTATCAGAACCACTATTCTGGAATATGTTACAAATATGGACTGTCTTCTTTTATTACCTATTCAGAGAAGGATGTTGATAAGTAAGGGAGCTGAGCCAGCACATAAAAACAAAAGATTGCAAGGTCAAGGATATTGAACAGCTGTAGACATGCTCTTTTCCGTAGCCTATACAAGGTGCATTTGTGGCACCAAAGATAGAGTTCCCACTGGAGGAATTCTGTAAGGGTGTAAGGTCTTGCATTACAGTGTAGGTACATCAGCAATGTATACAATCAATGAGCAATAATGTCTGTGGAGATGACTGTGGAGATGACTGGGAGTCAATTTATTTGTCATGAGCTATTATCTATGATGTAAGATGGTTTCTAAAATATTCTGACTTCATAATATAGGACACAATGGTGACAAAGCGCTACTAGCGGTTACAGAAGAGATCGGTTAATATTAATTAATCAATGTTTAGACCCTCATTGTAAATAACTGCACAGGGCTATGATCAGGGCACTGAGTCAGAGCTAATAGGAGATGTCATAATTTTATATAAATTGTAGCAATATTTAAAGCAAAAGGAAATTTAAATTTTGAAAAGGGGAAATTTCTGGAGACATTGAAGATTTCCAGAGCGAAAAGTTTAAAGTTTTTTTCTAAACTAGAGCAGTATTACTGTGATACGAAAAGCTCACCTTCCCCTGTTGACTTTAAGCCTGCAGCGCAACTTAAACTTGTAGAAATTACAACATTATCTTCTGCTAAAAGTGACAATGGTAAAGACAGTAGCGAAGTACTTGGATAGAAAGAGGCCATATATATCCAGCATAAGAACAAGGAGAGTGGGCGCAAGGTAATGCCATATTTATTATATTCTGCTGCCAGTGTATCCTCTGTAATTGTTTTCAAAGGAAATATTTTCCCCATTAAAACAATCTAAATGAACTACTTAGTATGCATGAACTACACTTAGCTAGCGTTTTTTGGCAGTTATCATGGGAATGTTCAATCTAGTCTGGGCAAGGAATGCATCATCTAATTTAGTGATCAGGTCAACCATATACTTAGCCATGAGCACTGGATTCTGTAATTACAGTGGCCATTTCCTGAATTACTAGTGTCTGTTCGTTTATTATCAACTTCATTTATTTTATTGCTATTATCAATGGGACGTGTTGCATTTCAGCCTTGCTTCCCATATTCAACTGTCTTAGGGTGAATTTGTAAATTAAGAAGGCTACTTTTGTGTCTACTGTGGAAAAGAGAGGAACATCATTCTGAAAATATGTGATACTGTTGTTTGGCCTCACAGTTTGCATAGTTTCTCTAGTTTAAATCTTCTGATTCACCGGATCTTTGGGCAGAAGTACGTGCCAATCCTATCTGGACAGGATAGAAACACTGTTTAAAGACCTGCAGTCCTCCATCTAGCCATACTTGAAGTTGCTAAATGATAAAGTCCAAGCTTTGCATAACCTTTATGATAAACATTCACAGCCACCTACCCCCCACCCCCACCAGTCAGCACCAAGTGGAACCAGTCATTCGTCCACCGTTAAGGCCCCCAGCATCCCCACATCAGCTACCACCTCAACAAACACCACCCGCAGTAATCTCAACTTGAACTTCAGGTTTACAGGGCTGTATCGCTAAACAAGCTTCACATCAATTAATATCATGTGGTCCTGTACTCGCTGATTTCTGTAACCAGGACTGCCTTCAACTGCTACCCGATTGCACCCCTTATGTTATTGTTTTAACGGGAGTGCCTCCTGTTTCTGACAACAAACCAATCAATCAATCAATCATGTCACTTATAAAGCGCACTACATACCCGCGAGGGTCTCAAGGCGCTGGGGGAAGAGGGGGGTGGTGCTGCTACTGATCGAAGAGCCAGGTCTTGAGGAGTCTTCTGAAGGCCAGTAGGTCTTGGGTCTGTCGGAGGTTGGTGGGGAGGGTGTTCCAGGTCTTGGCGGCGAGGTGGGAGAAGGATCTGCCGCCGGCGGTCGTTTTCCGGATGCGCGGGACTGTGGCGAGGGCGAGGCTGGTCGAGCGGAGCTGGCGGGTGGGGGTGTAGAAGCTGAGTCGTCTGTTGAGGTAGGCTGGTCCGGAGTTGTGGAGTGCTTTGTGTGCGTGGGTGAGGAGCTTGAAGGTTATCCTCTTGTTGACAGGGAGCCAGTGCAGGTCTCTCAGGTGGGGTGTGATGTGGCTGCGTCGGGGGATGTCGAGGATAAGACGTGCAGAGGCGTTCTGGATGCGTTGCAGCCGTCTCAGGAGCTTAGCCGTCGTTCCTGCGTAGAGGGCGTTTCCGTAGTCCAGCCTGCTGGTGACGAGGGCCTGGGTGACTGTTTTTCTTGTTTCGGTGGGGATCCACTTGAAGATCCTGCGGAGCATTCGGAGGATGTTGAAGCAGGATGAGGAAACGGCGTTGACCTGCTTAGTCATGGAGAGGGTGGGGTCGAGGATGACCCCTAGGTTGCGTACGTGGTCGGTGGGTGGCGGGGCTGTTCCCAGTGATGTTGGCCACCAGGAGTCGTCCCAGGCTGAAGGGTTGGAACCAAGGATGAGGACCTCCGTCTTGTCCGAGTTCAGCTTCAGGCGGCTGGTCCTCATCCATTCGGCGACGGCCTTCATTCCTTCGTGGAGGTGGGCTTTGGCGGTGTGAGGGTCTTTGGTGAGGGAGAGGATCAGCTGGGTGTCGTCGGCGTAGGAGATGATGTTGAGGTTGTGCTGTCGGGCGACGTGGGCGAGGGGTGCCATGTAGATGTTGAACAGCGTTGGGCTGAGGGAGGAGCCTTGGGGTACGCCGCAGATGATCTTGGTGGCCTTGGATCGGAAGGGGCGAGGCGGACGCTTTGTGTTCTGCCGGAAAGGAAGGATGTGGTCCAGTCCAGGGCCTTCTCTTGGATCCCGGCGTCGTGAAGGCGTGTTCGTAGTGTGTGGTGGCAGACCGTGTCGAAGGCGGCTGATAGGTCCAGGAGGATGAGGGCTGCTGTTTCTCCATTGTCTAGCAGGGTCCTGATGTCATCGGTGGCGGCGATGAGGGCGGTTTCGGTGCTGTGGTTGCTGCGGAAGCCGGACTGGGAAGGGTCCAGGATGTTGTTCTCCTCGAGCTAGCGGGTCAGTTGTTTGTTGACGATTTTCTCGGTGACCTTCGCGGGGAACGGGAGCAGAGAGATGGGTCGGAAGTTCTTGAGGTCCTTGGGGTCTGCCTTGGGTTTCTTGAGTAAGGCGGTGATCTCGGCGTGCTTCCAGCTTTCCGGGAAGGTTGCTGTCTCGAAGGAGATGTTGATTATTTTCCGGAGTTGGGGCGCGATGGCTGTACTGGCTTTGTTGAAGATGTGGTGAGGGCACGGGTCTAGCGGTGAACCGGAGTGGATGGTGTTCATGATCTCGCTGGTGTCCTCGTCGTTGATGTTGGTCCAGGAGAGCAGGCGGTTGGTGGTTGTGGGGGCAGTGGTCTCGGTGGTTGCCGGGGCGGTCGTGGTGTTGAAGCTGTCGTGGATGTCGGCGATTTTGCGGTGGAAGGAGGTGGCCAGTGAGTCGCACAGGTCTTGCGACGGCTGGATGTCGTTGGTGTTGGAGCTGGGGTTGGAGAGTTCCTTCACGATGTTGAAGAGCTCTTTGCTGTTGTGTGCGTTGTTGTCTAGGCGGTCTTTGAGTGAGGCCCTTTGGCGGATCTGATGAGGTGATGGTGATTGCGGGTGGCGCTCTTGTGGGCGGCGTAGCTGTCCGCTGTCCGTTCGTGGAGCCAGATCTTCTCCAGTTTTCGGCATGTTCGTTTGGAGGCCTGGAGGTCTTCGGTGAATTAGGTGGCTTTCTTGCTGGTGTGGCTGTTGGGCGGATTCTTGAGCGGGGCGAGGGTGTTGGCGCAGTCGTCGATCCACTGTCTGAGGTTGCGGGCGGCGGTGTCGGGGTCGGAGGGTTCGGCGGGTGGGCTCAGGGTCTTCCGTGACTCTGCTCCAGCAGCGGCGAGGCATTTGTTCGGTGCGGTGGTGCGTGGTGGGCTTCCTGTAGGTGAAGTGGATGCAGTGGTGGTCAGTCCAGTGGGGTTCGGAGGTGTGGTTGAAGGAGACGTGTGGGCTTGCGGAAAAGATGGAGTCTAGCGTGTGGCCGGCGGCGTGGGTGGGTGTAGTCACGAGCTGTCTGAGTCCGAGGGTGGCGAGGTTGTCGATCAGGGTGGTGGAGTTGGTGTCCTTGTTGTTCTCGAGGTGGAAGTTCAGGTCCCCGAGGAGGATGTAGTCCGTGGAGGCGATGGCGTGTGTGCTGACGAAGTCAGCGATGGAATCGCTGAACTGTGGTCGGGGTCCGGGGGTCTGTAGATGAGGGTTCCTCTGAGGGTGGTGTTGGGATCGGTGTGGATCTGGAAGTGCATGTATTCGGCGGTGCTGAGGGTGTCGTCGGTGTTGGTTGAGACTCTGAGGGTGTTCCTGTGGACGATGGCGATGCCTCCTCCGACTCCGTTGGTGCGGTCCCTGCGGGTGATCTTGTATCCGTCCGGGATGGCAATGGCGATGTCGGGGGCTGAAGCGGGATTCAGCCAGGTCTCCGTCAGGAATGCGACGTCTGGGGAGGTTGAGTCGAGAAGGTCCCAGAGTTCGATGGCGTGTTTGCGGGCGGAGCGGGTGTTGAGGAGGATGCATCTGAGGTAGTTGGGTTCTTTCCTGGGCGGTGGTTTGGCGGGGCGGGTGCTGGCGAAGCTGCAGTTCCGGCAGGTGAAGGGCCCTTGGGTGCGCTTCGGGGTGGCCTGGTAGCAGGCGTGATCTTTTCCGGGGTTGAGTGCGTGGAGGGTGCTGGCGTCGTATCGGCGTCTGTTGATGTGGCGGGCGCGGGGGATGCCCGGACCAGGGGGTCTGGCGCTGGGCGCGGCCACGGCGCGGACGGGCGCAGACGGGCTTGCCTTAGGCGCGCCTTGGCGCGCCAGCGGCGCGAGCGCGCAGCGGCCGGCATAAATGGGGAGGTGGGAGGGAGGAGCAGGAAATGGGGCAGCGAATGGGCAGTGAGGGGGCGGGGCCGCAGGCGCAGCGGCGGGAAACAGGCACAGAAAGGAAAAACGAGCACAATCAGGGGCAGCAAGGGGGCACAGAAAGGAAAAAACGAGCACAATCAGGGGCAGCAAGGGGGCACAGAAAGGAAGAAACGATCACAATCAGGGGCAGCAAGGGGGCACAGAAAGGAAAAACGAGCACAATCAGGGGCAGCAAGGGGCACAGAAAGGAAAAAACGATCACAATCAGGGGCAGCAAGGGGGCACAGAAAGGAAAAACGATCACAATCAGGGGCAGCAAGGGGGCACAGAAAGGAAAAACGATCACAATCAGGGGCAGCAAGGGGGCACAGAAAGGAAAAACGATCACAATCAGGGGCAGCAAGGGGGCACAGAAAGGAAAAACGATCACAATCAGGGGCAGCAAGGGGGCACAGAAAGGAAAAAAACGAGCACAATCAGGGGCAGCAGCAGGGCACACAGACGGAGCTGTGTGGTGGGGGAGCGACCTACCAGTCAAGGTCAGGGGTCGCTCTCTTCACCACGCAGCGGCCGCCATAAATGGGGAGGTGGGAGGGAGGAGCAGGGAATGGGGCAGCGAATGGGCAGTGAGGGGGCGGGGCCGCAGGGCGCAGCGGCGGGAAACAGGCACAGAAAGGAAAACGATCACAATCAGGGGCAGCAAGGGGGCCCAGAAAGGAAAAAACGATCACAATCAGGGGCAGCAAGGGGGCACAGAAAGGAAAAACGATCACAATCAGGGGCAGCAAGGGGGAACAGAAAGGAAAAAACGATCACAATCAGGGGCAGCAAGGGGGCACAGAAAGGAAAAAACGAGCACAATCAGGGGCAGCAAGGGGGCACAGAAAGGAAAAAACGATCACAATCAGGGGCAGCAAGGGGGCACAGAAAGGAAGAAACGATCACAATCAGGGGCAGCAAGGGGGCACAGAAAGGAAAAACGATCACAATCAGGGGCAGCAAGGGGGCACAGAAAGGAAAAAACGATCACAATCAGGGGCAGCAAGTGGGCACAGAAAGGAAAAAACGAGCACAATCAGGGGCAGCAAGGGGGCACAGAAAGGAAAATACGATCACAATCAGGGGCAGCAAGGGGGCACAGAAAGGAAGAAACGATCACAATCAGGGGCAGCAAGGGGGCACAGAAAGGAAAAAACGAGCACAATCAGGGGCAGCAAGGGGGCACAGAAAGGAAAAACGATCACAATCAGGGGCAGCAAGGGGGCACAGAAAGGAAAAACGATCACAATCAGGGGCAGCAAGGGGGCACAGAAAGGAAGAAACGATCACAATCAGGGGCAGCAAGGGGGCACAGAAAGGAAAAAACGATCACAATCAGGGGCAGCAAGGGGGCACAGAAAGGAAAAAACGATCACAATCAGGGGCAGCAAGGGGGCACGAAAAAGGAAAAAACGATCACAATCAGGGGCAGCAAGGGGGCACAGAAAGGAAAAACGATCACAATCAGGGGCAGCAAGGGGGCACAGAAAGGAAAAACGATCACAATCAGGGGCAGCAAGGGGGCACAGAAAGGAAAAAAACGAGCACAATCAGGGGCAGCAGCAGGGCACACAGACGGAGCTGTGTGGTGGGGGAGCGACCTACCAGTCAAGGTCAGGGGTCGCTCTCTTCACCACGCAGCGGCCGCCATAAATGGGGAGGTGGGAGGGAGGAGCAGGGAATGGGGCAGCGAATGGGCAGTGAGGGGGCGGGGCCGCAGGCGCAGCGGCGGGAAACAGGCACAGAAAGGAAAAACGATCACAATCAGGGGCAGCAAGGGGGCACAGAAAGGAAAAAACGATCACAATCAGGGGCAGCAAGGGGGCACAGAAAGGAAAAAACGATCACAATCAGGGGCAGCAAGGGGGCACAGAAAGGAAAAACGATCACAATCAGGGGCAGCAAGGGGGCACAGAAAGGAAGAAACGATCACAATCAGGGGCAGCAAGGGGGCACAGAAAGGAAAAACGATCACAATCAGGGGCAGCAAGGGGGCACAGAAAGGAAAAAACGAGCACAGTCAGGGGCAGCAAGGGGGCACAGAAAGGAAAAACGATCACAATCAGGGGCAGCAAGGGGGCACAGAAAGGAAGAAACGATCACAATCAGGGGCAGCAAGGGGGCACAGAAAGGAAAAACGAGCACAATCAGGGGCAGCAAGGGGGCACAGAAAGGAAAAACGATCACAATCAGGGGCAGCAAGGGGGCACAGAAAGGAAAAAACGATCACAATCAGGGGCAGCAAGGGGGCACAGAAAGGAAAAACGATCACAATCAGGGGCAGCAAGGGGGCACAGAAAGGAAAAACGATCACAATCAGGGGCAGCAAGGGGGCACAGAAAGGAAAAACGATCACAATCAGGGGCAGCAAGGGGGCACAGAAAGGAAAAAAACGAGCACAATCAGGGGCAGCAGCAGGGCACACAGACGGAGCTGTGTGGTGGGGGAGCGACCTACCAGTGGTTTTCCCTTAAACAAAGAACTGCTCATTGGATTGTGACCAAATCGGGGTGGGGCTCTGATCTGATGAGCGAAATCATCATGGTCCGAAGGATTGATTGGGTTGGCCATGCTCCGAAACTTTTTCAAGGAGATTGTTCAGTTATCAACTTTAGGTGCCCATGGCTGGCAGGCTCTCTCTTGCAACGCTTGAGCTCTGCACCCCCTGACCATGCCAAAATCCACACACTACCCCTTGGTTATTTTTATCGTCAGCCTTCTCCAATTGTGCAACAAAGAAGGCTGATGGGGAATGTTACTGAGCCACTTAGCAGTGCCACTGTTTCTTTCTTACATGCACATTGGTTTGCCTCATTGTCGACCTTTCGGACAATGAGTGACTTTGTGATAGTACTTGCGACAACCTTCTTCTACCAACCCCCAAGCAAGCTCATATGTTAGATGTTCCCGATCAAGCCCTTCCAACAGAGCCTATCCGGCATGCTGTAAATGCGGCAGCCCGCGGCCCCCGCAGGGGGCCACCTAAAAGGGCGGCCCTTTAGTGCCATTTGGGCACAAACGCCACCCCTCCTAGTCTAGTGGTTGGACTCAGGGTAGGAGTCCTTCGCCTAGGCGCGTCACTTCCGGCGCACGCGCAGAGGTCGGGGGAGGGTACTTATACCTCCCTCCGCCTCTCCGGCGTCCTCTTTGCGCCAGACACGCCGTCTCGACTGTTGTCTCGCGTCTTGGGGCCCGATTCGACCATATCGGGAGTCGTGTTTCCTTCCTCGCCGGGCGGCGTGGTCCAGGTTCCCAGCGGATTGTGAGGTTGGTGTTGTGACGGGAGGGCGGCCTACGGGGACAGAGCAATGCTCCACCGGGTCGGGCAGCCAGTTTCTCGAGCCCGTGTGGGGAGGCGTTTGAAGATGCCTTGGGTGTGCTGGCGTGTGCGGGGGCAGTCTCAGCCATCTTGTCTTGTGTCCGCGTGGTTGGTGGACGGCCTCGTCGGTGTGGTTGTGGTCTCGCTTGGTCCCCGCGGGACACGCTGAGGGCACATCGCGCCCTTGCTGCTGATCCGATGGCTGGCGGCTAGGACTGGGCGCGCGCTCACAGGTGTTGCCCCGGGCGTGAGGGGCGGTGTTGTGGGACACAATGATTTCCTGGTTTTGCCTGGGGCGAGCCGCGGGGGCAGTGAGCGACGCGATGCTGAGGCCCCCGTTCAGCAAGCCAGCATTTGCGGGGAGGGTGCCACGAGAGCCCTTGGGCCCTACCCGGCGCCTCAGGCAGGCTGCCTCCGCCCCAGCTTCAGCACGCTGGGGCGGCTTTGGAAGTGCGGGGTGCCCGGTTCAGTGAGCGGTATTGCGGGTGGCAGGGTCGAGGCAGCTGAGTGATATTGATGACCACCAGGCCTATGGTGACGGGCATGTCGCGAGGGGATCCCAGGGCCCATTCAGACCCTCATCTGATGAGCGCTGCATGGAGAGACTATTGTCGGTGGCCATTGCGTACCAGAATCGGCCCCTGTCGGTGTCGTGTTGCCGCGAGCCCGGCTGTGGCTCTCATGCGCCAGGAATTTCGTTGGGGCCGTGCCGGTTCCGGGGCTTCGGGAAAGCATGTTTGTTTGAAGGGATATCGGACGCAAATGCTTGGTGTGTGCCCGGAGTTTTAGTTGGCTTGTTTTCCGGCTGCAGGTACAGACGGTCGGAATGGTGGAGGCAGATTGCGGATTGTAAAGTGGCGGCGCAGGGTGTGCGGTATCGAGGAGGCGCGCATGGCTTGCGGGTCAGAGCATTGGTATATTGGGGCGCGCATGGCTGCTCGCAGTTCACCGGAGGCAGCAAGCTCCAGACCGCTTGTTGCGACGGCCTCAGGTGCGGGGTCCCGGCACTGGGAGGCCACGCCATCCGCTTCGGCGCTTGACCGGCAATTGTGACATAACACGGCACGGTGCATGTTACAGTAACACAGTTGAGAGGGTTTGTTCCCAGGTGCTAACGGCTATTTGAAAGGTAGTGTAATGTTTGTTTCTGGGTTCTCACATGCTGATGTCTATTTGGACTGAGTTGTCTGTTTCGTCTCACGTACGAGGTGGCTCGGGCGGTTGCAGTGTGGCACTTGGAGTGCCAGGGTTGCCGGTTCGATCCCCATGCGGGTCATGTAGTGCTACGAGATTTGGTTTTGTTCGGGTGTTTTTAAAAGGTCTAGGGTTGCTTGGTTGAGAGCAGTGCGAAGTTATTGACGTGTCTCGCTTGCCAACTAATATTTAGGCCGATTTATTCATTGTGCCTACTGGGTGATGGCACCTGTTTCGCCCACGCCGATGGTGGGCGCATAGCACGGAGGCGTTTCAGGGTACGAGTTTGGATCGTTGGTTTGGTGGACGCGGTTCACGATGTTGGTCTCGCATACCGATGATTGGTTTGAGCCAGGGTGTCTGCGTCTTTCAGGTGCGAGGTGGCACAGATGGTTACAGGGAGCCGCTGCCAATGACGAAGGTACAGGTTGCAAATTTGGGCAAATGTACATTTTGCGATGGTGGCGGCCACCTCGCAGGCGGTGCGCATTTGGGTTTGTCGAGGGCGGCAGCCTGAGTGGAATGGGCGGCCGCAGTGCAAGGGCATGATTTCGTGGATGGTGTCATTCCACATTGGCGCTGCGCAGGAATGATGGCGGGGCAGGGTGGTCTTTGAAGGCGGCGAGGCTATTCCTTTTGAAGCCATGGTGCAGGGGGAAATAGTTCAGGTTCGGTGACATGCACACAACATGCCACTTCGGCCACCAGATGGCACTGCCCCACCGTGACTCGGGTGAATTGAGTTCATGACGATCGCTGTTCGCCAATAATGCAGCAAGAATAATGGCTCGGTAGTGTGGTCTTCAGGCAATGAAGTGATGCGTTTTGTGGCGTGGCTGGCAATGCTCCACTTTAACTCCAGTTACAGTGCCACTGTTTCTCGATGTCGAGGTACCAGTTAGTGACCGTGGCCTAGTGGTTAAAACCCCTGATGCTGACCCGAAGGTTGTGTTCAATCCCGGGTGTTTCTAGGTGGTTACAATGAACGTCTGAATTTGTTCCAGAGATGGGGGACTCGTACGAGGTTAGGTTCGCTGCAGTCATTTCACCACTGCCTGCGGGGGTGTACAGGCCATTAGAGGGCACGACTACAAGGTTTACAATGGGCATTGCACGTGTTTTCACAGGGAGGTGGAACACGAAGGGTTGCTCTAACTTTGCATTTATGCCTGTTCTGAGCCTCTGTGCTGCTAGCTGGGGACAATAGTTTCGCCTCCAACAGCGTAAAACCAGCACACTGCAGACAGATCTCCAACAGGTACTAGGACTCAGGTTCACACCAAGCAGTGCTAGTGGAAGCATAAACAGGGATTGACGGTGTGCCCAGAGGGGCCGCTTTAAATGTGGCGGGCTGGGTTCCATGCGACCCTGCCTCGCCGGCGGTGGCCTGTAGTGTTTGCTCGGCCACGAGTTGGCTGGAGGTGCCGGGCAGAGACACCATCATGCGGTGTGCGAGATCGTGCCTGGGTGCTCACCACCAGCAGGGTGACTTCAGAATAGCCCTCATTCGAATCAATTTGGGCTGCCGTGGGGTCATTGAAAGGTTTAAAGATGCAAAAGCATTAGTTCCCTGTATAGTAGGCAGACACGAGAGAGGAAGGTGGGGTGTAGATAGACCCTAGCACATTTAATGTGATTATGTCTTTGGGTTCCTCCACTGGTCTGAGAGGTCAATAATTATAAGCCTATGCTTATACAAATCAATCAGTATTTTCCTCTGGTGGGGTTCAGGACAGTCGGGCGGACACACCTCCAACTTCAAATATATCAGACTGGTTACCCAGCAGCGGTGCGTCGCTATGCAGTTTAGTTCCAAACACTGTTCGTGCTAGGAGCATGGAGATGTTGGTGTCAGTCGGTGTAGGACAAATAGGGAAGGAGGTGCATAGTTTCAAGGCAAGTGTTGTAGGTGGTCTAGGGGGTGGTGTTGACTTTTGCAATCAACAAGCATTTCATCTTTCTGAGGTCGATAAAACGAGTACCATGGAGTTGAGTAACAATAAACCTGTTATGCAGCGCCAAGATACCATGGGGTGAACGTGTTACCAAGTACAGTCAGAAGCGGAAATTGTTAATGAATCTGGTGAATACAGTGGGCTCACTCAGCAGTGTAGTAAGCGAGAGCCCAGCACAATTTCCATGGGGCTGAAGGGTGGCACAGGCGGCAAAGTTGACAGCCGAATCGACAACGTTTCATTAGTGCCGCAAGTGCAGTGGCATTGGGGCCCCAGGAGAGTACTTAGCCCACTGCATCCTTAGTATGTACGGTGCAACCCAAATTGATGGAAAAGGGGTATTTTACTTGTGCATTAGCGAACATGTAGCCAGGTATACATCGCGGGGCTCTGCTCACACTATAGTGGGCCAAGATCACACAGAGCATAGGATGAGAGAGTGCGGTGCCAGTCATGGCTATTTATGAAAATATGCTAGATGTAGCGATTGCCATCACAGACTTTGATCGGTGATATCATGGTCATCCTGGTCCCAATATAGACAATAGTCACGGACAGGCCCTGCTTTGGCAAAGAATAGTTATTTTGTCTCATTCAAGTGAAGCTCCCTTGCCCCTTTCACAGTATAACGAGGTCTGACTCTTTAAAAGGATGAGCCCTTCACCCCCACCTGGGTGCATGCGTCACAAGTGGAGTCTCCAGTGGGTGCATGCGTCACAAGAGGAGTCTCCAGTGGACATGGGGAATTCTGCTCAGTGCTTATAGAATGGCACGCACCATTAAGGGCAAGTTACTACTAAAATTGTCCCTAAGTTTTGGGCTCAAACTGGGTTGGAGCAGCGAGTCAAAGTTAAAACACAAAATAGGCTACAATGTATTAAAGACCATTCAGCATCCCCAGTATTCAAGAAAGGGCACGCATTGATACATATTGTTCCCCTCTTGTTCCCGCTGTCCTGTCCACTCCCTGGTATCCTAGCAGGAGGGAGGGCAAGACTTCACCTTGGAGGTGACTGGCTCAATTCGATTGACAAATCCAAAATGTTTCACATTTACTAACGTGAACATTTTCAGCTGCCGGTGCATAGTTTTACTCATATGCACAGTATTATCAATTAAATAATCACTGTATTGACCAGTGCGAGCAGCGGACGTTCATGCACCAAGGCATTTTGCAGTGGTGAGTGTGTGGGAGCCTGGTGAAGAGCTAAGGCCAGGCTAGGATGTCTTGTGCTTTCACCGCACTGTTGAGTCCCCAGTCACGAGCGGATTCTTTCAGGGTCAGCTGGCTGTGGGTCAAGAAGCGCCAGTGCATCAGTAGCACGGAGCGGCTCACAGCCAGAGACGGTATCCGATGCAAGGGGCATCTGTTAGATTAGAGCCCTACTCAGAGGTACCACCTTACGTGCTTGGAGGTCTGTGGGCACTGCCTTGCTATGGAAGCCATTGTCTAGCAGGCTGCTCTGAGCAGTGCAGTTGCAGGCGTAAGCAACAGTATCAGCTGCCAGTTCAAACATGCATCTTTCACTAATTTGCTCAGATAACTGGGACAGGAAGTAAGGCGGGCTGGATAACTCTTGCTTCTACCTGCATTGGCCATCTTGTCAGGAGTGATTGTCAAAGGGATTGCACTTAAGCCAGGTAATGTGAGCACCCATCCACACCAAGCCGATTGTTTAGGCCACCCTGAGCCCAGCAGCAGGCCCTTGTTGTTGTCAGTGCAATGAATTACTAAATTGAACTGAACAGGAGGCGTGTCTGGGGTTACACCAGCAGAAGTTTGGGGAGAGCTAGACTCCACACATGGTCAAGGTGTAGGTTTAAGTAGTTGAAGTGGCACTCTTAGTTGACCAGGGGTTCGATGCTACACGAGGGCATCGCCGTGTTGTGGCCAGAGCATGGGCATTGGTGTTTCCCAGGGGGCAGCAAGTGGAGGCAAGGCTCTTTCAAATCTGGCACAAGAACACAAGGTAGTCAGGGCCAACTTATCTGTTGGGTGACTTGTGTAGGCACCTGTGTAGTTGTCACTCCACGAAGGGGTGAGTTGTCTCCAATAGTGGGAATAACACATATATGTGTCTCTGGCCTTACAGCTGGGTGGAGCCTGTCTCATTTAGAGGTACGCCCAGGTGAAAATTGCGTATTTAAGGTTTGCATGAAAATGCGGTTTGTGGTATCTCCTAGCGGACCCACTGAAGGTACTGCAGCTAAACAGGGAACTGGGAATCTTGGTTTCCGTCACTTTGGCAGGTTTAAAGCATCCATGGTCGGAGATGGACAGTAGGTACTGTGCTGCTGTGACCCGACGGCAGTGAGGCAAGCGGGGTGTGCTGCGTAAGTTGTAATTGCAGAAAAGGGTGAGGTGTCTCCAATAGTGGGTACAAGACATATATTGTTTCAAACCAGCTTTGATACCATTAAGGTGTTCACCAGGGTTTAACAATTAAAGGGGTTTGTGCAACCGTCTGGTCAACGGGGGAAGTAAGTGCACCCAGAACCTAGGGTAGGGACAAGTTCCTGCAGTTAAGCTCAAATGCCTACCCGGTTAGCCAGGGTAGCCTTGCTGGGTGGTGTTGCTGTCAGCCAACATAGTGTCCCTAGAAATGGGGAAACAAGGTGTCAAGCCCAAAAGGCTACTATGTAAAAGAACATTTGGCACGTCCAGTGATCAATAATGATAAAATTTAGCGGAGCAGGTAATTTTCCACCTATGGGGTTGCCCAAGGGTGGGCAGTGGGAACGCCCCTGCCCCCCTTTTCAAGAATATTCTAGGTTGGGGGTTAGGTAGGACTGAGTCAATCCTTAATGTTAGGCACCTTATCGCTCAGTGCGCACTGTATTACATCAGACAGATTCTCTTAGCTGGCATGCCTAGGGGGTTCACCACAGAGGGAGCTCAGCTGGCGGAATTCCCATAGGAATAAGGGATGCATGGCAAGGGCAGGTGGGCCCCCTTGCTCATTGTCACATGCTGTTAGTTATGACATTCCTGTGCGTCATGATTTAGAAAGCAATGGGACGGCAAAGGTTAAGCATAATCCTCCTCGCCCGAATAGCCAAAGCGGGCAGGCGGGGCAGGTTTGCGTTGATTCAGTTAGGCGCTATATTCTCTGCCCTGGTAGCCCTAGTAGATAGGCTGGTTGTGGAAGCGGTCATCCAACATGGGCGATGCTGTCCCACAAATTGGGGAAGAGGGTGTTAAAGCACAAAAATACTGGAGGATTGCAACTACAGGTTGCAGGAGGTGGGAGCCTATATTAGCCTCACAGGTAATATAGCCATGGTAAGAGTAGAGTTCCCTTTTGGGAGGCCATCACATTCCAGGTAGTGTGAGGCAGTTGCTCTTCCCGGAGCAGGATAAATTGCTCCAGGCGGTTTTCCCAGACGCAGTTTGTCTGGATGGGGTCCCCCGGAATGAGATCGAGCAGCTCTGAACAATTTGAAGCAGAGACTGGTTGGGGGGGGGGGGCTCCTTAACATCTTGGTGATCCATTTAGGAGGCAATGAAGGCTGACTTAGGTGAGATCAGCATAGATATGGTTCAATGTGAGCTCTGGTGGCCTGAGATTACTCACCGCAGAGTGGTGCACGGGCTAAGTCAAAGGAGGCCATTGAACAGCCCTGTAAGAGTGAACTGTTCAGGGCGTAAGTTTGCAGACCAGAGGGGTCTGGGCTTCACCAGACACGTGCTGATTGAGGCTAAGGTCAAGGGCTACTTTGAAACAAGGTGTTTATGGTCACCATTGGGTATGGATTTGTTCCCTTGACCTTGCAGGGGGCCCTGGAAATGAGAGGTGGCAAGTGAGAAGACAGCTGTCTTGAGGGCACAGGCCATCCAGGCGTACGCCTAAGGTTAAGTTGACAAACATGGGGTGCATTTGTCACAGCATGGACACGTTTCACTGGACATACAGGAGGCCCTAGAAAGCAGGTTACAGGTGAGAAATTAGCTGTTTTGGTGGGGGGGGCCCTGGCTGCGACGGTGGCCGCCTCCAGAGCTGTGGCGGAGTTACAGGGCGATCTGGGAACAGACTGGTACAGTAAGGGTACCTCTGCGGCAGACGGGTACAGTAAGGGTACCTCTGCGCGGCACAATAGGGGTGCCAGAGCCAAAGACCAGGAGCCTCAGGGCAGGTTCCTGGAAAACCGCGACGGCGCCCCGTTAGTCCTTCGGGCGGTTGGAGGCCTGACCAACCGGGGGTTTGCCCTGCTACGCTCCGCCCTGAAAGGGGCGTGAGTAATAAGTGACCAATGTGTCACGTGATCCGGAGGAGGATCACACAAGGTGTAGCACTGATTGGGTTTCCCACAGTGCTGGCTCATCAGGCGGGCGGGGCAGCAAAGGTTGGTACAGCTGCCTGCCCTTGGATCGCCCGTAAGATAACCCACCATATTGCATACTTTTGTATGGAATAAACCTGCAGCAATATTTTCCCATAACAAAAGTTGTCTTGTGTATTTATTTATTCATGCATGCTCAGACTGTGGGTGGGGATGTTGCCAATAATGGCACTATGCGGCTGCCCGCGGCCCCCGCAGGGGGCCACCTAAAAGGGCGGCCCTTTAGTGCCATTTGGGCACAAACGCCACCCCTCCTAGTCTAGTGGTTGGACTCAGGGTAGGAGTCCTTCGCCTAGGCGCGTCACTTCCGGCGCACGCGCAGAGGTCGGGGGAGGGTACTTATACCTCCCTCTGCCTCTCCGGCGTCCTCTTTGCGTCAGACATGCCGTCTCCCACCCTACCGCTTACCCGGCGTGGGGTTGGCTGGCAAAGTACGTAGAACGTTGTAATGTTTTCTTTTTCGCTGCAGGCGGAGTTACAGGGCGATCTGGGAACAGACTGGTACAGTAAGGGTACCTCTGCGGCAGACGGGTACAGTAAGGGTACCTCTGCGCGGCACAATAGGGGTGCCAGAGCCAAAGACCAGGAGCCTCAGGGCAGGTTCCTGGAAAACCGCGACGGCGCCCCGTTAGTCCTTCGGGCGGTTGGAGGCCTGACCAACCGGGGGTTTGCCCTGCTACGCTCCGCCCTGAAAGGGGCGTGAGTAATAAGGGACCAATGTGTCACGTGATCCGGAGGAGGATCACACAAGGTGTAGCACTGATTGGGTTTCCCACAGTGCTGGCTCATCAGGCGGGCGGGGCAGCATAGGTTGGTACAGCTGCCTGCCCTTGGATCGCCCGTAAGATAACCCACCATATTGCATACTTTTGTATGGAATAAACCTGCAGCAATATTTTCCCATAACAAAAGTTGTCTTGTGTATTTATTTATTCATGCATGCTCAGACTGTGGGTGGGGATGTTGCCAATAATGGCACTATGCCCCCATGAACAATAGGTCTGGCGGGCTACGACTTTTATCGTGGAATGGACAATGAAGACTGGTTGGAATTTATAAATCAGTATGACGTGGTATGTTTCCAAGAAAAATGTGTTACAAACAGTTTATTTCTAGATGAAATAATTACGTTTTATCTATGATTATCAGATTTGTTAAATGAAATGACTATGTTTTATCCATGATTGAAGAAGGTGCGTGGGTGGAGACATCACGCACAGTTTCTTTTGTAACAATTTTAATTAATTGAAACAATAAACCATTCATTCATTCAACAGTTTCTTTCTTAATGGTTTCCAGTCTTTTTGTGTCCCCACCACACCATCAACATCTGGTTGTTCTAAGGGTGGGCTGGGCTCTGAAATTGGAAATTTTTATATTGGATGTTTTTAAGTATACTCCATGGTATCAGATCTTGGTTTTGTGTTTGCCGAGTTCTTTTACCTTGCTTTTGATTCATTTCTATTTCAATTTTGTTTTTTGGTAAATCACCCCGTGGTCTTGCTCTGGGTACTGGAATGTTTTATATCTAATTTTATTGAGCACTACCCGGAGAGGGTAGCCATTATCTGGGCAGGAGAGTTTAATATTTCAAAATGCCCCCTTCTAGGGGACAGTGTTTGTTGTTTTCCAGATTGGCAGGGGGTCAACTTATCTCACTTCCTCCATAGCCCCTACGGGGATGTATTGAGTTATATTATACTCAAACACAATTTACTATTTAATGTGGATTTTGTTAAAGAATGTATTCCAACCTTTACAGGCAGAGGTGGCGGTTCGACCATTGACTTTAATTTGTTCCCCTCATTTTTAGCCCCGTTGGTGATGGATTCTATAATTTTGCCCTCCAACTTGAGCGATCATAACCCAGGTACAATTTGCGTATTCCTTCCCAACATAGCCACCCATGTACCCATTCCTGAGACACCCACAGATTTGCAATACTGCCAAAATAATTTGGATTCGTCAGAAATTGAAAAATGTGAATCCTGTTTTTTTTTTTTGCCGAGCTTGTAAATGGAAAACGTGAGGACGTTTTCCGGAGTCTTTCTGACACAGCTGAACCTCACATGCCACTGGGTGGCTTTAATATTGTGTTCTCATTTATTTCGGCCCTGCTGACTACCAAGAAAGCAACTGCCTCTCCCCTCCTCCCCCACCATTGTTGGTTCAACCATGCTTGTACTGCGGCCTTGAAAAAGCTGAAACTGACAACCAATTCCTTGGCTAGAGAGAGAGAGGAAATTTGACAGAAGGGTCTACAAAACGACATTGGAAACAAGAAGGATAGAAATTAGAGAGAAAGCATGAGAAGACCTACTTAAAGCCTCTGCTTTAACCACTTGAGTGCTCATGACGGCTCCCGGCCGTCATGAGTCACAGTAGGCGTGTGCTCATGACGGCCGGGAGCCGTCCGAACGTTGCCACTCCGCCCACGCGGTATTAATTCCCCGCCTGTGCGGGGAAATTAATCAGTGGGCAGAGTTCGGATGGCTCCCGGCCGTCATGAGCACACGCCCACCGCGATTTATGACGGCCAGGAGCCGTCCTGAGTATGGGAGCGCCACGCCCAACCCCGCCCCCTCTCGCACCGCGGCGGAATTTGCCCCGCGGCGAAGGGGTTAAGGGACACAAAGGCTTCTTGGGGGGGATTAACCACCCCTTCTTTACAGATAATAATGCTACAAATATTACTTGTCATGTCTCCCCAGAAAATTGGCTGATCCGTTTCTCACACATCTTTGAGGCCCTGATCGTAGAACCTAACAATCCTGGCTCTGTTGGTTGTTCGTATTCCTCTCCGATTCATTTTGCCCCATCTGTATCGATTTCTAATTCAACTTTTTTCTCTATTGATGTCAGTGATGTTGTGTCTACAATCAAAAAGAGCACCCCGTATAAAACCACTTCCCCAGATGGGGTTCCAATTGATGTCTTTCACCAAAACATTACTTTTTGGGTTCCATTTTTAGCAAATTTGTTTTGCGCCCTATCCCCAGCCGAAATCCTTAGCTCATGTTAAAAATCAATTATCGTCCTGATTTTCAAAAAGGGCGACAGAGGAGATCCAACATTCTACTGACGCATTTCGCTGTTTGACTGCTCTGTCAGAATATTAGGTAGGGTAATCCTTGAGAAATTGGAGGCCTGGGCGGAAGATAGGGATTTTCCTACTGAGGTCCAATTTGGCTTTCCACCAGGTGTGGGGACGGTCCAACAGTTCCTCAACTTGCTCCTGATCTTGGGGAAATATGTAAAGGCTAAGAAAGGCGCAATACACCTAGCCTTTATGGACTTGTCCAGTGCATTTGAGCTAGTGGACAGGGGCTGGTTGTGGGAGCTTATGAGCCAGGCTGCGTTGGAGACTAGTCTGGTCGAACTGCTCAAACATTTGCATTGGGACACATAGCCCAGGTACATTTTGGCCCTGATGGGGATGTACTCCCACTTTCAAAGTTGCCAAGGGTGTTGGGCAGGGGTGGATTTTAGTAGCTTTTCTTTTTTTATATTAATTAATTGGATCCAATTTTACAATGCAAGGGAAAGGACCTGCCATGATTAGGGGATCGGCTTGTATTAATATCTGCCGATGATGCTGTGCTGCTGTCGCGCACAGCAAACGCGATCCAGCACTAACTGGATACATCTAATGATTTTATGCTGGATCTAAAACAAAGAGTCAACCATAAAAAATCATTTATTATGACACTGGGCCCTAGAAACATGTGCGTGCATAGATTGCAGCCTGGATGGAGCAGTCATTACAAAAGTGTCAAATTCTAATTACTTAGGTATTCTGCTGGATGCAAATTTTAACTGAGTAACACTTGTCAAACAGAGAGGGCACACAATGAACAGTGCAGTCAAGGCTATTTTTAGTTTCGCTAGGAAACTTAAGCAGAAACCAGTGAAAGATCTTTTAACTCTTACAAAGCTAAATACATCGCAGTGGGTGCCTACAAGGCGGGGGTATGCAAACTGCAACCATTTACAAGCAGCTGAAAATACATTTCTTACCAGACTGCTGGCAGTCCCACCTAGTACTGTCTCCCTTATCACCCACACCGAGGTTGGTCTCCCGTTTATCGAAGAAACTACCAGATGAGCCCCTCATTTACTAGAGCGATACAAAAGGGGATGATGGACGGAACGTTTGAGCCAATCAAACACTCACCCCCAGTCAACTGATCTGGGTTTAATCCATCATCATTCTTTAGCTCACTCCACCACCCCAGTTCAGACATGGCCATATGCAAATCAGTCTGACCCTGTGCCTCATGGGAACAGTCCAGCCCGAACTGCCAAGCCATGTCTTCCCTGGACCGGAAACAAGCATCCTAGGACCGGTTTCTGGCATTCCAGCCGTCATCAGCTAGGCTTGCTTGAATCCAGTGGCAAAGTGAGCAAGGGACCCACGTCTGGGCATACCCCCGCCAACTTAGGGCGAACAAAGCGATACAAAAGGGGATGATGGACGGAACGTTTGAGCCAATCAAACACTCACCCCCAGTCAACTGATCTGGGTTTAATCCATCATCATTCTTTAGCTCACTCCACCACCCCAGTTCAGACATGGCCATATGCAAATCAGTCTGACCCTGTGCCTCATGGGAACAGTCCAGCCCGAACTGCCAAGCCATGTCTTCCCTGGACCGGAAACAAGCATCCTAGGACCGGTTTCTGGCATTCCAGCCGTCATCAGCCAGGCTTGCTTGAATCCAGTGGCAAAGTGAGCAAGGGACCCACGTCTGGGCATACCCCCGCCAACTTAGGGCGAACAAAGCGATACAAAAGGGGATGATGGACGGAACGTTTGAGCCAATCAAACACTCACCCCCAGTCAACTGATCTGGGTTTAATCCATCATCATTCTTTAGCTCACTCCACCACCCCAGTTCAGACATGGCCATATGCAAATCAGTCTGACCCTGTGCCTCATGGGAACAGTCCAGCCCAAACTGCCAAGCCATGTCTTCCCTGGACCGGAAACAAGCATCCTAGGACCGGTTTCTGGCATTCCAGCCGTCATCAGCCAGGCTTGCTTGAATCCAGTGGCAAAGTGAGCAAGGGACCCACGTCTGGGCATACCCCCGCCAACTTAGGGCGAACAAAGCGATACAAAAGGGGATGATGGACGGAACGTTTGAGCCAATCAAACACTCACCCCCAGTCAACTGATCTGGGTTTAATCCATCATCATTCTTTAGCTCACTCCACCACCCCAGTTCATACATGGCCATATGCAAATCAGTCTGACCCTGTGCCTCATGGGAACAGTCCAGCCCGAACTGCCAAGCCATGTCTTCCCTGGACCGGAAACAAGCATCCTAGGACCGGTTTCTGGCATTCCAGCCGTCATCAGCCAGGCTTGCTTGAATCCAGTGGCAAAGTGAGCAAGGGACCCACGTCTGGGCATACCCCCGCCAACTTAGGGCGAACAAAGCGATACAAAAGGGGATGATGGACGGAACGTTTGAGCCAATCAAACACTCACCCCCAGTCAACTGATCTGGGTTTAATCCATCATCATTCTTTAGCTCACTCCACCACCCCAGTTCAGACATGGCCATATGCAAATCAGTCTGACCCTGTGCCTCATGGGAACAGTCCAGCCCGAACTGCCAAGCCATGTCTTCCCTGGACCGGAAACAAGCATCCTAGGACCGGTTTCTGGCATTCCAGCCGTCATCAGCCAGGCTTGCTTGAATCCAGTGGCAAAGTGAGCAAGGGACCCACGTCTGGGCATACCCCGCCAACTTAGGGCGAACAAAGCGATACAAAAGGGGATGATGGACGGAACGTTTGAGCCAATCAAACACTCACCCCCAGTCAACTGATCTGGGTTTAATCCATCATCATTCTTTAGCTCACTCCACCACCCCAGTTCAGACATGGCCATATGCAAATCAGTCTGACCCTGTGCCTCATGGGAACAGTCCAGCCCGAACTGCCAAGCCATGTCTTCCCTGGACCGGAAACAAGCATCCTAGGACCGGTTTCTGGCATTCCAGCCGTCATCAGCCAGGCTTGTTTGAATCCAGTGGCAAAGTGAGCAAGGGACCCATGTCTGGGCATACCCCCGCCAACTTAGGGCGAACAAAGCGATACAAAAGGGGATGATGGACGGAACGTTTGAGCCAATCAAACACTCACCCCCAGTCAACTGATCTGGGTTTAATCCATCATCATTCTTTAGCTCACTCCACCACCCCAGTTCAGACATGGCCATATGCAAATCAGTCTGACCCTGTGCCTCATGGGAACAGTCAAGCCCGAACTGCCAAGCCATGTCTTCCCTGGACCGGAAACAAGCATCCTAGGACCGGTTTCTGGCATTCCAGCCGTCATCAGCCAGGCTTGCTTGAATCCAGTGGCAAAGTGAGCAAGGGACCCACGTCTGGGCATACCCCCGCCAACTTAGGGCGAACAAAGCGATACAAAAGGGGATGATGGACGGAACGTTTGAGCCAATCAAACACTCACCCCCAGTCAACTGATCTGGGTTTAATCCATCATCATTCTTTAGCTCACTCCACCACCCCAGTTCAGACATGGCCATATGCAAATCAGTCTGACCCTGTGCCTCATGGGAACAGTCCAGCCCGAACTGCCAAGCCATGTCTTCCCTGGACCGGAAACAAGCATCCTAGGACCGGTTTCTGACATTCCAGCCGTCATCAGCCAGGCTTGCTTGAATCCAGTGGCAAAGTGAGCAAGGGACCAACGTCTGGGCATACCCCCGCCAACTTAGGGCGAACAAAGCAATACAAAAGGGGATGATGGACGGAACGTTTGAGCCAATCAAACACTCACCCCCAGTCAACTGATCTGGGTTTAATCCATCATCATTCTTTAGCTCACTCCACCACCCCAGTTCAGACATGGCCATATGCAAATCAGTCTGACCCTGTGCCTCATGGGAACAGTCCAGCCCGAACTGCCAAGCCATGTCTTCCCTGGACCGGAAACAAGCATCCTAGGACCGGTTTCTGGCATTCCAGCCGTCATCAGCCAGGCTTGCTTGAATCCAGTGGCAAAGTGAGCAAGGGACCCACGTCTGGGCATACCCCCGCCAACCTAGGGCAAACAAAGCGATACAAAAGGGGATGATGGACGGAACGTTTGAGCCAATCAAACACTCACCCCCAGTCAACTGATCTGGGTTTAATCCATCATCATTCTTTAGCTCACTCCACCACCCCAGTTCAGACATGGCCATATGCAAATCAGTCTGACCCTGTGCCTCATGGGAACAGTCCAGCCCGAACTGCCAAGCCATGTCTTCCCTGGACCGGAAACAAGCATCCTAGGACCGGTTTCTGGCATTCCAGCCGTCATCAGCCAGGCTTGCTTGAATCCAGTGGCAAAGTGAGCAAGGGACCCACGTCTGGGCATACCCCCGCCAACTTAGGGCGAACAAAGCGATACAAAAGGGGATGATGGACGGAACGTTTGAGCCAATCAAACACTCACCCCCAGTCAACTGATCTGGGTTTAATCCATCATCATTCTTTAGCTCACTCCACCACCCCAGTTCAGACATGGCCTTATGCAAATCAGTCTGACCCTGTGCCTCATGGGAACAGTCCAGCCCGAACTGCCAAGCCATGTCTTCCCTGGACCGGAAACAAGCATCCTAGGACCGGTTTCTGGCATTCCATCCGTCATCAGCCAGGCTTGCTTGAATCCAGTGGCAAAGTGAGCAAGGGACCCACGTCTGGGCATACCCCCGCCAACTTAGGGCGAACAAAGCGATACAAAAGGGGATGATGGACGGAACGTTTGAGCCAATCAAACACTCACCCCCAGTCAACTGATCTGGGTTTAATCCATCATCATTCTTTAGCTCACTCCACCACCCCAGTTCAGACATGGCCATATGCAAATCAGTCTGACCCTGTGCCTCATGGGAACAGTCCAGCCCGAACTGCCAAGCCATGTCTTCCCTGGACCGGAAACAAGCATCCTAGGACCGGTTTCTGGCATTCCAGCCGTCATCAGCCAGGCTTGCTTGAATCCAGTGGCAAAGTGAGCAAGGGACCCACGTCTGGGCATACCCCCGCCAACTTAGGGCGAACAAAGCGATACAAAAGGGGATGATGGACGGAACGTTTGAGCCAATCAAACACTGACCCCCAGTCAACTGATCTGGGTTTAATCCATCATCATTCTTTAGCTCACTCCACCACCCCAGTTCAGACATGGCCATATGCAAATCAGTCTGACCCTGTGCCTCATGGGAACAGTCCAGCCCGAACTGCCAAGCCATGTCTTCCCTGGACCGGAAACAAGCATCCTAGGACCGGTTTCTGGCATTCCAGCCGTCATCAGCCAGGCTTGCTTGAATCCAGTGGCAAAGTGAGCAAGGGACCCACGTCTGGGCATACCCCCGCCAACTTAGGGCGAACAAAGCGATACAAAAGGGGATGATGGACGGAACGTTTGAGCCAATCAAACACTCACCCCCAGTCAACTGATCTGGGTTTAATCCATCATCATTCTTTAGCTCACTCCACCACCCCAGTTCAGACATGGCCATATGCAAATCAGTCTGACCCTGTGCCTCATGGGAACAGTCCAGCCCGAACTGCCAAGCCATGTCTTCCCTGGACCGGAAACAAGCATCCTAGGACCGGTTTCTGGCATTCCAGCCGTCATCAGCCAGGCTTGCTTGAATCCAGTGGCAAAGTGAGCAAGGGACCCACGTCTGGGCATACCCCCGCCAACTTAGGGCGAACAAAGCGATACAAAGGGGATGATGGACGGAACGTTTGAGCCAATCAAACACTCACCCCCAGTCAACTGATCTGGGTTTAATCCATCATCATTCTTTAGCTCACTCCACCACCCCAGTTCAGACATGGCCATATGCAAATCAGTCTGACCCTGTGCCTCATGAGAACAGTCCAGCCCGAACTGCCAAGCCATGTCTTCCCTGGACCGGAAACAAGCATCCTAGGACCGGTTTCTGGCATTCCAGCCGTCATCAGCCAGGCTTGCTTGAATCCAGTGGCAAAGTGAGCACGGGACCCACGTCTGGGCATACCCTTCCCACTTAGGGCGAAATGCAAAACACACAAGATGATGGACGGAATGCTGCACATTGGCAAACATTCACCCCCAGTCACAGATCTGGGTTTAATCCATCGTTATTTTGCTTCACCACGCCACCCCAGTTCAGACATAGCCATATGCAAATCAGTCTTGACCCTGTGCCTGGCTGAAAAGGGGTGAAACCCCGAAACCGGTCCTAGGATGCTTGTTTCCAGTCCAGGGAGGACCTGGCTTGGCAGTTCGGGCTGGACTGTTCCCATGAGGCACAGGGTCAAGACTGATTTGCATATGGCTGGGTTCAAACTGGAATGGCATGGTGAGCAAAAAAATGATGGATTTAGGCCCAGATCTCTGTGCTGGGGTGAATGTATGACATTGTTCTGCATTCTGTCCATCAACTTGTTTTTGCATTTGTCACCCCGAGTGGGACGGGTATGCCCAGACGTGGGTCCCGTGCTCTCCATGCCACTGGAATCAAGCTATCCTGGCTGAAGAGGGGTGAAACCCCGAAACCGGTCCTAGGATGCTTGTTTCCAGTCCAGGGAGGACCTGGCTTGGCAGTTCGGGCTGGACTGTTCCCATGAGGCACAGGGTCAAGACTGATTTGCATATGGCTGGGTTCAAACTGGAATGGCATGGTGAGAAAAAAAAAATGATGGATTTAGGCCCAGATCTCTGTGCTGGGGTGAATGTATGACATTGTTCTGCATTCTGTCCATCAACTGTTGTTTTTGCATTTATCACCCCGAGTGGGACGGGTATGCCCAGATGTGGGTCCCGTGCTCTCCATGCCACTGGAATCAAGCTATCCTGGCTGAAGAGGGGTGAAACCCCGAAACCGGTCCTAGGATGCTTGTTTCCAGTTCAGGGAGGATCGGGCTGGACTGTTCCCATGAGGCACAGGGTCAAGACTGATTTGCATATGGCTGTGTTCAAACTGGAATGGCATGGTGAGCAAAAAAAAAAAAAAAAAATGATGGATTTAGGCCCAGATCTCTGTGCTGGGGTGAATGTATGACATTGTTCTGCATTCTGTCCATCAACTGTTGTTTTTGCATTTGTCACCCCGAGTGGGACGGGTATGCCCAGACGTGGGTCCCGTGCTCTCCATGCCACTGGAATCAAGCTATCCTGGCTGAAGAGGGGTGAAACCCCGAAACCGGTCCTAGGATGCTTGTTTCCAGTCCAGGGAGGACCTGGCTTGGCAGTTCGGGCTGGACTGTTCCCATGAGGCACAGGGTCAAGACTGATTTGCATATGGCTGGGTTCAAACTGGAATGGCATGGTGAGCAAAAAAATGATGGATTTAGGCCCAGATCTCTGTGCTGGGGTGAATGTATGACATTGTTCTGCATTCTGTCCATCAACTGTTGTTTTTGCATTTGTCACCCCGAGTGGGACGGGTATGCCCAGACGTGGGTCCCGTGCTCTCCATGCCACTGGAATCAAGCTATCCTGGCTGAAGAGGGTGAAACCCGAAACCGGCCCTAGGATGCTTGTTTCCAGTCCAGGGAGGACCTGGCTTGGCAGTTCGGGCTGGACTGTTCCCATGAGGCACAGGGTCAAGACTGATTTGCATATGGCTGGGTTCAAACTGGAATGGCATGGTGAGCAAAAAATGATGGATTTAGGCCCAGATCTCTGTGCTGGGGTGAATGTATGACATTGTTCTGCATTCTGTCCATCAACTGTTGTTTTTGCATTTGTCACCCCGAGTGGGACGGGTATGCCCAGACGTGGGTCCCGTGCTCTCCATGCCACTGGAATCAAGCTATCCTGGCTGAAGAGGGGTGAAACCCCGAAACCGGTCCTAGGATGCTTGTTTTCAGTCCAGGGAGGACCTGGCTTGGCAGTTCGGGCTGGACTGTTCCCATGAGGCACAGGGTCAAGACTGATTTGCATATGGCTGGGTTCAAACTGGAATGGCATGGTGAGCAAAAAAAAATGATGGATTTAGGCCCAGATCTCTGTGCTGGGGTGAATGTATGACATTGTTCTGCATTCTGTCCATCAACTGTTGTTTTTGCATACTGTAAATACGGCACATCTATGGTGTCGCAAGGAGGGCGCACTGAGAAGTGATGCATTGCTGCTTTGTCGCACCGATGCAACACTTCTCATAAATAAGGCCTGTGGTGTCTACTTTTCATTTTAACAAGGCTGTTGTGGATCATCTTATTGAGCTTTCTGGTGGCAGTAATCATGTTAAGAATATCTCTTGGGGATGGATTTGAGATTTCGCTTCAGGTGCATCGACTGCAGAGCAGACCAAGTGCTGCTGCAGGAATTCATCAACCCCTAATTCATCAGACAGTGTAGTGCTTGTCTGTGTGATCTCCTTCACATTTTCCAGGCACAATCACTGTGCAATGCCCCCCAGGATCTGGAGCAGCCACAGGTCTTTCTAGTGCTGGATCTGAAGCAGTGGTTACAGCCCATTCTCCCTCCATGGAAGGAAGTTGCAGTCCTGAGGGGGAAAGACAAAATGATCTCAGTAGCACCCACTGCAGGGAACGCAGGTAATGTAGGTCACAATGCTGATGAATCCTAACGCTCCACGTCCCACTCACCAATAAAGGTCTTCTTTGCACATAGCTGTTGTCCTCCAAATAGTGCACCTACCCTCCAACCTTCACAAATTTTCACTTTCACACTAGGGATGTGAGAATTATAGTATTTGGATCACAAAAGTGTGAAACTTGTTCCTTTAACAAACGCTCAACGTTTCCTGTGTACATCTTAGGTGACATTTCGCAGCACACCGAGCCGTTATTTGCAGGCTGAACTATTACTGTAAATCATGAGGCTATGGAGTATTGTTTTCCCACAGTCACTTAGGGGCACCATTAGTGCCCTGACTGGTAGCAAGAATATAATTTACTATCCCATCTCTCTGATACCAAAGGTCCTATTCTGGGACTTCTGTCAGTGAGGAATTGGAAGTACTTGGCCTTCGAAATTGTAAGCTATAACTGCTGTGCAGTGCACATGCAGCCCTGAGTGGCAGCAGGGACATTGATAATCCATGCAGATCACATTTTGTTGCCTATGTTTGCCAGCTGCATGCCTGCATTTAAAAGAAAAATCCCAGTTGTAAAGCACATAGCTTCACACCTTCACACACTTCCAATGGCAGAAGAGCTAAAATGTGGGAGGTGAAGTGATCAAAGTTAAATAGTTAATTGGCTTAATAAACATAATTAATAAACTAATAAACATGTCCTACCATAGTTGCTGTCAGTTGGTGGAGGTGGTGCCAGGATAGGTTAGACCCAAACACGGAAGATGCAAAGACACTGTTTATTTCCAGCCACTGCGGTAAGGACATGTAATATAAGTTACAATTCTACTGGTACAATAACCTGTCTCCCACCCACTACAACATTGATTATCCTACATATACAGTTCTCCTGACCTTGCTATTTTCCTGAAAATAGTATTCCTTCTCACAGATTTCCCATACCCCTCAAAAGATTTCAATTTCACACTAGAGAAATGTGAAGTAAATTACTTGACTGGGAAGCTGACTCTGCAAAGAAGAGTAATGTGTTTGGGCTACACTCCAGGTGATGTTTTGCAGCACACCACACCTCATTTCTTGCACCCTGAAATTTCACTGCAGGGAATTGGGCTTCAGACAATAGATTTTCGTGCTGTCGCTCAGGGATGCCTTCAGATACTTTAGGAAGCTGTCTCTTTTATATGATATATCAAAATTAGATATATCGTGTAAAGAGTCCAGGGGTTCCCTTATAGGTGGATAGGGGCTTGCTATGGCAATCCCAAGGTGCTCTTCTAGCGGATAGTATGGTTAGCAGTATTAGGCTTATCACAGAGGAGTGCAAGAAATCTGAAAATACACTCAAATAGTCAGCAAGTGAGACACATGACTCAAGAAGGAGATCCACAACAATTCATAAAAATAACCAGTATCTTTATATATGATTTGGCACCAGAAACAATTCGTTCAGGTGAGTACATTTTTTAATAGAAATATCTTAGAGTTAAAAAAGTTGACCCTTAATGCAATTTCTGGAAGCTGCAATGTTACCCTCTATGAGGAAAAGTCAATGTGGCTTTCGGTTATGTTACAGGGACCTACGGGACCAATCTCCAGGAGTTAATGTGAGTGGTGGGCAAGGTCCAAGGCAGCACCAGCAGAACACTACCAGCGGCACTAGGGCGGCCAGGTGCATAGATGCAAAACAGCATCGAGATCCCAATGTTACTCTATGGGGATCGGTCTTTGCGTAAAGAGGCTGCAGGCTTGGACTGGGAGGCCAGTCAGTTGAACCAAGAGGAGGGCTCAGGCCTCATGATGCTCGGGGACATAGGTATGCCTTTGGTCTTCTACATGACACAGGACGATGGGTGCCAAGGTGTCTTTAGGTGTCAGGTTTTACTTACCAGGAGCAGTTGGGGTAGAGGGGGCCTGTGTGCAGAGGCTGCAGGCGATGTCTGAGAGTTCACTGGGGGCAAAACCATGGTGAACTCGGTCTCTGGAGGGCTGGGGAACCATGATAATACCGTTGGCCCACTTCAAATCGGGCTTGAAGTGATTGGTGCAGTGGTGTTTTTAGGCGTCGGGTTTCTGCGGTCCCGGAGTCCTCGCAGGAGTCTTTGGATGTCTTCAGGTTTGCAGGGAAGCAGGTCTGCTACTTCTCAGGAGGTCTTGGTTCCTGGGAGAAGTGCTTGTGGGCTCCCGGGCTTTGGGGACTCAGCAGCTGAAAGACAAGTCGACTTTTGTCGCAATTGTTGAAGTCAGCAGGCAGGCCGGCAGGGTGAACCCTGGGTTTTCATTTCTTGCAGGATTCAACTCTTCATGTCCATCTTTGGCTTTCAGGTCATCTGGATCTGTCGTTCTGGTGCCAGTGGCTCCCCTAAATACTAAATTTAGGGGTGTTAGGGGAGTGTCGGGTAGTAGTCATTGGGCTACTGACCCTTGGGGTCACTATGCTCTCTATTGGCCATATATACGACCCTTACAATTTGCGAGTCGCAAATTGTGTCGTTTTGCGACTCGCAATTTGTGACTCGCAAAATGTAATTTACAACAGTGTCTCGGACACTGTTTGCGATTCCTAATGGGGTCGCAAATTGACTGCCTCATTAATATTCATGAGGCAGGTGCCAGGGATGGTGGCTGCTGGGGTCAGCAGACCACCATGTCTGTACTGCTTTTTGATTAAAGCAGGTTTTTTTCTTTTTTTAATGCAGCCCATTTTCCTTAAAGGAAAACGGGATGCATTTAAAAAAGAAAAATGAAACATTTCTGTTTCATTTTTTAAGAGTAGGCAGTGGTCTGTTGGACCACTGCCTGCTCTTAAATTTTTTTTTCGCATCCATTCACAAAGGGGAAGGGGTCCCCAGGGGACCCCTTTCCGTTTGCGAGTGACTTACCACCTACTTGAAGGAGGTGGTAAACTGCGAAACTTTTGCGACCGCAATAGTGGTTGCAAAACAATGGTACATACCATTGGCACGCCCCTTCCTAATAGCCAGTCACAAACCCTATTTTGCGAGTCGGTAATAGGTTACCGACTTGCAAAATAGGGTGTTTGCATAGGGAAGACCGATTTTGCAGTCACAAACGGGCCGATTTCCTGTTTGCAACTGTAAAAAAGGTTGTGCATCTGGCCCCATAGGAACACTTCCTGTGGGAAGTGGGCATAACCCTATCCCAGAATTCCAAGTATGCCATCACAAATATGGCTACTTCTGAAAAGTCGTGTCCACCTCAGTTTAGCCCACCTTAGGGTTGATACTAGCCTGGGGTGGCATGCCTACCTGATTAGTTAATTTTCCCACCTGTCCAGGTGCCAAAGGGGCTCTGGACAAAGGGGGTCAGCTTCCTCTCCTGCGAGGGAAGCAAGATTTGCATTTCAAAGGCAGCAGCTCTTTGAAGCTTGCAGGCCTAGGAAGGCTAATCAGCAGGTCATCCTGTAGGTGGGGGTGTGCCACCCTCTTCCTGGACAGGATTGTGTTCTGGGTCTCCTGAGAGCAGAAGGCTCTCACCCAAAGGGGTCAGAACAGCATCTCCAGTGACTGGCAGGCAGAAATCAGTCAGCGAGCACCCTAGAGGCTGGTAGGTTTTCAGGGGGCACTTCTAAGGTGCCCTCTATGTGAATTAATTGGTAAATCCAACAATAGAATCAGTGTGGGTTTATCAATATGAGATGTTTGATACCAAATATCCCTATTTTCAGTAAAGCCATCATGTAGCTGGGGAACTCATGTTCACCAGTGTGTAGCACATGTTCTAAAATGGCTTCCCTGGTCACTTGTACTGACGGTAATAGAACTGACCAGCACAGGGGCATATATGCTCATGTAGGTATGTGCTCACATATAATATTAGGGTGATGGGAGACAAGGGTACCCCGATATATGAACCTGGGGTGATAATGGATTTATAAAAACAATGGTTCAGGTGTGGCTAAAGTGTCCAAAAGCAAAGCGCGACCCAGAGTGGGGCACTTATTATTTCCAGCAAAGAAATTAATTCACTAGGGAGCAGGAAAAAGAGTCTGTAAAGGGTCATGTAGGTCACAAGATGACAGAAATTTATTCGTAGCAGTTTCAGTTTTTATGGTGCTCACACAGTAAGTGAAAGAAAACGTGCTGTGAAAGAGTGGTAGTGAATTTTTAAAAAGACCGCATTGACAACAATATGGTAGAACTCCCTAAATGATTTATACAAGTTTTTAGGAGTTCATGTTGTGAAATGGTCGACGACGTTTCGAACCCAAGTATTGGGGTTCATCTTCAGGACAACGGTGAGCTAGTTGAGTTTAACCATGTGTATGGCTGAGTAGTTCCTGGGGTCAGTACTTCAGGACGGGAGTCGAGGGCTCCCCGTAGGCAGTATATTTAAACAGCCAGATGGGTTTCTTCAGGCGAAATAAATTTCGCCTGAATAAATTGATGCTGCCCAGGTTGACTTTAGCACTGCCCAGCTGCACAGCCTAAGTCCAATTTATTTCGCCTGAAGAAACCCATCTGGCTGTTTAAATATACTGCCTACGGGGAGCCCTCGACTCCCGTCCTGAAGTACTGACCCCAGGAACTACTCAGCCATACACATGGTTAAACTCAACTAGCTCACCGTTGTCCTGAAGATGAACCCCAATACTTGGGTTCGAAACGTCGTCGACCATTTTCACAACATGAACTCCTAAAAACTTGTATAAATCATTTAGGGAGTTCTACCATATTGTTGTCAATGCGATGTCTTTTAAAAATTCACTACCACTCTTTCACAGCACGTTTTCTTTCACTTACTGTGTGAGCACCATAAAAAACTGAAACTGCTACGAATAAATTTCTGTCATCTTGTGACCTACATGACCCTTTACAGACTCTTTTTTCCTGCTCCCTAGTGAATTAATTTCTTTGCTGGAAATAATAAGTGCCCCACTCTGGGTCGCGCTTTTTGCTTTTGGACCTTTTTAGGCCACACCTGAACCATTGTTTTTTATAAATCCACATATAATATTAAGCACCCTGCCTTAGGGCTATATGGCCTGCTGTAGGGGTGACTTTCAAGTACTACATGCAGTGTTAGGGGACCTAGCACACAGTGATGCGTGTCAGGTTGTGTTTTCACTTTTGTCTACACCAAAACACACAGCCTGCGATACCAGCCCTGCATGAGTTTGGTGAGGGGTCCCTTAGGGTGGCACAATTTGTGCTGGAGCCCTTGGGGGACTCTCTTTAGTACCCCAGGCCCTAGGTACCAGGGGTACCATTTTCTATGGACTTATGGAGGGTTCTAAAGGCATTGCCAATTGGGGAAACAATAGTACAGTTTTGGGAAAGAGATCTGGCACTGGGAACCTGGTTAGTGCAAACCCAGTGCACTTTCAGTCGAAATCACATCATGTACCAGGCAAAAAGTGGGGGTGCCCATATCAAAAAGGAGTACTTTGATACAGATACCCTGAATGGTGGTTGGGAGGCTTCCACCATAAAGTTAATCACTGTAAATGCTCCATGAGGAACATACTTTTCTTACTGCTGAAAGCGCTGCCCTTGTAATTTTCCAGTACAGAAAAGGATTTACAGTTTCTGTCCTCCACAGAGAGATAGTAAGCAGGGGCTGCAGAACAGAGTACTCACAGCTCTGAGAGAAACATTGACATTGTTGTGAAATCTCTGTTTTACTGCGTCATTAATTAATTATTTATTTTTTATTTGTATAAATGCTATGGGCAGCTGTCAGAAATTGGGTTACAAATTTGGGAATGAGTTACCCCTACCAACTTAATAAACACACTTTGGTTAGATCAATCTACAGTACAGAGAGAATCTCAATTCAACCCCTATTAGCTATGGCACAAGCAGTGGGCAATCCCCAGAAAAGTGTGTTAACTTAAAGAAGTACCAACAATTTAAAAGTAAAGAACACAAAAGTGGGGGCGTGGCCTAGTGGTCCAACATGGCGGATGCGCTTTAGCGAGCTCCCGTAGCCTTACACCATAGCTGCTGAATATCCTGCCGAATCGGCTTGCTCAAATATTCTTGTGCCCCTACAGGGAATCTCTAAGTCAGCCATCACAAACTTGAAGGAAAACGACATGGCTAGCCGCTGGCTGTGTGCTATTGTTGCAACCACCGGGTAAGTGTGGCCCGGCGGCCTGGCTGTGACAGAGGCCGGATGTGCGCTACGGTACTAAAAGACCTTCCCCTTCTCCCCAAAGAGATCGTCGAGGGCCCTTAGCGGGGCTCGTGAGGCGCCCCAGACGATCAGAAGTGTCCCAGTACAAGTTGACCGGTAGGAGGAGCTGGCCTATCATTGTCGGGGGTTGATCAAGGGGGCACCAAGCCGTGGACCCCGCCATATCTATTCCCGGGGCACGAGCAGCTGAGGAGCGACAGAAAGCACCTCTGCGGATCCTGGCCCAGTGACACGACTGCAGCTCCGCTGCTGGGTGGCATAAGGTAAGAGATGCGGTGGCCGGGACAGGAGCGGAGGGCCTCGGCTGGGTGGCCCTGAGAGGCAGCGGCCAGCGGGGCCTGGCACTACATGGTAGAAGAGACAATACGAGTTAATAGCGACTGCCCAATGGCAGGCCTGAGACAGTTGAAGATCAAGGTGCCCAGTAGGGGGTAGGGCGTGCGCTCGCCCACAGAGGCGGTGGGCCAGGCGTTTACGTCCCCCACCCCTTGCCTGAGTATTTGTGGAGCGCTTCATGACCTTCTGGGCAGAGGTTCCCAGAGGGCTGACTGTGGTAGGGGGAGACTGGAATGGCGTGCTACACACAACTCAAGACAGGTGGCAAACGGCTGGAAAACCGATGGTAATTCGGGAATCACGGCTGAGATCCTTGGATGGGTAGACACCTGGAGGAGACCCCACCCGGCGGACCAAGGTTACAAATACTACTCAGCCGTTCACGACTCGTTCTCCCACCTGGACTACATATTTGTGCCCTCTGGCTGCTTTCACAGAATAACGACTGAGCAGATATTACCCAGCGGTCTCTCTGACCACTCTCCCTGGTCCTTGGGCTACCGATAGGCCCTGACTGCCCCACCTTCTGCTGGCGTCTCTTGGCTTGGCATTTGCATGACCAACAATATAGGTAACACATGCAGCAAGCGATTGCCGAATACCTCTCTCATGATGCCGGAATGGTGGAATCCACTGAGACACTAAGGGAGGCAATAAAGCCGACCTTACGGGGTGTAGATATCTCCTTCTGTACTCCACAATGTAAGAAACGTTGCGAGACACTAATCCAGACTGAGGCTCAAATTATAGATGTAGAGCGGTGGGGTAGGAGGAGAATGGGAACCAGGCGCGCAGCCAATTGCTTCTTACGCCACAACTATATGCTGGTGAATTGTTGGATGAGGCCAGATTGGCATGGCTGGCCTCCCGTAGTAGGATATACCAATGGGGGGATAAATCGAGTACATTACTACATCGACTATGTCAACAGGCACTACATCCATCAAATATTCCCGGTATCCGGGATTCAGGTGGCAAGGTACTCACTGACCCGTCTCAGATTGCAACTCGCTTTGCAGATTACTATGTAGAATTGTACGCCCCTAATGAGACTTTACCGGAACCCACCATACAACGTTTTCTAGATGACCTGCCCTCAAGAGCTCTACCCGACCCAACGCGAACAGAATTGGACTCGCTCACAACTGAAGAATTAAGCGCCGCCCTGGCAGACTTGCGCTCGGGCAAATCACCAGGCCCTAACGGCTTTCCGTGTGAGTTCTTTAAATTATATCAATCCCAGCTCGGTGCCCACTACCTTGTGGTGATCAGCACAGCCATGGAAGTGGGGCGTCTCCCACCCGATTGGAGGCACGCTAAAGTAGCAGTGTTTCTTAAGCCAGGCCGACCCCCCCGATCACCAAACATCATACAGTCCAATCTTCCTACTAAATGTGGAAGCCAAATTACTTGCTAAAGCTCTCACAAACTGCATCTTGCCATACGTGATGGATCTAGTACACCCAGATCAGGTGGGCTTCATGCCCCTCTGTGCCACGCGCCCTAATATCCGTCGCGCCCATAATGCCATAGCGGCAATAGACCGCCTAGACGGCCCTGCGGCACTGCTACTAGCAGATATAGATTAAGCCTTTGACTCGCTCAGCTGGGCATATCTTTTTGCGCTCTTGCGATGTTTAAATATAGGCCCCCGATTCCTTTCATATATACAACTTGTATACACAGACCTCACAGCCTCGGTACTGGTGGTGGGCTCAGCCTCCCATACTTTTTCCATTAGACGAGGCACCCGTCAAGGATGTCCCCTATCCCCATATCTATTTGCAGTGGCTATGGAACCGATGGTGGCGTGGGTCAGAATTGACCCTCAGTTATGGGGATTCGAGTAGCCTAGGGAGATCTCCAATCGCATTATTTTTCTCACAGACCCTAGTAGGACAGGACAGAGAATACTGAGAATAATGCAGATATTCGACAATTCCTCTGGTCTATTCATGAATGCCCGCAAATCGATCCTATGACCACTGCTGGGAGCGAGTGAACTGGGCACATGGTCAAAGGATGTGACGGTAGCCACGTAGGGATTTAAATACTTGGGGGTGTTTCTGTCGGCCTCCCACCCGACATCGTGGGATAGGAATCTTGCTCCACTATGGACGCAAGTACAAAAGAGATATGGTCCTGGTCGCGTCTGCCTCTGTCCATATTTGGAAGATATGCTATTTTCAAGAAGGTTTCTCTCCCCCGTCTTCTTTATCAGTTACATCCCTTTCCGATACCGACCACATGGTTTCAACATATAAATGCGATACTGGGTCAATTCCTCTGGCCCGGGTGGCCCTAAGAACCTGCTATCAATCCACATACTGTGGGCAATGGCAACCCCTGACATCCAATCATACCATGCAGCATCCCATCTCCTTGTCCTAAACAAATGGTGGTATGGAGACAGACAGGGCCCTGCGCATGCAGTGGATCGCTGGTTAATGGGCGACATGATTCTCCATTCATACCTATACGCGAGGCAGGCACTTCGGGCATTGCCGTCAGCATCAAGGGTGGTATTCAGGGTTTGGAAGAAGTCACTGTGTCGGATAGGATTGTGGGGCTGAATGACTGGGGAGACTATCTTGTGGCATAATGGTCTTCTGCCCCAGCTGTCCACACTGGCCGGATTTAGGGGTTTGGGGGACATTGGTATATCCACACTAGGAGTCGCCGTGCATAGTCAAACATTCAAATCTTTCCAAGAGCTCCAGAGAGAATATAGCATTCCCCATACACAGTTTTATAAATATCTCCAATTCCGCCATGCTCTATCCCCATATATTGTGCAGCTGGAGACTCTGCAGAAATTTAACCCTATTGAGGCCAAAGTTTTTATGGGAGACCTCGGAGATCACAAAATCTCCAAGATATACCAGTCTCTCATTGCCAAGTGCCCTACTACACTAGACACACTTCGAGAGACCTGGCAAGTAGACTTGGGCCTACTCGACAATGATGACTGGACTGAGGCGCTGGAGTCCCCGCGTGGAGCAGCTATTGCTTCACGCTTGCGGCTTATTCAATTCAAATACCTTCACCGGACACATTTCACCAGACATAATCTGTGGAGGGCGGGTCTATGGCGTCTCCTATATGCTTGAGCTGCGGCAACACTGATGGCACTTTCATACACACAATTTGGCAATGTGCTGCTCTTATTAGGTTCTGGAAAGGGATTACTAAATGCCTTTCCAAGGTACTGAGATGAGATACTCCTCTGTCGCCAAAACTGGCCCTACTACACATTACGGAGGGGATCGGGGGCAATTGCTTCAAGCACCATTTACTATTCCTTGGTCTCACATTGGGGAAACGAGACATAGCTAGAGTGTGGAAGGCCCTGTCCACCCCTCCCTTATTGGGAGTCTGGAAAAAGGGATTGGATTTCTGCATGGGTATGGAGCTACCTATATTTAAAGCTAGGGGATGCCCACAGAGGCAGCCCAAAATTTGGAAGAGGTGGGCAGAATATCGTGTCCTATATCTAAGCCCCTCACTCCAACAACAACAGATACAGGAGTACTGGGACAATAGGGCGGTGGGTGATCATATTATTATGGGATCCAATAGCATTTGGGACATGGTGGTGGGGGACAGCACAAGGGACTACAAATTTGAAACAGCACAACATGTACTTTTGAATGCTAAGGTTTTATTTCATTTCCTTCCTGTTTTGTTTTGATAAAATGGATGTCGACAACAGGGATGTATTACTGAATCATAATGTTTCTATCAAGAAACCCGGTCGAACCGGACTATGTATGGCTGTTGACACAATAAAATATGTTTTGAAAAAATAAAGAACACAACACAATAACATTTTGAAAGCAATTTAGAACAATACAGAAAATGTTAATGAGCAAAAATACTCCAAGATCATCAAATGCGGATAACGGGATCCAAAGATGTAAATTTCTAAAATGTTAATGCAAAAGTGCTAGACCTGTCAGCATTAGGGTGGTCTTCCACCAAACCTTTTACCTTTACCCTCCTATTGTCTGACTTTGTTTTTGCTGGACTTAGGGCTCTGTGCACTTTACCACTGCTATCCAGTGCTAAAGTGCCTGTGCTCACTCCCTAAAACATTGTAAAATTGGCTTACACCTTATTGGCATATTTATTTCCCTGTAAGCCCCTAGTAAAGTGGTATACCATATACCCAGTGCCTCTAAATTAAATGCTACTAGCGGGCTTGCTAGTTACCTACAAAGGGTAAACCCAAATGAGTCCCTGGGATCTGGGTAGAGGACAATATGTGAAAACAATGGTCCCAGAGAGCAATATTTACAATGCAAATTTTTTTAACGAATCCAAACATAAATTAGGACAAACCATATTCATTGTACACAGTGTTTTATTCACACTGGACATTGGTCTGTAAATAGTAATATTTATACATTTTAAGTGCCCCTAGGGAAAGGGGGGGGGATGAAAAGGGAGTGAGAATGTGGTTAGGTGAGGATAAGGAAGTGACTACAAGATTGAGTGTGCATCAACACAATGTACCACTTAGACAAATGCGCGGTTCAACAATAAGCCTATGAATCATAATTCAGCAGAGCAATACATAGCCATGGTTTCAGGTAGTAACACAGTAATGAATATCTGTTAATTACACTGGCTAAATAAGTACAATGAATATGCTTTGTCCTAATTTATGTTTGAATTCGTTAAACATTTTTGCATTGTAAATATTGCTCTCTGGGACCATTGTTTTCACATACTAGTGGGCTTGCAGCACTTATTGTGCCCCCACTTAAGTAGCTCCTTAAAACATGCCCCAGGTCTGCCTTTGCAGCCTGAGTGCAGTTATGAACTGCCAATTCTACTTGGCAAAATAACTCCCTTGCCAAGCCTTAAAGTTCCCTTTTATAACATATAGGTCACCCCTAAGTAAGGCCATAGGCAGCCCATAGGGCTAACAAATTATTTTTTTACCACTATGAGGACTACCTCTCCCATAGGATAACACTGGGTTATGTTATTACATTCAATAAGTGCTAATGTTTGATTAGTGGAAGGTAGGAAATTAATGTTTGGTGTCTAAGAAATTGTAATTTAAAATCCTCTTTAATGGTAAAGTCGGATTTTAAGTCACAATTTTGAAAATGCCACTTTTACAAAATTGGCTTTTTCATGGCATAGCTATTTTGGGCCTGCAGCCTGTTCCTGGGTCACATGACTGGGTGCAATTTGTAATTGGGCTTTGTTTATTTCTCCCAGACAGCCACCCAACAGAGGGTTTAGGTGTGCTCAGATCGGCCATCACTGGCAGGATGCGGAGAAGAGCTGTGCACACCCCCACTTGCAAATCAATAGGCTGTGTCCTGACTTTATACAAAGGACTTCACACTACCTCATTGTGAATGTAGTCAGGCTGGAGCTTGGGCAGGGAAGGTATAAAATTCCAAGCACTTCAAATGGAAATCTCTAGAAATGTCTCCTTCTTCAAAGAAGGCACCAGTTATAAAAATAGGACCCTCAAACCCATCAGTGCCCTTGCTGGACCTGCGGATGGACTCTCAGAGGACTGCCTGCAGCTGTGTACTTCAGAAGGTTGCTTTGCTGCACCTGGAAGAACTACTCTGCTGCCTGAAGCCGGTTTGAGCCTTGTTCCACTTCTTGAACCCAGGTCTAACATAGTGACTCCAAGGGCTAGTTGGTTGGCCTCCTAATCAGAGCTTCAGGTACAAAAAGGCTCAAACCATCTAGACCCAGTCTGAGTGAGTCCTGACCCTCCAAGTGGTGCCTCTTCAGTCCTGGAACCTTGGACATGGTGCTAAAGGTGCCCAGATAGTCAAAATCCAAAACTTGGGAATTAGAAAATTTTGGGTTAAAAATGCTCTGAGAACTGAGAGGAGAGCGGGACCTACCTGTGCGTTGATCCACCCAAGGTGTATAGCCGGTTGGCCTGAATTTGTGTCAGCGCCCACTGCATTCTTCTCCGCAACAGCAAATCCTGTTGAGTGCTCCTTTGCAGAAAGGGTATCCAGTCTTGTGGAGCCTTCGTCGGTTACAGCTTGCAGCTTCATCTGGCTGGAGATTTACGACCTCCCAAAAAGACACTCATGGCCTCATTTATAGTTCTTTTTGCTGTAGAGCAGCGCAGCAGGCCTTGCTGCTGCGCTGCCCTATGGCAAAAGAAAAGGGCAGGAATAAGCCTTATCTATTAGATACAGCGCATTCCTATTCTTTTCCCCTGCGCCGGCGCACAATGGGCTGCCGTACGCCAATGCAGGCACTTTTGAACCATGGTGCAAGGGTGCCTGCATTGCAGGAATGATTATTTTTGTGCAGGAAGGGAAGCCTTCCTGCACAAAAACAATCACAAGAGGCTTTTTCCTCTTTCCATGTGTTCCGCAGAATGCAGAATACATAAAAAGAGGAAAATCGAGGAGAAATAAAGATATTTCTCCTTGTTCTGCCTCCCTTACGCCTCCACTGGGGAGGCGTAAGTTTTTGTTGCTGCCTCAGACTTACGATTTCTCATAAATGTGGGGCAGCGTCAAAAAGCCACTGATGTTGCTGGGAATGCCCCGTGGACTTATAAATATGCCAGTGGCACATTGCGCCACCGGAACGTAAAAAAAGTGATGTTCCGGCAGCGCAAAAGTGCCGGTAGGGCCTTATAAATGAGGCCCTCAGTCTGAATATAGAAATCTTCACTGCAGCTTCGTCCAGTGGCTCCCCGACAACAAAGCCTTTACCTCAGCCTGCAGACTTACCCCTCTGAAACTTTATCTCCTCATACAAACCCCAAAGGTAAGCACCAACTGGGCCCAATCCACTTCTTTTATTTATCTGATCCACTCTCCATCGCTGTCAGCCATATTTTTCAACTTTCACCAGGTTTTGCACGACTAGATGTCTGCAGTTGGCCCTTTGATCTTTTAGGCACTAATTTTTACCTTAAAATGTAATAAGTTCAGTGTAGGAGAGTAGGATCTGCTTCACATGGGTACCCCCACTTTTTGCTGATGCTTCACTGTTTTTCGACATTAGTCTGGCTGGGGCCCTGCTATTCAGAACCCCAGCCTAGCTGCTTCCTCTCTAAAATGGTTTCCATGTGCCTTAGGCACATCACTGATTGGGATCTGGAGTGCCCTTATAAGTCCCTAGTATATGGTATACTATGTACCAAGGGCATAGGTACCTCAGAGGCCTGCCAGGGGCTGCAGCATGTATTATGCCACCCCTGGAAGGCCATCCAAACTGACACCACAGGTCTGCTACTGCAGCCTGGGTAAGGTGGTGCCTGCACCCCTTACTGTGATATAGGTTACCTATATCACTAAATACATACACACATATAAACCTATAAGTCACTCCTAAGGCAGGCCTTATCAATCCTAAAGGCAGAGTGCATGGTTCCTATGTGAGAGGGTGCCCCTGCATGAGCAGGGCCCCTCTGCAGCATTCGGAGACCATCTCTGATGCTGTTTGTAGTGCAGCCTGACCATATACTCTTAAGCGCATTATATCCTCGCGGTAAAATGCTAACTTTGGAATGGCTGCACCTAAACATGTCGTGTTTGGTGTCAAACATCTTGGAATACTACCCCCCGCCAATACTGGCGGCGGGGGTAGCATTCCACCCTTCTAGAGGGAAAGACATGTTAACTCTGACTAGTCCGGTAACTTCTTTCCAGAGCCCTGGCATCACAAAATGGATGCTGCTGCCACAGACACGAGTCTGGCCTCCTGCTGCTGGACGAAACTCCGGCAGGGGAGGCCTGGACAATAGGTTTCCTGTCCCAGGGAGGTGTGACCACCTCCCCAGACAGGATAATGTGAATTGGGGCTGGGCGGGAGCACTTTCGGGTGCTTTGAAGTCCTGCACTGGGGGCACATTTGGTGTCCCTAGTGCATACCCCAGTTCAAACCGGATCAGGGGCTTGCAGCCCCTGCTTTGGCGCGAACTGGACAAAGGGAAAGGGGTGTAGCCACCCCTCTGCCCTGACCCACCCATAGGTGGGGCCACAGAGTAGTCCAACCCCTATCTTTAGTATAAAGGTAGGAACCCAGTCCTTAGGACTTTAGATTATCCCTGGACGAAACTCTGAAACTGAATCCTGGACCTTCGACGCTCTACTCACGATTAGAGGACAGAAGAATCTCCTTGGGGTCAAGGAGTGACTCCCCTGCTTGGCAGGCACCAAAGAAGCATCTGTCCGGTTCGCATTTCTGAAGCTCCCGTCGGACGCCGAAGTCATCGCAGCACCAGAGGTGGATTCTCAGACTTCCCCGAGGCTACCCTGAGTCCCCAGCAAAGCTGAGGCCCGTGGCTATCGTGGGTGACTTGAGATCGTGACCCCTGGACACCGAGCACATTTGCAAGTGCATCCTCTTGTGGGTCTCCCAAGAAGTCGTGCTTTGGGCTCCGAGTAGCCCTAGCCTCCAGCACCACCTGCACCGAAGATCACTGGCCCCCACTCCACGAGTGTCCTGTAAGCCAGATCCACGTGCGGCGTCACGAGGCTCCTTTGCGGTCGCTAGCCCGTTGGCTAGTAGCCCTTAATGAAGGCCAATCCTTTTCTAACTTAGCATCCTGGTTGCTCCAGGCCTGCCCTCACTTACCCTTGCTGGGTGAGTTCCACAGACCTTGCTGGTCTGCACCATCGACGATATACATCTTCACCGAGACTTGCCGTTGCCAAGGCTTGTTGGGCCCAATCCGGTCGCCGACACCTCAGCACTCGACAGACATCGTGTACCAGCCCGAATCCTGCTCCTGGTCACCGACAACGCCTCCTGGACCTCGTGGCTGAAGAGTCAAGACGACCATCAATGCACCTGAAGCACTCGACATCGGTGGGCATCTGTCCATCGCCTTCCTGGTCACTGGCTAGTGACCCAGACTCTGTCCCCTCTGCTTTCAGGTTCTTCAGAACTCCGATCCACTCTTGGATCCACCCGGACACTTTTCTCTTGGCCGCCAGCAGCACTTTGCAGCAGATCGCCATTCGAATCGACGACGAAACCCGACCCCGAAAGGCACCTATGCACCCGGCTTCCCTGGGTGAGGTAACACGAGTACTCCGGTGCTCCCGTGGGTAGAGACTCTTCAAAGTCCTAGATCTCAAAGGGTTTTGTCCTAGTCCTCTTTTAAGTGTCCCTTTCTCTAATTTCCCGATCCCGACTTTCTCCATAGAAGTCAACGCGTATCGCGGTTGTGTATTTACACTGCACGCGTCTCCCGTGGGTCCCCTGTGTCACTACCTTGGGTGGTTCCTTGTGGTCCAAGCACTTCTAGAGGCTCTAGGCCTAGTGTCTAGTTCAGTCGTGGTTCGCATACCACTTTATTGGTATATGGTTTGGTACGCCCCTAGGGCCCAAACGTGTATTTGTGCTATTACTGTGATTTAATAACTTCTAACTTATGTATTTCGAACTCTAGCCTCAAAAAGAGACTAGAGGGGTGTGTAATAAATACATATATTTTGAATATATACCTGGTGTGGTGCTCTTTCATTTGATCACTCAAGAGATTATAGACTGGTAAAACAAGCTGCTTTACATTCCTTCAAGACTTAGCCTGAAGGCTGCTCTCCATAGCTACCACTAGGATAGCTTTCAATAAGGTTGTCTTTAACCTATCTCCAATAAGGGGTTGTTTGGACTGGTGCAAGGTGCCCACTATAATTAGTGGACAGCATATGCCAGGCCAACTTCACATTGGTGTGCAGCGTGTGGGATTCCAGCTTGCTATTGTTTTACCAGATAATCTCAATTGAATTGATCAACTGAAAACCACTAAAGGTACCTAAGGTACATATAATTTAAGCTTAGAATACAGTAAGTTCTACTGAACTTAGAGTTGTGTGTTAAGGGATAGCACAACCCTTTCTACAACTCAAGAGAGTTTAGTAGGCCACACTAGAGTAGGTAGTGCATACACCACACCACACTAGTAATGTCTTTAAGGGTAGGATCTAAAGAATCCTTGCAGGAAGCCATTGAGCTTCCACCCTCCAAGTATGATACACTCCCATTCTTGGAATTGAGAGCTTTATGCAACTTGAGAAAATTAAGGACAGGCCAAAGCTCCACCACCCAACACCTCAAGGAGTTGTTGGTGGCTTATGACCTTAGTAAGCCCTTGGGGACTGAAGGGGTAGGAGCTGAGGGTGGGGCAGAGGAAGAGGAGGAGGCCAGGGGTACCAATACCCCCAGCCCCCTCTGAGACTGGCCAGGAGGGTGACAATGACCCTGACCTGGATAACCCAATCCCTCCTGTGGACGATGATGAGGATGATCAGAATGATCCCCACTTTGTCCCCCCAGGAAGGATTAAGAGTGTGCCCAGAAAGTCTAGATCTCCTTCTCAGGAGTCTAACCACTCTGGCACCTCCATAGGGAGCTCTATCTCCTCTCACAGGAGGGAATCCTCTCATGAGAGAAGAGACAGACTGGTCCAGTATGAGGAAACTCAGCTGGAAATCAGAAAAAGCAATTGGCTTTAGATAGGGAATCCCTAGATCTCCTTAGAGAGAGAAGAAAGTTGGGACTAGAGTCCCATGGTGGCAGCCATGTCCCTAGACACAGGGAAAGGTCCTATGACCATAGGAACCTGAGCAAGATTGTCCCTCCCTACCAGAGTGGGGATGACATCCACAAATGGATAACTGCATTAGAGAGGGCCTGTAAGGTACAGAAGGTCCCTCAGGAGCAGTGGGCAGCAATCTTGTGGCTCTCCTTTGCTGACGAAGGTAGAGATAAGCTCCTCACTGTTAGAGAGGAGGATGCTGATAATTACAAGGTCTTGAAGAGTGCTCTTATTGATGGGTTTGGCCTAACCACTGAACAGTACAGGTTGAAGTTCAGAGACACCCAAAAGCACAGACTCAAGACTGGGTAGACCATGTGGATTGTTCTGCCAAGGCTCTGGAAGGCTGGTTGATGGGCAGTAAGGTGTGTGACTTCTCAGGATTGTACAATCTGATAATGAGGGAGCAGATTCTTAATAACTGTCAAAATCAGCTGTTGCATCAATACCTGGTAGACTCTGATCTGACCTCTCCCCAAGAATTGGGAAAGAAGGCAGACAAATGGGTCAGAACCAGGGTGAAGCAGAAGGTACAGAACCAAGGTGGGGAAACCAAGAAGCAAGATGCTAAGAACTCTGAAAAGGGTGGGGAGAAGGGTAAAGATCAAAAGTCTTCATCAGGCCCCCAAAAATCTTCTTCTGGTGGGGATTCACAGTCTACCAAAGGGAAAGGCCAAAGAAAACCATGGTGCAAGGTCTGTAAGCAAAAGACCCACTGGACCAGTGATTGCACCAAGTCCAAAGACTCCAGTCCAGCACCCACCAATGCCCCTAAGGCACCTGTTCCCCCTAGTACAGTTGGTGGGAGTGCTCCAACCAAGGGTTTAGTAGGGTTCACCCTGGGAACTGAGTTGGGCTGTGTTAGTCTGTGATGGAGGCATGGATGTGACCTCCACTGTGAGTCCCAGTAATCTGGGCAAGTACAGACAACAGCCTTTAATCAATGGACGTGAGGCTTTGGCATTTAGGGACACAGGGGCAAGTGTCACAATGGTGACACAAGACCTTGTGAATCCTGGGCAAGTTATACTTGGTGAGATGTACCAAGTGACCAATGCTAGCAATGTCAGAACAGACCATACTCTGGCAGTTGTTAACTTCTCCTGGGGAGGGGTAACTGGCCTTAAGAAGGTTGTGGTAAGTGCAAACCTACCAGTCGAATGCTTGCTTGGCAATGACTTAGAGACTTCTGCTTGGGCAGAAGTGGAGCTCAGGACCCATGCAGAAATGCTGGGGATCCCTGCAGATGTGTTTGCTGTGACCAGGTCACAAGCCAAAATGTCTAGCACTGAACAGGCCTTGGATTCTGGAAGAATGGACCAAGTGCCTTCCAAGAGGAGGAGTAGTAGGGTTAAGGCAGTGCCTTCCCCTTGGCTCAGGAGGAAGATCAGTCCCTTGAGGGGGATGATCTCAGCCCTGAAGAAGGAACTGTCCCAGAGGAACTTGAACCTGACCAGGTTGAGTTCTTGGGGACAGGGGGACCTTCTATGGCAGATCTGAGCCAGGAGCAGCAGAGCTGCCCCTCCCTTGAACCCCTCAGACAGCAAGCTGCTGCTGAGGCTGCTGGGAAAGCTAGTGGTCCCCATACTGTGTATTGGGATGATGGACTCCTGTACTCAGAGAGTAGAGACCCCAAGCCTGGTGCTACCAGGAGGTTGGTAATACCTCTGAAGTTCAGGGGCTTCCTATTGACCCTAGCCCATGATATTCCCTTAGCAGGTCACCTGGGCCAGAACAAGACTTGGGACAGAATTGTCCCTCACTTTCACTGGCCCCACATGTCTGAAGACAGTAAGGAGTTTTGTCGCTCCTGTGTAACCTGCGAAGCCAGTGGCAAAGCAGGTGGCACTACAAAGGCCCCCTGATACCACTACCTGTGGTGGGGGTGCCCTTTGAAAGGGTAGGGATTGACATTGTTGGTCCCATGGATCCCCAAACATCCTCTGGGCACAGGTTTATCCTGGTGGTAGTGGATCATGCCACCAGGTACCCAGAAGCTATTCCCCTCAGGACCACTACAGCACCTGTGGTGGCAAGGGCCCTCCTGGGAATCTTCTCAAGAGTGGGCTTTCCTAAGGAGGTAGTATCAGACAGGGGTGCTAACTTCATGTCTGGGTACTTAAAAGCAATGTGGAAGGAGTGTGGAGTGACTTATAAGTTCACCACACCCTATCACCCACAATGCAATGGTTTAGTTGAGAGATTCAACAAAACCTTGAAGGGCATGATTAAAGGGCTCCCAGAAAAGCTTAGGCGTAGATGGGACATACTCTTGCCCTGCCTTTTATTCGCATATAGGGAGGTGCCTCAGAAGGGGTTGGTTACAGCCCTTTTGAACTTCTGTTTGGTCACCCTGTGAGGGGTCCACTGTGCTTGGTGAAGGAAGGATGGGAGTTACCTCTCAAGCCCCCAAAGCAAGATATAGTGGACTATGTACTTGGTCTCCGCTCCAGGATGGCTGAGTACATGAAAAAGGCAACCAAAAACCTTGAGGCTAGCCAGGAACTTCAAAAGGCCTGGCATGACCAAAGAGCTGTTCTGACTGTTTACCAGCCAGGACAGAAGGTGTGGGTGTTGGAGCCAGTGGCCCCAGCAGCTCTCGAAGATAAATGGAGTGGACCCCACACTATTGTTGAGCAGAAGGGTGAGGTCACTTATTTAGTAGACCTAGGAACACCCAGGAGTCCCCACAGGGTTCTCCATGTCAACAGGTTAAAACCATATGTGGACAGGGCAGACATGGGCTTGCTCATGGCTACTGATGAAGGGCAGGAGGAAGAGAGTGACCCACTCCCTGACCTGCTCTCACAGAACCCTGACGATGGGTCAGTTGATGGTGTAGCCTTGGCAGGCAGCCTCACTACCCAGCAACAAACTGATTGCAGGCAAGTCCTCAATCAGTTTAGACATATGTTTTCACTGACACCCAGTCAGACCACCTGGTGCACTCATGAAGTGGACACTGGGGACAGTCTGCCTATTAAAAACAAGATTTATAGGCAACCTGACCATGTCAGGGACTGTATCAGGACTGAAGTCCAGAAAATGTTGGAATTGGGAGTTATTGAACCCTCAGATAGCCCTTGGGCTAGTCCAGTGATCCTTGTACCAAAACCTCACACCAGTGGTGGAAAAAGAGAGATGAGGTTTTGTGTGGACTACAGGGGTCTCAATGCAGTCACTAGGACTGATGCCCATCCAATACCCAGGGCAGATGAGCTCATAGATACTTTGGCCTCTGCCAAATATCTCAGCACATTTGACCTAACAGCTGGCTACTGGCAGATCAGACTAGCTGATACTGCAAAGCCCAAAACAGCATTCTCAACCCCTAGTGGGCATTATCAATTTGTGGTAATGCCCTTTGGTCTGAAGAATGCACCTGCCACTTTCCAGAGGCTGGTGAATACAGTTCTCACAGGTCTGGAAGCCTATAGTGCAGCATATCTAGATGATATTGCTGTCTTTAGCTCCACCTGGGAGGATCACCTGGTCCACCTCAGGAATGTTTTACAGGCCCTGCAAAAGGCAGGCCTGACTATCAAGGCCACTAAGTGCCAGATAGGGCAGAGTCAGGTTGTGTACCTGGGCCACCTTGTGGGTGGAGGCCAGGTTCAACCTTTGCAGAGCAAGATCCAGACCATCATGGACTGGACTGCTCCCACTACCCAGACTCAGGTGAGAGCCTTCTTAGGCCTGACTGGGTACTATAGGAGATTTGTCAAGGGTATGGATCAATAGTGACACCCCTGAATGACTTAACTTCTAAGAAAATGCCCAAAAGGTTCAGTGGACAGTTAGCTGTCAAAAGGCATTTGATGACCTCAAGCAGGCCATGTGCACTGCTCCAATTCTGCAGAGTCCTGATTACTCCAAGAAGTTCATTGTTCAAACTGATGCATCTGAATTGGGGGTAGGGGCTGTACTGTCACAATTGAATGAAGAAGGTCAGGATCAGCCAGTAGCTTTCATTAGCAGAAGGCTGACCCCTAGAGAGAAACGTTGGTCAGCCATAGAGAGGGAGGCCTTTGCTGTGGTCTGGGCTCTGAAGAAGTTGAGGCCATACTTGTTTGGTACACACTTCCTGGTTCAGACAGACCATAAGCCCCTCTTATGGCTAAAACAAATGAAGGGTGAAAACCCCAAACTGCTTAGGTGGTCCATTTCCCTACAGGGGATGGACTTTACAGTGGAACATAGGCCTGGGAGTAACCATGCGAATGCAGATGGACTCTCTAGGTATTTCCACTTAGAACATGAAGACTTAACTGGGCAAGGTTAGTTTAATGTCCCTACGTTTGGGGGGTTGTGTAGGAGAGTAGGATCTGCTTCACATGGGTACCCCCACTTTTTGCTGATGCTTCACTGTTTTTCGACATTAGTCTGGCTGGGGCCCTGCTAATCAGAACCCCAGCCTAGCTGCTTCCTCTCTAAAATGGTTTCCATGTGCCTTAGGCACATCACTGATTGGGATCTGGAGTGCCCTTATAAGTCCCTAGAATATGGTATACTATGTACCAAGGGCATAGGTACCTCAGAGGCCTGCCAGGGGCTGCAGCATGTATTATGCCACCCCTGGAAGGCCATCCAAACTGACACCACAGGTCTGCTACTGCAGCCTGGGTAAGGTGGTGCCTGCACTCCTTACTGTGATATAGGTTACCTATATCACTAAATACATACACACATATAAACCTATAAGTCACTCCTAAGGCAGGCCTTATCAATCCTAAAGGCAGAGTGCATGGTTCCTATGTGAGAGGGTGCCCCTGCATGAGCAGGGCCCTCTGCAGCGTTCGGAGACCATCTCTGATGCTGTTTGTAGTGCAGCCTGACCATATACTCTTAAGCGCATTATATCCTCGCGGTAAAATGCTAACTTTGGAATGGCTGCACCTAAACATGTCGTGTTTGGTGTCAAACATCTTGGAATACTACCCCCCCGCCAATCCTGGCAGCGGGGGTAGCATTCCACCCTTCTAGAGGGAAAGACCTGTTAACTCTGACTAGTCCGGTAACTTCTTTCCAGAGCCCTGGCATCACAAAATGGATGCTGCTGCCACAGACACGAGTCTGGCCTCCTGCTGCTGGACGAAACTCCGGCAGGGGAGGCCTGGACAATAGTTTTCCTGTCCCAGGGAGGTGTGACCACCTCCCCAGACAGGATAATGTGTATTGGGGCTGGGCGGGAGCACTTTCGGGTGCTTTGAAGTCCTGCACTGGGGGCACATTTGGTGTCCCTAGTGCATACCCCAGTTCAAACCGGATCAGGGGCTTGCAGCCCCTGCTTTGGCGTGAACTGGACAAAGGGAAAGGGGTGTAGCCACCCCTCTGCCCTGACCCACCCATAGGTGGGGCCACAGAGTAGTCCAACCCCTATCTTTAGTATAAAGGTAGGAACCCAGTCCTTAGGACTTTAGATTATCCCTGGACGAAACTCTGAAACTGAATCCTGGACCTTCGATGCTCTACTCACGATTAGAGGACAGAAGAATCTCCCTTGGGGTCAAGGAGTGACTCCCCTGCTTGGCAGGCACAAAAGAAGCATCTGTCCGGTTTGCATTTCTGAAGCTCCCGTCGGACGCCGAAGTCATCGCAGCACCAGAGGTGGATTCTCAGACTTCCCCGAGGCTACCCTGAGTCCCCAGCAAAGCTGAGGCCCGTGGCTATCGTGGGTGACTTGAGACCGTGACCCCTGACACCAAGCACATTTGCAAGTGCATCCTCTTCTGGGTCTCCCAAGAAGTTGTGCTTTGGCCTGCAAGTAGCCCTAGCCTCCAGCACCACCTGTACCGAAGATCACTGGCCCCCACTCCACGAGTGTCCTGTAAGCCAGATCCACGTGCGGTGTCACGAGGCTCCTTCGCGGTCGCTAGCCCATTGGCTAGTAGCCCTTAACGAAGGCCAATCCTTTTCTAACTTGGCATCCTAGTTGCTCCAGGCCTGGCCTCACTTACCCTCGCTGGGTGAGTTCCACAGACCTTGCTGGTCTGCACCATTGACGATCTACATCTTCACCGAGACTTGCCGTTGCCAAGGCTTGTTGGGCCCAATCCGGTCGCCGACACCTCAGCACTCGACAGACATCGTGTACCAGCCCGAATCCTGCTCCTGGTCGCCGACAACGCCTCCTGGACCTCGTGGCTGAAGAGTCAAGATGACCGTCAATGCACCTGAAGCACTCGACATCGGTGGGCATCTGTCCATCGCCTTCCTGGTCACTGGCTAGTGACCCAGACTCTGTCCCCTCTGCTTTCAGGTTCTTCAGAACTCCGATCCACTCTTGGATCCACCCGGACACTTTTCTCTTGGCCGCCAGCAGCACTTTGCAGCAGATCGCCATTCGAATCGACGACGAAACCCGACCCCGAAAGGCACCTATGCACCCGGCTTCCCTGGGTGAGGTAACACGAGTACTCTGGTGCTCCCGTGGGTAGAGACTCTTCAAAGTCCTAGATCTCAAAGGGTTTTGTCCTAGTCCTCTTTTAAGTGTCCCTTTTCTCTAATTTCCCGATCCCGACTTTCTCCATAGAAGTCAACGGCGTATCGCGGTTGTGTATTTACACTGCACGCGTCTCCCGTGGGTCCCCTGTGTCACTACCTTGGGTGGTTCCTTGTGGTCCAAGCACTTCTAGAGGCTCTAGGCCTAGTGTCTAGTTCAGTCGTGGTTCGCATACCACTTTATTGGTATATGGTTTGGTACGCCCCTAGGGCCCAAACGTGTATTTGTGCTATTACTGTGATTTAATAACTTCTAACTTATGTACTTCGAACTCTAGCCTCAAAAAGAGACTAGAGGGGTGTGTTGAGCAATAAATACATATATTTTGAATATATACCTGGTGTGGTGCTCTTTCATTTGATCACTCAAGAGATTATAGACTGGTAAAACAAGCTGCTTTACATTCCTTCAAGACTTAGCCTGAAGGCTGCTCTCCATAGCTACCACTAGGATAGCTTTCAATAAGGTTGTTTTTAACCTATCTCCAATAAGGGGTTGTTTGGACTGGTGCAAGGTGCCCACTATAATTAGTGGACAGCATATGCCAGGCCAACTTCTCACATTCAGTTCTACTGGATTTTTGTAATTTTGGTGTCAAATAATTTATTAAAATGTGCCTTATGTTTCTAAATTGGTGCGGGACTTTTCTTATGTTGTGTTATCACTTTATTATTGTTGGTGTGCTGCACAAATTCTTTACACATTGTCTCTAAGTTAAACCTTATTGCTTTTGTGCCTAGCTACCAGAGCATTAACCACAGGTTAATTAAGTGACTTTGTGGTTCACCCTGAAAGGGACTGTGGCTGTGGCTTGAGCAGGGCGAACACCCTACTCAAGCAACAACCCAAATCCTCACAAAAAGCATCTAGAAAAAAAGTAAAATGCCATTCAAAAGCAAAGTTCTCAGTTGACCAGGACTGCGCCTCTTCGGGTGCAATAAGATGGAGCGGAGGTCAGATACACCAAGTAATGGCATAGGAGTACCCTTTCTGCCAAAGCAAAGTTCCGCCTGCCTCATTTAGAATTGGGCAAAACTTCAGTATGTAGACAGGAGAAGACTACTCCATCACTGGCTAAACATAGACCTCCGACGAAATAAGGGCTGTCGGAGGATTGGCCGTGTGTGCATGCCCTATTTAGAGTGGGTAAACACATGGCCAGTTTTCAATGTCCGTCACCACCAGATAAAACCTTGTGGTAAGGAGTAGTGAAAACTGCAAAATGACCCACACGCCAAAGGAGAAAACTCCTGTGGCAAGGGGGGCCATTATTTGTTTTTTCAAAAACAATATCCTGCTTTGGGATTTTGGATTTGAAAATGAAAAAAAATTTGAAAGTTTGATGTACATTTCCATTATGTTGACAGGGGTTCTTGTAAATGAAAGAGACATCCACTGGGACGGCAGGACATCTCTAAATCTGGTGGGTGGGTACTACCTTAGGGCGAAGGAGTACTTTACTCTGTCACCAAGATGGAGTAAATTCCAGTCTGCCAAGTTCAAAATCATGCCCTGAGGGACTTATTTATGAGAGGGTTGCGTCCCGTTTGCACCATACAACGTGGTACATGCGTGATGCAAATCTCTAAGTCAGATAGTTGAAGCCATGCACAGCCTTTTTTTGGCTATGTAGAACATGAGTCCCATCCTCACGATAAATGATGCACCCGCCTTAAGAGTTCGGCAGCTGCAGATGGGACCGGTGCTGGAGTTATTGTCATGCTGCCAGAACCGTCACTGAAAGACACTTCCGCCGATCGAAGGATCATGAGTTATTCAAATTCTTGCCATGCAGTAACTGGACTGTTGCCTGCGGATTTATCTTGGTGTAAATTCCAGTGTATATGTATGTGTATATAAATAAATGTGCAGTCAGCCCCTGGGACTGCGGTGATCTCTAAATTTGGGGCAGTAGTCAAGGTGGTAAATGTAAAGTCCTCTGCAATACTGATAAATGGATGGTTGGGCCGTCTGCCAAAGTCTTAATTGGCCTCTAACTTTTAAATTTGTTCACTTTTACTCTCTGGTACATAAGCCTCGGCCTCATAAGGATGGTGTAAGAATCAACTAAAAGATTTTGTGCATGGATTGCTTAAGGATTGATTTAACAAATATTGATATGGAGATATATAGAAGGTCTACTATGGTAGGGAGCTAGTTTATGTGGATAACATGATTTGAAATTGAGAGTTTATGTAAATAACAAGATTGAAATCCAGAGTTCAAATTGGTGCTGGGAACTGTAAATAAAAGTAAAGTTGCACAACCACGAATTCTATGGTACAATATTAATTTTCACCAGTACATTAAATGTTTTCGTTTTACATATTTTCATTGAATTTGTGGAAGGTACTCCTTACTTCTGTTTGAATTGATTTTAAGTTTCTATATCTATACAGGTCTTTTTTCTAATGTTTTGTATTTTGTTTTTGATTTGATTTGGGCCAGAGGAAGAGATTGTGGGGCATATTCTCAAGGACTCATCGCCGATTTAGCGGCACTTCTCCGCCACGAAAGTGGCGATAGATTTATCGCCCTATTCACAAGCCTGCGCTAACAGCCGACATCGTCAGTTTACCTGCGATAGCTGCCACTAAAAACATCGCCAAGGCTGGCAGCGACAACTAACGCTAATCATATGCAGAGTAGGCGTTCCCGTGCAAAAACTCACGATAACACCACTTCGCGATATTCTCAACGACCAGCCAGATCGGCGATGCGGTCCAAAAACAGGCGACAAGGCACGTCAGCAGCAGGGACTTAAGACCTGCTTTTTTCTGGTCTTAAGTAGGACGAAAACCTGCAGTATAAAGGGAGCCCAGCCCAGAGCCACATCTGAAGATCAACAGATGAACTGGAGCTACTAATCATGCAGCTTGGAGACCCAAGAGGGCCACAACACCCACCACCCCCACCCCCAGGACCACCCCCCTGGACTACCACAGAGGCAGTGTAGAACAAGACAGCGGACCTTCCGAAAACTGTAGTTGCTCCAGCTTCCTCCATGGTGCTTCTCAGTTGTTTGGGTTTTGTTTTTATTTTTATTTTTTTTGCAGCTTTTATGGTGATTTTTCCCACCTGACGTGGGAATAGCAAGCCTGGCGCTGCTTATCGCTGATATTTTTATCGCTGTTGGGCACATCGCCACTTTTGTCACATTCGAGTTTCCTTTTTTATCGGCGTCCCGGTAATTTTAACGCGGACATTTGACGCCTTATCGGGAAACTATCACCTGTTGCCGGCGTGTTGTGAATGCGCAGTTAACACGGCGTTGGTTTCCCGCGACAGACGGCGTTATGTGAAATTGCGTTATCCTAAGTTGCCGATAATTATCGCCCGTTCTTGAGAATATCCCGCAGTGTGTCTTGAAACACGTGCCAAAGATTCTGTATTTGCTAAAATAACACAAACCGCATTTGAACTACTTATTGATTTTATTCCCTCTCATATGTATATGGATTTTGTCATAGAGATGTGATGAAGATACCCTTGCATGATCCATAAATACATCAAAAGTGCAGTAAAAGTGTTAACAGTGCCTTCTATATTTGTGTCATCTGTTACACCTCAGAGTTTAACAGCATGTCCAATGGGTTGCTCCTTTGTAGCTCTTGGGTAGAATCCAATGAATACTCGTTGATGGTTTAGCAGTGACTCCAAGGCATTGCTTATTTGTTTCTCATCTGTAGTTCTTTTGTCACTTCTGAATGGACTCCATATAATACCCTTTGGTAGTTTAACAGTGCCTACAGTGGGTTATTTTTCCTTAGCTTCTGGGTAAATGTCAAACTTCCTAGTTGTTTAACAGTGCTTCCAGGCTTTCATGGGTTGCTCCTTTGTAGCGTCTGAGTAGACTGCATATAAATACTCCTAGGCACTTTAAAAGTGCTTCCAATTTGTTGCTCCACTGTAGCCCCCAGGTAAACCTCATACAGTATTTCTTGGTGGTTTAACAGTGCTGTCAATATGTTATCCTTTATTGCTCCTGGGTACATATGATACAATACTTCCTGGTTGGTTAAAGGGGCCTCAAATGGGTGGGTCCCCTCTAGCTCCATGGAAGATTCCATATAATGCTCCCTCATTATTTTACAGTGCCTCCAAAGTTTTGAATCAAGCGATTAACAATGGTTTCAGCATATGATACTACCCAACCCAAAATGTGTGAACTAAGTTAGCACAATATCTTACGGCACGTATGTTGAGGATTGCGGGTAGAGGTTGCCTGCTGAGCGGCAAGCTGAAGAGAAGAAATGGTGATTTTTTTTTTAGGTTAATCAAACAGCTGTCTACCTCCAGTAAAAAGATGCAACTTATTGAAAAAGACCTCTGAGGGCGAAAAGGTACATGGACGTAATACACTACAAAATGGATGGAGTAAGGTCCATTCCTAGGAGGAGCATTGTTTACCCATTCCTGTTTAATTTCAGTGCTATTTATAATCATTGAATTGAATAAATTGTCATTTTTGGTTTTGGTTATTGCATATTTTATATTGTTCTTACAAAGGGGGCGCATCTGGTTTGTTGGAGGTTCAGTCATTTTGTGAAAGTTTGTTGAAAGTTAAATAACGCAGAGGTTGGGTGCTGCAGCAATTGCACTATTTTATTACACCCACATACTGAGATGAGTGCTGTGAATATGCCAACTTTCCTTCAACTAATACTGTGTTTTAACCATGGACATTAATTATTAATGCCGCCAACAGTGCCATCTTAAGGCTTTTTGGGGCCCAAGTCAAGAAGTATTTTGAGGGCCGGTGTTTGGAACAACTTTGAATTTTATTACCCATTTTTGGCAAATTCAAGACCTATGTTGCCTAACAATATTGAATTATACACTAAAGGTTAGGATAGAGAAATACACATTAGTGAGCAAGAGAAAAAGTTAACTTTCCCAGGTGAACCTTAGAGGGTGGGGCCATGGGAAATAGCTCACTCACCTTGGAACGTTTCTGGTCTGCTGCCAGCAACTGTGGGCGCAACAGTTCACCCTTCAGCTCTGTGCCAACACTCTACCAGTTGCAGACAAAGTGAATAACGCTAAAGATCCCCAGTAAATTGAACCAGCCATCTTTTGGAAGTGCTCATTGAGTGCAGAGTTCACAATGAAAGAAGCATGGGGAGGATGGAGCTTTTATCAAGATTTAAGAATCACTTAGGGCATGTCATTCTCCATGCATTACAAATTCATTGGATAGTACATGGCATTCTTACCCAACTACATTTACTTCAGAGAGAGTGTCTGCCCATCTGTTGGGGGTTTGAGTATTATTCATGCCAAATTCCCGCCTATTTAGGACTACTGGAAAACCCCAACCTGGAGGCAGTGGAAGTGAATAATAATTAGCTTGTATCACTAAGTAAAATGTTAGCGAAAGTGGTAGCTATCCATTTATCCAAACTACTCGTTAATTGAAATCAAGTAGCTGTGCCCCACACCAAAGGCACAAGCAGAGAATGTGAGTGTTCATTTGTACAATTTGAAACAATAATTAGACAATATTTAAAAAACATAGAAAGTCTGCCTACTTTCCTTAACACAAACAAGTATGGGCAAAGCCATTGTATCTGGCTTATAATTTTAATTTATTTTATACATATTAATTGACTGCAATGTAGTTGGTAGGCAACAAATCTGTGGTAAATTCATCACCATACCTGTACTACAAGAAAACATGACTCACAAAACATGTTTTATTTTTTTTGCAGATTTATATAGCGTGAACTCGACCCGGAGGTACTTTACATGAGCACCTGTTACGTTACACAAGGACACATTCATTTTATTTTGTTTTGGTAGGCATGGGGAGATTAAGCGATTTGCCCAGAATCACAAGATGTGGAGTCGACCCGGAGGCTCGAACCTTGGTTTCCCCGCTCCCAGGTCGGCAGTCTAGCCGTGAGACCACATCCTCTTCCACCCTTTAAAAGCATTTTACGTGTATCAAGTTTGCTAGCATCCGGACATATTTCACTAGTTATGGTACACAATAATTGGAAGCCATAGCTGTGGTTAACAACTTGTAGCACAAACAACAGTATTCTATGAAAAACACTAGCTCTGAAACTGTCTCATGTGCATTGCAATGCAAGCAGTCTTTAGAGTGTATCATGATGAACCCACCAATAGCATGAAGTAAGAGAAATACTTCTCTGGGAAGAGCCAAATCCCATCTACGGACATTTTTAAGAATTGATAATAATTGGTTTTGCAGAGAGCTCCTGGGTGAAGCCAAACCTAAAAAGATAGAGAGTGGCTACTAGCAGGGCAAGGATGCTTGATACTAGGCGACATTTGACATCTGACAAATTTACTGATCTAGACACAGAAATCTGGATGTGCACAATGCACGTGTGAAATAAAGTGACACAGCAATAGAGACAAGTGAAGTAATAGCACCGCAAAAGCATACTTGAAAGTCTTAGAATAATCATTACTAAATGCTTATAATGCTTAATAATAGTTTTTTCTTTAACAAACTACATATAAGATGATGGGGTATATTCTCAAGGAGCCATCGCAGATTTATCGGCACTTTAGCGCTGCAAAAGTGGCGATAGAACTATCGCCCCATTCTCAAGCTGGTGCAAACTGCCTACATCACCAGTTTTCCAGCGATAGCTTCCGCAATTAACATCGCCACGGATGAGAGCGACAACTAGCGCTAATGGCATGCAGAGTAGGCGTTCCCGCGCAAAAACACACGAAAACACCACTTCGCGATATTCACAACGAGCAGCCAGATCTGCGATGCGACCCAAAACAGGCGATAAGGCGCGTTAGCAGCAGGGATTTAACACCTGCCTTTTACTGGTGTTAAGCAGGACGACAACCTGCAGTATGAAAGGGAGCCCAGCCCAGAGCCACATCTGAAGACCAACACATGTCATGGAGCTAATGATCATGCAGCTCGGAGACCCAAGAGGTCCACAACACCCACCGCCACCACCCCCAGGACCCCCCCCCCCCGGACTACTACCGAGGCAGCGCAGAACAAGACAGCTGACCTTCTGAAAACGGCATGGCCCCTCAGCCACACAATTGCAGAATGTAGAGAGAGGTGGGAACCAAGTATGTGTGACGGAGGCAAGTCACCCATGAATAAGAATGTACACAATGCCAAGTGTGGCGGTGATGTGCTGGACAGACTCCAGTATGCAGAGCACAGACATGTCCCTGTGGACATATACTGCTGGTGTGTGCAGTGTTGTGGACAGTGGATGCAACCATCTTACCTCAGGCAGTGGGGAAGACCTCGCTCATGTAGCTGTGTCGTCCCCCCCTGTACGTGGAAGCGGAGTGGGCTGGTCCGGCGTACCCCACACCAGCGTAGGAGTGTCAATAAATAGACCGGGGCTCTGGACGTGGTTCACTTCCGGGATGGCCAACGCGTCTGCCAGGGCGGCGCCCCTCATCCCGCCACGAGTCCGCTGCCGTGACCACCAGCCTCCTCAGCCGATCGCTGCCTTCCGCGACACAGGCCCCCAGCGCACTCAGCGGCACAGCACCGCGGAGTCATGTGTGTGCTGACTACTGCCTTCAGCCTACACTGCGGTCAGCAGGTCCCCCAATTCAAATTGAGTCTTGATTTATTGATGGCAGAGTCCAGTAGGCAACAGACATTGCTTCCAGGGCGGCACGCCCAGACGACGCATCATCGCATGCCGCGCACCCGCCGAGCGCTCCAGGTGCCACTAACTCTGTGCAGCACAAGTCAACACCGCGTGGCTGTGGGCCCTTGCTGACCGCTGCCTCCGACCTACACTGCGGTCAGCAGGTCCCCCAAGTCAAACGACGCATCATCGCAGGCCGCGCACCCGCCGAGCGCCCCAGGTGCCACTAACTCTGTGCAGCACAAGTCAATGCCATGTGGCTGTGGGCCCTTGCTGACCGCTGCCTCCGGCCTACACTGCGGTCAGCAGGTCCCGCAAGTCAATTTTAGTCTTGATTCATTGATGGCAGAGTCCAGTAGGCAACAGACATTGCTTCCAGGGCGGCCCGCCCGGACGACGCATCATCGCAGGCCGCGCACCCGCAGAGCGCTCCAGGTGCCACCAACTCTGTGCAGCACAAGTCAATGACATGTGGCTGTGGGCCCTTGCTGACTGCTGCCTCCGGCCTACACTGCGGTCAGTAGGTCCCCCAAATCAAATTTAGTCTTGATTCATTGATGGCAGAGTCCAGTAGGCAACAGACATTGCTTCCAGGGCGGCCCGCCCGGACGACGCATCATCACAGGCCGCGCACCCGCCGAGCGCTTCCGGTGCCACGAACTCAGTGCAGCTCAAATCATGTACCCTTTATGATGTAATCTTTTGTGTGTGAGTCCAGTTCTGCTGTCCATACCTCAGTGCACTGCAAGTCATGGACCCTTTATGATTGAATATGTGTGTGTAATCCGATGATCACTGTTCTAGTTGTTGCCAGCACCAACCACTCCCTGAGGGCTGGCTTACACTCACCCCACACCCATCCAGCACAGGCGTCACTGGACATGTGACCCTGGTAATAAAAAGGGGCCGGGCGCACGTGCCCGTAGCCAGTTCCACTATCTATCTAAGTGTGTCCGTGTGGTCATTATGTATCGTGATGGCCCCTGGCCCTACCACATCACATCGTGCTGTGGACAGCGGACGCAAGCATGTCACCTCAGGCAGTGGGTAAGACCTTGGACATGTAGCTTTGTTGTCCCCCCCTGTAAGCATAAGCAGAGTGGGATGGGCTGGCGTAAGTCAGTCCAGCGCAGGGGTGTGTAGAATTGGCCCGGGGCTCAGGGCGTGGTTCAGTTCTGGCCTGGACAAGGAAGTCACCAATGCGTGTGTCTCCATTGTAGTGTCAGCGCCACCCGGCCCGCAATTGACAATGTTGCAATGTAGCATGCACCCAGAGGGCAGTCTCGCACGAACGGAGAAATGAAGGAGCGCAAGACCGCTCGGGGTCTTGGCTCATACATGCCAAGTGTTGTGTGTATCTGTATTGCCGCAGCATGAGCCAAATACCTAGCCTTAATCACAGCGCGAGTTCAGCCAGGCATGAACTCTACATCTGTGCCCGCACTATCCTTACCATAGGCCTATACTCACGTGGCCGCCCACCTTCAATGGCCAACATCATAGTGTCATTGTCAGGCTTGTGGACATGCGCAGACAGGCATGACAATGATGTGCCGTTGGAGTGCAAGTGATGCAACCGCGCAGCGTACACAAGTGAATAGGCTCGGGGGGAGGGAGGAGCAGTTGTGAGGCAACGTAACACACAGTGATGCCGCTCATTTGCCACATGGAAGACATGTCAAACATGAATCCCAAAGTCGCACACATCCCACCCCACACCCAACAAGCCACATCACACTTCCTGAATGCAAGCAGATGACAAACTGACATTAGGGATGAAAGCTCCTTTGTCTGAACTATCAGGCGGAAGCACATCTGCACATCCGACCTCGGAATTGCATGTGCCCGGCACCCCCTGACAGATACAATAGCAGTTGAGGACGACTCCCACACTACGCACAGCCCGACGACAGACCAACGTATACACACCCCACACACAGAAGTCCTTGCTCGGAGTTATCTTGCATGGAATGGCCTTCACACTTACTCCCACACCATCCCAGGCGTACAACCGTTGCACACTTAAACAACTCATTGATCCGAGCTGTGGCATTTCATCCACAGAACTGGCGCAGGTCAGAACAGTGCCGCTTCAACCAGGGCCACTAACGCAATGGCAGAACATCCCGGACACATGCACAACCCCTGTCACGTGGAACTGTACCGTGCACGTATGCTGCATTTACTGGGGGCACTGCCGTTGGTAGTGCTGCGGGTCAGTTACCGGCTAAGCTTCCGCCTTGCCAATGTCACCTGCATTCAACCTGTGTTGCATTGTCGATCGTGCATATTCGAGTGGTCCATGGATGTCTGCCTATCCAACAGGACGGTAGCCGAACTGGATTTCGACATGTGTGTGTGACCCCTGTTGGCCCACGACCAGGAGTGTCACCGTGATACCCGTCTATGGGATGCCTGGATACTTGGCATACATGCTGGCAGCTGGACCTGGGAGATTTCAGAACTTCTCGTGTGCAGTGACCACATTGAGCCGCTCCCCTATTGGGCTGTAGTGCTAATTGGTGACAGGGGGTGGACGCAGCACATCTATCCGGACCTGCTAATGGATAGCCTCGCCGTCCTATTCGATGAAGTCGACAACAACCTCATGTTGGAAATGATTGCCTACAAAGCTGCAATCGCTTTCATAGACGTGTAACTACATACCTGCAGCCACAACAGTTTGGAACCCATTGCACATGTCCCTACACCTTGTTGCATCTTGGGGGTCTGGTCACATATCCCACGACAATGGTGGACATGGCCGCATTCGCCTGGATCCCGAATACGTGAGCGGACAACCACGCGGGGTAACACACACATGTGAAAGGTGAGGCACTCCCCCGGAGTGGACAGTGGCGCTTGGCAACGTTCCTCATTCTGACATACTGCTGCATTGGTCCGCATGTTGTGGCACTTATCTTGCCCGAACTGACATGCATATGCTAATAAAGTCTACGCACATTCACTTGTATTCAACTGTGATGTGAGTTGTTTTGAATGACGATGTGTGTCTCACTGCCTATCTGGGTCACGGCCATACATGCGCATTGATAGCATTACCCAGGGAGTACCATTTATGTGGAATCACTGTCCCTACATTCATCAATACTTTCATGCTTAATTGATCAGGGCCATGACACATCAGTGTGAATTAGAATGTTTTATTCGCATTCAGTGGGGTGTTGAAGCTGGACCAGTACAGGGCCATGCAAACCCCACTTTACATTGTCACCCCGTGGAGGGCCAGCCAGAGTCCTTTAGGGATTGACAGGTTCATCGGAAGAGGAAGATTTCAGTCCGCAGGGTGATTGCTGTGTCATTGGTAACCAATCCAAATATGGCAGTCCATGTCGAGGTCCAAGGTGAGTGTCGCTGAGTGTAACGGGGGACAGTGGAAGATGTTATTCCAGGGCATGATGCAGAGGGCAGAACCAAGCTGAAACAGGCCATATGGCGGTGATGTATGCTACCACTTCAATCTTACCACCAAGCCAGATTCATCATCATCTTCGTCCTCTGATGTGTCAGGTGCCTCACATGTGGGTGGTGGTGTTTAGTCTGCCGCACTGTGTGGCACTGACACTTCAGGGGGCGGAGATGTGGATGGAGTAGTAGCAGCAGCAGTCATCAGCGCCAGGCCGTGTGGCGGCAATGCCATGATGAGAATCTGCAGGGCATGGAAGATCCCAGCTACATCTCGCTGGTGTGCAGCCGTGGCAGCGAATCGTTCCGCATGCATCCGCTCCATGTTCTCCATGATCCTCCGCATGTGCCCCAACTCCCGGCTGACATCGCTGGAGCCACTCTGACTAGACAGTTGTTCTTGTCTCCAAGTCATGACTCCAGTGATGTCAGCCATGGATTGTTGGAGAGCATGGAGTGGACAGTGGGTGTCCGTTAGGGACTGTAAGTGGACCCTGAGGGGACTTAGACACCCACGTATGGCATCTAGTTTGGCTGCCATGAGGTTGAACCCCACCCGCAGCTGATCAGCCATCTTCTCCTGGCACCCTAACACACAGCGTTGGAATGCCATGTGTTGGTCGTGGGGGTCCTGGGAGACAGCCGTGGTGGTGGGTGCTTCCTGCTGTGTGGTCTGTGCAGGGGGTGGGGTCTCCCCGATGCAGCTGGGCTGCCCTGCTCCTGGAGGTGGGGTGCCAAAGCTGTCCATGAGCTGCTGGAGGGCGTCGGTGTCGATGTTGGGGAGGTCCTCTTCATCATCAGTGCTGAGTTGTTGTGTCTGCTCTGCAGGCGGTGTTGATTCTCCCTCTGCAATGTGAAGGGGAGATGCAGATTGATGCTGTGTTCACATGTATGTTCACGCATTGTACAAGTTTACTAACGGACTGCATGACAATGTACATTGTGACTGTTTGTGAAGAGATGCCTATTTGATGCGGGACAGTTGACATTTCTACACCATCAGGGATGTGAGGTTGTACTTGTCCAATGTCATCTCACAGTTTCCTGCTATGCCAAATGCGAATAGCCATTTTCTACACACAAGCGGCAGCAGTTGTGTCCTCTGTTCTGTTGTGAAAGTGTTGCAGTTTGTACCACATTGTTGTCAATGTTGAGGTGCTCTGATTATTATGTGTGTGTGCTGCATTGTGGGTAAGTTGCCCCTTCAGCTCTGATTTGGCTGGCCCTTCTCCCTTTCAGGCGGTGTGCCTTTCACTTCTGTGCTTATACAGTGCTGAGATGTTACAGACTTGGGTAAATTGGGCTCTTGGTCGGAGTTGTGACTCTTGGGCATGGTTTGTCCGCAGATGTGCTCTACTTAATTGTGCATGTGTGCCATTGTGCCCATCTCCCCCCGTCCCCCCAGTCCCTGGTCGTTACTCGCCCTGTTGCTGTTGGCTCAGGTCATGTTGTGCAGTGTCCGGTCCCCCAAATCCTGCCACCGTCTCCCCACTGATGACTGTGGACTCCACTTCCTCCATCTCATCCAGCTCCTGGTGTGACGCTGGACTCCCGCCTCCAGTCTGCATTGCTGCTTTCTGGTTGTTAGCGAGTTTCAGCTTGGGTTTGCGCTTGACATCATTCCAGCGCTTCTTGCAGTCGTCCACTTCCCTTCTCTTCACTCCAACTGCATTCACCTTGGCCACAATGGACTGCCAAATTGTATTTTCATTTGCCAATGACACAGTGGAGGTGATGAACAGTTGTTGGTGGTGTTCTATCACCTCCGTAATGTGGATCTGGTTTCCCTGCGTACTGAAACGCGGGTTTCTCTTCTTCTTCTTCTCCCTGCCCTTCCCTGGCCCCGAGGTCCCAGGCTGGTCCTCCGTGGGGCTTGTGGGGTTCTGGTTGTCCTCTGTACTTGCTCCGGCTACCTCCATGGTGCTTCGCAGTTGTTTGTGTTTTGTTTGTGTTTCTTGTTGCCGCTTTTCTAGTGATTTTTCCCGCCTGACTTGTGGGACTTGCAGGCCTGGCGCTGCTTATCGCTGACTTTTTTATCGCAGTTTGGCCCATCGCCACTTTTTTCACGTTCGGCTTTAGATTTTTATCGCCGTCGCAGTGATTTTATCGCAGCCATTTGACGCGTTATCGGGACACTATCGCATATTACCGCCGTGTTGAGAATACGTCGTTGTCACGGCGTTCTTTTCCCGCGATAGACGGCGATAAGGGAAATTGCGTTAACCTATTTTGGCGATGTTTATCGCACGTTCTTGAGAATATCCCCCGATGTTTTTATTCATTTACTGATGAGACTAATGATCTAATAGTGTGGTTAAGCATTTCTATTGCCTTTCATTGAAGCGCATTATAAAACGAATATGGTGCAAAAATGGAATACAAATTTAAATTTATTAATGTGATAGTAGAGACCATAAGTAACATAGAAATTAGGGAAAGATTTTAGAAAAATGACTTGTAAGAATAATCATTACATGTATGGATATTGACAAATTGTGGCAACAGCCCACAGCTAACGTTAATCAATTTCGTGTAATAATACATTGGTGAAATATTACTATTTTTCTCTTGCTATGAAATATTTGATTTAACCTAATTATATTTGATTATAATTGAGTTTAATTCATTGAAAGCTGACATATGTATTTTAATGCCTTTAAACATGTTCTTTCCAACAGCATTTTCCCTTAGCCAAATACAATAGATATTTTGCATTTTTGCAAATCATGCTTTATTTGTTCTGTACATGGATGTAACTGCTTACGTTTAAGGACATTCCTTTAGAGTTCACTGTGAAATGGTCTAGTGGGAAAATGAACTATAACCTGATGCCATAAACTGCTACACTGTATACTTTTTACCGTTGACAAACCTGTGAGGCCCGGAAAGCCAGTTCTTTCCCATGATCAGCATGAGAAAGTATGTAGGAATACCAACATATATTTCATAATTTTATATGTAAACTAATCATGTAATGGACTGTCCACCGTGAGGTGCTACCACATCACCTAAGGTGTCATAAAGACTACAAAAAGAAGAAACCCCATGGTAGAGGCAAGGCCATTACTTTGTCTCGCTATGTGAGAGCAATGCTATTATTTTTCTTTCTATGGTACACAACGCAACACATTCGTTTTTATTTTATTTTCCATGCAAGAGGACTGGCTGCTTTTCTTATGATTTTAAAACCCTCCTTAAACTCTTATTTTGGACTGCTTTTTGCTGACACTGCTGCCTTAAGCAGTGAGCTGGAATCCTTCTTTGCCGAACTATATGATTTTGCCTTATTTCCCCTTTTTACTCGGGCTTATGGACTCACCGTTAGTGGACTTTAATTTGATTCCTTTTTGCTTTACAACCTTTGGATGCTGTTAGAGAAAAAAAAGCATCCTTCTACCATTAATGGTGGTAGGAATCTGTAACCTTGTAGCTGATGACTGCTTTTAAACAATCCTCTTTAGATTTGCATCTTTGACTAAATATGTAGTCTTGTACTACATTTCTGTGATATTCCTAACTGAAATGCTTAAGAGATTACTTATTTGTATTGATTTCAGATCATTAATACAATTATCAAACTATCTAAATTGTCTGAGACTATTATTGTGTCCTGATGTTCTTTAATTGAACTGTGCTATTTTCCATTTAAATATTAATGTTTTGTAGGGAGAAACAGCAAATTTTTTCAGAGTATCTAGTTCTGCTTAATTTGTTCTGTAATGCTGTAGCAGAGCTCCCAGTGTGCATAACTTTAGTTAAACCTAACTTTTTTAGGAGGTTGGGTTTCCCCATTTATATAGCATGGTCCTGAGAATGGTATATTTCATCCTGATCTTGAACCTGTGAGTTGGTCACCAATTAATCGTCCTCATTGGGTGGCTAACATTGTGTTTTGGACACCCTAATTCCCACCCTTCGTATCGACAGAGAACGATACATCAGAGGACCATTTGCCTCTGTGGTAAGGGTCATGCTGTGATCCATCTAACTGTAGAGGGCCCAGTTTGGTTAGAGGGATAATTGAGTAAGTAGCAGAAATAAGAGATAACATTTTTAACTATTGTAATGCTTCCGCTGGATCAAATCTTTGGTAGCAGAGCTATGGCTTTGCCTAGAGATGTGAGGTTTTAGTGTGCAAAAAATAGTTTCCCTGTCCAAATCCAAAGACCCTAACATATTTGTTCAGCAAACAGAAGGATTAGTTGCGTACTGATGGAGTATTGTTCTGGATGAAGTCAACCTTTAGCAGCAGAGAAGTTTGAGTATTAATAGGGATGCACGTTGCTATTGCTTTGCTAAGATGACGGGTTTTGAAATGACTGTGTTTATGTGTGTGTGTATGGCAAACATCCATTACAACGCAGTCATTACAATGCACTACCTTTACAATGCGGCTGTTCCAGCGCAACAGCCTTTACATCGCATGCCATTACAACACAGCCATTACAACACATGTCACTACAACGCATGCCATTACAACGCGTCACTACAACGCATGCCATCACAACGCATTATAAGGTAAGTAATGGGGATTTTTTAAGTTTTAGGGTGTGTATGGGTTTTGGGGTTCTGGGGTACATGGGAATAGTAATTATTACCCCTACACTATCCAACACTTACCCTACTGTTGCACTCACTGGAGTGGGAATAGTAATTTTTAACCCTAAACTATCCAACACTTACCCTACTGTTGCCCTAAAAGTATTAGGCGTTGTAATGGTATGCATTGTAATGGTATGCGTTGTAATGGAATGCGTTGTAAGTGTAGTTTCTAAAAATGCATGCGTTGTAAAATCATGCATTGTAATGGATGCTGCGATGTAAATCCACGTTGTAAAAACATGCGTTGTAAATGTTTGCGTTGTAATGTCATACATTCGTGTGTATAGTGAAGTGGTTAAAGTCCACATGGTTAAAGTCCATGAATAATTGTGGTGCTTGATGCAAAGAGACTGAAGTTGTTGAGATATTACCTATGTGGTTGTCTCACTGTAGAAGACACTGAGTAAGCTGTCTGCTATTTTGTGGTATTGGTCGTGAGACGTTGTTGACAACATCTTGATAAAGGGCTCTCTTTATGTGTTAGTGGTCAATGGTTGGTATAGTTGATCTCAGGTGCACAGGGAATAACTGTATAAATTTGGGTGAAATCGTGCTGGTCGAGATTTCATTGAAGTAAATGACTATAGAAAAAGTTTAGTTCCCTTGTGAGAGTGTATTTCCTTTAGTGGACAGACAGGTGTATTTGTTGCTTGCTTTGTATTGTAATTACGCTCAGAGAAAACGCGGCAAATAAATTTGTAATAGAGGGTGAGCTGCTGCAGAGAGTGAGATTGACTTCACTGTGTGTCGCTCTGTGATTAGTTGGTTGGTGTAAAGTTGTGCTGAGATTGGTTGACTACGTCAGAAGAGTTGTGCTGTTATTGGTTAAGACAGCCAAAGGGGTGTATTGTGAAAGAAATTAATTTCCTGGATTATACGGAAAACATATGTGAATACAAATTTTAAATAAAATAAAGTTTTCAAAAGCATTACAGAGATTGGTAAAGAAAGAAGAGACTATATCTGCTAGAGCAAAGGTAGAAGGTCCTCCCCAGAGAACGCGAGGATCCATTATCATGATTGACAAAGGATTACATCCATGTCTGCGACTTGAATTTTGGCACAAACTTACAGAGGGAGACAAAAGTTTACAGTTTCCACGTTACTGGACATTCAATTAGAGAATTATTGATAATTTAAGGAGGGAAATGTACGAAATTAGATCACCTCCTAGACCTACCATAATTGAAGCATCAAATACATGGCAACATGTAGCCCATTAGAAAGAGAGAGAGAAGTATCAAGGGAGATACAGGAGAACTATGGATCATTAAAAAGAAGCTAGATGGGAAACACAACAGAAAAGGTGGAGAGCGGACATTGTACATGGCACAAGATTGTATCATGTGTTAGAAGTCAAAGGAGACAATAAGAGAAAGAGAAAAGATAAATACAAACATGCAGAGACTGAAAGGAATGACACAGAGAAAGGAGAAAAGAGTGACATTGATAACGTACTCTTAAATGATTTATTGATGAATCATCCACCACCTTACAATGAGAGTCAGAGTGAGGGTTTGGCAGACACTAGTACAGCTGAGATTCCAAATGCACCTTTAATGCATGACATGCCAGCTTGTTACTCCTGTAAGAAAGAGAACCGAAAAAACAGCTCTAATAAATCTGATTGATTAGAATACTCCAGATGCTTTAACCTTTAACTGTTCCCGTTACTTTTGGACCTGTTGTACCTTTTTATAAGTCTGGGATGCAGGTAAATACTGTTCATAATTTGGCTGTACCTACTGGAACAAATACAGCACAAGGTAATTCATTAGAACTGACAACAAGATCGCTGCTTCAGACACCAATGCTGCTACAGATGCTAGAACTGTAAGCTACATTCCAAGTCAGACTCAATTTGACCTGACAAGCAGAATGTTTCAGAGGTGCCCACCTTATTATTGCCCAAGACTGAGTGGACCTCCTAAAATGACTTGCCATGGTTCTGACATTACTGTATCAATGAGGAATTCAGTTCCAGATACATAAGCATTAAATATGCAACCTGGAACGAGTGCAAATTTGATGCCTGGAGGATTTAATTTAAATACTCCAAGAGAGCAATCAGGATTCACTCTTCATGATATTGAAGAATGGCTTAAAGGATATAGTACCCCAATTAATAATCAAAATGCTGAGAACGTTTCAGTTTCAGTTCCAGTTCCAAATTCAGAATCAATTCCAGTACAGGCTCCAGTTTCTTTTTCAGCTCCAGCTTTGATTCAAAATCCAGTTCAGGAAAAAAGAAAGCCGATCGATGTGAGTAGGTTAAAGGTGGAATTGGAAGATTTGATTTTAGGACCAATTAATCCTTTATGATTAGATACATACCAGGATGAGGAACTATTGTTTCTCTGTGAAGACATTACTTGATGAGCAAGATTACCTCATGAAAAATTGACTGAATTGGCTCAAAAATATGGCATAGACATGAATAAAGGTTTTCTAAAGGTCATACAGATTAGACTTTAGTGACAAGGATATTGTGAATTTGTGAGTTCCTGGAATTAAATTGCGGATTAAAGCGCTGAAGACACTAATCAAGAAATGGAGTGAGAGAGAGAAATGGAAGGTAGATAGTCAAAACAGACGGAAATAAACCCAGTCAAGGTGCAGTCACCTGATGTATTGGATGGAAGTGTAGGCGAAATACAGATGCCCCTGATGAGAGAAGTATCTGGTGGAGGTTATGCTCATGTACCATGGACAAGACCTGATAGTTTGTCATTTACAATTGATTTCCCAAAATTAAGAGAACATTTTGTGGAAGGGTACAGACAGATTAAAAGATTTGTGAAGATTTTGAGTATTTTGTGGATTGATTATAATACTCTGTTTGACATTGTAGTTCCAGGTGATTTGTGTGCCGAATGTAAAGTCACTGTGGATTGGACTGAGACAGAACCAAAAAGGGATCCCAGAACAGGAACACAATCTCCAGTGGTATTGAAGAAATACCAGCAGGTGATAAATCACTTGAAGACTAAGATTTCCCCTCAGGAAATTGATTGGGTACAGATTGACAGAACAACCAAGGAACTGAAAGAGACAGTACATGCCTATTACGAGATATTGGTAAAGGCTTTTAAACAATACAGTGGCTCAGACAATGTAGAAGATAAAGATATGGAACATTGGGCCTCATTTACACGCCCATTTTGCCCCTGAGGGGTTATGTGACGTTACAACGCATGCCATTACCCCGCATGCCGTTGCAACGCAAAACGTTACCCCGACTTGCTGTCGGGGGGGGGGCGCTGGAAGTTGGAATAGTTTAATTTTCTATTCCAACTCCAGTGTGTGCAACAGTAGGGAAGGTGTTGGAGTTAAATCCAACACCTTCTACCCACTGCTACACACCTTTTGTGTTGCAACGGCATGCGGGGTAATGGCATGCTTTATAACAGTTGCGGTGTAAAGGCTGTTTCCCCCCCGGGGTGTCACTTTTTTAGGCGCACCAGTGGCGCAGTGTGCCTGCCCATATTTACAAGGCCACATAAAGTCATCCTGCGTGACTTTTCATGGCCTTGTAAATATGGGCCCCTTTCACGCATTACTTTGCGTGAAAGGGGTATTCCATAGGTGTTGCTGTGAGTGTACCCAAGCAACATCCATGGAACCAGACACACCTGGGACGTGTTGTAAACCTGGGAATGCGTCAGAATCCTAAGCCTCCCCTGGGGAGGCATAGGAGTGGTGCAACAAGGAGAAATACTTTTATTTCACCTTGTTTTTTGCTCTTTCTATATGTGCTGCATTCAGCACACATAGAAGGGGCAAACAGCCATTAATGATTGTTTTTGTGCAGGAAGGTGTCTCCCTTCCTGCACAACAACAATCATTCTTGCAACGCAGGTACCCTTGCACCATGGTGCAAGGGTGTCTGCGTTGGTGCACAGCTCCTGTTTGTGCGCCGGCACAGGGGAGAAGAACAGGAATGCACCGTATCTTGTAGATACGGCACATTCCTGCCCTTTTATTTTGATGCATGGCAGTTAATAAGGACCATTTTGCTTACAGCATTGTATGAGACCTGAGATTTCTAACATGATTCAACAAAAATTGTTTTGTTGGCAAAGCAGACCATTAGATGAAATTCTGCATTATGCAAAATATTGTGGGGATGAGATTGAGATGAAGCACAAGAAACTTAAGGAAAAGCTGATGGTTGCCCAGATAAAAGCAATGCAGAAAGGTCAGAAAGAGATTGATTCGGCAATGTATACAGCACGAACAAATGCCTAAAGGCATCAAGGAGCTAATGTGGTAACTGAGGAAGGAAAAAGTGCATAATCCCTGACCTAAAGGAGGCATTACAAGGCAAAGAGCCAGGTCTTCAAGGCCTTATGAAAAGGAAGACAGGCTTCCAGGCAAGAGTGAAGTAAGGAAGAATGTTCCAGAGCTTGGATGCAGCCAGGCAAGAGTGAAGTAAGGAAGAATGTTCCAGAGCTTGGATGCAGCCACCGCAAAAGCTCTCCCTCTCCATCTTGCCTTCCGAAACTTGGGAATAAGAAATTTTTTGCGGCAGAAAGCAGTTGTCTAAATGGTATATACCATTGAAACAGGTTCTTAATTCCCTCAGGGCCTCTATTGTGAGGTGCCTTATGAAAAATGCATAAGGCTTTGAAAGAGATTCGTTTAGTGGCCGGAAGCTAATGCAATTTCCGAGTCGCAGCAGAAACTGAGTGAAATTTAGGTAGATCAAGAATGAGTCTTGCTGCCGCATTCTTGATGAGCTGCAGCTTGGCTATGGCTGTCCTATTAATGTCCAGGTAGAGAGCATTACAGTTCCATCCAGGATGTAATCAATGCAATGGCTGCTTGTTTGCGTGCAGAAAAGGTGAGAAAAGGAAACACCTTCCTAAGGGTCTTAATCACCCAGAAACAGGATGGTACCATCCTGTTCAATCAATCAATCAATCAATCAATCCGTAATCGTATATAGCGTGGCTACTCACCCATGAGGGTCTCAAGGTGCTAAGTGGGTGGGGGGGGGGGAGGTCTGCGGTTCAGTCAAAGAGCCAGGTCTTGAGGTCCTTCCTGAATTGCAGCAGTGATGATGATTGCCTGAAGTGCAGTGGAAAGTAGTTCCAGGTCTTTGCAGCGAGGTAGGAGAAGGATCTTCATCCAGCCTTGGTTCTGCGGATCCGCGGGTTGGTGGCCAGGGCCAGTTAGGTGGAGCAGAGATGTCTGGTGGGAGAGTAAAGGAGAGGTGGTGGTTGAGGTATGCCGGTTCGGTGTTGTTGAGGGCTTTGTAGGTGTGCATGTGGATTGTTAACCTTGAGGCTGAAGGACAAGTTGTTCTCCACCATAACGGCAAGATTGTTTGCGGAGTCAGGAGGCTTGGGAAGTTGACCCAGCATTTCCAGCCACCAGGAATGGGTCCAAATGGATGGTTGGCTACCGATGTTCAGAACCTCAGTTTTATCACCGTTGAGTATGAGGATGTTTTTTTACCATCCAGATGGCCTCAGCCTGCATGCAGTTCTTAAAGTTGGTGGGGGAAGCCTCTATGTCCTTTGTGATAAATACAATTATTTGTGTGTCATCAGCGTAGGATAAAGCCTGTAACCAAAAAGATCTAATCAGCGGGAAAACATATAGGTTAAACAGTGTGGGGCTCAGGGATGAGTCCTGAGGTAACCCCACATGGAGTAACTATGGGTGCTGAGTAGAACTGGTACACCACCACTGTCTGTGATCTATCCATCAGAAAGGATGACAGGAGCTTCAGGGCTGAATTTGTGATCCCAATTTCTTGCAGACGGTCAACCAGCTGGGCAGGAGAGAAAGTGTCAAAGGCTGCGGATAGATCCAACAGGATCAGCACTGCAGCCTTCCCATCATCCACCATGGAACAGATGTTATTGACCGCAGATAACAGCGCGGTCTTAGTCCCATGGTTATTCCTAAATCCAAAGTGGGATGTATCCAGCAGCTGCTGTTGTTCCAAATAAGCCATTACCTGGATATTTAGATGTTTGTCCAAGATGTTAGCGGGAACCGGCAACAGAGAAATGGGCCATTAGTTTTTCAAATGGGACGGGTCCAAATTAGTTTTTTAAGCAGAGGCTTAATGATTGTGGTTTTCCAGCTTTGGGGATAACATACAGAAGAGATTGCCTTATTAAGAGTTGCTGTAAGGTGAGAAATAATGATATCTGCTCCCAACTGCATCAATTTAGGAGAGCAGGGTTGAAGTGGGGAGCCTGATTTAACACTTCAAAGAAATTGTTTAGTCAATTTGTGGGTCAGAGGGGAAAAACGGGAAGACAGGAATCCCTGCTCTGGGACTGTAAAGGGCTAGATGCTGCATAGATATTCTCTTGAGCAGAAATGGAGGGATCAAAGTTAAGACTGTTCAAGGTAGAGTAGATATCCAGAATCTTGGAGTGAAAAACGTTTGCCATACTATTACAGAAGGCCTTAGAACTCCCAATATTGAGAGGAGCAGTAGGTGCAGATAAAAGATTAATCAATTTAATAAGATTTCTAGAAGAGTTGGCAAATGCCATCTTCTTATTGCAGTAAAGAGATTTCTCTAGCCTAAAGGCTGCTTTATATTCTGCCAGGATGGCCTTATAACTATCTCTTTCGAGCGGTTCATAGCATTTCTGCGATGCACGCTCTTAGCGGCGAAAGGCTTGTCTAAGTATTCTCAGCTTCTCTGAGAACTAGGAGAGGTCGGCCTCTTCCTACATACGTAGGATTCTTTAAATGGAGCAAGAGAGTCAATGGCTGATGTGAGCCAAGAACAAAGATCTGTGGCTGCCAGATCCATGTTATTATGGTCTGTCCAGTTATAATAAGAGCCCATGAAAATGATTCCTTACCTTTCCAATTCCTTTTGAGCACCTTATTGCCACCCCCAGGGGCAGTTTCATGTGGGGTGGGAAAGTAAAGGGAAAAGGGAACAGCATGGTGGTCAGACCAAATGAGGGGAATGGGTTCATCAACCCTAAGACGGTGATCATTGGAGAAAATGCCATCAAGAATAGGGCCTGCTGCATGGTAAGCTGTCAATACTAATTGTTCAAGTCCACAGCATAACATTGTATCTTTAAAAACCTGTGAGACTTTACAAAGTTCACTGTCGAAATAAAAGTTAAAATCTCCCAAAAGGTTGAAGTTTGATTTCCCAAGATAGGCTTCTATTAAGTGAGCAAACTCCAAGGTGAAAGCAGACCTAGGTCCCGGAGGCCAATAGACAAGAATTCCAGAAAATGATTCAGCTGGGCGCACTTTTAGAGAGAAGTAAAGTGCTTCACTGGGAGTGATAGGGATGGACAGTGGCTCTATGAAGCAAGTATAAAGAGTTTTGTATATAATGGCTAGTCCCCCCCTACTCTGCCAGTTCTGTCAACCCAGGTGATGGTGTAGCCTGGAGGAATGGCATCCACCAAGTCAGAGTCTGATGAGTCCTTAGCCCAGGTCTCCGTGACGAAGACTCAGTCTGGCTCAGGGAACGTATTAAAGTCAGCAACCTCAATTTTATTTTTAATCAGCGATCTGGAATTTATGGGAAACCCAGGTAGGTATTCTCGGCCGACGAAAAGGGGAAAGAGGTGACCTGAGATATTATAGAACCGTGTTCCAAAGGGGTAAACTGAAAGTTGCAAACAGGACAGCAGATGATATTGTCAGTCAAGGATTCTCCCAAGCAAAGGGGTGAGAGACAACGAGTAAAATTACCCTGTTTCCGCACTTTGAGGAGCTGTTCTCTGGAATAAAAGAACCAGGGGTCCTGGTGCATGGTGCAGTACAGGCAAATCAACACAATAGGAGCTACAGGGGGAGAGAAAAGGCCAGGCCTCCCCCCCACTCAACACATTATAAACAACAAATGGCCTGACCACAAGAGTACACCTAGTATTACAAGTTCGACACTCGAGGGGTTTCCAAAACTTTTCAACTCCCTCATACACGTGTTCCCTACCGCTAGTCAAAATGTCGTGGTGTATCAATTTACAATGGAAACATCAAATAACCATCATCAAACATTTCCCATCCAAAAATACTCAGGAAAAAGTGTGGGAAAGGAGAGAAAGCACCTCACGGTCGTAACACCAAAGGGGTTGCTGGCTGATACTCACCGGCACACCCACTTCTCATCATAGGTTACTTTCTCTCCATATAGAACAAGGAAAAGTGTGTGTTCTGTTGTGAGAATCTCAAACCCAATAAAGTAAAAGAACAGTAAACCTAAGTGAAAAATCAACTGTCAGTGCATAGTGTCATTGCAAGTGCCCATTGGACCCCAGTGAGAATACAAAGATATAATTCTCACCTATTAAAAACCGGTAAAGCTTACTGGCTCGACGTAACTTTATTGAGTGCTGTAAGCTTTCCCAATTAAAAATGGTTTCTATCAAACCATAATCAATTCCCTTAAGCCAACATGTTTCGTTGCTATAAAGTCATGCAACTTCTTCAGGGCTGCTGGGGTTCCAATTATAAACGTTGTTCGAGATTCACATCAAACCTGTGATGGTATGACAATAAAAAGAAGAAAGAATGTGCCACTTGTAAAAACCATCCGACTATTCAGAGCATATGATGCAGTCATAATTAGCTCCGAAAAGTAAAACAAATACTTCTTTACCAGCTGGTTGCGGAGACTCCTCATACCTGCAACCATCTTTTAGTGACACACGCGTCAACCGATCACGTGCCCACGAGGTGACTGCTCAAGGTCAAGTCCCCTACAATTGAATAAAAATTGACATTACTTCCCCCATCCACTCTTGCTAAAATAACGTTCTCATGACATTGTCCCGAAGGAGCATATCAGGTCAATCTTTCGATACGCCCTCCGCATCACGGTTTTTCTCAACTTAGCAGACCATACTGCGAACACCCACATTTTAGATGATCACCCTCTCCTCCTTAAAATACAGCATAATTTCCATGATGCCTACAAAATGCAGCCGTACCTCAATACCTCTATTAAGCGTGTGGGGTGCGAGGGAGTTTGTTTTATTCAAATAAAAATGGGGTTTTTCAGCAGTTGCAACCCGGAACACTAATTTATAATATGGTATTGGTACCTCTGGCCCCATGATAAGATGGCCGCCGCTGTAGGCTTACGATAGTCATCATTTATGCACGGCGCCCACGTAGAATGAGGGTGGGCCTTGCACTTATATTTTTACCGCGCAGTCGATGGAGCTCCAAGACGGAGCATCACAGACGCCGGCGGGACGCGGCAGGGGTAAGATGTATATATGCGGGCATGCAGGCAACGTGAAAAAGTTCCATTTGACCCACTTGTTGTGAATGAAAAACGGGTGCAGGGTCTGAATATATGGGTATGGTTGTGCGCATGGCTATTACATTTCGAGCCAGGTTGTCAAAGGGATGACCAAGGAGTTGGTAGAGGTATTGAGGTACGGCTGCATTTTGTAGGCATCATGGAAATTATGCTGTATTTTAAGGAGGAGAGGGTGATCATCTAAAATGTGGGTGTTCGCAGTATGGTCTGCTAAGTTGAGAAAAACCGTGATGCGGAGGGAGTATCGAAAGATTGACCTGATATGCTCCTTCGGGACAATGTCATGAGAACGTTATTTTAGCAAGAGTGGATGGGGGAAGTAATGTCAATTTTTATACAATTGTAGGGGACTTGACCTTGAGCAGTTACCTCGTGGGCACTTGATCGGTTGACGCGTGTGTCACTAAAAGATGGTTGCAGGTATGAGGAGTCTCCGCAACCAGCTGGTAAAGAAGTATTTGTTTTACTTTTCGGAGCTAATTATGACTGCATCATATGCTCTGAATAGTCGGATGGTTTTTACAAGTGGCACGTTCTTTCTTCTTTTTTATTGTCATACCATCACAGGTTTGATGTGAATCTCGAACAATGTTTATAATTGGAACCCCAGCAGCCCTGAAGAAGTTGCATGACTTTATAGCAACGAAACATGTTGGCTTAAGGGAATTGATTATGGTTTGATTGAAACCATTTTTAATTGGGAAAGCTTACAGCACTCAATAAAGTTACATCGAGCCAGTAAGCTTTCCCGGTTTTTAATAGGTGAGAATTATATCTTTGTATTCTCACTGGGGTCCAATGGGCACTTTCAATGACACTATGCACTGACAGTTGATTTTTCACTTAGGTTTACTGTTCTTTTACTTTATTGGGTTTGAGATTCTCACAACAGAACACACACTTTTCCTTGTTCTATATGGAGAGAAAGTAACCTATGATGAGAAGTGGGTGTGCCGGTGAGTACCAGCCAGCAACCCCTTTGGTGTTACGACCGTGAGGTGCTTTCTCTCCTTTCCCATACTTTTTCCTGAGTATTTTTGGATGGGAAATGTTTGATGATGGTTATTTGATGTTTCCATTGTAAATTGATACACCACAACATTTTGACTAGCGGTAGGGAACACGTGTATGAGGGAGTTGAAAAGTATTGGAAACCCCTCGAGTGTCGAACTTGTAATACTAGGTGTACTCTTGTGGTCAGGCCATTTGTTGTTTATAATGCAGTACAGGCAAAGACAGGCGCAGACGGGCTTGTCATTGATGTGCCTTTGGCATGCCAGCGGCTCGTCCACTGCACGTCCATCCCGACATGAGACTTTATGGCCATTCCCCCCAACCACTAGGCGGCTAACTCAGCCGCAAGTGCACCTGAAGATAGCAGTGAGGCTCCACTTCCCTCCACTCAATCGGCACAGAACATCATGACGGACGGGAGAAGGATCACAAGGTAGAGTGAACTTAATTAAAATGAACACACCAAGAGTGCTAGTTTATAAAAACAATGCGATGCAATTAGAAAGATTCAATTAGTCTGCTCAGGGCACAGAACACAAATGAGCAGTCAAGCAGCCTAACCTCAGGCTAACCGCTGCGCATCCATCCCAGCATGAGAATTGATGGCCGTTCCCGCATTCACTAGGCTGCTAACTCAGCTGGAAGTGCACCTGAAGATGGCAGTGAGGCTCCACTTCCCTCTGCTCAATCGACACAGACCACCGCAGCTGACCAGGGAAGGAGCACAAGATAGTAAACTTAATTAAAATGAACACACCAAGAGTGCTAGTCTATAAAAACAATGCAACACAATAGAAAGATTAAAATAGTCTGCTCAGGGCACAGAATGCACACAAGCAGCCTACCCTTAGGCTAACTGCGGGTTAGATGGGTTTTGACAACACAGCTAGAGGTTGTGGAAATACTGTAGATACAAGAACTGGTGTTGATATACCCCTTTTGAAGAGAATGAATCCATATCATGCTTGTGGAAAAGTTGGGCATTGGAAATGCTAGTGTTAGTCAATTGCGAATAATGTAGGGAATCAGATGCAGAATGTAGAACATGCACAGTCTCAAGGGAATAACATGATACAGATGCAACATGCACAAGATCAGAGAATGCAAAATCCTAATGTATCTCAGTCAATGCAAATGCCCCAAGCTCCGATGCCTCAACAGAATGTCCAGGTGCAAAGGCACAATGTAAATCAGAATCAGCAGTTGAACAGAAATTCTTTACAGAACCAGAATTTAGCGCAACGGTATTTGTTTCAGTTAGATGATTTCGACTATGTCCCATCAGCCTTATGGTGCCTGAGGGGGGAGGAGGACTGTGTGCTTGACACAGCCTTAGAGGTAGACCAGATTGTTTCCTATGTGGATGGAGAAGTGGATGGGAATCATGTCTCATTCCTTGTCAACAGTTGTGCTACCCGCTCTACTGTAAGAACAGTAGAGGTTCCTAACCTACCCCTCTCGGGAGAAAGTATCCAAGTTGTAGGAGTTATGAACAAAAGTTGTCCACCCCGATTTCAGATCCTGTCACAGTTAAAATAGGATCCTTTGAGGATTGACATTGATTTGTTATGTGTGAATCTGCTTGGACATGACTTACTATGTCAGATAAATTGCTCTATTTACTGCACAACAAAAGGTATCAAATGTCAAACATTGTGTTTAAACTTGCTCTACAGAAAGCTGCCATGGGAATGTATCCTCTCCTGACAAGTCAGGACTTGCCCATTGAATTGAGAGACACTGTGTTACCTGAAATATGGGACTTTACAGGTAAGGATATCAGACTAATCAAAGGTGTTGAACCAGTCCAAATCAATACAATTTGACTCCAGATACTATTGCCAGAATTACCCCTGTAATCGATTTCATGATTGAGCAAGGGATCTTAAAGGATATAATGGGAACTCCATGTAACTCCCCCATTATGGGCTTGCAGAAGTCGAATGGCAAGTATTGTATTGTGCAGGATTTGCGAAGGAAAAATTCTATTGTTGTTCCATGTTGTCCCATGGTACTAAATTCAGCTGTGATATTGTTCAAATTCCATGTGTAGCTGAATGGTTTTTAGTTATCGATTTATGTCAAGCTTTTTTCTCAGTTCCATTGCATGAGGATAGCCAATATCTTTTTGCTTTCCATTTTGGCAGTTGTGTTTTGGCATGTTGTCGAGTCCCAGATGGGTATACGGAGAAGCCTTTAATTTCTAACCAGATACTTAAAAAGAATCTTGAGTCTCAGGTGATGCCAAGTCATTCAGTGCTAGTGCAGCACATTGACGACCTACTGTTGGTGTCAATTAAAAAATAAGCTTGCAGAATTGATTCTAGTGCACTTTTGAACCACTTAGCAGAGAATAGACATAAAGTATCCATGACTAAGTCACAGTTCTGCAAAACAGAAGTCTTATAATTAGGACATCACATTGAGAAAGGAGCGATGAAAGTGTCGCAGGAAAGAATCTTAGCGATTCTTAACATGAATCCTCCGAAAACCCAAAAAGAAGTCTGCATGTGCTTTGGAATGGTGGGCTAATATAGATAGTTGATTTCAAATTTTACATTGACAATAAAACCTCTTTAGAAAAACGTGTCAGATCCGGTACCGTAGGATGGCAGCTGTATGACAGCTTTCACTGTGCTGCGAGAATGCCTTTGTAGGACACCAGCATTAGAAATGCCCGATTACAACAAATGCTTTGTGTTTTTTTTCAGTGAAAGAGAAGGCTGTGCACTTTCAGTGCTGACACAGATGCATGGAAGAAATTGCAGGCCGATCAGCTACTTTTTGGCGACTCTTGATCCTGTTGTGGCTGCATTACCTGGATGCCTGAAAGTGGTTGCTTCTGCATGTGTGAGCCTTGATCAGTGTAAAAGTACAGTCATGGGACACCCACTGACTGTATTTATACCCCATTCTGCGGAGATACTGTTAACAAGTACTTGTACACAGTATCTGACAAATAATCGTTTGGCTAAGTATGAACAGATCTTGCTTGGTGCAGAAAAAATGACCCTAAAAAGATGCATGATTTTGAATTCAGCTACCTTGATGCCTGGAAATGAGAACATGACTGATGATTGCTTGGATGTGACTGTATTGTGAACAAAACCACATCCTGATATTTTGGATGAACCATTGCCTGAATCTCATCATGAATTGTTCGTCGATGGATCCTGCTTGAGAGACAATGAAGGAAATCTGACAGCTGCCTATGCGGTGTGTACAGTTGGAGGCATTGTGGAAGCATCGTGGTTGCCAGGAGTGTACTCCTCCCAAGTCGCAGAACTTGTTGCCTTGACGCTGGCTTGCAGCATTTCAGAGTAACTCAGAGTTACAATTTACATCAATAGTCAGTACACCTTTGGAGTCATACATGGCTTTTGGCAATTGTGGTTACAGCGTGGGCTAATGACATCCTCTTGTTCACCACTTCGAAACGGAGAGTGTGTGAAAACCTTTTGTGGTCCCTACAATTGCCTGTCCAAATTGCAGTTGTGAAGTGTGTTGCTCATAGCAGGGCACTGATTATGTGACAGTTGGAAATCGATATGCTGATGAGGTGGCAAGATACTGTGCACTTAATGTGCATACCTTTAATGAGGAAATATTGAAAGCAACATCAGACATCACAAATTGCAATTTATTGTTGTTTGCAGTAGATACCTGGGATGAGGTGATGAAGCTGCAGGAGGAAGTGACAGAAACTGAATAGCAAGGTTGGGTGTGAGCAGGCTGTAGCGAGAGAGATGACGATGTTTGGGTTTTCACTGATGGTAGACCTGTACTACCTAATCCATTGCCACCTATGGAGAGACACTATCATGGTCCTGCATATGTGGGAAGATCTGCAATGATGTGCCTTTTCCAACAGGTGAGTGACAGCAGAAACGCTGTGTTGTAGGTGTGCAGTGTGTCAACAACAGGACCCTGGAAGAAAAACACAGGTTGTCATTAGTCACACTGGTAAATCTGCAGGTCCCTTCAACCGAATGCAAATGGACTTTATTGAAATGCCCCTTTGCAACTCGCAAAGGTCTAAAATATGTTTTGGTCATTGTGTGTGATGGAGCAAGGTTTCATAAATGAAACTTGCTTGTATTCAATCCTCCTCACAGTATTAATTTATTAAACTTGTATTGTTAATACTAACCTTTTGCATTCACGACACGAAAGAAAAGGAAGCTTGCCTATGTGTTTTACTAATGAATAACGCTTGTTTGTAATTCAAAATGGCGGCTATGCGCGGGAAAACTCAATGCGCATGTCGCAACCATATCACATGGTGTGACGTCTTTCTTTGCTTGGTGGGAAATTTCTGCTTCTGCGCAGTGTGTAGTAAAATGGCTGCTTGATGTTTTTACATGCTTCAGCTTGCTCTCATGTCATTACTAAATTGTCGTTTCCTAATGCTACTAACGCGGGTTAGAATATATAATTAAATGGGAATAAATAGAAAAAGTGGGCATACAGTGAAACATTTTATTTTGTGATTTTAATATTTTCTTCTTGCACTTTTATTAGTTCGTAAATTTGGGCCTGGGTTGGTGATCTGAAACTCGAGAGACAAATGGTTCTGCGCATGTGTCCTGTGTGCCTGCCAAATGAAGTCAATCTGGACGTCGTCCAAGGCCGCGACCCGATGACCGAAGATGATGTACTTTGCCTTTCCTGTTGTACATTGATACATTGTCTATGAAAATTGGTTTACATTTGTCATGAGACGGGTGGGAAATAAAGCGAATGTATTAAATTGAAGGGGTGGGAATTTAAAGACAATAGGCTTTACAATTTAGGCCAAATCGATATGGTGCGACAATCCACCCCTGTCCTTGTCCAATCAGAAGTAGTGGCCCCATATTTTAGCAACATTAAGGGGAGGTACATGGGCGTAGAAGGGTATAATAGAATATAGCATTAGTTAATTAGTCAGAGCATGCGTTCACGAAGAACAAGCGTCCATGCTGCCAGAGCGCTCTTAGCTCCAGACTGCCAAGCTGATCGGTTGCTGACTGAATTCCTGTCCAGAAGAGGTCCTGAGGAGGGGGCGGCGGAGTTCATTAGAAGGGAGACACAGGAGAATCGAGGAGAAGCCGAGTATCAGAGAGGGGAACGACGCAGGCGTCGTTGTAGAGAGGTCACCGGTCCTGTCCTGATCCTGGAGGAGGTCTTTGCTCTTCATCCCTCCTGGGTCTTATTCTTTCAACTCCTTGGCTAAGGGGTTTGGTTCTCGCACTTAGGTAAATATAATGCAACCTTTAGTTGCGCTGCTGTCTCTATCTTCTCCTTTTCTTTAAACACCGTCATTGATTAGCAATAATAATTTCTATGCTTAATCTTGGGTATTGCGATTAAGTATCATGTGGCTCTGTATTTTACTCTGCTAAATCTTTAGATAAACATTTTAAAACTTCCTGACTCAGTGGTTATTTCAGGATTATGTACTATAATGAATGTCACTCATTTTAAACTTCCCAATTAGCAAAGGATTCATTGGTAAGTCATTACTCTTCAATCAGAAGGTAATTGGTAGCAGGGATTTTGATAGAGAGTAACAACTGATAAAACCCAGCGTAAGTATTAGCGTAGTATGAATGTATGGGCCCAAATGAGTATCTAATGTATGAATGCTGTTTGCTAATATCGCGCTGGATCCGTTTTCTGGTAATCAGAGGATGGTTACTCTTTGTTAATTGGGTAATGAGAATTTTTATTTGTATTTTTATGAACTAACATCCGTGTATTCAAAGTTTTGTTTTATGTTGTCTAGAATCCCCGGGGTAAAAGGAATAGTGGATGGTAAGTGGAAGCCATACTGCAGTGAGGTTATCTGCCAGGCAGAAATAGTACTGAAAAGTTAAGCAGGACTTTCAGTACTCGTTAGGGACTCTATGCGTGTGAGTAATAGCAAAAGAGTACCCTGGTGAAAATTTTATGTTATATCACCTAGAAAGGGTAACATTGGAGAAGTAACGGGTACTTCTGGAGCTTGTGTGAAGAGTAGATGGAAGTGTTTTACTCGTAGTGTATGTTTAGTAAACGGAAAGGTTTTACTAAGTGTGAGAGAAAAACTATCTTTCCTATTTTAGAGAAACTGGCACGATAGCGAATGTTTTATGTTGTTACTGAAATTTAATTAAGATTTATAGAGAAAATAAGTTTGCGTAAATTTTTGTAAAGGGAGGGTCAATTTGCCGGAGAGGGAGCTGACGTCACAAAACGCCGCGCTGAGATTGGTTGAATCAGCGGGTGTGGAAAAACCCTTGTAAAGGAGGGGTCAGTAGTCAGGAGTAGTACTGACGTCACAGGTGCCGCGCTGGGATTGGTTAAACCAGCAAGGACAGAAAAGAGCAGATTGTAAAGGAGGGGTTGACAGATAAACGTCACCAAAAGGCCGCGCAAGGATTGGCTCGGAAATAAAAGATAGCAGACATTTGATTGGTCAAAATTATAGAAGCGAAATTCTTAGTGGATAAGGATTGCATGTTAAAACGCGATCCGACTTTAACAGGAATTCGTCAGGATAGGAGATATTTAGGCTTTGCAGAATATAATTTTATACATCGGTACTTACCCAAGATGTACGGAGAAAGGAGAAAAATGTCATTTTTACAAAAGATTAAGAATTATTTTAAAAAGGACAAACCAATCAAAACTAGAGAAGGAATTATTATTCCACCAGCTAAAACGCCCGCTTCATTCATGATGATGGAGAGAGGTTATCATACTTGTGTATGGATGGAGAATTGGATAGAATATACCAAAAATGATGGAATACTAGCATTTCCCGAGAATGGCATGTTCAATGGGCGAATTCTACAAAATTTAAGATTGAGGATGAATGACTTAGAACCCAGACCTAGATTAACTCAGTACAAAGCTCTAGAGGAATGGGAAACCGAGGCATTTGAGCGGGACCGATCTAGAAGTAATAGGAGTTATCCAGGATTTTTCCCAAGATACCTACATGAGTCTAGGAACGGTCAGATGAAACAATGGAGAAGGGCAATGATTACAGAAGGATTATATCCATTGTTCTCAGCAGAGGAGAAATTAGGAAGTAAGTGCACAGAAAAGACAAAACATTTAATGAGAAATGAGGAGTCTGAAGATGAATTTATGGAGGAAATGTTAAGAAACCCCCACCATATCAGGAAGGAACAAGTGGATGCACCCCAAGTGCACCACCGAAAACTCCATTAGTGCCACAGGTAATGCATGAATTCACCACGAGTAGAATACTTCATGACAAAGAAAAAGAAGCCCTAGAAAAGACCAGAGCAGAATTAATACAGAAAATAACCCAGATAAAAGTACATCCTGATTCGTTGACCATACCTGTAACAATTGGTCCAGTAGTTCCTTTATATGGTACTAAGGGAAGCTGTCCTCCACCGATACTTACACCTACTGCTGTGAATAATCCCAAACCTGAAGCTCCAGTTATAATTGAGGATCAATTTAGTGACTGTGAATCCACAATATCACTCATGGACTTGCCTATTCGAAGTACTGTAAATAGCACTCCTAGAAAAGATGTACCTGGATGTTCAAAGGATGTAAGTTTAATAACTTCATCGGGAGCAAAAAGTGCTACCATAGTAACACCTGAAGATCTAGAAAGATGGGTGCAAGGGTCAGTTAAACAGTGCACACCTCCGAAAATAATGGACATTCATAAATTAAAAGTCGAATTAGAAGAAATAATAGCAGGAAATGTAGGACTAGAACGCTTAAATATCTATGATGAAGAAGAATTATTGTTCCTGTGCAGGAGTATCACCAGAAATGTAAGGATATTCCATGAAAAAATATCCAATTTAGCACTACAGATGGGAATAGAAATAGGGAGATCAAAGGTACTACAGAAACCCTATAGAGCAGAATTTTCAGACAAAGATTTAGAAAATATGAATGCCTCTGGAAGAAGATTACAAATAAGAGAATTAATGTTAGTTTTGCAAAAATGGGGAGACCTAGATAAATGGAAAACTAGGTGGGCCAAGAAAAAGGAAGAAGCACGAACAAGTAGAACAGCATCTGAATATGTGATAAAGGAAACAGGGAAAGCAGACCAAATGTATCCGATGCGAGAAGTTGCGGGAGGAGGATATGTACATGTCCCATGGAGCAGACAGGATATTTTGTCATTTACGAATGATTTTCCAAAGTTGAGAGAAAAACCAATTGAATGGTACAAGCAGGTTGACATGTTTGTGAAGGTGTCAAAGGTATTGTTGAAGGATTTGGATGGGTTGTTTGATATAGTGGTACCTGCCGATTTATGGACAGATTGCAAAATCACAGTGGATTGGCCAAGTGACGAATATCCTAGAGATCCGAAGACAGGTGCCCCGTCAAATGATGTGATGAAAAAGTATCAGCAAGTGATAACATACCTGAAAGGGAAAATACCCCCGAAAGAAACGGATTGGGTAAAAATAGATCGAACTACCCAAGAAGCTAATGAATCAGTACATTCCTACTATGAGCGTCTATTGCAGGTATTTAAACAGTGTAGTGGATTTGAGGACATTGGAGACAAGAACATGAGTCAGTTTGTGTATCGATTTGTTTACGGTTTAAAGCCAGAGATTTGTCAGATGATTAAACAACACATGCTGTGTTGGCAGGGAAAGCCCATTGATGAGATTTTGAAGTATGCAAAATATTGTGGAGACGATATTGAGGATAGACACAAGAAATTGCAGGAAAAAGTGATGTGGGCTCAGGTGAAAATGGCTGAGAAACAGGGAATTAATTTGGAAAATCCAAGTGAAAATCCAGGAAAAGATTCTGGAACGAATGGTGATACTGGGAATGGTGGAAAATATAGAGGACGAATGAGTAGAGAAGAAGCTAAAAAGAAATTTCCTTGTCATGGATGCGGAAAATTGGGGCATTGGAAGGATGAATGTAAAAAGATTCGGAATAATAATGGCCCAAATCAAAATTTAAATCCACAGACGCAGAATGACTCACAGCAGGGTGTAAATCCTCAGAGTCAGTTGCCACTTGCACCTATTCAGGGTAATGTAAGCAGAGCAAAGCATGGTACAGACATCGGATATCCAGGAGGAAGTGGTAAGAATGATTATATGACATCACAATTTCTTTTGCAGGACGATTTCTGTCAATTCAGTCCATGACGGTGCCTAGGAGAGGGGAAGAAGGAGTGCATACTTGGCCCATCCTTACAGGTAGATCAGTCAGGTCCATATGTTGAAGGGAATGTGAAAGGTAATAATATTACTTTCCTTTTGGACACTGGTGCTACCCGGTCTACTGTGAGAACAGCAGACATTCCAGACCTTCCTCTCTCTGGTGAAAATATCCAAGTAGTGGGGGTAGCTAATCAGCGGATTAGAACACCTCTTACTGAACCCATGGAAGTTAAAATCGGAAATTTCAGAGAAATGCATCAATTTGTAGTGTGTGATTCTAGTCCAGTAAACTTATTAGGTAGGGATTTGTTGTGCAAGATGAATTGTACAATTTTCTGCACACCGGATGGTGTGGCAGTTCAGACACCAGATGAAGATCATGTATATAAAATTATGATTGCAAAACAAGGTACAGAAGTAGACGAGATGTTTTCGTTAATAACAAAAGATGAGTTGCCAGAAGAATTAAAAGATACAGTAAACCCCATAGTATGGGATTTCACCGGAAAGGAAGTAGGACTTATGGCTAAAATAGATCCAGTTAAAATTACTGTAAAAGAAGGTGCAATTTTCCCAAATACCAGACAGTACAAAATGAGTGCAGAAGTAAAAGCAGGAGTCATTGAAGAAAAAAATCGAATGGTAGAACAAAATATCTTAAAAGAAGTAATGAGTAGCCCATGTAATTCACCTATAATGGGGTTAAAGAAACCTAGTGGAAATTATAGGATTGTTCAGGACCTGAGAAAAATAAATAAGATTGTGGAACCATGTTGTCCCATAGTGCCAAATCCTGCAGTAATTCTATACCAGATCCCTTGGAATGCAGGATGGTTCACAGTAATTGATTTGTGTCAAGCGTTCTTTTCAATACCATTACATCCAGACAGCCAGTATCTTTTTTCATTTAAATTTGAGAACAAGGTCTATGTATGGAATCGTGATCCTCAGGGGTACACAGAAAGTCCTTCTATTTTCAACCAGATACTGAAAAAGTGCCTTGAAAAACTAGTGATGCCAGGAAGCTCAGTCTTAGTCCAATATATCGACGACTTATTGGTGGCATCAAATACCAGAGAGGACTGTGTTGTTGATTCCATAGCATTGTTAAATCTTTTGGCAGAAGAAGGACATAAAGTCTCACCTGAAAAATTACAATTCTGTACAACAGCTGTTAAATATCTGGGACACCAAATTGAGAGGGGAAAAGAAGAGTAACAGCTGAAAGAGTAGCTTTAATAAAGAAAATGCAAATGCCTGTAACACAAAGACAAGTGAGAATGTTCCTAGGAATAGTAGGTTACTGTCGACAATGGGTACCAGGATTTTCCATGTTGGCTAAGCCCTTAATTAACATGACAAAAAGGAAAGCAAAGGACCCTGTTGAGTGGGAGGATGAAAGTGTAGAAGCCTTTGTAAAATTGAGAAATGCCCTATGTTCAGCACCTGCCTTAGGCATGCCTGATTATAAAAGAGAATTTGCATTGTTCTGTCATGAGAGAGAAAATTGTGCACTTTCTGTCTTAACTCAGAGACATGGATTAGAAAGACGTCCTAAAGCATATTTTTCTGCTACATTGGACCCAGTAGCAGCCGCGTTGCAGGATGCTTAAAAGCAGTGGCGGCAACTTGTTTGAGCATTGAACAGAGTGAGTCAATTGTGATGGGACACCCTGTAAAAGTGTATGTTCCACATGCAGTTGTCATTCTGTTGACAAGAACCCGAACTCAGCATCTTACTCCTAGTCGGCTGACTAAATACGAAAGAATCATAATGGGTGCTGAAAATGTGAACATGGTAAGGTGTACTATAATAAATCCAGCAACCTTACTACCAGACCCATATCATGAGAGAATCAAAGATGTTGAAGACGATGAACATGATTGTATACAAATTACAGAATTATGCACAAAACCACGCCCAGATATAGAGGTACAGCCTCTTAAAAAGCCAGACAGGGAGCTATTTGTTGATGGTTCATGTCAAAGACATGAAGATGGTAAACTAACTGCTGCCTATGCGGTATGTGAATTAACTGGAATAGTTGAAGCATCTTATTTACCAGGAGTCAAATCTGCACAAGTAGCTGAATTGATTGCGTTGATAAAAGCATGCAAAATTGGGAGGAATCAGAGAGTAACCATATTTACAGATAGCCAATATGGTTACGGGGTTGTGCACGATTTTGGCCAACTATGGATGCAGAGGGATTTTATGACTTCTTCAGGATCCCCCATTAAAAATGGACAATTTGTAAGGGAATTGCTAGAAGCAATACAATCACCAAAAGAATTGGCTGTGGTGAAATGTGCCGCACACCAGTCAGGAGATGACTGGGTGGTAGTCGGCAACAGATATGCAGATCTGGTGGCCCAACATTGTGCCAAAACCAGAATGTCAGTCAATAAGAGGGTGGAAAGAATGGGAATCAGCTGCCAACTTATGCTGTATATGCCACCTGAAACTTGGAATGACGTCAAGAAATTGCAAGATGAGGTTGATGAAAGTGAGAAGAATTTGTGGATCAAAGTGGGTTTTTCCCAAAGAGGAGATGATGAAGTGTGGATCAGTGCTGATGGCAGACCAGTCATGCCAGACTGTTTACTCTCACAAATGGCTAGAATGCATCATGGAGACACACACATAGGGAGAGATGCAATGATTAGGCTGTTCAGACAAAATTGGTACAATCCCAAATTCAGGGCTGTTGCAGAGAGTCTTTGCCAGAGATGTCTAACTTGCCAGATGCATAATCCGGGGAGGAAGACAGTAATTGGATTTGGAAAAATTGGAAAGGCAGAGGGTCCATTTATGAGACTTCAGTTTGATTTCATACAGTTACCACCATGTAGAGGGCTGAAATATGTACTAGTCATAGTGTGTCTGTTTTCAAAGTGGGTGGAGGCTTACCCTACTAGGAGAAATAACAGCATTACAGTTGCAAAACTGTTGCTACGAGAGCTCATTCCTAGGTTTGGTTTTCCAGTAACTTTGGAATCAGATTGAGGAAAACATTTTAACAGCGAAGTGATTCAAATAATCTGTGAAGCATTTCAAATAAAACAGAAACTGCACTGTGCATATCGTCCAGAAGCTTCTGGAGTGGTTGAACAATTGAATGGCACTATAAAGTCAAGACTGGGAAAATGTGTGCATCAACATCATTAGAGTGGCCAGATGCATTACCACTCGTTTTAATGGGACTCAGAAGTATACCTGACAGAACCACAGGATTGAGCCCACATGAAATAATGATGGGAAGAGCAATGAGACAAACACATGTTCCCACAAACAAACTGGTGAATATATCTGATGATATGGTTCTGGACTATTGCAAAGGATTGGCTGACCTAGTGCGTTCTGTCTCTCATCAGGTTGGAGAAGACGCAGTTTCCAGGCAGCCCGAGCAAGAACATGATCTGAATCCTGGTGACTGGGTGGTAGTGAAGAATCACACCAGAGAAACGTGTCTATCACCTAGATGGGGCAGACGTGTCAAGTCATACTGACAACGAATACAGCAGTGAAGTGTGCCGGATTTCCTAATTGGATTCATGTAAGTCACACCAAGAGAGTACCAGACCCCGAGGAAGAGAATCCTCAGACAACTCCAATCACTGAAGAAGCTGAAGGTTGCCCAGCTGAAGGATCTCAGGTTCGAGATTCCAGAGAAGCTGAAGAAGAACAACCGAGCACAAGTCAGTATTGGATACCAGTGGTAGAAGTTCCTGAAGTATATCACAGAACAAGAAGTCAAGCAAAATTGGAAGAAATTGAAGAAGATCAGATAGGTGAAGAAGAAGCAGTTCAGGAACAAGAAGAAAAGACATTAAGAAATCCTGAACAAGAGCAGATAGGGAAAGGAAACTGGGCTCAAAGCAACGAAGATCTGATAAACTTTGAGCAGGGACAGACAGGTCTAGAAGAATCCGGTCAGGCTGCAGAAGTTCACAGTGCAATAAGCCCTGATCAGAACAAGTTAGATCAAGAAGAGTACACAGAAGAAGAAAACCTTGAAAAACATGAACTTGAAGAAATAAATAAAGAACAAGGTCAGTTATTGGAAACTCACAGTGGAGCTGTTACAGAGAAACCAATTAGACCTGAAAAGGAGCAAACAAGAAACACAGTAATTGAAGAACACGAAACAGTGCTAAGCAGTGAAATTAACGAGATCTCTAAAGACGAAAACAAAGAAACAGTGCCAACAAAGAAAACAAGAAAAGGAGATCATTGGCCGAATGTCATTAAAAGAGTAAAGTACCACATAACAACCAGAAGTGAAGATCCAGATCAAGTAGCTGAAGTATCAAGTCAAACCGATCAAAAGAAAAAGACAGAGAAAAGAAGAAGTAAAAGACTGAAACTTGTGAATAGCAAATTTAAGGGTCCTGACTGGACTTATATCATTCTTGAAGATTTTGAAAGCTCAGAGTCAAGTGACAGTGGTGGCGAAGGAACAAGTGCAGAATTGACGTACAAAGAAGAAACAAGACCACCCTGACTAAGCAAAAGAATAAGCTAAAGAAAAGAAGAAAAGATAAGAAGAGCAATCTTCCTTGTCGAAAAATGCCTGACGATAGAGTTGCTGGGAGACCAAAACAGAAATGTTGTAGAAGATGCTGTGCAATATGCATATGTAGTCTAGTAATGGTGCTTATAGTATGGTTAGTCCTGATTGTAGCAGTTCCTTACCTTATGATAATAGATAAAAAGATTAATAATGAAACTAAGGAGAGGACAGCAAACATGAAGGGCAATAGAGTAGAACTAATGGCAGAAAGTGAACCAGAAATTCATCATGAAATAACTGATAACGACACTAGTCTAAACGTTTTCACAAAGTTATTGTTTCAATATGTAGACACAATGGAAGTTAGTAATTGTTATGTCTGTATGAAGTTACCTGAATCAGTAGCAGAAGGATTAACATACCATCACTTACACTGACATATGGCATATCATGTAGTGTTTTGTCTAGTTTATTTTATAGAACAGGGAGACTTCAGTATTATTATTCAAACTTAGATGTGATATTTTCTGAGGTTCCGATTCGCAAGAGTATGAACCCAGTGCTTAGTAGTCAAGACGCACAGTTTATGGGAGAATTTTTCTTAACAATGAAATCAATAGACATAATACATGCACATAGACACAATCTAACATGTTCTTTATTTGAAGAAGAAAAGATATTTTTGAATTTAGTAGAATATAGAAGACAAGATTTTCAAAAGAAAGCTTTTGAGCATAAGGCTCATTTGCCACCTTGGGCGGAGAAAGAAGGGAGTTACACACCTGGCTAGGCTCAAGCTGCTATGGCTCTGGATTTTGTAAAGACAGGAAAAATTTGTCTTCATAGGTTAAAGACTGATTATAACAATGTTTTCATCGGCACCAGTGAATGCGAACACAATTTTTTAATTCTTGGAGGTTGGGGACTCAAAGGAGGAACAGATTCAGTTTTTCCTGGAATCTATTATGTGTGTGGGAATAAGGCTTACTTTAGGCTTCCTGCACGGTGGTATGGAAGTTGTTATTTTGGAATAGTATTTCCAAAGATATACCACGTAAAAAGAAACACTGAGAGCAATGAAAACAATAGCAAATTAATACGTAGTAAAAGAGCTAGTTTTTCAGAAATTGTAGGTGATATATTTGGTGCATTGATACCTTCAGTGGGAATAATTCTGAACTCAAGGAAAATATGTAAATTGTCTACAGTGGTTGATCGTTTATCAACAGATACTGCTGGAGGTTTTCTAATGATTAATGTGGAAATGGTTGCGATTAGATCTATGGTGATGCAAAATCGACTTGCTCTTGATATAATATTGGCAAAAGAGGGCGGAGTCTGTAAAATATTGAAGACGAAACATTGTTGCACTTATATTCCTGATAAGAGTGCAGAAATTGGAACGTACATACAGAATATAACTAAACTTGAGAAAGAACTTAAACCACTGGAAGTTGATAGTGTATGGGAAAGATTGACAAATAGTATATCGTCAATTGGAACCTGGTTTGCTAATGTAGGAAAAGGACTTATAGGTCAAATATTAGTACCCTTAGCAGGGATAGCAATAATAATATTGGTAGTAACAATATGGTGCAAATGCTGTAAAAAGAATGGAACATATAAGGTGACAGGAAGAGGAAAGAAACGAAAGGTAGATGAAATCGAACTTGAAAAGTGGAGGAGTGAATTATACAAGAAATTAAAAGGAGATTGTAAAAATGGAAAGTGTAAAGATGAGAATGAAGTAATTTCCTAGAAGTTGGCATCTGATTGAGGGTAGTGTTTTGATGGCTCAGAAACGCCATCAGAGAGGGGATTGATGGAGCAAGGTTTCATAAATGAAACTTGCTTGTATTCAATCCTCCTCACAGTATTAATTTATTAAACTTGCATTGTTAATACTAACCTTTTGCATTCACGACACGAAAGAAAAGGAAGCTTGCCTATGTGTTTTACTAATGAATAACGCTTGTTTGTAATTCAAAATGGCCGCTATGCGCGGGAAAACTCAATGCGCATGTCGCAACCATATCACATGGTGTGACGTCTTTCTTTCCTTGGTGGGAAATTTCTGCTTCTGCGCAGTGTGTAGTAAAATGGCTGCTTGATGTTTTCACATGCTTCAGCTTGCTCTCATGTCATTACTAAATTGTCGTTTCCTAATGCTACTAACGCGGGTTAGAATATATAATTAAATGGGAATAAATAGAAAAAGTGGGCATACAGTGAAACATTTTATTTTGTGATTTTAATATTTTCTTCTTGCACTTTTATTAGTTCGTAAATTTGGGCCTGGGTTGGTGATCTGAAACTCGAGAGACAAATGGTTCTGCGCATGTGTCCTGTGTGCCTGCCAAATGAAGTCAATCTGGACGTCGTCCAAGGCCGCGAACCCGATGACCGAAGATGATGTACTTTGCCTTTCCTGTTGTACATTGATACATTGTCTATGAAAATTGGTTTACATTTGTCATGAGACGGGTGGGAAATAAAGCGAATGTATTAAATTGAAGGGGTGGGAATTTAAAGACAATAGGCTTTACAATTTAGGCCAAATCGATATGGTGCGACAATCCACCCCCTGTCCTTGTCCAATCAGAAGTAGTGGCCCCATATTTTAGCAACATTAAGGGGAGGTACATGGGCGTAGAAGGGTATAATAGAATATAGCATTAGTTAATTAGTCAGAGCATGCGTTCACGAAGAACAGGCGTCCATGCTGCCAGAGCGCTCTTAGCTCCAGACTGCCAAGCTGATCGGTTGCTGACTGAATTCCTGTCCAGAAGAGGTCCTGAGGAGGGGGCGGCGGAGTCCATTAGAAGGGAGACACGGAAGAATCGAGGAGAAGCTGAGTATCAGAGAGGGAACGACGCAGGCGTCGTTGTAGAGAGGTCACCGGTCCTGTCCTGATCCTGGAGGAGGTCTTTGCTCTTCATCCCTCCTGGGTCTTATTCTTTCAACTCCTTGGCTAAGGGGTTTGGTTCTCGCACTTAGGTAAATATAATGCAACCTTTAGTTGCGCTGCTGTCTCTATCTTCCCCTTTTCTTTAAACACCGTCATTGATTAGCAATAATCATTTCTATGCTTAATCTTGGGTATTACGATTAAGTATCATGTGGCTCTGTATTTTACTCTGCTAAATCTTTAGATAAACATTTTAAAACTTCCTGACTCAGTGGTTATTTCAGGATTATGTACTATAATGAATGTCACTCATTTTAAACTTCCAAACTTCCCAACTTCCCATTAGCAAAGGATTCATTGGTAAGTCATTACTCTTCAATCAGAAGGTAATTGGTAGCAGGGATTTTGATAGAGAGTAACAACTGATAAAACCCAGCGTAAGTATTAGCGTAGTATGAATATATGGGCTCAAATGAGTATTTAGTGAATGAATGCTGTTTGCTAATATCGCGCTGGATCATGTGCATTTTTTCAAAATGGGTTGAAGCTTATCCAACATGCAGGAATGACAGCCTGACTGTGGAAAAATTATTGTTAAGAGAGTTGATTCAATGTTTTGGATTTCAAGGAACTCATTTCAATAATGATGTCTTGAAAATGTTATATGCAGCATTACAGGTTGAGCTGAAGCTCCATTGCAGCTACCGCCCAGAGGCTTCTGGATTGGTGGAGCAGGTGAGTGGCACACTGAAGTCCAGATTGGCGAAGGTGTGCTGCTCAATGTCTTTGAAGTGGCTTGATGCATTGCCCCTTGTATTGATGAGTTTGTGAAGTACACCAGACAGGAGGACAGGATTGTCGGCACCCAAAGTGATTATGGGCAGAGTGATGAGAAAGCCAGCTCTTCCTATAATAACAGTCCAATATTTTGGACTCTGCATAGGTCTGGCTGATGTGGTACATTCTGTGTCTCACTAGGTTGGTTACGCTGCTTTTGAGGTTCAACAGAAGCAGTTCCATGATCTCAGTCTTGCTGACTGGGTAATGGTGAAGGGTTCCATGTTAAAATATCGATGTTAAAAATATCGATGAAAAAAATATCGATGTGAAAATATCGATAACAAAAATATCGACTTCCTATACATAAATAGGTAAGTACAATAATATCGACACAAAAATATCAATGCAAAAAATATAGAAGTAAAAATATCGACTTAAAAATTACATAACTTAAATAAAATTAATTAAATAATATTAATATTATTAACACAATAAATTAAATGTAATATATATTTGAACTAATTATAACTAATAAACTTAATTTAATAAATATAAACACAAAAAAGTGTACATATACATATATTTACTTAAATACATTTTATTAACTATTATCTTTATTTAATTTATAAACTTTTAAAATTATATAAAAATAAAATATGCACATATATAAATAATTTAAAATTAAATAAAATATTCTATATTTAATTAACACATTAAACTATTAAAAAAAAAAAAACATACATTTAATAACAAAATAAACACAATAGTAGTGGTAACGTTGGATAGCGAGGGGGTAAAAATTACTATTCCCACTTCAGTGAGTGCAACAGTAGGGAAAGCGCTGGATAGCGTAGGGGTAAAAATTACTATTCCCACTCCAGTGAGTGCAGCAGTAGGGAAAGCGCTGGATAGCATAGGGGTAAAAATTACTATTCCCACTTCAGTGAGTGCAACAGTAGGGAAAGCGTTGGATAGCGTAGGGGTAAAAATTACTAATCCCAATCCAGTGAGTGCAACAGTAGGGAAAAAGCTGGATAGCGTAGGGGTAAAATTACTATTCCCACTCCAGTGAGTGCAACAGTAGGGAAAGCGCTGGATAGCGTAGGGGTAAAAATTACTATTCCCACTCCAGTGAGTGCAACAGTAGGGAAAGCGCTGGATAGCGCAGGGGTAAAAATTACTATTCCCACTCCAGTGAGTGCAACAGTAGGGAAAGCGCTGGATAGCGTAGGGGTAAAAATTACTATTTCCACTCCAGTGAGTGCAACAGTAGGAAAAGTGCTGGATCCCACAACAATAAAAATCAAAAACATCAACATTTTTATTAAATTTAATTTCCAATATTAACATAATTAATACATAAAATTACATATATTATTATTAACAAAGATAATAAAAAATCATTAATTACACAATAATTAACACTATAATATCCACAACACACACCTAAAATTAATTACGCAATTACAATTAATAATTACTAATTAATTAATGGAAATTAATTAATAAATATTTAATAATTAATCAATAAAAAAATTAATTACTTACCACCCTTTGCACCATTTACACATATACACACCACAACACACACCTAAAATTAATTACACGATTACAATTACTAATTACTAATTAATTAATGGAAATTAATTTATAAATATTTAATAATTAATCAAGAAACAATTAATTACTTACGACCCTTCACACATATAAACACCAGAACACACACCTAAAATCAATTAAACAATTAACATAATTAATTATTAATTGATTAATTGAAATTAATTAACAACTAATTAGTAAACTATTATTAATTAATCAATTAACACATGAATTATTCAATAAATGTTATATAATTAAATTACTTCCCACCCTATTCCCCTATAAACCCACAACCCGCTACTGAACTAAAAACGCAAAATTCAAATAAAAAAAAAATATTAACTACTATAAATTATAATTTAAATTTATATAATTAAATTACTTCCCACCCTATTCCCTATAAACCCACAACCCGCTACTGAACTAAAAACACAAAATTAAACTTAAAATACATTAATAACTACTAAAATGTTCAAACATATAATAAAATGGCAAACAATTCTCAATAAAAACACTAAAATACATAACATTATTAATAATTCGATATTTTTGTCAACTCTATTTTTGTAAACGATATTTAATACGTCGATATTTTTGTAATCGATATTACTTACCTGTCAGTCGATATTCTTGTCCACTGATATTTCTGTTGTCGATATTTCTTCCCACGATATTTCTGCAGCGATATTTATGTTCCTCGATATTTATACGTCGATATTCCTGCTCTGCACCATGGTGAAGAAACACTTGCAAAAACATATTTGGAACCACGCTGCAGAGTGCCTTTCCAGGTGATTCTAGTCACCAGCACCGATGTGAAGTGCAGAGGTCTCCTGAACTGGGTACACACAATTCATACTCACAGAGTCCCATGTCTCCTTGATGATACAACAGCACCTGGTGTTGATGTACTGGTGGTTACAGTGAGACAGAGGGATTAGGTTAGTCAAGCTGCTGGGGACAAGCAGGCTGCTGGGACAGCACTCGTTTGCCCTGAGGGCAGTTTCGAGGAGTCAGCTGTAGGTACCGAAGGGTCTAAGCAAACACAGTTGACTGCGAGAGGAACAGATCCTTATGAAGGGCCTAGTGCAGCAAGAAAGTGTCATGACTCCTACCAGTGGCTCTAGTATTGTTTCCATTGGACACTTCTTGCGCCTTCATTGTCCTCGTATACAATGTAGCAAAATCCATGGGCCGATGTCCTGGACCAAACACTGGTGGCATTACTCTTTGCCCTTTATGTCATGATGACACCTCATTTTCAGGATCCTGATACCCTGCCATCCTTTGATTTCCCTTTTGTTTTTGTATGTGTCTTGTGTTATGTTTTCGCTTTCGTTTTACTTTCATGTGCCTTTATCATGTTAGAATAGCAGTATAGTTTGCTTTGAAGACACACAACGCATTAAAATGCATTGGGACTGCAATTTCCGGAAACCTTACATGCACGGCAGCAATGTTGGGAGGGGCTCCAGTATAAAAACGTGCCCCGACCTGAGCCGCAGGCTCACCATTCCTTCGTCCATTGAGCGACTGCAGTTGCTGTTCTTCGCTGGCTGCTGTACTTGTCAGAGGGCGTGTTCCTGGACTCTTCTCCATCAGTTCTCTGCATCGGAACATTGCGAAGCCAAACAGGACGAACTATCCATGCCCTCGAGAGTTGGAGTAGCAGAGTGTTTGTGAATAAATCCTGTTGGTATGAGATTGGCCCAATCTCGGGCGGTAAGAGCTCATAGCGCAACAGAACTCAAACTTGAGTAATTTTGGAACATTATGTATAGAAATTTTTTGTATATAAGTTGTGAGGCAGGCCCCGCCTACCGTGTTTATTTAATATTTGATCTGCGATGGATGTCTATAAAGTGTTAGTGAGAAAAAGACAGACTGCCTTGAACAAAATTTCTAAAGTCAACAGCTAATCCATGTTTTGCAGAATCGCTATCCAGGTCAGCTCAAGATATCCACAGATCTAGACCTTGTAGGTCCCATTATGTCATCCCAGCATTTATGATTATCTGTACATCAGTATACTTTCTGGCCCTTTGTGTATGTACACACTGGGGTCGATTCCGATTCGGGCCGGAAAAAGCACCGACCGACTCGGAACCGGTATTAATTCCGACCGACACGTACCTGTGGCGCCCGACCCGCCAAGTACGATGCAAAGCGTGCAAAATCCGACCGACACGTACGGAACCCAAGCCGAATGACCGAGCCGCACGGAAAACAGCAATCCGGCCGGAAAAACACACAAATCGAACCGACCGACACGCACCCGGAACAAATCCGACCGAAACGTACCCGCGAACTCCAAACCGCCAAGTACGATGCAAGGCGCGAAAACCACGACCGAGTCGTACAGAGGACAAGCCGTACGACCGACACGCATACAAAACTGCGAGCCGAAGTAACACAAAACACCGCGACCGACGCGTGCACGCAGCATAGAAAATAGCACAAACACAGCGTGAACGAAACGGAGAAGACCGTACGAGACAACTGCAGGGTCCGACTCGGTCACAAGAACGTTTCCAACATGCACAGAAAGTACTAAGGAAAATACACAAAAAAAGGCCAAACAAGCAATTACAAAGCCAATAAATACTGGGGGTGGGGACAGAGAACAAAGACACACCCACAACTCCACCCATATAAAGGACACAAATCCCAACCATGATCCTTTGCAAATCCAATTCACCTGCCAGCACTGAACAGACAGCAACCACACACCCACAGCTCATCCCTCACACAAGCCACACACCATCAGCACACCAACAAATAGCTACCTCACATACACCCAGCAAAACACACACTCACACACCTTCACCTGCACACCAACACACACATCACGCACCATCACCACCCATCACCATGCCCCCAAAGAAGAATCACAAGTTCCTAGATAGTGAATTGGAAGTCATGGTAGACGAGATCCTCAGGGTAGAGCCACAGCTGTTTGGCGCACTGGTCCAACAGACACCCATCGCCCAGAAAACAAAGATGTGGGAGAGGATCATCAACAGGGTGAACGCACAATCACCATGTCTGCGCACAAAGACTGACATCCAGAACAGGTGGTATGACGTGCGCAGGAGGGTACGGGACCTGCTGAAGAAGGACTACCTCCTGAGCAAACACACCGGCAGTGGCCCTCCTGCCAAGCCAATATACCTCAGGCCCTGGGAGGAGAAGGTGCGGGCCATCCTACCGCCAGTGAGCGTCTATGGACTAGAAAACATCCCAGAGCCTGGTGAGTACACAACAAATGTACACAATATTCTGCCACAATACACACACACATCACTGTCAAGGGGAGAGTCAAACCATGCACTCTTAGCAATTACACCGCAACCAGAACAGAATCATCCCAAAATGTGTATGTCAGTCAGATAAACACAACACATGCCATCTCAAAGTTACATTTAACCATGTCATCACATGTACAAACACAACTACAACTACAGCTAGGCAGTGGCACAAATATAACTAACAAACACATCCAGACATGTAGCCACCACTACAACACCAACACACAGTGAAGACCACTGAAAGAAAAGGAATTCTGTGTATGCTGGGCAAGTCAGTGTAGCCAATAGCATCATGGGAGTCGTAGTCACAGATATTGCTCACCCCCACAACTGTCCCATCAACACCACCATGAACCATGCGCACATCACAGGGAGTGGAAAAGGACTCACAAGATGGCTGACACTGGGTACTGCTGTGGGGAGCACAAGGCCCTGCTGGCAACTGTGCAACAACCAACAGCAGGACACCACTGACTGACATCCTGAAAGACAACTTGCACTCCCTGCAATGGAAGCACGTTCCATGGTGGGATATCTGGCTGGGTGGGAAGGAGGACTCACAGCACTGACCATAGTCACAAGCACCTCCCTCACACACCCCTCAACACAAACTCCACATAACCCACCTGGGAGAATGCAATGCCTCACATCCTAACTCAAGATCCCACAAAGAACCACCAACCTGGGTTATGCTGTGTGAAGCACAGGGAGACACTTGGGACTTTTAGCCAAACAACTGCCAGGACAACACTCCCAGCCATCCTGTCAGCACAGGCAGCCCACCCCACAGGGAAGCAGAGTCAAAAGGAAGGAAGGATGGGCATGCTGGGAAGGGGGGTGGAGGCAATAGCATGATGGGAGTTGTAGGCACAGACATTGCTCAGCCTCACAATTGGCCCATCAACACCACTCACAACCATGCTCACATCACAGGGAGTGGAAAAGGACTCACAATATGGCTGACACTGGCTACTGTTGTGGGGAGCACAAGGCCCTGCTGGCAACTGTGCAACAACCAACAGCAGGACACCACTGACTGACATCCTGAAAGACAACTTCCACTCCCTGCAATGCAAGCACGTTCCATGGTGGGATATCTGGCTGGGTGGGAAGGAGGACTCGCAGCACTGACCATAGTCACAAGCACCTCCCCTCACACACCCCCTCAACACAAACTCCACATAACCCACCTGGGAGAATGCAATGCCTCACATCCTAACTCAAGATCCCACAAAGAACCACCACCCTGGGTTATGTTGTGTGAAGCACAGGGACACTCTTGGGACTTTTAGCCAAACAACTGCCAGGACAACACTCCCAGCCATCCATTCAGCACAGGCAGCCCACCCCACAGGGAAGCAGAGTCAAAAGGAAGGAAGGATGGGCATGCTGGGAAGGGGGGTGGAGGCAATAGCATGATGGGAGTAGTAAGCACAGATATTGCTCAGCCTCACAATTGGCCCATCAACACCACTCATAACCATGCTCACATCACAGGGAGTGGAAAAGGACTCACAAAATGGCTGACACTGGCCACTGCTGTGGGGAGCACAAGGCCCCGCTGGCAACTGTGCAACAACCAACAGCAGGACACCACTGACTGACATCCTGAAAGACAACTTCCACTCCCTGCAATGCAAGCACGTTCCATGGTGGGATATCTGGCTGGGTGGGAAGGAGGACTCGCAGCACTGACCAAAGGCACAAGCACCTCCCCTCACACACCCCTCAACACAAACTCCACATAACCCACCTGGGAGAATGCAATGCCTCACATCCTAACTCAAGATCCCACAAAGAACCACCACCCTGGGTTATGTTGTGTGAAGCACAGGGACACTCTTGGGACTTTTAGCCAAACAACTGCCAGGACAACACTCCCAGCCATCCATTCAGCACAGGCAGCCTACCCCACAGGGAAGCAGAGTCAAAAGGAAGGAAGGATGGGCATGCTGGGAAGGGGGTGGAGGCAATAGCATGATGGGAGTAGTAGGCACAGATATTGCTCAGCCTCACAATTGGCCCATCAACACCACTCACAACCATGCTCACATCACAGGGAGTGGAAAAGGACTCACAAGATGGCTGACACTGGCCACGGCTGTGGGGAGCACAAGGCCCCGCTGGCAACTGTGCAACAACCAACAGCAGGACACCACTGACTGACATCTTGAAAGACAACTTTCACTCCCTGCAATGCAAGCACAGTCCATGGTGGGATATCTGGCTGGGTGGGAAGGAGGACTCACAGCACCGACCACAGTCACCAGCAGCTTTTCACACCTCCCCCTTAACACAAACTCCACACAACTCACCTGGGAGAATGCATTGCCTCACACACCAATAATCTATCCCACAAAGAACCACAACACTGGGTCATGCAGAGTTAAGCACAAGGACACACATGGGACCTGTAGCAGAACTAACCCCAGGATTACACTGTCAGCCATCTTGTCAGCACAGGCACACAACCCCACAGGGAAGCAGAGTCAAAGGGAAGGAAGCATGGGCATGCTGGGAAGGGGGTGGAAGCAATAGCATGATGGGAGTCGTAGTCACAGCTCAACATCCCCCACCCACATGGCCCAGCAAGCTCACACTCACGCATGCACATCCCACAGAGAGTGGAAAGGCCCATCAAAGATGTCTGACACTGGTGCTGTGTTGTGGGGATCACAAGGGCATGCTGGGAACTGCACACCAACCAACAGCAGGACACCACTGTCAGCCATCTTGCCATTGCTCTCACACCCACACACACTGAACTCCCCACAAAAGCAAGTAAGTAGGGGAATGCTGGGAAGTGGGGTGGAGGCAATAGCATGATGGGAGTCATAGTCACAGACATAGCTCACCCCCACAACTGTCCCATCAACACCACCCTGAACCATGCTCACATCACAGGGAGTGGAAAACAACTGACAAGATGGCTGACACTGGCAACTGCTGTGGGGAGCACAAGGCCCCGCTGGCAACTGTGCAACAACCAACAGCAGGACACCACTGACTGACATCTTGAAAGACAACTTTCACTCCCTACAATGCAAGCACAGTCCATGGTGGGATAACTGACTGGCTCGGTGGGAAGGAGGGCCGGCTGTCAACCAAATACAACCAATGCAGACCATGTTCACACCCCAACAAATACATAGAAATGCCCAAATAATGCAGGACAATGTGCTACACCAATATCAACCCCTGACTGTGACAACTTAGGACAATGCAATGTACAGGCCCGCACCCAGAGGCACAGTCACAACTGTCAGGTGTGTCAACCATTGATGCCTGCAGAAACATAACATACATTGTGTGTGTCTCCCAAAAACAGGTGATGATGGGGACACAGCAGCAGACGCTGAGGAGTCCCAGTCCCAGGCTCACTGGTGTCGAACAGCCTCTGCCCTCCTCGGATGAAGAAGACCAACCTGGCACCTCCGGTGCAAGTCATCATGCAGCACCAGCAGGACCACCAGCTGCAGCACCAGCAGGACCACCAGCTGCACCCCCTGCACCCACCCCTCCAACGACTGTCACCACAAATACCATCCCTGCCGACATGGACAGAACAAGGAGGACCACCAGCACAGGGACCCTGGACCAACGTGGGGCCATGGACACCACCACCACCACCAACCCCCAAGGGGGACCAGGGTCATCTGTGCGTGCCACTGCACGCACTGCACATGTCGGCAGGGGTGGTGGGAGGGGTGGGAGACAGAGGTCGCTGCTTGCAGAGGTGTCTGGTGTGCATGATGACCCACAACTGGCACGCATAGCCGATGCGTACCAGTCCAGCACCAGAGAGCTCAGCCAGGTAGTGGGGCTCCTCAGGGACATCAAAGAGCAGCAGGCTGCCCATCATGCCCGCTTGGACTCACACATGTTCCGCGTGGAGTCCAAGTGTGACACACTGCAAGAGATGACGGCGGTGCATAGGGACATATTACAATGCCTCCGCCAGATGACCAGCAACCAGTCTACACCTCCCTGTGTGCCAACAACATCTGGTGCTGAAACAACTGCAACTGCCACAGGGAGGGAGGATGACTCAGGTGGAGAGTCCCCTGCACCGCAGCAGCCTGCACTTCAGGGGCCCCCCCAAAGAAGAGGGGTCGTCCGAGGAGGGGCAAGTGAGAGGTCGATGGCCATGTGCAACCCCCAGGAAGCCTGAACCTGTTCTGGATGATCACCTTTGTGCGCAAACTGTTCACCCTGTTGACGGCAACACAACTCCCACACATGACATGGGGAGTACAAGTTGGACCAATGTCTCAGACAACTGTGGCCCCGATACTGGGGATTTTGTCTACCAGGACTTTCAATTCATCTAGGAACTTCTGATTGCAATATAAATGTACAGCACTAACCATCCTATGCACTATTCACACAAATGTATCACAATAAACACACTAATACACCATACTTGCCTCTGTTGTGATTCCAACGTGGGTGCTGTCATGGGGATGATGAACTGCAAAATTACACTGTGTATGCAAACTGCAACAGCAAGTACAACACAGGCATGTGAGTAATGGCAACGTGACACATATGAGGGAGACACACCACCAGGGCTACACAACACATACACACCTAGGCCATCTGACTCATTGCCTACACTGATGTTGCCAGGAAAGACGGTGCAATGCACAGACACCACACCTATTCCCAGTTGTAGTCAAGTAGCCCACAGGTGCAGTAAGCAAATGGCAGTCAAATGTGTGACCACAGACAACGCACATCACAAAGTGAAGCACAGGTTTATTACACAGTTGCAACATGTCGTAACCACTACAGATGCAAGGTAATCCCACCTGGCAGCGGGCACACAGTCAAGAACTGTAGAAGGAAGGAAGTCCATGGGTGTGGCGCACATCACCTGTAGGGACACAACAGCTACCACCCTGGAAGTACAATCACGTCGTCGGTGGACACAGTTGACCAAACAAATCTGAAAGTACCCTGTGAAGGACAGAAATGACACACAGTCAAAAGCAATGGAGAACAGGACAGAACAGCAAAACTCATGCACAATACATGTTACAAGATACCCACCCAGAACCAAGTTAGCATGTCAACACTGTTGGGGAGTACAGACTACCTGTAAGCACACATCGCTACACACATCCAGTCAAGTAGCCCATGGACACACTCTAACAGCACCAGAGCACCACCTACACATATCATGCTAACTCACATCATTGACATGACACCTCAGGATACTCACATTCAGCTAAAGAAGTTGGTGATGAGCTGTGTGCGGACATCACCATCATCATCATCATCACTGGCATCGTGGTCCAGGCCAGGATCCTCCACAGGTGGCGGATGTTGGTCATTGTCATCCTGGATGAGAGGCAACTCCTTCCGCACTGCCAGGTTGTGGAGCATGCAGCAGACGATGATAATCTTGCACACCTTCGCTGGGGCATATGGGAGGGACCCTCCTGTCTTGTCCAGGCAGCGGAAGCGGCTCATCAGGAGACCAAATGTCCGCTCAATCACTCTCCTGGTCCGACCATGTGCCTCATTGTAGCGCATCTGGGCTGGTGTCACAGGGTTCCTGAGGGGTGTCAGCAACCACGGCATGTTGGGGTATCCCGAGTCACCTACGGACAGACAAGTGCACATTAGCTGACTTGGAAAAGTGGGCGGAATACTACAGATCAGATCACACACAATGGCACAAAGTCAGTACACACCGACAAGCCAGGCACGCAGCCAGACAAGGCAGGCAGGCATGTTCTGCATCTGTGCCATCATCCTGGGGATGCGACTACTCCTCATCACAAAGGCATCGTGTGCTGAACCAGGGAAACGGGCACACACGTGTGAGATGGTCATATCTGCAAGACACACCACCAGTGCATTGACCGAGTGGTAGTGTTTGCGGTTACGGTAGGCCTGTTCATGTGCCTGTGGTGGTACCATATTTTAGGGAAGCCAGTGGTTCAAATGTTGGCCACAAAGGGTCCGGAGCAAAAAGTGTGAACCCCAAAGGGGCACTAGGAATCTCAATTAAACTAGAACATTAATCATACTGGAAGCACAAAATTAGGGGAACATATTTCGTGTAAAATAGACAATTTATTATACACAAGTAAAACTTAGTACTCTAAATAACATTCAGGTGCTCACAAAAGTGAAAAAGGGGGCGTGATGTGACAAAGTGAAGGTGGATTAAAAAAACATAACATCGCATTGACAACAAGACAAATGGAACTCCACATAAAATGTAAACAATTGAAGGAGTTCCTGTTCTAAGGGTCGACGGCGTTTCGATCTTATAAACTCAAGATCATCTTCAGGACATACAGTGAGCAATCTGAAACTAAAGGGGAACAATGTATTGTTACAATATGTACCCTACAGTTGAACTAGTAGCAGTGAACAAGTGCTCCCAGTGATACTAATCATAATTATTAAACCTCCTAGATTGCGTGAGGTAAAGAGAAAACCATTTAAGGTGGTAAATGGAAAGGACCAATGAATGGTGGTGCGCGCAAGGCTCCTGATATTCAAGGATAGGGGGCGGGAAACGAAGTCGTAAGAACGGACAAGTCACAATTAAGAAGCGAAAAAGGAAGTCATGCACAAGAGTTTAATAAAGGCAGACTTACTCTTAATTGGTCAAGGAAGTAGACCCGGGTGAGGTCAAGGCGCGAGTCCTTCAGGCATACCTGGGGTGCCTCTAGAATGGGGCAGCTGCCTCAGTCTAAGGAAGCAAGGAATAAATAGAAAGCCAGAAAAAAATATATATACGTATATATATGGGAGTGGCGTAGGCAAACAATTAGGTAACTGCTACTCACTAATAGAGCCCCGAAGGATTTTCTGGTCTAGGTAGTCAATAGGCGAGCATGGAACCTTAGTTAAGAACTGTTCAAGAACGGCAATGCAGAACAGCACTGCAGTCAAGGCTGTAAATAAAGAAAAGAGGATAGTGAAGGGAGAAGGAAAAGGGAAGAAAGGGGCGCGAACGGGAGGAGGGGGAGGGCGCGGGGGGGAAAAGAGGGGGGGGAGGAAAGGAAAAGGAGGGGAAGGGAGGAAAGGAAAAGGGAGTGTGGTGGTACCAAAGCCACATGTGTCCCATCAATGGAGCCAATGACATGCGGCATCCTCCCCAGGGCATAGAAGTCACTCTTCACGTCAGTGAGTCGTTGCAGTCTAGGGAAATAGATGTACCGGTTCAGGTATAGCAACATTGCCTCCAAAACATCGCGGAGCACACGGCTGAACATGGTCTGTGACATCCCACCAGCAGTCGCCACAGTGTGTTGAAAGGTACCGGTGGCAAAGAAGTGTAGGGCTGCCATCACCTTCACCTTGGGGGTCAGCGCTGTAGGATACGGCCGGCCAGGCTGCAAATGTGGGGCCAACTGCACTGCCAAATCCTCAATCAGCTGCCTGGTGAAGCGGTACCGTCGGATGCTGTCCCGTTCCACCATTGTTGCCAGGTCTGGGAATGGTCTATGGACAGCAGGAGCCCTGCAGTGCAGAAGAGAAGAAAGCAAGATTGTCAGTCACCCCACATATGCGGCATTGAACACACTCAATATCACATCATACATCATTATGAGGCACAACTACATGAAGTGTGCAGTTCCGTAAGGACATGTATGGTACATACATGGCCAATATCTGTCATCACGGTTCAACAAGTGGCATCAATTAGTCCCAGGTTGGCCCATTGGATATCATGAGGCCGTGTCACAGTTCCCATCTCCTGCTGCCATGTTACAATCACCCCCCCACAGTGACATGTGAGGTCAGATGTGCCCCAGGCATCACAGCTCAACGACAGGTACATTCCCAGGGACCCTGTATTGCCACATGGACACTGGCATTACATGGAGTATCATGTATACACCACAGAAAAACAACCATGACCCCCACAGGTAGTGGTTCCACTTGCCTCTGCAGGACAGACATGGACGTCTGTGACACACACACGCACAACATCAAAGTCCATGCACAAACAACGTGGATGTGGAGACTGTCTCCCATTGTGCACATGAAATCAGAGACATTGTAAACACTACATGCACACAGACTGTGGAGGACCATCACTATTGTGCCACTGGGTCACCCTGGCTCAAACATACCGTCCCACATGGGACTCACAGGGTATGTGACATGACATACACATACACCACCGTGAAATGTGAGCATGGCACATGCTCAGATATGAACAGTTGCACATCACAGTGGTCATGTACACGTAACACTCCAGGATCCTGTCCCCATGAACATGTGCACAGCCTGGGGGTGGCTGCCCCCAGGTGACACCCACAGGACAACATGTACACCAACATACACACAATAGGAAATGCAGCCTTACATGCCTTAAGATACAGTTTGGACAGGCTGTGGTGTTGTAGGTGTGCCCCTCACTCCCTGGGAGCTATTTGTGGCTGGCATATGTTCATCTGAGACAGGCATGGTGACATATGCCAGTCACTTGTACAGGGATGCGTTGAACAGCAATGGACCGATCGGTGCACCCGGCCGGCCCATTGCATTCAATGTGTGCGGGTACGCGTTGTACCCCTGTGTTAAAGATTGCAGGAATCGCTGTTAGCATGAGCTGAAAGCCATTTTGTACTTGGCAGCCATTTTAGTTAGCCATGTGCTCGCCATGTGCTTTCTCCCTCTTCCAGAGTCTTGCACATGCTCAGAGGGGCCTAGCTGGTAGAATGCACCTGCTCCTAGTATAGAACTGTCAGGCTATTCTTACTGATGTAAGCAGTTTAGTCTCCCTCCCACTTTGTGGAGCAAGCAAATTTTGTATACCCATATTAGTCAATAAGCATGCTTGTATGTGCTAGGACCTCCCTTGATTTTATGCTGACTATATAACAAATGCATATATAAGGACCCTGTTCTCTGCACTCATTAGAATGCCTCCTACAGTGGCCTGCGGGTACCGTAAGACGCAATCTCCCTCATCTGAGGTTATTAAAACATGTTTTTTGATATTACAGCTTCCGTGCCAATCTTTTCTTTGTTGGTCTTAAGGACCAGATGTATCAGTGAACCCCTAAGAAGGTTTTTATTTCTACAAATGGCGCCCGAAAGTGGACCTCATCGGTGCAGCGGCTATCCAAGGGAGTGGTCTTGAAGGGAGACAGTAATCTACTGAGGAGTACAGGACAGGAATCTACTGAGGAGGTACCCTGCGCACGGAGATTGTTTGTCTTCCAGCCCAGTATATTTCTGGTCTTCCTGATCTGATCCTCCAAGTGTTTGCCGCTCCCGACTGAGAACTTCTTTGGCGTGAGTATTTTAAAACGACCGTTAGGTCACTCAGAACTTGGCAGTTGGAAGCTGGAGACTTTGGTAAGGTTGCTGAAGCAACACTTTTGTTTGGAATGACTTGGCCAAGATTTTGGTTTGTTTGTTTGTTTTGCTGCAGCAAATGAAGGCAGGTAATGAGGAGATTTTTCTCTAACTTTGAAAACTTGAACGGCACACATTGTGTTAAGTGTCACTTGGAGTATAATATTATATATGTTATAATATTCTTGACATGCCTGCTTCTAGCACACTTCGTAGAAAGTGTTGCTGTCTTGGAGGTACCGATATGGATTTAGGAAGTACTCAGCTGACTCCCCTCAGAGGGGATACCTAAATAGGTTTAGGTATAGTAAAAAGATATTTCTTCCTTGGTGACTAAGTACCCCATGGAACTAAATATGTACATAAAACGGATCCGGATCTGCGCACTTAGTAACATTCATAAGTGGTGATATGCAGAGCGCTTTTTGAGTGTTCTACCAGCCAAAACTGGCGAATTTGGTGTATTTTGGCTTCTTGACCATGGAACAGTCTTTTGGGCTACTTTTGAGAGCTCTTCTTGTAAATATGACTTACAATTAGTATTTACAAATAGTTTGGTCTTGCGTACAATTTGTAAGCTGTCTTAAAGTCCTAAGTGTTGATTTGTGGGTTAAATGTGTGTTTCAATGTCTATGTGGTTTGACATTGGTGATACTTGTGTGAGTAAATAGCGATTGCGCTCTTTGTGTAAGAATGGCTAGCTTTAAGCGCGCTGTGTTGTGTGTTCTGAGTGTATGACCCCCTTCTGTAAAATGTCTGGAATGAGCTCAATGAGTTTGTTTATATTTTTTTTGCTGTCATCATTCTGTTATGCAAACTGTCATTTAGTTACTTACATATTAAATAAAAATCCAGAAATGAATTATATAACATATGCTAAATAGCTGCATGTTACTATTAAATTGACAGAGTAAGACACTATACATGTGTGCAAATTGCCACAATGCTAAAGATAAAATTAGAATTCGTATTCAATAGGATTAAAATAGGCCTCATACAGAGGAAGAAAAACGAAATTGTGTGTTTTGTAATCAATAGACTAAAATACAACGTTACAGCATTTTCCTTAGATACATTGTATTAGACATTAAAAGGCATGCACATCATCTGAGTGAATTTGGTCGTTGCTGAACTAAATACACATTATAGAAAGATAGATTTGACTGCATTGAAATGCCTCAGTTTTTAAATAGACTGTGACATGCTTTTCTTTCAGCACCCGAGAAAAAAGCTTTCCAACAGCTGTGTTTAAACTGACTAACTGAAAAGAAGCTGTTTGACACAGCAAATGGGGATTTAACTCTGTCAGGGTATTTCAAATAATAAAGGGGTTTTTTCATGAGAAAGGCGTGAAAATTCGACGCCTGCTGACAAACAACAGCTGCATAAATAGCATATGGCTATTCCTGATCGCGGCCACAGACAGGAATGCTGAGTCAGCGAAATTTTAAGTCAGTGTAAAACTGGTATGAAGGCCTGCATTATTTTAAAAGTTTCAATAAAAACCAGTTTCATTATTTTGGATAACAGAGAACAAAATTGAAAGTAGGGATTTCCTTTCTTAATGCCTTTTTTCATAAGTACCTCTGTGGTTCTGATGTTAAATAATAACTGTCCTTTAAAAAGTGGCGCAGACTTTTCATGTTTCAAGTAAGGCTTCTGTGCTTAGGGTTATACATGAATGCATTTAAATATGATAGGCTACGAATGAAGCTTGCTTTTCAAATGTGGAATCATCAAAATGGTTGGTTTGATAAAAAAAAAAAAATTAATTATATGAAAAAAATATATTATTAAAAATAAATGCTTTAAATTCGTTTTTTCATCTTTATAAAGCCTAATCATCATACTGTGAATTCCTAGCATCAAAGTTGGATTTAAGCAGTGCTGTACCGTAATAGCAGGAACCTTAAATGTGACATGTCACTTTACCCAGCCGTACAAACCTCATTTTTATAAGGGTATACCTTATACATTTCTGATTTCCCATTCCTGGGCTATCTAGAGAACACTCTGGGGGTTCCTATTATGCAAAAATATTGTAGGATATTCATTTTTAAGTGCCCCTACCACCAAAGTCGAAATTGAGCAAAATTCACAATTTTACAAGCAGTTCTACCACTCAGGGCAGTTTTTAACCTGCTCTCAGGCTTCAATAAAGTATACATATGCAAATATAGAACAAACAGCTGACCTCTGTATTACTAGACTGCACACCACATACTGTACACAAATGAAAATAAGTATACAGAAACCAGCAGACGTTATTATCCTACCTTTAAATTATTGGCAAACGGACCGGACAGGACTGCCTTTCAGCCGTGATTCTCCAGAGTTGCTTTGCATTACAAAAACCGCATGGCAAGCCTTGCACAAAAAAATGACCAGCTGCTGAACGGGTCAAAGGTCGGAGTTCTGCATTTAGCAACTTAGCAGGGTGAAGGGTAAGGTTTGCTTGGCCACTTCGACCTCTGAAAAGTTTTTGAAAGACGAGATGACAGCGCAGAGAGAGGAATGAGAAGCTTTGCTTCCTATTTTTGGCAAACACACGTTTTGCGCAGTCATATGAAACGAAGGAAAAGCAGCCCTCAGTTGAGCATTGATCTGTCATGTATATAAAAATAATGGTTTTAGTTTAAAGAATACTGTGTAGGGGCTACGATAAGGAGGAAATGGATTTTAGTTTGCATTCATGCGCCCTCATGTTAATCTAGTACAATTGCTCAAGGAATTGGTACATTGGTTACTAACGCTTTCCACAGTACTCAATGTGCTTGTGTTAGGCTGAATCAGAGAATAGCCACTTTCTAAGATATCTCCTACAAGTTTGTTTGTGCCCAGTTGCTACAAATAGGGGTTGAAAGTGTTGACAGAAGTGAAACCTGTTTCAGGTTTTCCTACTGTCAAAATGGGGGAAGGAGGCTAGCTCCTCTACAAATTAAGGGTAGGCAAAATTATGTTTTCTCTCTTCTTTTTCTCACTCTTTCTTGAGTCTGTCTAAGCTGTCTAGGAAATGGCCATATGACAGTTATTGGCTATTCTGTAATACTGTTTTAAAATTGTTAGAATTAATAAAATGATGAAACATATAAGCTATGTTACTGCCCATCCTGTATGAAAGAATGAGTAGAACAGATTGATGTTCCCTTATTTGATCTTTAAGGGGAACTGTATAGTGGGGGTTTCTGTTCAAAAATCTCAGGTGGCAACACTATTATTGTTTATGTTATTCTCATGTTCTATACAGTTTTGCAAGGGCATTGCTAGTCTTTTATTAGCTAGTCTCTGTCAATAAGCTGACAGCCCTTATTAGAGCTGGAGATAGGGTTTTTTTCCTTTTGAAAATGATGTTGCATAGTCCGGATCGTGAAAAGTACAATGCAGGAAAGACGCCTATGTGATCCTTAGCAAACATTTTGAAGGAAAATATTGTTTTATAGGAGTTTGTTTGTCATAACATGTTCTGCTGGAGAAAATGTACCCACTATGTTGAAGTTTAGTTCTTTTTGCAATAAGAATCCCTGTTAAATTAGCAGTTTTAGATTTTCCTGCTGCGCCTATAACATGAGAGCATGGTCCTAAGCATAACATGTAAGAGAAATTATTTTACAAGTGTCTGCAGTCCTGTACAAGTAATGTAAAATCTATGAGTAAAAGTGTAGAACATTTCCTTTTTCTTGAGGGTTCTTCAGATTAGTAATATAGGAATACACCAATGTAAGTATTTGGAGTATGTCTGTATTGTTTTTCTCTTTTCCTCAGAATTTAGTAAATGAACACAGACTTCCTTGGCTGTTTGGGATTGGGTGATGTATTACTCTTGTCAGTTCACCAAAACGTTCCTTTTATACTTGCCAATAGGTCCAGGGTTTTCTACTCTCAGATAGATGAAGTGGTTCTTGGGTGCCTTGCTAATGTATGGGGCGCCCCAAGACTAAGGAAGTATTCTGTTGTTAGATTATTTCTGTGCCTTGTCTAAAGACCTCTTGTTCTGTCCACCAATAGATATTTGCTGCCTTACAACCATTGCCAGAGGGGCCCGGACATCAGATCCAGCCTGGGAGTCAGCACCAGTCCAGCTTGCAGTCAAAACAAAAGGAACCAGCACAGGTGTTGCTGGCAACTAGGACCTCAGTGAAGGCAGAAGCACTGGGACGTGAAGTGTGTACCCCTGCCACTGTCTTGGGCGAAAGACGGGGTTACAAATCAGGATGGAGAAATCTTTGTGTGGATCCAGTTTTTGATGCCCAGCTGAGAGAGTCACAGAACGACAAGGACGGCAAGGAGGCTTTTGCTTGAGGTGACCCCTTTGAAACAAGGGTTGCTTCAGGCCTTTGAGTCCTGGTCCCAAGTGAATGCAAGTCTACGCCTTTGTTTGTTGATCAAGGGATGCCTGAGCATATTGGCTACAATTTGTGGCCCCAACAAAAGAGCAGTGCGCCAGAGGTGCAATACAGGAGTTAGGGAAGGACTTGAGTTTAGGGTACAGGTGCTGTGCCCTTGGTGCCTGTTAGATTAAAGTGAAGAAAACTGGTGCACTGCCTGAGACACTGGACAGGATCATTGAGGGTATTTGCCCTGGGGGGGTGATTGCCCTATCCTGAAAGAAAGACTTTTCCTTCTCCGTGATTCTTGAGTTGCGAGTTGTGCAGCTCCACCGTGGGAACAACAAGAGCCTGCCTGTGAGGCTCAAACGGACACAGGGAGAAGACTCCCCTCTGGTTGGTTGTACTACAATTTCCCAAGGACTCTTTTTTTGTTAGTAATGTACCCCTTTGGTCGTCCCATTTTTGAGGAGGAGCAGCCCTTTGCGGCTCCTTGTCCTAATTCCAATGGCCTTGTGTGGTCCTCCTGGTCCCCTGGAGCCAGGATTGTTTTTGTAATAATATGTCTGACTGCATTAATATTTTTTTTAAGAGTAATGTTTATTCTGCACGAGAAAAGTTCATCTAAGCATGTTACTTTACTCTTTCCTTAAGTATATTAATTGATACTTTAGCCATCATAAAAAATACTGAGAAAGTCTATTGAAAATGTTTTTATTAGGTATGTGCTGTTGGCTATTCTGAAATTGAAATAGATAGTCACTGAAATACATCAGAGCCCTGAAACTTAGAATTAGACTAGATGGTTTTGGTATTTGCTTTCTGCTTAGGGTTGGAAAAATATTGAGATTTCTGTTTGAGATAATAGTCATTATTCTCTCTTGCTACCTGTATGACCCAATGCTCTGTTCCCTTTGTACTCCTGCTTATACCTTATATATACCTGCTTAATGAAATGTTTAGAATGTAAATGCCCACCTAGCATAGGATATTGATGAATTTATGAGAAGAAAATGTGCAAAATATTTTCTATGTCTCTACTAGATCATGGGAATGTCTTTAGCTCATGCTAAAAGGATCATCTGTTAAAGATTGCAGGAATCGCTGTTAGCATGAGCTGAAAGCCATTTTGTACTTGGCAGCCATTTTAGTTAGCCATGTGCTCGCCATGTGCTTTCTCCCTCTTCCAGAGTCTTGCACATGCTCAGAGGGGCCTAGCTGGTAGAATGCACCTGCTCCTAGTATAGAACTGTCAGGCTATTCTTACTGATGTAAGCAGTTTAGTCTCCCCTCCCACTTTGTGGAGCAAGCAAATTTTGTATACCCATATTAGTCAATAAGCATGCTTGTATGTGCTAGGACCTCCCCTTGATTTTATGCTGACTATATAACAAATGCATATATAAGGACCCTGTTCTCTGCACTCATTAGAATGCCTCCTACAGTGGCCTGCGGGTACCGTAAGACGCAATCTCCCTCATCTGAGGTTATTAAAACATGTTTTTTGATATTACAGCTTCCGTGCCAATCTTTTCTTTGTTGGTCTTAAGGACCAGATGTATCAGTGAACCCCTAAGAAGGTTTTTATTTCTACACCTGTACGCGTTGAACAGCAATGGACCGATCGGTGCACCCGGCCGGCCCATTGCATTCAATGTGTGCGGGTACGCGTTGTACCCCTGTACGCGTTGAACAGCAATGGACCGATCGGTGCACCCGGCTGGCCCATTGCATTCAATGTGTGCGGGTACGCGTTGTACCCCTGTACGCGTTGAACAGCAATGGACCGATCGGTGCACCCGGCCGGCCCATTGCATTCAATGTGTGCGGGTACGCGTTGAACAGCAATGGACCGATCGGTGCACCCGGCCGGGCCATTGCATTCAATGTGTGTGGGTACGCGTTGTACCCCTGTACGCGTTGAACAGCAATGGACCGATCGGTGCACCCGGCCGGCCCATTGCATTCAATGTGTGCGGGCACGCGTTGTACTCCTGTACGTGTTGAACAGCAATGGACCGATCGGTGCGCACTCCATTGTCAATGGCCTAGCCTGGCAACGGACGCGTTTTCAAAATTCGAACGAGTCGGTTGCTGTAAATTCAGTTGGTCACCCACAACAATGTTGCAAAATCATGTATGTCATGAAGTTGAAGATTTGAAGGATGCTGTGGGCGTGTATTGGTGCTGCTATTCCATGGATTGGCCAGATTCAGAAGATGCAAACGACTTGGACCTATCACTTTGGACACATGGGACAGTATCTGCCTCTGCAGCACACATATATTGCTGGCTGTTCCCCTGAGAGCTCACTTGCCTGCACTACATGCTCCAGGACGACATCTGCCACTGCACTGCTGCTGTCTCTGCCCCCTCTGGACCCTGCAATGGCACGTACTGTGGAGAGAGCCCCAGCCTTCAGCCTTGAGGAGAACCAGGCCCTGCTGGACAGCCTACTTCCACAGTACAGCAAGCTGTATGGGACACCAGGGGAGCAGGTCAGTGTTCTGCGCACTGCCTTTCTGAATGTGCATTTTGTCTAACTAGTATGGGTCCACCAGACAACCCAACAACCAGCAACAACCTGGTTTAGTGGTAAATCTGTCGGATATCAACCTAACTACCACACAAATAACAGTCTTAGAGAAAGGTCTGAGCTACGTACCAACTCCTACTCTGGACAAATTTAGACTCTGTAGCGAAGTCAATGAATTCATTAGGAAAATCAAACTTCAAGTTTTCTTCAAAGATAAACCTCCCACTAGTGATTTGGAAAGCGACACAGGTCTCCACAAGAAATCCAACTTTGTACCACCTTCAGTGAGCCTCCCTGTGGAACTGTTGGCCTTCGAAAAAGCTGTCATGAAGGAAGTATCTGAAATAGACCCTAGGTCTATAACAACCTACCATAATACAAGTAAAAAGGAACATGAGGCTATGTAACAGCTAGCCTTGGAGAAAAAAGTTACCATAAAACCAGCAGACAAAGGCGGCGCCATAGTTCTGCAGAATACCACGACGTACCGAGAAGTGTGCCTCAAACTATTGACAGACGCAAGAAACTATGTCAAAATAAAAGAAGACCCTACAGAACGCTTACGCGTGGAGATTGCCTATCTAGTGGAAGAATCTACTGCAAATGGTTGGATAACCAAAAAGAAGGAGATTTTTGGGAAAACAAAAACCCACGATCCCTTACTTTTATACTATCCCAAAGATTCATAAATCTATGGACAGTCCTCCTGGGAGACCAATAGTATCGGGCATAGGTTCAATTCTTGAACCCCTCTCAAAGTTTGCTGATGCTTTTTTAAGACCTATAGTACAGGGTACTAACACATACCTACAGGATACAAAAAGCTGTCCTATGCCTTTTACAAGATCTACCCTTTGACCCAGAAATCAATATCCTGATGGGACTTGATGTTGAAAGTTTATACACAAGTCTACCGCATAAGGAAACCCTGCAAATCCTTGAAGAAGTACTCTTCGAGAATTCCTGGATATACCACACACCAAGACACGTGGTCTTAGAATGCTGCCGTCTGGCCCTAACTGAGAACTACTTCAGATTTGAAGATACGTTGTACCGTCAAGTGCACGGAACTAGCATGGGAAGCACTTTCGCGCCGAGTGTGGCAGGTCTCTATGTCCACCACCTTGAGAAACAGAAGATCCTAAATCCTCACATCCGTACTTCAACAATTTAAAAGTATGGAGACGTTACATTGACGATGTTTTTGTGATTTGGGAAGGCAATGAGACCGAGGCCACCAGTTTCATTAATTGGTTGAACCTACAGGATCCATTTTTAAAGTTCACCAACACTATGAGCAGGTCCCAAGTGGTCTTTCTGGACCTTAACATCAAAGCGAACCAAGGTAGCCTGACCACAACCACGCATTTCAAACCGACTGCAAGAAATTGTCTTTTGATTTACGATAGTTTTCATCCCAAACAACTAAAAGACAATTTACCTTTCGGTCAATTTCTACGTCTAAGAAGAAATTGTACTGAGAAAACGGATTACTATACCCAAGCAAAGGATTTGGCGGAGAAATTGACAGCCAGGCAGTATCCTAAGCACCTCATATCAGCAGCCAAGAAAAGAGCGAGCAATAACAACAGAGATTCCCTCCTTGAACCCAGACTAAATAAAAACACACAAGAAAAGAGACCAATATGTATAACAACTTATAACATAGCATCTAACAAGGTGTCTAAAATAATCAAAAACACTGGCGGACACTGAACAGTGCCAACCTAGACATACCCAAACCAATGTTCAGTCACAGAAAAGGAAAAACCTTAAGAACTACTTTGTCCACACTCGTCCCAAGATTAATACCAAATCTGATGGACAAAGAATCCTACAAACTCTGCCTACAGGACATTACCCGTGTAATAACTGCAGCGTATGTCACCTCACGTCAGCAACTAAAAGAGTGACATTTAACAATCAAATGACATGGGAACTCCGCAGTTTCACTAATTGTAACACCACAGGTGTGGTATATCTGATTACCTGCACCTGTAATCTCCACTACGTAGGCATGACTACACGAAAAGTCAGTACTAGGATTGTGGAGCACCGTAGTAACATCAGGTGCAAGCGGGCGACAACAAAAATGTCAACCCATTTTATCGAAAAACAACATACACCTAACGACATGAGGTGGGTGGTCCTGGAACATATCAAATGTAATGACAATCTCGAACAGCGACTTCTAGAGAGAGAACAACGCTGGGTTTTAAATTATGTACAGACACTCAAGGCTTGAATGATAATATTCCGTGGGGTCAGTTCTCTAAATAACAGTCTCCTCTGACATTACATCTAAGGGGTATGTTTTTTGAAAGAATACCAGTCACCCTGCAATTAGAAAAGTCATCTGATCAAATTCCCTCTTAACCAGAGGTCAAGCTATCAATCTCCTCTGGCATTACATCTATTGGGAAACTCCTGAGCAAATACCAATCACCCTATATATGACACGCTAAGAGTCAATCGATCAGTTGCAATTACTCTCTGTTCATAATCAAACACTTTTTCAGGGAGTGAAAATACAGCATTCATCTGTATGTTTGTTTTATATGAGTACGTCTTAATCACCTTAGTGATTCAACAATAGGCACTCGTATTAGACCTCTTTTGTATATCATTGTGAGGCTCATTGTATGTATTTGTTTGTCTTCCTTGTTTAGCCTCTAATCACCTTATACTCTTATCATTAGGCACTAACGAGTATTTTACCTTCCCATAATGATAGGAACTCGTATTAGACCTCTTTTGTATATCATTGTGAGGCACATTGTATGTATTTGTTCATCACCTTTGTATTGCCTCTAATCACCTTATACCCTTCCCAATAGGCACTAACGAGTATTTTACCTTCCCAAAATGGCAGCCACATTGAGCCATAGAAGGCGGCCATTTTGTTCTTTAGTTTCCGCTCTAGTCTCCTAAACATGAATCGGCGGGAAAACACCCTTTAAAAACAAGCAGTAGGGACTCACTTGTTAATATGCGGTCGGGAGGGAAGCAGGCAACAGCCGGAGCAGTTTTCATTCTCAAGTAAGTTATTCTCTCCACAGCACCGGACTGGGCAGACAGCAGGGCCTCTCACAGTGCAACTCATCCCCCTCTTTTTTTGCTACAAAGCTTTCATTATCGCTTTGTTTTTCCTTTCTCCTACAGTGGCGATGATCTCTCCAGCCCTTCTCAGACCATGAAGCACATTGTTGCTCCATAATTAGTATGTGTTTTATTATGTCACTGTATTTTCTTTGTCATATTGTTTTGTCTGTGTATATTAGTATGTTTTTCTAGGTTTATGCTCTTTCATTTCATTCTATTTCCTGGCAAATAAGCATTCACCTAATTGCCTGGCATGTCTCAGATTACTGACAATCTACTCACCAAGGGTAATGTCATGTGGTATTCCTTTTTGGTTTTTAGTTTTTTGTGTTTAAACTAAGCTGGCCCTATAGTATAATATGACTATTGAGATGCCGATAGCTCTCATAACCACACAAGGATCTTATGGGAGAGCTCTTAACAACACACACCAGCAGTGAGTGTCTGATTATATGTAGTTAATGTGCAGCATGGCGTTTTCACTTACCTACATAGCATGAAGTAGGTCTCGTATGCCGTTTTCTGTTTTAGATTCAAATGATCAGTATCAACATGGTTTCAATAACTACCTATACAGTACATAGACTGTACTTGATAATGTTTTTTATCCTTTCTCTATTACAGATACTATGTGATCAAAGTACTGTATGTATTAAATCTTGCCTGCTAGTATTTTGCAGCATTTTTTCCTATCCTTAGGTCACTTTGGAGTGGTACTAAACAGGGCTGGACCCTGTTTGTCCTGAAGAAGAGCACTGGGGTAGCTCGAAACTAGTTGACGTTCACTAGGGACCCCTGACTAATTAAAAACAAACACCCCAGTGACCAACCCCGTTTTTAATATATCGGCTAGGAGCCTGAATAAATTCTTTTTGCCCACTAGCTAGATATTTTTAGTCTCACCCATTCCACCCCCATCACTGCACCACACATAGTCACTCACAAGTAGTGCTCCTACGTAGTGTCGCAAGTCGTAGCACGCCTCAGCCCGTAGCGGGTTGGGATGGCCCCTATGATGAAGCATGTCACCATGGGAAACCATGGTGAGTGAGGGGACTCAATAAAGGAAATTTTTCCTTTACTAACTATTTTTTCTGAATCTTATATTAGTAAATTTAATTTTCTGAAAAAACTGGCTAGGTTTCCATAACCGAGATTTCGGTGTTTTGTAATTCTTGTTCCCCTGAGAGCTCACTTGCCTGCACTACATGCTCCAGGACGACATCTGCCACTGCACTGCTGCTGTCTCTGCCCCCTCTGGACCCTGCAATGGCACGTACTGTGGAGAGAGCCCCAGCCTTCAGCCTTGAGGAGAACCAGGCCCTGCTGGACAGCCTACTTCCACAGTACAGCAAGCTGTATGGGACACCAGGGGAGCAGGTCAGTGTTCTGCGCACTGCCTTTCTGAATGTGCATTTTGTCTAACTAGCAAGGCTGAAAGTCTGCACGCCACTGGCTAGCAGGCTCACTGAGTAGTTGTCACCCCCCATAGTGTGTAGTGACATGCACTGGACAGGTATGGTGCAGTGGCAGTGCATTTGAACAAGGTTTTACTTCCCATGCAATGATACCATGTAGTGACTTCTGGCAAACTGTCCATGGGCAGCGTTGCACTGCCTGTGTACATCATGTGCCCCTGTGATTGAGACATGTACATACAACTGTGTCATGCACGGATATGTTGCATGTGTAGTAATGGCCTTTTCACTTTGTCATCCTCACAGGTTAATGCCCATCGGAAGCAGGAGATCTGGAAGGACATCGTCCGGGCTGTCCGGTCTGTGGGGGTCTACAAGCGCCGGATCCGCAACTGCCAGAAGAGGTGGCAGGACCTTCGGGGCTGGACCCGGAGGATTGCACGGGTCCAGCTGAAGCTGTCGCCTCCTCGCAGGAGGGGCAGAACACGGACCCTGACCCCCACATGCTCCAGATCCTGGCGGTGGTGTTTCCAGACCTGGATGGGCAGCTGAAGGCCAGACAGCAGCAAGGAGGGGGTGAGTCAAAGACTGCACTGTGAACTCTGTATTACATGCTATGTGCCCTCCTCTGGCCTGGTTAAACTGCCAAAGTACAGCAGTCATGTTGTCCAGGAGCCATGTCCCTCTATTGTGCACTGCCCACTCCTCATCTGATACCCAGGTGTGGCCCTTACAGTCAGGGAATTGTGTCACTTGGGACTGTGTCCTTGCAGTTTGCTTCACTCAAGGTGGGGGACAGCATCTGTTTCCCTAACTCTGTTGTGGGCATCATGGGTGGGTCCATTGTTCACACAATGCCTGTGTTCGGACATGTAATCTGTGTGTTGCTTTGATATGCGGTCCACTTGCTGAGCTGAGCCACCACATGTGCCTGGGGTATCTGGCACACACCCATGCAGCGGGTGGGAACAATGTTTGGGCCCCAGGAGTGTGCAGATTACGTGTGTCACACATACATAGCCAGCTATCCACTGTCCAGGGCTCATCCCTCATTCATGTGGGGCAGGACAGTCATGCCTACTCCAGCCCATCCAATACACCTGTACTCCCACTCCCGTGTATCAGCTGACACGTTGTGTGCAGTGATTTGACCCCTCAGGTGTCTGCCTCTGTGTCAGTGTGCTGTGGATTTGTTGCCAGGACTGCTGGGGTGTTTCTCGGTTGGGGCTCAGCATTCCACTGGAGATGTGACCATAGGAGATGATACTTGTGTGTCACATAGGTGTTTGATCAGCTGCCCGTGCAGACTGGGGTATGCGAATGTGAAGTTCAGGCAGCTGTTTCCCATTCACAGCAGATTGTGAGGGGCTCAGGTTCAGAGGGTAGTGTCACAGGTCTCCCATATGTCCAATCGGTATGACCTGGACAGATGAGGGTTCAGATGATGTGTTGTGTGGGGGATGTACATGTGCACTTGTGCAGCTCCAGGACTTGCATTCCCCATGACCTACTATTGTGACACAGTGCAGAGTGTTGTTGTCTGGCTGCCAAGTCATACATCACTGAGACAGTGATGTATGACTTAGCAGTCATGCCTCTGCCATGGCATGTGTCTACTTATTGGTGATCCTGCAGGGGAGTGACATGTGCTACATGCATACCATTGTGGCGATGGCTATCAGGACATGGGTGCATCATGGTGTCTGTCGCTGGTATGCATCACATGCATTTCCTATTTGACTCTGGGCATCCCTTTCATCCGGAAACCTGTACTGACTCAGTGGCAAGAGTTGTGATGTGTGCATGTCCACATGCTACACCGTGTTCTCTGCACTGTCCAACTACTGTGTAGGTGGTGCATGTGTCCACACTGGGGTATTGCTATCCAACAGACACCAGACAGATGGGTGCAAGGCCATTTGGGATGTGAGTGCCATGGTTGGCATCAGACTGACAATTGGCTTCTCCTGTTCAGTTAGGGCACTTTTAGCAATGTTCAACTAATGATGCCAGGGCTTGCTCTGTAATGTGCTGTGCTCACAGTGGTGTGTGCGTTCGGTGCAGGTGACTGATGTCTGTCTGTTTCCCCATTGATTGAAGATACATCCACGGCCACAGAAGGGGACAGCTCCACGGACCAGGAGGACCCGGAGAGCCATACTGGGTCAGCAGCCGAGGAGTGGTCGGAGGGACCCAGTGGCACGGAGGGCGAGGGGAGCCACACCGAGGAGTCCTCAGCAGCATCCACCTCAGCTGAGGACCACAGCGGCTCAGAGGATGACTCCCTTATGGAGGCGGGTGTCAGCAGCCACCATACCCCAGCTAGTGTTGCTGTCCCCGCCACCACCAGCACCACCACCGCCCTCCCATCGGCTCCCATTCCCCAGGTCCGTGGAGGCTCCCATGTTCGGGAGCGTGTCTCCTTCGGGCCAGGCACCGCACCCCCTGCCCCTGTGTCCCCTGCTGCCCTGAGTGAGGAGTCTGTGTACCTCCTTCGCCAGCTCCATGTAGGGCAGACAGCCATGCTGAGTGTCCTCCATGCACACACCGCTCTGTTGACTCAGCTGGTGTCGTTCATGGAGGGCATCTCATCGTGCATGTCTGACCTACAGAGGGGCAATAGGTCCATGGACTCCTCCCTGACGGCAGCAGTGTCCCTCCTCAGACAGTCCCTCACCCCTCCTGCCTCTGCTCCATCCACACTCCCCAGCACCTTACCCGTCCCAAGCACACACACACCGGCACAGGCACACACCAGCACACACACGTCCAGCACACAGACACACACGCCACAAACAAAACGCACACGCACGCACAGTCAGGGGACTGAAACCAGACTCACAGGGGATGGGGCCCTGGAACACACACATGCATCCACAAGCACTGCGCAGTCCTCAGTTGCCTCTCCCTCCAAAGCACCCTCCCTTGCCTCACCTGCAACCCCAAAGTCACAGCGGCTCTTCCTCTGTGACCTCGGCCTCATCCCCTACGATCCAGCTGCTCCAGCATCCAGGGGGAAGAGGAAGCCCACCCACACGGAGCAGAGTGCCCCTCGCCCCGGACAGCCTCCCCAGGCGCAGACAGACTGAGGCCCCCACCCGCAAGTCCCCCGGAGTCGTAAGAGCAAGACCCCGCCGCCGCCCTGCAGTTCAGGCACCAGGTCTCCTTCCTCCATCCCTCAGGCCCCCACTCCACAGGTGCCCCCACCACACCCTGCCCCAGGTTCCCCACCCACAGATATACCATCCCCAAGAGGATCAGGCCTTCTCCCCCTGCCACTTGCTCACCCGGCACCTCACCCCCGCTGCGCTTGTCTGTGCCACTGATGTGGTGAGGGTGTCCTCCCCTCTGTCCAGCCCACCTTGCCTGTTCCCCATTCTCCTCCCCTGGAGGTAGGCACTGCAGTGGAGTCCACTACCACCCTGTCTGACTTGGGCACTGCAGTGGCGGACCTGTCCACTCCATCTGCACGGTCCACTGCAGTCGTGCCAGCACACACACCATCTGAGCCATGCCCCCAGTTGTGCCGGCACACACCATGTCAGACACCTCCACTGCAGTTGTCAGTGGCTCTCCAGCACCCACCACCCCTTCCCTGCCTCCTCCTGGTGATCCCTGATCCTGTCCCTGCGGTGCCTGTCCTGCCCCCCGGTTGCCCCTCCTAGTGGATTGTCCCTGGTTTTGTGCAGTGCAGGCATGCGTAGGGTGACATCTGCCACTGTCACCCTGTATTGACTTACTTGATGGACTGGCCATTGGCCTTTGTTGGAGCATTACTGTTCTCTGAGTTTTTGGACACACATATGCTGAATAAAGCAACTTTCTGTTCTCTAATGCTATTACTTCTGATGTACATGATGTTGATGATGCTGACCATGCCCTTGCAGCAGGGATGATGATCTTTGGTCTCATGAAAATGAAGTGTCACTGGGCAGGGCCCCATGTGGTCCAGAGGGACAGTGTCCTATCCTGTGGTGTATCCATGTCATCCTTAACAGCATCTGTGGGTGTCATGTTTACAATATTTGGCAATGGAATTTCCTAGTTACATTAGCAATGTCACATCTGTGGCTTCCATCCCTGCACATCTGTAGTGCTTGCCATTGTTCAATTCGTCTACTTCCCTGACCGTGTGGCCATCTCCAGTGGACATGCAGGTTTGGGCATCAATGGGGAAGGACTCATCTGTGTTGTCAGTGCAACTTGCTGTACATGTGTGTTGGATCTGTGCTGATGATTTCGTTGACACTCCCATGACCAGGCTGATGTGATGGGAGCCTTGATTTGGTGCTAATTGTTTACTGTGTGACAAAGTGTTGTGCTGACATGATGGAGCCCTACTGATGCGACATATGGCACAGCTTTCCTCACACAGGAGTGGAGTCCCCTCATGGCAGTGTGTGCTCCTGTGACATTGCCTGCGCCCAAGGAGTGTGTTGTATGAGCATGTCTGTGTGTTCACTTCCATTTTGCTATGCGTGCTGGGATCCCTAGTGATGTTCCTGTTTGTGATGCTTGCTGAGTTGAGCTATGTTCCCCCAAAGTCTTCTCCCTGGGTTCTCTGTGATGTGGGTGCATGGCACATTACTGGTCATCAGGGTGTCACCCATAGGTGTGTTTGCTGTCAGGGCTGAGTTTGTGGGCAGGCGCTGATGGGTCACAGTTAGGATTCCCCTTAGCACTTGTTGTTTACTCCTGTATTGTGATTTCCGGTTTGTGTTAGCTTTCATTGTTTGTGACACGTTGTGTGTGTGACTGCTGGCACTCCTCAGGGTCAGGGCTGCAATGTTGGTAGTTGTCCATGTGTGTTCTTTGTGGGTGACCTTGGCTTCTTCATTGGTGTGTGACTGTGGCTGGGATCCCATTGGTTGGTGTGGTGTTGCCGTCATGTCCATGTACAGCGTAGTGTGCAGTGTGTCAGACATTTAGGAGTCTTGTTGAGTGGCCATGTGTGCTGTGTTTCTGCACCTTGCTTCCCACCCACCCCCCTGGGATTGTCATGGGTGCATGCACAATGTCACCTGTGCATGTGCGCTTCACTGCAGCACATTGTTGGTGGTCGAGGTGTGTGTTGTTGAGTAAGTGCAGATGAGAGTTGTTGCCCGGCAAGCCCCTGCCTCCATGTTGGCCTTGGCTCACTGGCCATGCTGATTGATTTGTGCTTGTGTGGGTGTGCTGGTAATTCTTTGCTCAGGATACATGACTGTGGTTCACAGTGTGAACGACATCTGGCTTTGTCATCACAGTGGTATTGTAATGCAGCCCAGGGTCACCACATTGTGTGGGCCCTGGGGGTGGTGCTGTGGTGCCTCGGTGTCTTACTGTGTGGGTTGCTGTTCCTACATGCTTGTGTGACATGTGTGATTTGTGCTCCCTCTCATCTGACAATGCCTGATTGCCCACATAGGGGAATTGGATCCCTGAGTTACCTTTGTGTGGCACTGTATGCACATCTGTGTGTTTGGTCTTCAGGCCTCCTCATGTGTTGTGTGGTTGTCTGGGGACACTGGTCCCCCCCCTCACCTGTTGTGTTTGATGTGCAGTGTGTGTCTGCCTGTTTGTGTTTGTGCATCAGCGCCACTGCATTGGCATATTTATGGTGTGCCATTATCTGTATGTTGTTTGGTGTGTTTGCCCTGCTGTCCCTGGGACTCCTAGGTCATCAGTCAGCACAATGATCATTGTTTATGTGTCCCATTGCTGCCATGGTATGGTATCTGTTCACCTGCCATCTGCAGTCTACACAGGGTATCTGCATTGGTGTGTCCATTGGTGCAAATATGTGGGTCTGCATTGTGATGGTCACTTCTGTCATTGTGTCATTGATGTATGTTGACGGTGTCAGACACCATGGGTGATGTTTGTATGCAGCTGGCCAGAGGTATGTCTTATTTGCACTGCACTGTTTGCCTCCCCAAATCTATGTTGCAATGGGACACCTGCACTACTTTGCCACAGTTGTGTTTGTTGTTCTGTGACCAGGATTTGTCCATGCAGTTTGCCAGTTGCAGCTTCTACTTTGTTCACACTTACATTTTGGTCACTGTGATGATGGGGGTTTGGACCCCATTGCCACAATGGTCAAGATGTGCTTCAGCTCAGGACCCCACACTTACATTTTGGTCACTGTGATGATGGGGGTTTGGACCCCATTGCCACAATGGTCAAGATGTGCTTCAGCTCAGGACCCCACACTTACATTTTGGTCACTGTGATGATGGGGGTTTGGACCCCATTGCCACAATGGTCAAGATGTGCTTCAGCTCAGGACCCCACACTTACATTTTGGTCACTGTGATGATGGGGGTTTGGACCCCATTGCCACAATGGTCATGGCCTGCTTGCATTGTGGGGGCCACACACATTTATGTGTGGCACATGTGATAGGGTGTCACAGTGTATGTTGATGATCATGTTCTGTGTCGTAGGCATTTGACACAGTCTACACACGCTTGTCATGGTGTTGGGGGATGTCTTAATGTTGCATTCTTTATGTTGGTGTGTGCTTGTTGCGACATGTATTAGCCATCCTGTGAGTGGAGATGTTGTTAGTGGTAGGCATCCAGCCCCCTGGCTAAGGGTGGTAGTAGTGGTAGGCATCCAGCCCCCCTGGGTAAGGGTGGTAGTAGTGGTAGGCATCCAGCCCCCTGGGTAAGGGTGGTAGTAGTGGTAGGCATCCAGCCCCCTGGGTAAGGGTGGTAGTAGTGGTGGGCATCCAGCCCCCTGGGTAAGGGTGGTAGTAGTGGTGGGCATCTGGAACCCCCATGGCTAAGGGTGGTAGTAGTGGTAGGCATCCAGCCCCCTGGCTAAGGGTGGTAGTAGTGGTAGGCATCCAGCCCCCCTGGGTAAGGGTGGTAGTAGTGGTAGGCATCCAGCCCCCATGGCTAAGGGTGGTAGTAGTGGTAGGCATCCAGCCCCCCCTGGGTAAGGGTGGTAGTAGTGGTAGGCATCCAGCCCCCCATGGCTAAGGGTGGTAGTAGTGGTAGGCATCCAGCCCCCCCTGGGTAAGGGTGGTAGTGGTGGTGGGCATCTGGCACCCCCATGGCTAAGGGTGGTAGTAGTGGTAGGCATCCATCCCCACCTGGGTAAGGGTGGTAGTAGTGGTGGGCATCCAGCCCCCATGGCTAAGGGTGGTAGTAGTGGTAGGCATCGAGCCCCCCTGGGTAAGGGTGGTAGTAGTGGTAGGCATCCAGCCCCCCCTGGGTAAGGGTGGTAGTAGTGGTAGGCATCTGGCACCCCCCTGGCTAAGGGTGGTAGTAGTGGTAGGCAACCAGCCCCCCCTGGGTAAGGGTGGTAGTAGTGGTAGGCATATGGCACCCCCATGGCTAAGGGTGGTAGTAGTGGTAGGCATCCAGCCCCCCCTGGGTAAGGGTGGTAGTAGTGGTAGGCATCCAGCCCCCCCTGGGTACGGGTGGTAGTAGTGGTAGGCATCTGGCACCCCCATGGCTAAGGGTGGTAGTAGTGGTAGGCATCCAGCCCCCCCTGGGTAAGGGTGGTAGTAGTGGTAGGCATATGGCACCCCCATGGCTAAGGGTGGTAGTAGTGGTAGGCATCCAGCCCCCCCTGGGTAAGGGTGGTAGTAGTGGTAGGCATCCAGCCCCCCCTGGGTAAGGGTGGTAGTGGTGGTGGGCATCTGGCACCCCCATGGCTAAGGGTGGTAGTAGTGGTAGGCATCCAGCCCCCCCTGGGTAAGGGTGGTAGTAGTGGTAGGCATCCAGCCCCCCCTGGGTAAGGGTGGTAGTAGTGGTGGGCATCCAGCCCCCATGGCTAAGGGTGGTAGTAGTGGTAGGCATCCAGCCCCCCTGGGTAAGGGTGGTAGTAGTGGTAGGCATCCAGCCCCCTGGGTAAGGGTGGTAGTAGTGGTGGGCATCTGGCACCCCCATGGCTAAGGTTGGTAGTAGTGGTAGGCATCCAGCCCCCTGGCTAAGGGTGGTAGTAGTGGTAGGCATCCAGCCCCCCTGGGTAGGGGTGGTAGTGGTGGTGCGCATCCAGGCCCCTGTGTGCATATGTGGCATTGGTGATGGGCATCCCGCCCCTATGGTGCTGCTGTTGCTGGTGTAAGTAAATTCTGCATCCCTCTGTGTGTGTGTGATGTGTCGTGTACGTGTTGTATGTTTTTGTGGTTGGTGTCTGACTTACCTTCTGCGCCGTACGCGTCCGTGCCTGTTCCGGTAGTAAATGTAGAATATTGGTAGGATCGGAACGAAGGGATTCATGGTCGTTGCTTCGCCTCGTCCTCGTCGCTGGCGTGTTCGCCTCGTAGCCGTGGATCGTGTTGTGGCGCGAATCGGAGCTTATGTGCGCCTCTCCCGGAAGTTTGACGTGCCGGACGTAGCGACGGGTTCGGCGCGTACGGAAAGCGCATCGTACTTGTCCGGCCGGACGGGGCTGCATTTTCCCTTCCGTGCGACTCGATTCGGCGTTTCCGGATTCGCCTCGGTCGGAGAACAGGACCTGGATTGGGTGAGTACGACTCGGCCGGATTCTATGCTGTTGTGCGCATCGTACTTGCTCGTTAGGAATAATGTGCGGATCGGTCGGGAAACAGGCATTCGCATGGCTTTTTTCCCGACCGAATGGTATTGGGTGCGCCTCCGACCGAGATCGGAATCGGCCCCACTGTTTCTAATATCCTGTACTGTTGTTTATAGAGGAAATCCCATATCTTATCATCGCTAACTACACAGACTTCCAGGAGTTCACAAGGGAGGTTCAGGTAACTATTGAGGGTAAAAAACATATGCAGTATTAGGGGAAGAATAGAGTAGAAGAACGAATCACAAACTTGTTGTTTTTTTCCTTTTCAGGTCTCCCTCCCCGCAGTTCCTTCCCTAACACCCTTTCCCTCACCTGGCCACACGAATAATCTGCTCCATAACGGCTTTCAGACTTGGGAGTGCCTGGAGGTGGAATATTCTGGCAGCGAGCAAGTTCTGAGGAAATCGTGGTAAAACAGAAAGTGAGTTGTACCCAGAGACTGTTGGCCCAGAAGAGGAGAGATTCTGAGAAGTTGCCTGGCAACCGGATGAGTACCACCAACTGTTCCCGAAAGCTCTGAACAGTCTGATCAAAATGATACCGATGATGAGCAAACTGCTGTGAGGAGATCGAAAAGAGCAAGAGTAACCAGTCGAAAGTACTCAACTCCTGAATGGACTTATTTGGCAGCAAATTAATGGGAACTTGAGTTTATTAACCATTGCATCAACAATAAGAATCCACCTGAACCTCCTTGAATCGAACTTGGTGCTTGATTTGAATTTTTAACCTTGGTATACCAATTGAAGGACTAACGTAATTTTTCTTGAATATACTCACCAACGAAGCTGATATGAGAATCTTTCCACATTGAAACTGTTGCACTGTGCCTTGAAATTGTTGTGTTAAACTTTGCTAAACCACTGCTGCTATATTTTTGACTTATTTCTTAGTTAAACGATCTGAATTTTGAGAATCCATGGGGTCCAACACTGGAATCATTCCTAGATGCAAATGTGAATATACTGGAATCTTTTCTATTATTTCTCTGATTTGACTTGTTTTGCTTATTATTGTAAATTTACCACACTATGGGGGTCATTACGATGACGGGCGGACACAGTCCGCCCGCCACCGTAGCTGTGAATGGGACCGTCCGCCATAGGAGCAGCGGTCCCGCCGCGAGTATTAGGATGCCACCGCCACGGTGGCGGTGGCATCCCCTATTCCCAACATTGTGGCAGGCGGTGTTCACAGCACCGCCCGCCACAATGCTGGGAATGCACGTTGTGCATTGGCATGCACAAGGTGACAGGCACCGTGCGGTGACTGCCACCTTGTCCATGCCAATGCAGGGTGGTACCATAGGTACCCCCCATGTGCACCCCCCACCCCCCAACACTCTGGGGGCCCGACTCGGGCCCCCAATAGTGAAGACCGTATGCCTTTCCATGGCGGCGTTGCCGCCATGGAAAGGCTGCTCTCCGCAACCATCCTAATATGGATGGCGTTGTCTTGCAGACACCGCCACCATATTAGTGCCCTTTTCTGCCCGGTCACCTGTGTGACCGGCGGAAAACCGGCGGACGGTCTTTCCGTCCGCTGGGCTCTCCCCCACCATCGTAATGTGGCGGGGGGGAAATGGCATGCGGGCGGAGGGAAATGGCGGGCAGATCACCACCGCCATACGGGCGGTGGTGATCCGCCCGTCATCGTAATGACCCCCTATGTTCCTGCAAAAGATTCAAAACTTACAATATCTTCTGAAACTGCAAGATTAATGACACTGATCCTATTACTGTGACTGCTAAAATTTTACATCCGGATGTTACAACTGGTTTGTCAGCAAATGTATATACTAGATTACATCGGTTGTTGAGGGCATAACCTATCATAACTTACCACTGACAGATGGAATTTCATGTAGTATATTAACTGGCTTATTCCATGGTATGGATCAGTTACAGTATTATTCCTCTAATCAAGATCGGATCTTTTCTGAACTTCTGCTGTTAAAACACTTAAATCCACATTCTGAAGCTTCAAATGCTAAAAAAAATGGATTACATGTTTAGACTGACTTGATCTTTGGATATGGCTTATGCACTTTGAAATAACCTAACATGTACATTAGTGAGAGCTGAAAAGAATTTTATAAATCTAGTGGAAAGTAGACAAGATAATATAACAATAAATACTAATACATTGCCTTCTGATAGAAGAAAATAAAATACTAGGATGGGCTTTTTTAGCTTTAGTCTTGCAACATAAAGGTAAACTTTGTATATAAAGAAAGAGATCAAATATCAACAAGATTTCTTTAGGTTCTATTGAATATGAACATACTTTTGAAATATATGAGAACTAGGGAAGATATTTAGTGGGTGTAGATCCCATATTTCCTGGAGTGCATTATATATGTGGAAAGAATGCTTTTCATAAATTACCGAGAGGCTGGGATGGAAGTTGTAATATGGAAATAGTTTTTCCCAAAATTTAGCATGTTTTTAAAGATCTTGAAGGAGAAAGCAAAGATGAGAATCGTAGAATGAAGGGAAGTGTGAGTGCAAGTGAAGTAGTGGTGATATTTTTTGAGTTCTAATAACTTCAGTAGGATTAGCGTTAAATTCACATAAAATTAGACAACTTTCTACTATAGTTGATAAATTAGTCACAAGTACAGTTGGGGGATTTTCTGATGTAGATGTAGAAATGATTTCAATAAGATCAATGGTGATTCAAAATCGACTTGCTCTTGTTATCCTTCTTGCGAAGGAGTGCGGAGTTTGTCGGTTGTTAAAGGTCCATGGTTGTTGCATCTACATACCAGACAAAAGCAGAGACTTAAAGAGATACATCAAACATATTACTGACTTAAATAAGGACTTGAAAGATTTGAAAGCAGGTGGTGCCTGGGAAATGATAGATAAGGGATTATCAACTGTTAGCAACTGGTTAGGTCACTTAGGGAATGGATTAGTGATTCCCATCTTGAGACCTTTAGTGGCAATCTCTTTGTGCATAATGCTGATAATATTATTTATCACATTTTGCAGATACAGAAAGGGAAAATGAGGAGCGAAAAGAACGAGAACTGATCTTGAAAAAGAGGATGAACATTGAAGATATTATGACAAAATGAAAACTTTAGAAGAGAGCAAGAGAGTATGATTAAAGACAACCAATCCATAATCCTTTATGAGTTCTGATGTGGTAGATATTGTGATGGCTTGAGTCCGCATCTGAGGAGGGCTTCATGAAGCGAAATATTTAAAAAAAAATGTACACTACACATTTAGCAATTTAGACACAGAAACCTAAACGTGCTCATTGCTCGTGTTAAATAAAGTGACAATAGAGACAAGTGAAGTAATAGCACCGCAAACGCATGCCTGAAAGTCTTAGAATAAGAGAAATCATTACTAAATGGTCATGATGCTTAATAACAGGTTTTTCTTTAACAAACTATGTATAAGATGATGTTTCATTATTTGTTTACTGATGAGACTAATGATCTAATAATGTGGTTAAGCATTTCTATTGCCTTTCATTGAAACGTATTATGAACAGAATAGGGTGCAAAAATGTGATAAAAGTAGTTAGGAAGTTTCAATTTATAAATGTGACAGTAGAGACTGTAACGAATACAGAAATTAAGAACCGATTTTAGTAAAATGACTTGTAAGAATAAAAATTGCATGTATGGATATTAAAAAATTGTGGTAATAGGCCATAATTAACTTTAATCAATTTCGTGTAATAATAAATTGGTGAAGTATTACTAATTTTCTCTTACTTTTAAATATTTGACTTAACTGTAATATATTTGATTCTAATTGAATTTTTTTCATTGAAAGCTGACATATGTATTTTAAGGACTTTAAACATGTCCTTTCCTAAGCTGCATTTTTCCTTAGCCAAATACAATGGACCTTTTGCATTTTTGCAAATGTTGCTTTATTTGTTCTTTACAAAACACTTCTTACGTTTTAAGGGCATTCCTTTAGAGTTCACTGTGAAACAGTCTGGTGGGAAAGTGTACTTTAAGCTAATGCCATAAACTGCTATACTGTATACTTTTAGCGTTGATAAACCTGTGATGCCCAGAAAGCCAGTTCTTTCTCATCAGCATAATAATCAGAATAACAAAATGTATTTAGGGGCACATTACGATGACGGGCGGACAAAGTCCGCCCGCCACCGTAGCGGTGAATGGGACCGTCCGCCATAGGAGCGGCGGTCCCGCCGCGAGTATTAGGATGCCACCGCCACGGTGGCGGTGGCATCCCCTATTCCCAACATTGTGGCGGGCGGTGTTCACAGCACCGCCCGCCACAATGCTGGGAATGCACGTGGTGCATTGGCATGCACAAGGTGACAGGCACCGCGCGGTGCCTGCCACCTTGTCCATGCCAATGCAGGGGGGTACCATAGGTACCCCCCATGTGCACCCCACACCCCCCCAACACTCTGGGGGCCCGCAACGGGCCCCCAATAGCGAAGACCGTATGCCTTTCAATGGCAGCGTTGACGCCATGGAAAGGCTGCTCTCCGCAACCATCCTACTATGTATGGCGGTGTCTTGCAGACACCGCCACCATATTAGTGCCCTTTTCCGCCCGGTCATCTGTGTGACCGGCGGAAAACCGGCGGACGGTCTTTCCATCCGCCGGGCTCCCCCCGCCATCGTAATGTGGCGGGGGGGAAATGGCATGCGGGCAGAGGGGAATGGCGGGCAGATCGCCACCACCATACGGGCGGTGGCGATCCGCCCGTCATCGTAATGACCCCCTAAGTAAGTAAGTATGTTTATTGTTTAGTTAATTTTGGACTATACACACATGGTCCTAATGATCAGCGGAGTTCATATACATCCAAAAATGTTCATCATTTTAGATTTTTAAAATCAAGAGTGTAGGGCAGAGGACAAGCAAGCTTCGTTCTTGATACAGGGTAATATAATGATTGACAGTAATTGATTTGGTTTACAAAGCACTCTTTTCCCTATATTCAACTCCACCTGCACACTTTGATTGTGGTCGCAATGTGCAAGTCTTTGCTGCAGCAGATGGCTAAAGCTTTGGACTACATACTCCTTCTGTGACTTAATTTGAGTGGCTTATTCAACCTGCAAAGCGAAAAATTATTTTGACCGACTTTATTTTTGGCTTTACTTTGTATTATAAAAGTCATGGCAGAAATAGTTTATTGTGAAAGTTGGATGAGTTAAAAGCTCATTTGTTCCAATGTCAGAGATGTAAATTCGCTTACTAAATTGACCTGTACAGTATATAGTGTACACATAATAAGCAAAATGAATACTCCTATTTAGCTGTGATTTTCAAAGTCTGATCATGTGGTCTGAGAATCTTTATCAGCTTGCAGTTCATTTGAGAATCTGACGGATCTAACCCGTATATTATGGCAGCTCTACATGTCCTTATTCCTCTGACGATAGGGCTTTTCTCAATAAAGTGACTCATGCTGTGTGAAGTTTAGGGCATATACAAATTAGATGGATGAACATTTATTTAGTAATTTTTTATGTAAACTAATTATGTGATGGACTGTCCACCGTGGGGTGATATCACATCACCTAAGGAGTCATGGGGGGATATTACCAAGGATTTGCGATAATTATTGCAAAGCGCGCTTAGCGCTGCTTTTTTTATCGCCGGCTATCGCTGGATTTCATCGTGGAGATAACGCGTTATTATCAACGCTTATCTCCAAGGCGATAAAAAATCCAGCGATAGCGGAGAAACCCAGCAATAGCGCGAGAAATCCAGCGATAAATTCACTGCGCTAATGAAAAGCTCGCTAATAGGCAGGTGAGGACTTAACCTTACAATCCACCTCCCATTGACTAGAATGGGTAAGTCAGGTTTTTAGCAGGTGTTAAATTCCAGCGATAATCGCGGTTAGCGCAAATTTTTTTATCGCTTTGCGGGCATTGGTAATAGGGGGAAGTTGTGTTTGCGACTGTTTGCAGTCGCTTTTAGTTGGGAGCGCCTACTTTGCATGTCATTAGCGATAAATATCGCTGACATGCAAAGCGGCACCAAAACGGTCGATTTCGCCATGAAGCTGTGCTAACAGCTGTTAGCGACAGCTTGCTAATAGGGCGATAGAAATCTCGCTGCTTTAGCGGCAAAAAGTGCCGCTAAAGCGGCGATAACGCCCTTGCTAATATGCCCCATAGAGACTATAAAAAAAGAAACCCCAAGGGAGGAGCAACACTATTACTTTGTCTTCTCTCTCTGTGAGAGCAACGTTTAATATTTTTCTTTCTATGGGACACAACACATTGACTTTTATTTTATTTTACTTGCAACAGGACTGAATGCTTTCCCTATGATTCTAAAACCATCCTTAATCTCTTATTTTGGACTGCCTTTTGCTGACACTGCTGCCTTAAGCAGTGAGCTGGAATCCTTCTTTGTCGAACTATATGAGTTTGCCTTATTTCTCCTTTTTGATCATGCTTATGGACTCGCTGTTTGAGGACTTTAATTAGATTCCTTCTGCCTTCAATGGGGGTAGGAATCTGCAATCTTGTAGCTGGTGACTGCTTTCACATACCCTCTTTGGGTTTGCATCTTTGACTAAATGTGTAGTCTTGTATTACATGCTGTAATATTCCTGACTGAAATGATTACTTATTTGTATTGATTTCAGGTCAATAATACTACAATCAAACTATCTAAATTGTCTGAAACTATTATTGTGTCCTGATGTTCTTTAATTGAACTGTGCTATTTTCCATTTAAATATAAATGTATTGCAGGAAGAATCAGAGAATCTTTGTGTTGCTGTAGCAGAGCTCCCAGCATGCATAATTTTAGTTAAACTTTACTTCTATAGGAGATTGGGTTTCCCCATTGCAATAATTTATTTCTATAGCATGGTCCTTAGAGTGGTGTATTTGAACCTGATCTCGAACTTGTGATTTGGTAACCAATTAATGGTCCTCATTGGGTGCCTATCATTGTGTTTTGGACACCCTAATCCCCACCCCTGTTATTGGCAGAGAAAGATCCATCAGAGAACCATTCGCCTCTGTGGTAAGGGTAATGCTGTGATACGTCTAACTGTAGAGGGTCCAGTATGGTTAGAGGAATAAAAGAGTAAGTAGCAGAAGCAAGAGATAACATTAAAAACTATTATAACACTTCCGCTGGATCATATCCTGCATTTAGAATAAACATTCTTGGTCAGGCCCATAGCTAGGAGTATATTTTTAGGGGGGCTTGTCCCTCACCTATGACCAAACTTTAAAGATATGCACTATATGTGCATTCTTTTTCAAATACTTGTTGGGAAAAAAGTACAGCATGCAAGGTTTTAAAACACACAATGCTTTTTGGTGCTTTGTTATTATTGGTATAATTGGTGGCACTACTAAATACTGACCCCCAGAATACCTTGGTGCAAGACTATCAAGGACAGACTATTGAAGGGTAAGTGCATATAGGTAAATATAGATTTACTAAATATACTAGAAATGGAAAATTGTTATGTGCAGAGGGATTGCTCAGCATTACTGCACGTGCAGCTAAATGTCAAGCTTCATGTTATGAAACAGTTAAGAAGCAGCCTAAGTTTAACGTACACTAGAAAGCCAAGTCACCCTCATAATAGAACTTGAACTTCTCAGCAAATAGGTTGCACTTTCAGCAACTTAACAGCAAATGTAAACATGGCTGATATGCATCAGCACTTCTCACCAATAGCACGTAGTAACAAATTACAAGGGGTGCCATTGTTAAGCAATTTGAACAAAGCAATGTGGATGAAATCATAATGGTTATATCTTAATAAGACTTAAAAGACCACTATGCAAAGTGATTTTTGTATCCTACACTAACATCCTTTTTAGAAACCAAGTACAAACTTGTGCCAGGAAATCATATTGGCAGAACATGATAAGCTATAACTTCCACTTAAAATCTCCAATCACCTTTTCAGCACTTGAATCTAGCTCTCATTTTGCTCTTTGTGAATTTATTTTACTTTCCCTCTTTCTCTCCTCATCTCCTAATCTCTGTCAACACTGCCTCTCTCATCACTTTCCCCACTACCCCTTTCTGTTTGCCGTTGCACCTATCTTCTCCTTCCTGTCTCTCCGGCTCTCTCTCTTGCTTCCTCTATTTACTCTCCTTTCTTTCTTTCCTTCTCCTCTACCTTTCTAGAGCCTATGTACTATTCACGTTTTTAAATTATTTCCCTAGCCCTCTTCTCCATAAACCACGTGCTGCAACTGAAACCTTCTCTTGGCTGTGCCTGGCCAAGAACAACCACTGTCACTTTTCTTTCCCCTATCATCATGGAACAAAGAAGTTAGTAAAATGTGGCTATAATATCCCTACAGCTTGTTGTCCATTCTTTTTGGACAGGACATCAGGCTGCGTGGATTTCCTTGTTGCTTCCACTGTAGCTAGCCACCTTGTCTTTCCTTGCCCTAAAACTAATATCTTCTAAAAAAAAATACAATATTAATGTCAGTGTACTAACTGTGACTATACACACTGCAGAGGCATTTGTAAAGCTACAAAACGTTCCTGCAAAACAAATTGAAGACAGTAGGGGGCAATCATGTTTCGCAATACAATCTATTTTCTCCTTTAACTAAGACTAGCAGTGCTGAAATGGAAGCACTGATTTTTTCCTTCTACAGCCTACGGAAAAATAATTTAGCCATTGCATAGATTAGTGATTGAGAGGAGATGTTGAATTTTATAATATACATTTTGCCGGGAAAAAAACATAACATGCGTTTTTGTGAAATCTGTCGAACAAACCGTAGTGCTGCTGGGGAAGCAATGTTAGCATGTAGCCAGTCCTTTTAAAATGGGTAAGTATACACTCTCAGACACAGAGTCTGTCTCTCCATGCTACTCGGTATAAGAAATGTAAACACACACAGATTTCATTTCAGATATGACTTTCTAAAATGCGGCCGTGGTAAAAAGTCTTATCAGAATAAGTGTCATTCTGAGAATATTTTTTCCATATTGATCAATATGAAATTCATGGGCAGCCAGGGCAGGAGAGAGTCTACTTATGTTGAAATTAGTTTTGCAGCATTCTTATGAATGATCAAAAGGTTTGCTTTCTAGTGTACTTCAGATTTGCTTTTGAACTGCATTTTCAGGGATGTTTCACAAGATGCAACATTTCGTTTGTTTATGTAGCAGCGCTACTACCTACAGCTGTGGTGATAGCACAGCCGCATGCATGACAGATTTTCAGTATAACATCTGGCTATGTAATGAGTAATGTTTAGATTAATAGAATGCAAATTTATATTCTTGGCTTTAAGCTGGAAACCCTTGATCTAAAGTCAGTGTCACTGTAAATGTGAGTCTGGCAGACACACACGACATCTTACAAGACGCCAAACAATCAGAGACACAGCTTACCCTGTATAGAACTTGTGAGTGTGTTATTGCTGACAGGCTTCCAGAGAAAGAAACTTGAGTGCTAACACCAAACTCAATCATATGGTGATATGTAGCTGACCATGGTGGGAAGGGAGACTCAGTTCTTCTGGCTAGTAAGGTAGATGTATTTTCCCCATTTTTCTATTCTTGACATACCATTCGGGTTTTTTGGAGTAGAACTCTAGCTCAGGAACCCATCCACTGATCAGAGAAGATGCCAGCCAGTCTGAGGGGAGTTACCAGGGCTTACAGGACGCAGCCTATGTATGAGTGGGCACGTTCTCCAGAGTTTCTAAAATGTTTATCCTCCCTCTTGGACAATCCACTATTGTCCACACAGGTCTCAGATGAGGGTGGGCATCGTGGGCAATGTAATTTTCCTTTAAAGTGTTTTTTTGTGGTAATATCTATACATCATATCTCGAAGAAGTCAATCGCCTGTCTCAGTCTTCTCTGGGTACCATCTGTGCTTGAGCTTTTATGTCCTCATTTGGAATGCCCAGACTTCAACTTTGTGACATCTGAGCAGCTGAAATAATCCAGAACAACAAACCAATGCAGGGATCTCTTTTTAGGATCTTTTGCGGCTAGACCCTGCGTTGTACAAAGGTGAAGATCCAAGTCCAGAAGAGGCAATGGCTGAAATTTCAGAGAAGATGAAGGCATCTCAAGTGCTGGCTATGAACGGTCTAGATCAAGAGTGAAAATGAGACTTGTTTGGAATTAAGTTCATTGGGATTTACTCACTAATCTATAGTAAATCAGCACATAGAGAAGTATACCTATGCACTTGTGCAGCTTTACTGCTTTTTGTTATTCACAATAATTTGCAGTGCTTACATAATGAAAGGATACTGTCTTCATAGTACCAAATGTGTGGGTAATCCGTTCCCCTTCACATCCTGGAAGGGGAGTGGCTTCATCCCTTGGTAGGAGTAAGTCTTTGACCATTCCCCGGATAGAAGGAGGTCAGAGAAGAGTTTTGAAATGACTTCAAATATATGTTTTGATGAGTGTTCAAAAACGTCCAAGGCACACCACGGCACTTAAGTGGGATTTATTTCTGCAGATTTTTCCACACTAAAGGTTGAGAAATCTGCAGTAGTAGATGCATTTACACCTGTGAGGAAATGCTTTTATGAACTACTGGTGGGTGTAAAAAGGTATTTTTGACCATAAACTTATATTTATATCTGACAATCTCTTGATGAAATGTGGCCATTGTTTGTATCTTGCATTGGTCATACCAAATGGAAGAATAAGAAAAAACCGGACAATGTGCATTTCCTGTGCTTCCTCTTTTTTATATACATGAATTGGGTTTTGTATAAATCTAATAATAATGATACTACTACTACTATTAGTAATAATAATGTGCAATACACAACCATTGACTAAGGGCCTGATTACGAGTTCGGCGGCCCGACCACGTACCGCCACGGCAGCGGTCTCCCGCCTGCCGTATTACGATGTCCCCGATGGGCTCACAGAGGTCTTTCTGATGGCGGTGAATTTTTTTTCATATTTGTCGATGCATGTATGTATATTTTGACTGCATAAGTGTCGAATGTACACATATGCATGACATATGTGAAAAAATACCTATTACCCATTGCTGGAGTCTGGATCATATGTGGCCAGTCCAGTCAATGGGTAAATGGTACAAAACGGACTTACCTGGATTTCGGCACCAACAGGGTCTTTTTCTTCGGGGTAAAGATGCTGCTGTGAAGGGGGGATCTGGAGAAACAGAGCCACACCAGAGAGTGAGGGGAAGAAAAGGAAATGGGTGAATATCCAGCCCAAATCCTTCGATTCTGATGACTCGAAGCAGCCAGTCCCACTGCCATGGTCGGCTCGTCGGAAAGCCAACTCGTAATTCGGATGGCGGTGAAACTTCTCTGTACTGCCCTATGACAGCTGCCTTCCCCCAACCGACACCACAGCAGTTGGCGAATGGCTTTTGATGTCGGCAGTGCTCCGGTGATCTTTTGAATAGCAATCTGACAACATCGTAATACGGTGGGTGCACCACCTAGTCGGTGGTGGTGAATCCAACACCAACGCGACGACGACGGTGGGATTACCAAACCCGTAATCAGGCCCTATGTATTCAAACCGAATAAACCCGAAACCGGTCCCAGGATGCTTGTTTCTGGTTCAGGGAAGACCTGCCTTGCCAGATCGGGCTGGACTGTTCCGATGTGGAACAGGGTCAAGACTGATTTGCATATGGCTGGGTCTGAACTGGGATGGCGAAGTGAGCTAAAGAACGATAATGGATTCAACCCAGATCTGTGACTGGGGGTGAGTGTCGAAAATGTTTCGGCGCTCTGTCCATCATCTCCTTGTGTTCAAACCGAATAATGCTTACATATGAGGTGTGACCAATTAAGTGTTGCTCGAGGTTAGGCCTGCTAAATCGTAATCAAAGCAATGGACATCCAATCAGCCACCAATCTTCTAGCGTTTTACAGTGCATTTCACAGCGAAGTTAATTCTCAGTCCAGAACTATTTCTATACAACAAGTTTATTATTCTTTGGATTGTGGCACACACCTCTGCTTACCTTCTATTGTAGTTATTAGAAAAAAAAACAACAACACATTGATGCACAAGACAGTTGTTCATATTCCGCCACCATGTGCTTCTGTTAAAAACACTCACTGTCACCTGAAATTTTAAGAATTTGTGAAAATAATGATCTTAACAACACAAAATATATATGTGACACTGTCCCCTATAGCCAAAAGGATCATGTAAAGTGAACACTCTGCCCTTAAAGAAAGTTCTTTCTTTTGAATACAGTCTCTCGCAAAGTTCAGAATATCCTCATTTTCGAGGATGTGTAACGGAACCCTTTTGTTTAGGATATGTTTTATATTTTGAAAAAAAAGAATGCAACAAGACATTTTTAACCCCTTCGATGCTCATGACGGAATGGTTCTGTCATGAGCATCGGTGCCCCTGTGCTCATGACGGAACCATTCCGTCATGAGGCCAGGGGCACGAAATCCCTCTGCTGCAGACAGCAGAGGGATTTCCTTTCTCCCCACAGCCTCGGGAGCTGGGGAAGAGCTTCCCAGCTCCCGAGGCCCCTCCCTTTCAGTGAAATGAAGATCAGCGCGCACGTCGCGCTGACTTCATTTCACTGAAAACGAAACTAAAATGAGCCTTTAGGCTCATTTCAGTTTCACTTTCTACTTGCTCAGGGGCTATCTCAGCCCCCTGAGCTCGTAGAAAGACGGAGAGGTATCATTGGAAAGGGAGAATCTCCCCTTTCCAATGGTACCCGTCCCCAGTGGATCCCTGCTTGGGGATCGCCCCAGGAGGGCGATCCCCAAGCAGGGATCCACCCACTAAGGCACCAGGGAGGGGAGCGGCCTCTTGGGCAAGGGCTTTTGCTCCCCCCAAAAAAATTGCCAATGTTCAGTCTTTCTGCCCCCCCTGGGGGGCAGATGGTGGCAGTAGCCCCCAATCTGCCCCCCCAGGGGGGCAGAAAGCCCACTAGACACCAGGGATTTTTATTTGGTGCATTTTATTTAGGGTGGGGGCTGCCCGAAACGGGCACGCCAATGCCCCCACCCCCCAGCCACCATTACAGCCTTTCTGCCAGCCCCTGGGAGGCAGATGGGGGCAGTAGCCCCCAATCTGCCCCCCCTGGGGGGGCAGAAAGCCCACTAAATGCCAGGGATTTTTTTGTGCGAAATTTGTTTTAGGGTGGGGGCTGCCCAAAATGGGCACGCCAATGCCCCCACCCCACCCGCCACCATTACAGCCTTTCTGCCCCCACTGGGGGGCAGAAAGCCCACTAAACACCAGGGATTTTTTTGGCGTGTTTTTTTTGGGTGGGGGCTGCCCAAAATGGGCATGCCAATGCCCCCACCCCCGCCACCATTACAGTCTTTCTGCCCCCCCTGGGAGGCAGATGGGGGCAGTAGCCCCCAATCTGCCCCCCCGGGGGTCAGATAGCCCACTAAACGCCAGGGATTTTTTTTGTGTAATTTTGTTTTAGGGTGGGGGCTGCCCAAAACGGGCACGCCAATGCCCCCACCCCCGTCACCATTACAGCCTTTCTGCCCCACCCTGGGGGGCAGATGGGGGCTGTAGCCCCCAATCTGCCCCCCCCGGTGGGGCAGAAAGCCCACTAAACGCCAGGGATTTTTTTTCGTGCATTTTTTTTTAGGGTGGGGGCTGCCCAAAATGGGCACGCCAATGCCCCCACCCCCGTCACCATTACAGCCTTTCTGCCCTGCCCTGGGGGGCAGATGGGGGCTGCAGCCCCCAATCTGCCCCCCCGGTGGGGCAGAAAGCCCACTTGACGCCAGGGATTTTTTTTTGTGCAATTTTTTTTAGGGTGGGGGCTACCCAAAACGGGCACGTTAATGCCCCCACCCCGCCACCATTACAGCCTTTCTGCTCCCCCTGGTCTCCCGATAAAAATGGTACCTCACACGCGTGGGTGGGGCAAGTACCCGCGACAGGCAAGGGCCCAAAACGTATTGAGGCGACATCAAAATTGCCTATCCGAAGATGACCTGGTTTTGCAAGGGGTCCCATGACTTTTGGCCCGGGGCTCGGCGGCCACCTAGGAAACCTACCAAACCCACACATTTCTGAAAACTAGACACCCGGGGATTCCAGGGAGGTATGGCTTGCGTGGATCCACCAACATTTTCTTACCAGAATCCCCCAGAAACCTGAAATTTTACAGAACAAAATCACTTTTTTCACACATTTTTGTGTGGGAAAGTTATGGTATCACCGGGCTGACACAAATTTCCTACCACCCAGCGTTCCCCCAGGTCTCCCGATAAAAACGGTGCATCACTCGGGTGGGAGGCCCAAGTACCCGCGACAGGCAAGGGCCCAAAACGTGTTGAGGTGACATCAAAATTGCCTATCACAAAATGACCTGATTTTGCCAGGGGGGGTCCCATGACTTTTTGGCCCGGGGCTCGGCGGCCACCTAGAGAAACCTACCAAACCCACACATTTCTGAAAACTAGACACCCGGGGATTCAGGAGGTATGGCTTGCGTGGATCCCCCAACGTTGTCTTACCCAGAATCCCCAGAAACCTGAAATTTTGCTGAAAAGGTCACTTTTTTCACACATTTTTGTGTAGGAAAGTTGTGGCATCACCGGGCTGACACAAATTTCCTACCACCCAGCTTTGCCCCAGGTCTCCCGATACAAATGGTGCCTCACTCGGGTGGGAGGCCCAAGTACCCGCAACAGACAAGGGCCCAAAATGTATTGAGGTGACATCAAAATAGCCTATCACAAAACGACCTGGTTTTGCAAGGGAGTCCCATGACTTTTTGGCCCGGTGCTCAGCGGCCACCTAGGAAACCTACCAAACCCACACATTTCTGAAAAGTAGACACACAGGGAATTCCAGGGAGGTATGGCTTGCGTGGATCCACCAACGTTTTCTTACCCAGAATCCCCCAGAAACCTGAAATTTTACAGAAAAAAATCACTTTTTTCATACATTTTTGTGTAGGAAAGTTGTGGCATCACCGGGCTGACACAAATTTCCTACCACCCAGCGTTGCCCCAGGTCTCCCGATACAAATGGTGCCTCACTCGGGTGGGAGGCCCAAGTACCCGCAACAGGCATGCGCCCAAAATGTATTGAGGCGATATCAAAATTGCCTATCAGAAGACGACCTGGTTTTGCAAGGGGGGTCCCATGACTTTTTGGCCCGGGGCTCGGCGGCCACCTAGGGAAACCTAGCAAACCCACACATTTCTGAAAAGTAGACACCCAGGGGACTCCAGGGAGGTATGGCTTGCGTGGATCCCCCAACATTTTCTTACCCAGAATCCCGCAGAAACCTGAAATTTTGCTGAAAAAGTCACTTTTTTCACACATTTTTGTGTAGGAAAGTTGTGGCATCACCCGGCTGACACAAATTTCCTACCACCCAGCGTTCCCCCAGGTCTCCCGATACAAATGGTGCCTCACTCGGGTGGGAGGCCCAAGTACCACGCAACAGGCATGGGCCCAAAACGTATTGAGGCGACATCAAAATTGCCTATCAGAAGACGACCTGGTTTTGCAAGGGGTCCCATGACTTTTGGCCCGGGGCTCGGCGGTCACCTAGGAAACCTAACAAACCCACACATTTCTGAAAAGTAGACACCCGGGTGATTCCAGGGAAGTATGGCTTGCGTGGATCCACCAACGTTTTCTTACCCAGAATCCCTGCAAACCTGAAAGTTTGCTGAAAAATCACTTTTTCACACATTTTTGTGTGGGAAAGTTGTGGCATCACCGGGATGACACAAATTTCCTACCACCCAGCGTTCCCCCAGGTCTCCCGATACAAATGGTGCCTCACTCGGGTGGGAGGCCCAAGTACCCGCTAACAGGCATGGGCCCAAAGCGTATTGAGGCAACATTGAAATTGCCTATCACAAAATGTTTTGGGCCCTTGCCTGTCGCGGGTACTTGGGCCTCCCACCCGAGTGAGGCACCATTTTTATCGGGAGACCTGGAGGAACGCTAGTGGTAGGAAATTTGTGTCATCCCGATGATGCCACAACTTCCCAGCCAAAATGTGTGAAAAAGTGATTTTTTCAGCAAAAGTTCAGGTTTGCAGAGGATTCTGGTAAGAAACGTTGGGGATCACGCGAGCCATAGCTCCTGGAATCCCCGGGTGTCTACTTTTCAGAAATGTGTGGGTTTGGTAGGTTTCCCAGGTGGCCGCCGAGCCCGAGCCAAAAAGTCATGGGACCCCCCTTGCAAAAACAGGTCGTTTTCTGATAGGCAATTTTGATGTCGCCTCAATAAGTTTTGGGCCTTTGCGTGTCGCTCGTACTTGGGCCTCCCACCCGAGTGAGGCACCATTTTTATCGGGAGACCTGGGAACTCGGGTGGTAGGAAATTTGTGTCATCCCGGTGATGCCACAACTTTCCCACACAAAATGTGTGAAAAAGTGATTTTTTCAGCAAACGTTCAGGTTTGCAGGGGATTCTGGGTAAGACGTTGGTGGATCCACGCAAGCCATACCTCCCTGGAATCCCCGGTGTCTACTTTTCAGAAATGTGTGGGTTTGCTAGGTTTCCCTAGGTGGCGCGAGCCCCGGGCCAAAAGTCATGTGACTCCTTGCAAAACTAGGTCGTTTTGTGATTGGCATTTTTGATGTCGCCTCAATATGTTTTGGGCCCTTGCGTGTCGCGCGTACGTGGGCCTCCCACCCGAGTGAGGCACCATTCTTATCGGGAGACCTGGGGAACGCTGGGTGTAGGAAATTTGTGTCAGCCTGGTGATGCCACAACTTTCCCAAACAAAAATGTGTGAAAAGCGTGATTTTTTCAGCAAAATAGCAGGTTTGCAGGGGATTCTGGGTGAAAGCGTTGGTGGATCCACGCAAGCCATACCTCCCTGGAATCCCCAGGTGTCTACTTTTCAGAAATGTGTGGGTTTGCTAGGTTTCCCTAGGTGGCCGCTGAGCCCCGGGCCAAAGTCATGGGACCCCTTGCAAAACCAGGTCATCTTCTGATAGGCAGTTTTGATGTCGCCTCAATACGTTTTGGGCCCTTGCCTGTCGCGCGTGCTTGGGCCTCCCACCCGAGTGAGGCACCATTCTATCGGGAGACCTGAGGAACGCTGGGTGGTAGGAAATTTGTGTCAGCCCAGTGATGCCACAACTTTCCCACACAAAAATGTGTGAAAAAGTGATTTGTTCAGCAAAATTTCAGGTTTGCAGGGGATTCTGGAGTGAAAACGTTGGTGGATCCACGCAAGCCATACCTCCCTGGAATCCCAGGTGTCTACTTTTCAGAAATGTGTGGGTTTGCTAGGTTTCCTAGGTGGCCGCCGAGCCCGGGCCAAAAGTCATGGGACCCCCTTGCAAAACCAGGTCGTCTTCTGATCGGCAATTTTGATGTCGCCTCAATACGTTTTGGGCCCTTGCGTGTCGGCGCGTACTTGGGCCTCCCACCCGAGTGAGGCACCATTTTTATCGGGAGACCTGGGGAACGCTGGGTGGTAGGAAATTTGTGTCAGCCCGGTGATGCCACAACTTTCCCACACAAAAATGTGTGAAAAAGTGATTTTTTCAGCAAAATTTCAGGTTTGCAGGGATTCTGGGTAAGAAAACGTTGGTGGATCCACGCAAGCCATACCTCCCTGGAATCCCCCTGGTGTTTAATTTTCAGAAATGTGGTGGTTTGCTAGGTTTCCCTAGGTGGCCACCGAGTCCCGGGCCAAAAAGTCATGGGACCCCCCTTGCAAAACCAGGTCGTTTTGTGATAGGCATTTTTGATGTCGCCTCAATACGTTTTGGGCCTTTGCCTGTCGCGGGTACTTGGGCCTCCCACCCGAGTGAGGCACCATTTTTATCGGGAGACCTGGGTCAATGCTGGGTGGTAGGAAATTTGTGTCAGCCCGGTGATGCCACAACTTTCCCACACAATAATGTGTGAAAAAGTGATTTTTCAGCAAAATTTCAGGTTTCTGGGGGATTCTGGGTAAGAAAACATTTTGGGATCCACGCAAGCCATACCTCCCTGGAATCTCCCATGTGTCTACTTTTCAGAAATGTGTGGGTTTGGTAGGTTTCCCTAGGTGCCAGCAGAGCTAGGGTTCAAAAACTACAGCTAGGCACTTTGCCAAAAAAGGGTCATTTTTCACAGTGAAATTGGGGTGTGTCCATGTTGCGTTTTGCGTCGTTTCCTGTCGCGGGCACTAGGCCTACCCACACAAGTGAGGTACCATTGTTCTCAGAAGACTTTGGGGAACGCGGGGTGCGTGGAATTTTGTTGATCCATGCAGATTCCAGAACTTTCCACCACAGAAAAGCGAGGAAAATGTGTTTTTTACACTTTTTTAGGTTTGCAAGGGATTCTGGGTAACAGAACCTGGTGAGAGCCAGTCAAGTCACCCCATCCTGGATTCCCCTGGGTGTCTAGTTTTCAAAAATGTATAGGTTTGCTAGGTTTCCCTATGTGCCTGCAGAGCTAGCGTTCAAAAACTACAGCTAAGCACTTTGCAAAAAAAGGGTCATTTTTCACTGTGAAAATGTGGTGTGTCCACGTTGTGTTTTGCGCTGTTTCCTGTCACGGGCACTAGGCCTACCCACACAAGTGAGGTACCATTTTTCTTGGAAGACTTTGGGGAATGCGGGGTGGGTGGAATTTTGTGGATCCACGCAGATTCCAGAACTTTCCTCCACAGAAAAGTGAGGAAAATGTTTTTTTTTTTACAATTGTTTAGGTTTGCAAGGGATTCTGGGTAACAGAACCTGGTGAGAGCCAGTCAAGTCACCCCATCCTGGATTCCCCTGGGTGTCTAGATTTCAAAAATGTATAGGTTTGCTAGTTTTCCCTAGGTGCCGGCAGAGCTAGGGTTCAAAAACTACAGCTAGGCACTTTGCAAAAAAGGGTCATTTTTCACTGTGAAAATGTGGTGTGTCCACGTTGTGTTTTTCGCTGTTTCCTGTTGCGGGCACTAGGCCTACCCACACAAGTGAGGTACCATTTTTCTCGGAAGACTTTGGGGAACGCGGGGTGGGTGGAAGTTTGTGGATCCACGCAGAATCCAGAACTTTTCACCACAGAAAAGTGAGGAAAATGTGGTTTTTTTGACAATTTTTTAGGTTTGCAAGGGATTCTGGGTAACAGAACCTGGTGAGAGCCAGTCAAGTCACCCCATCCTGGATTCCCCTGGGTGTCTAGTTTTCAAAAATGTATAAGTTTGCTAGGTTTCCCTAGGTGCCGGCAGAGCTAGGGTTAAAAAACTACAGTTAGGCACTTTGCAAAAAAGGAGTAATTTTTCACTGTGAAAATGTGGTGTGTCCACGTTGCGTTTTGGGCCGTTTCCTGTCGCGGGCACTAGGCCTACCCACACAAGTGAGGTACCGTTTTTCTCAAAAGACTTTGGGGAATGCGGGGTGGGTGGAATTTTGTGGATCCATGCAGATTTCAGAACTTTCAACCACAGAAAAGTGAGGAAAATTTGTTTTTTTTGACAATATTTTAGGTTTGCAAGGGATTCTGGGTAACAGAACCAGGTGAGAGCCAGTCAAGTCACCCCATCCTGGATTCCCCTGGGTGTCTAGTTTTCAAAAATGTTTAGGTTTGCTAGGTTTCCCTAGGTGCCGGCAGAGCTAGGGTTAATAAACTACAGCTAGGCACTTTGCAAAAAAAGGGTCATTTTTCACAGTGAAAATGTGGTGTGTCCACGTTGCGTTTTGGGCCGTTTCCTGTCGCAGGCACTAGGCCTTCCCACACAAGTGAGGTACCATTTTTATCGGGAGACTTAGGGTAACTGTTATTATCTATTGACTTTTGATGCATTTCTGCCTTCCAAATGAAAGACAATGTGTAAAAAAGAAGTCATTTTGAAAAATGTCCTATAATTCTCATGCTAGTATGGGTACTCCCAATTTCGGAAATGTGCAAATATCTACTTTTTCTAAATCTATATTTTGTTCCCATTTCAGAAATTCATAGGTGTCTTTCATACCGATTTTTCCATTTATAAATTTTCCCAGAATGATTGCTATATACCCGGTACATAATAAAAAACCATTGCAAGACGCTGCTCAGTTATTGGCTCTAGGTTCGTCGGGTTCTTGGTGTACCTACAAGTCCTATATATCGCCACAACCAGAAAGGTCCAGCGGATGTAACGGTATATTGCTTTCAAATAGCTGTCATAATTAGAAGAAGTTACAGGTGAAAACGTTGACACAAATGGCTGATTTTTCAACTAATTTTCAATTTTTCCTATATTTAACTGTTTGTTTCTATAAAGAAAACTTGAAGGATCTACACAAATGACCCCTTGCTGAATTCAGAATTTTGTCTAATTTTCAGAAATGTATGGCTTTCCAGGATCCATTATTGCTTTCATACCCATTTCTACCATTAACTGGAAGGAGGTTGAAAGCACAAAAAATAGCAAAAATAGACTATGTCCCAGAAAAATGCCAAAACTGTGTAAAATTTTTGGGTTTTCTGACAAAAGTCTGCTTGTCCATGAAAGCTGGGGAGATGGTGATTTCAGCACCACAACCCCTTTTTTGATGCCATTTGCAGGGAAAAAACCAGACGCTTTCATCTGTAGCCCTTTTTTCGCATTTTTCCCCAAAAAACCAAAATGTCGCTGTATTTTGACTAATTTCTGGGTCCCCTTCAGGGGAATCCACAAACCCTGGGTACCTTTAGGATCCCCATGATGTTGGAAAAAAAGGACGCAAATTTGGCGTGGATAAGTTACGTGGTCAAAAAGTTACAGGGGCCTAAGCGCGAACTACCCCAAATAGCCAATAAAAGGCTTAGCACAGGAGGGGAAAAGGCCTAGCAGCGAAGGGGTTAATGATAATCATTTTCAGTCAATAAACTTGTGCACTGGCTGCAATGAGTAAATTAGAGTTGTGTAGTTTGGTTTCACGTAATTACACAAAATGTCAACTAAAATATGTGAAATTAGATGTAATTATACGAAATGCAAATCTGTCATTTTGCTCTATATTTTTAGACAAAGATGCATTAAACACAAACAAATAGTAAAAATAAACAAAAGCAAAGTGAATAACAATCGCTTGTGTTCTATTGTTCCTGTGTGTTCACCATACATTTTACAGTGAATGGCACATTCACGGTAAATTGCAAATGGCTTGTAATTACCTGAAGTGGCATAATGGCATATTTTTGAGGAATTTTGCAAAGAAAGTGTAACATGAAATTCCTGAAAGCATGCAAACTACTCCAGGTTAATTTAAATTTCACCTAGGCCTAGTGTAAATACACAGGCGCAGTAATCAGCAACACAGGAATAGGCATTTAAAGTACACAAGTCATTCTTTTCCTTTATGTGAATCAGGCTGTGAGTCATAAATTGCTGGACTGCGTGTGTGCCAATGTGACTGGCTGGGGAGTTATCACTTTTTAAGGAATAGAGCCCAAAGAAAACATGCACAATGGGGGCCACAATTACCATAAAAATGCAACTCTGCACCTGCAGGTGTACACTTACATTTAGGCGTCAATTTGAAAATATTTTCATTTTCTAAATATTTCCAAAAGTATTGATGTGGAGCTGCAACAAGTGCAACTTTTCTAGGGCCTGATTCTCAAAGCTATTTCCATGGTACTGCATTTTATTGTAGCATTTAATTTGCGCTTCATTGCAGCATATTTTCTGATGGTTAGCACACTACACAATGGAGAGTGTGCAGTTGGTGGAGTGCTGTGTTTGTTGTGATCCAACGTGTTTTTGTGTCATGCATGAGTGACAGAGAGGTGCTCTTATCTAGACCTGAGACACAGCACGTTGCAGTGCAATGGAGGAGGAGGTGTGAGAGACAGGTGTGCACATTAGAATTGTAATTATAGGACTAGAACATACAAACAGCTACACAACACCAGCCTTGTCAGAGGGCAGCGGAGTGCTGTGTGCATGTATACCAAAACAGAAGGCCAGTAATCGATATTGTAAAATGTGCAAGGTGAAAATGCTTTAAATGAGTACAAATAATGCCAACTAAGCAAACTTGGTACTTAGTGAAAAGTGCAGTAGGAGTGCACCTCTTTAAAGGTAGGTATACTGCCTATTGCTGGGCAAATACACCTGATAAGTAAAAAAGAAGTTTAAGAGGAATCAAGGATGAAAACCTGCTTAGAACACACACAATCTTGAATGGCCCAGATTTCACCTACTCCTGCTAGGTTAAAGTAGGCCACAAGTTTGAGCACTGGTTCTCGCCCCATGCCTCTGTCATAGTCCAGAAGTCTCCCAAAGACGGATGAGCACCAGTTGAGGGAGCCCTAGTGTGCCATGTCTCAGATCCTTGAGGGAGCCCTAGTGGGCCATGTCTCAGATCCTTGAGGGAGCCCTTAGTGGGGAGAGGTGTGGCGCAGCGGCCAGGGTGGCTGACTCCGGAGCGCAGGGCTCACGGCTCGATTCCCGACGGCACCTCAGCTCAGCACCATGTGACTCTGGGCAATAGCTCACTGAATCTCCCCGATGGCCCCCAGCGCCTTGAGACCCTTAAGGGTGAGTATTTTGCACTTTACAAGTACCGGATTTAGAATTTGTCTCAGATCCTAGCCAGACTTGCACCCTGTGAGTGACGAATCGCTTGGTTAATTCTTACCCTGACACCACAAAAACAAATCAGTAGTTGGAAGCCACTAACTAAAAGCTAAACAAAATCTACAAAGCCAGTAGTTGTGACTTTTGCACTGTGGAAAAAGTTCCCTCAATCATCACTATTATGCAGCTAAATGTGCATCAAATGCAACAGAAGTGGACGCACTCACATAGAACAGATGCATGCACAGCTGGTATGCAATCTACTCACACACCTTGAGCAGATTTCATGCAAGCAGCTGAAGTACAAGCTCACTTACACTGAATGGGTACCACACAGACAGCAGCAGTGCAAGCTTTTCTTGGGCAGAACCATTACAATCTGGACATAAGTAGAACAAGTTAGCTTCACAAGCATAATACAAATTTAGCAGAGGCAGTGACTAGTCTCACAGATGTGTAAAAAGCAAAGCAGCAGGTAAAAGATTTACTCACACACAGAATCAGCAACAGCACCATCTGCTTGACCTATGCACACGCACACACACCCCAATCTGGGAAAGCCTTACTCGAGGACAGATGCGCTGTGCATAATGGGAACGAAACCAGTGGCTTGAAGAGGCTTCTAACCTCTATCTCTAGGAGTAGTAGAGACAGGTGACAGTTTAGCTTTCAATGAAAGAGGAGCAGGAAGGTATGCACAGCCAGTATTCTCTCTCTAGGGTTTTTTTCTGTGTAAGACATTATGGCTAATGACTGTACATTAAGCTATTCAAATGTAAATAAGAGCAGGCGCTTCATTCTAACATACAACTTTTATGTAGCAACAGCAATATACAATTTCGAGTATGATACAACTGACCTGTAATAGAACTGCAGCAGCTCCATATTAGATCTGGGGCTGCTTCGTGTGCTCCATCTATGTCTAGTTTGAAGTACTCCTGGCTACTAAAGTCTAGAGCAAATATATTGAAAAACATACATTTTATTAAAAGAATAAAATCAGAGGCGGCTCAGGAGTTCTCAAAACATATTTTGTTCCACTTAAAGTTATAGTAATTAAAAAAAAGCAGCGAAGTGTGGTGCGAAGTGAAGTGCTCAGACATGGAAGAACATTCATGATCAAGAAATTATTTAGGGTAAACAGCATGCAGTATGGAAGATGGCTTGCAGAAGAACACGTACACAATGCTAGCCAAGAATGGTCAAGCAAATGAGGCGGAATATTGATAGTGTCGATGTACATTTTGTAATATCACCCACAACACTGAAACAGAGGCTTGGGTGATTCACTGCAGCATACAGACGAAGCCATGGTGAACATTCACAAAAGACCCAGGCCAGACTGAGTAAGTAAATGCAGCCCTGGCAAATTGTTCAAACCAGCCCAACTCCCTTCCTATATTCGCTCTATCTCTCTCTTTCCATCCTTTCGCACTCTCTCTCACCCCCGCTTTCTTTTTCTCTCTATGTGCCTTTCTCTCTTTAGCTATGTCTTGAAGCCTCCAGCGCCTGCTCAAATTAATATATGGGATCAGGAAAAGCGTCAGTAGTACCAGCAGCCAGCCCACTGAATTCCAAACTGGCCTCCAATGGCTCCAGACTACTGGGGAAACATCCAAAGGAATAAAAGGCCCGCCAGGCCCTGCAGAAGACCAATTGAGGTATAGACTCACAGCGAATGGGAACATCACTTGGCAAAATATTCCTGTGCAAGGGCTTGAGTGAATGACCTAAGTGGTCAAAGTTACAGGGAGAGTAAACTTGTTAATCCCAGTGGCTATAAACAATACAATTCCCAATAAACACTTTCATACATGCTAGTTTACCAATTGATAATTAATATGCACATAAGTGCAGAATGAAGGGACCTGGGGGAAGCGACAGGCAAAGCCAGTCTCCCCTGGGTTGAGTTGTGAGATGGAGCGGACCAGGACAGGGTATAGGTTAGGGACAGAGGAAGGAGGGGGAGCTAGGGAAAGTTATCTAAGAGTAAGGAAGGTCAGTGTTAGAAATGGGGGTCTCTAGTTGGCAGAGGTAGGTACCTTTGACCAAGTAGGGGCCCTTGCTTCTAGTCAGGGTAAGGGGGCTACACTCCAAAAATAACCCCTGCTCACCCCCTTGGTAGCTTGGCACGAGCAGGCAGGCTGTTCTCAGAGGCAGTGTGTAAAGTATTTGTGAACACATACAGTAATACATGTGAAAACACTACAAATGGACACCACACCAGTTTAGAAAAATAAGTAATCTTTATCTATACTTAACACAAGACCAAACGACAAAAATCAACAATACAGTAGACAAAATATGACTTTCCAATGGTAGAAATAGCTTAGTTCAATGTAGATGGTAAATGCAACACTTTACTCTCAAAGTATCTTGGATGCGTAACGCAAAACAAACAAAAGGGTCGCAGGGAAGGCGATGCGTCAGTTCCTTGCTTCGGGGGAGGCGGCGCACCTGGTCCTTACTGCAGCGCAGGGGAGGTGATGCGTCGGTTTCTTACCGGAGAGGAGGCGAAGCATCTATTTCTTACTTTGATCCGGTGCGATGTGACAAAATTGCGCCTCAATGCGATGCGACGATCCGGTGCGATGCGACAAAATGGTGTCTTTGATGCGATGTGATAACGTGGATGCGATGCGTGCACGCCCGGTGGCCGTGCGGTGAAATCGATGAACTTTGGAGCCACGACAGGCCCTGTGACACACTTCTCTGGTGATGCGACGGCGACCTCTGCGGCGGCGGCACGCTTCTCCGGTGATACGACGCGCTGCGTCGGCGATGCGGACGGCAAACTGCTGTGGCGGCGACACGCTTCTTCGGCGATGCGACGGTAACAGCTGAGGCGGCGACACACTTCTTCCTCGTTGCGTTGCGCTCCCAGCGACACGCAGTCTCCAGAGGGCCCAAAACAACAGCAGGCACCTCACTGCAGGTAGAATTCCCAGTTAAGAAATTCAGGGGGAGCTGGTGATGAAGTCTTTGTGTCCCTGAGATGTCAGAACAGGAGGCAAGCTCAACTTCAAGCCCTTGGAGATCTTCCTCAAGATAGTAAAAGTACACACAAAGTTCCTTTTCTCCTTTCCTTGGCAATGAGTAAACCACTGCAGGCCAACCCCAAACAGCAAACAGCACAGGGGCAGTCTCCTCCTTCAGCTTCCTTGATTTCTCTCCTTGGCAAAGGGTTCGTCTTGATTCCCAGAAGTGATCTAAAGTTCTGTGCCCCAATATTTATACTACAAAATCCTTTGTTCTCTGAAGGCAGAGAGTATCTGTACCTAGTCAAAACCAGTTCTGTCCTCCCTGGTGCAGCTTCCTGGCAGGAGGTGGAGACAGCATTGTTGAAAGCAGACCTGGCCCAGGTAGCCGAAAGGAAAACTCCTCCCCCTACTCTCTATTCTATGAAGGCTCAGGCAAGTGAACGGAAATCTCCTCCCCCTACTCTCTATTCTAAGTAGGCTCTATTCAGCCCAGCCCTGACTCATCAGATTGCTGGAGCCAAGGCCCTCTCCAGCCCCCTGTCACTCACAAACCAGACATGGAATACACAAACCTAGCAGAGGCATACTGGATGGTTAGGCAAGAAAATACCTACTTTCTAAAAGTGGTATTTTCAAACACAGAATGTAAAAATCACCCACACTAAAAGATGTATTTTAACATTCTGAGTTCAGGCATACTAAACTTTTTTCTATCTTATTCCTTGGGTCAGTTATGCTTATAAGATGTTATAATAAAACTGCCCATTCTGGCCTATGGGAACAGATAGCCTTGCAATAGTGAAAAACGAAATTGGCTGTAATTCACTATCAGGACATGCCACACACCAGGGCATGTCCTACCTTTCACATACAATGCACCCTGCCCATAGGGGTACCTTGGGCCTACCTTAGGGGTGACTAACATGCAGAAAAGGGAAGGTTTAGGGACTGGCAAGTGGCTGCACTTGCCAAGTCGACATGGCAGTCCCAGACTGCACACAGGCTCTGCAATGGCAGGCCTGAGCCACATTTTACAAGCTGCTTCTGTGGGTGGCACAATCAGTGCTGCAAGCCCACCAGCAGCATTTGATTTACAGGCCCTGGGCACTCATGGTGCACTGTACTAGGGTCTGACAAGTAAATCAAATAAGCCAATCATGGAGTCACTAATCCATTACAACAATTTACAACAGAGAGCATATGCACTTTAGCACTGATCAGCAGTGAAAAAGTGTCCAGAGTCATAAAACCACCAACAACAGGTCAGAAAATAGGCTAGGAGGAAGGCAAAAAGTTCAGGGATGACCTTGCAAAAAGGGCCAGGTCCAACAGTCAGGAGTCAGCATCTTGCTAACTCCTTCACCGGTGGAAGATAGGGAGAGATTCAAACTGAGGGATAGTGAGGTGTGTGGCGGGAAGATGCTAGGCAGCGATGCAGTAAGGGAGACCCTGCGCATTCTATGTGCAGCGGGTGGGACGATCTCCTCAAGCCTGGTCTACTGGATCAGGCTTGGGTAAGAATGGTGCGCCTGTCGCATGAGGCGTCAGGCAGGGGAATGGCTGTGGTTGCGGCCTGCTTGCTGCCTCGTGACAGGAGGCACCGTCTACTGGCTGCATGCAGCAGGACAGGCGGTGGCCAGGGGGACAGCCAGCATAGCTGTGTGGGGAGGAAGAGGGAGTAGGGTTTTGTGCAGTGATGCAAGCACCGGCTGGCGATGATGCTGAGAGGCCCGAGTTAATGCAGGGAAGGTGCTCAGTTCGGGAGTGCATTGGGGGTAGGGGCTGATCAAGAACAGGCATCTGGGACAGCCGGCAACCTAGGGACCTGTAAAAAGAAGAGGGGGCACTCTCAGGACAGGGAGGAGAGTGTTGTCAGTGACATCATGGGACAGCCAGTCCCTGGAGAGGAGGTCAAAGGGGAAGCACAGATGCTGGTGGGGCTGGGTTGAGGCCCGCTATCAAAGTGGACGGGGGTTGACCTGGAAGCAAAGATCAGGGAGCAACTGCAGCTTTTGAAGGACACTGGGGAGAGGTGGTAGAGGTTGTACCAGGAAAGGTAGGCGGTGCTGGAACAGGGCCTCTTATTTAAATGGTCAAAGGCCTGCAGGAGGGTGTAAGGGGGATTGACAGGGCAGGTGGGGGCCACTGGCACTGGGTGCCGGACAGGGAGGATGGGCGGGAAGGGCAAGTGGGAGCTGGTGCGGCTCATGGAGCAAGTGGTGAAGCAAGCCCTGCAGGTTGGTGTAGCCTGGAGGGTGTGGAAGTGACAATGCCAACGGGCGAGATTGTTGGACAGTTGGTGAAGGCAACGGGGCACATCACAGCCCCAGGATGTTGGCCTGAAGAGGTGGGGGTATTTGGCGGCCCTCCCTATGCCACAGACTCGGGCACCGGTGGCACACACATCGCAGTGCAGTATGGCTGAATAAGAGGTGCCTTTGAAAGGGGGGTGGTATGCATGTAAGACTGGGTGCGAGTGACTGTGATACTTATGGGGCAGCCAAATTGGTATTGGATTATGATGAGGGCAGTGACGAATGGGAGGAAGGTGAGGTAGGTAGATGACGAGGGGGTGGTTGAGCAGGTCTGTGGAAGGACGGCAAGGGTTTCATGGACACAGAGGGCGCGGTTGGCGTTGTCAGAGGTCAAGAGCGGACAAAAGAGACACCACAGGCAAGCAGCCCGAAAATGGTGGGGGACGCCGCAAGGAGAAGGGAGATGGTGGAGGTTCGCCCACAGGCATGAAGGAATGGTGCTTGGTATGTGAAGGATTGGACATGGCATTGGGCAAGAAGAGTTGCTAATCGATTGGTGTGGAGAATAGGGTCATAGATGGTGGACCTAGGAGACAGTGTAGAGGAGCATTGAAGCATTCAGCTATTGACAAAGCCAGGAAAAAGCTGAACAAAGCTATGAGGGTTTTTTGCATGGCACTGGACATTAAGGTGATATCCAGTGGTGACATTAAGGAGAATAGCCAGTTTCTTTTTCGAAATGATGGTGTGCATTTGTTGCAGTTTGGGAATGCCTATTACATGATGAAAGTGGAGGATATAGTGGGGAAGCTCTGGAATGAGAAAATATGGTGCACAGGAGGGTACGGGTAGAAGAAGCACAAGTTATGCTGTTGGGGCGGGCAGAAAAATGCCCTGTGGGCTGGCGGAAGTTTGGGGGGATGGAGCATGAGATGCAGACATATCCATCCCTCAGGAGTCAGTGGGGGAAGAGAGGAGGGGAAGACGGTATGTGGTGTTTTGGAACAGGACAAGGAGGCTTCATTGGAGGATGTTTGGAAGGGCAAGTGAGAGAGAGATTGGAGGACTGTAAAGAGGTCAGTGATTGAAACATGAAATAATGAGCCCTACGGTATGGGGATTTGGGGCATGAAAGGTTGGTCTGCGTTGAGAATTGTTGGGGAAAGAAGGGGTTTGTGTCTTGATGTATTGAAGAAGCTGACGTTATGTTTAAGATGTATTGATACTACGAAACCGCACTACAAACCTATCTTAATAAATGGCCATTTACGCTTCATGATGGGTATGGTGTGTGATTGTTTCACAAAGCCAAATACCCATCTGATATGTCAAGAAGGATTTACAGAACTTAATAGAGGATGCGTAAACAGCAAGAAAGGAGATCAGAAATTACTATACTTGCTCACTCTGAGCAGATTTTAAAAACAACACACGTCAAACCAAAATGCAGATCCAGATACCTTCTGGATTCTTGCCAAATAATTTGCAGAACACTTTGCAAAGAATGTAGCTATGAGAACACGAAGCCCATTAAATGATTTAGAAAGGCAATCACATATGGTAAGAATAGTCACTAAGTTTGAGTCAGAACCAAAGCAAGATTATAGAATGGTAAAAAAACTCAACAATCTTTATTAGATAGTAAAATGGTAAGATGGCAGGGACATAACTGTTACCTGCAATTAACAGCTCCATGATGATACTACTGTAATCACAAAATGATGATAATGCCAATTTAATATTTGAAATCGGTACCAAAAAAGGCAAGGCAGTGTAACAATGACAATATTCTAGGACTCCATACAGTATACTGTTCAAATGACAACAGTTACTGTCAGACTAAAGTCTATTCAGAGAATTAGGACAGAGATGCATGATTTTCTATATGTATAGTACATCACAGGTCCTTTTATTGTTTGATAATTCTTCATATACCGCACTTTGTACACTTCTGTAATTTTGTCAAGGGCGCATATGAGTCATCAAAAACAAGAAGGATGTGCTGGCCAACTAGAATGTTAAATTCAAAGACCATGGATGTCACAGGCAAGATGGTGATTGTCTGAGTGGCACATAATATTTAATAGAACAAATTGGTGGTACAGGACGTTGTAAATGGCAAACACAAAATGGTGAGCATAACAATAAATTGCACAGTATGGTATGGCCCTCTTTTCTTCTATTGAGACCTTTATTAAGCATGTGTATGCAGTGTGTCCATTTGTTTTCCATGCAACCAACTGAGAACTTGATGTTAGTGCCTTGTTTCCTCATCAGCATAATGCCCATTACCAGCCATTCCATGGCTTTAGGTAAATGTTTTTCTTGGGGCACTGTTTAACAAGTGCTGTATTGGCTACCTTTCACTGAAATGTATGACTTGTGTAAAATATAGTGCTTTATTTCCTGTGTGGTTTTACCAATACATAATAATTTGCAGGGACCTTGAAACAATAGATCAAATTACAAAACCAGCAAATTCAATAAAGTCCACGTGATGTTGTTAAGCACAAAGCTGTTGAGATTCTGTTTTTTAGTACAAGGAGCACAATGCCCACATTAGTATTGGCCAAATATTTGTGGTAAACTATAGATCGAGGCACTGGAAATATGTAATTATGCGGCTATGGTGTTTTTGGCATAGTTATGAATTTGCTGCATTTGCCCCATAATCCTTCATCTGCTGCATAATCTACAGATTGTCACAAAAAATGTGTTTCTAGCTCAGACGGATCAAAAGTTGCTAAAACATGGTGATGTGTTTCTGCACAGCGGAATGCCTTTCAGTTGATTGTGCCTGCATTTGGGTGCTAAATTGGTATTAATAAGTCAAGAGATTTCATTCTGTGAATTACTGCTTCTGAATTTTGACTTTCTTATTGTGGAGTTATAGAAAGTTGATGAGTAGGAGATTGAGTTTTTTTAGTTTCAGATCTTGTTTCTTATAAACAATTAGGTGGCTTGAGTCAACCAACTATGGGGCATATTATCAAGGGGCCGCGATAAAATTATCGCCGCTTTAGCGTCCGTTTTCGGGCGAAAAGCGGCGATAATTTTATCGCATTATCATCAAGGACACGCTAGCGCGTGATTCCTTGAGTTAGGGCCCGTTTTCCACACGCCTCGCCTCACATCGATAATGAGATGCAAAGGAGGCGTGGCTGTGAAAACAACATGGGATAATATCGCGAAGGCAGCTTCGCGATATTATCAAGGAGGGGTAGCGATATGTGAAATCGCGTTAAGTTTGCCTTAACGCAGGAATTTAACGTCTGTTAAATTCCTGACTAAGGCATACCTAACATGGGGGGTGGATTGTGTGGCTAAGACCACAGGCCCTATCATCAAGGATATCGCCGTTTTCCATGGCGATGTTCCATGGAAAACACTGCTATCGCTGGAATGATTATCGCCATTGCGCTATGCGTTGTTAATACAGCGCTAGCATGGCGATAATTTCCAGCGATAGCCGGCGATAAAAATCCTCACGCTAAGAGCGGCCAGCGATAATTATCGCTGCCGCTTGATAATATGCCCCTATGATGGATATGAAGGTTTAGCAAAGAATCTCTCAGTAATCTTTTGTCTACATTATCAAATCATTTTAGTAAATATAAGAAAGTTGTTAACAGATTCTTCCTGTTCAAAAATGCATACTTTATCATCAGAACTAAAAATTAAATGCCCGCTCATTGTTCTCCCAGCACTGCCAAAAGCAATCTTAACAGTGTGCAGGCATGTTATCAGATTCGAAATTGCAATCTAGCCAATTCAACAAAGGTTTAATGAAACACTTCTGTTATGAGGGGATGTGACACCGAGGAAGTAGCTGTAAGAGGTGATTTATTTCCAAATAAAGGAGCCCACGTGCAGAAAGTCCTCCTGCTGTGACTTCCATGTCCAACTGCTGCAAAGTTTGTTGGATGGAACTCACAGACTGAAGACTGGAACATGCAATGTACAATAAACAATAATATGTTGCATACAGGTAAGTACAGGTACATTGAAACAGACCTGGGACTAAGTTCCAAAGCACTACATCATAAGTTCCAAAACACTACAGCTTTCTTACACCTTCCAGTCTAAAGATGGGCCTACAGTTCTCTGATCTCCTTTTTTAGGTCTCGCCTGGCGTTAGCAGCGCGCATGCGCTGGTCTCGCCATGCGAGGGCCTCTTGGAATCAATATGGTTTTCGACCTCGTGTCTCTGCTCCGCCTGTAAATTTCATTGGCGAGCGTCGTTTGTCGTCAGTGTTTATGTTAAACAGTTTGTTGATTGCACCATAGTGTCCTTAGCCCCTCCTTGTTGCCATCCTGTCCACTTTAGGCCACGCCCACCTGGACTGGATGTTTTACTTGCGGCGTGATACTCTCTCCTTAATTAGTGGGAGAGAACTTTTTTTTGGTCATTCCTGCTATGAAGCGCGATGTTTTAAGTTGTGTGTTGACACCGCGCTTCATTTATTTATTTAATTTTTTGCTTTCATTCGGAGCGCGGCGCCCGAATTATTGGGTAAGCACTTTTTGGGTTATTATTATTCACCTAACTCCTCATGGGGTGCGTTTTGGTTGCATTTAGTAACCGCGACGCAGTGATTTACACACCGCGCTTTCACTGCCGTGACGTTTGCAAACATTAATTCTTTACTTTTCAACAGCGCACACACTGCGCTTCCACTGCCGTGACGTTTGGCTCTGTTGAAAAGTAAGAATTAATGTTTGAAAATGTCATGGCAGTGAAAGCGCGGTGTGTGCGATGTTGAAAAGTAAGAATTAATGTTTGCACACACCGCGCTTTCACTTTATTAAAGGGCTGCAGGGGAGGGATGCAGGGGGCAAGGCGGACCTGTTCTCGTCCCTGCTACGCGTTGTTTGGTAGCTGGCAGCCCTCTGTTGTGGGTGTGACCTGTTGGGGTGTATGTGTGTGTGTGTGTGTGTGTGTGTGTGTAGTTGTTGTCCCTGCCACTTGCAGAGGCACGCATTGTCGGTGCAGCTCCTGTTTGTGTATGTTGTGTGCTGGTTGGTTGTACTTCGAAAGGAAGGAAGATCGGGGTCGGTGACTGCAGACGACAGCAGTATGGTGTCTCCCAGCACCTGCGCCAACAGAATTCTCTCCTTTGTTCCCTTCCTGCTTGTGTTGTTCGACTTGCAGTATGAAGGTAAGAATGCTGGGGGAGCCATGTGTACCGCAGGACACTGTGAAATGCACATATTTAGTTCTACAGAGTAGAACAAGCATTAAAAATGCAATAGGTCTCGCCTTTCATTAAGTTAAAGCCATTTGCTTTGCTATACAATACCATTAGCAAAGCAAATGGCTTTAACTTAATCAAAGGCGAGACCTATTGCATTTTCAATGCTTGTCATATATTGGCCCCATCAAGGTCCTCCCCAAGACTCGGGAACTATACCACTTTCAACCACATGGTTGAATAAATCAAGTCAATGTGATCATAAAGAACCACTGAACTTAAAACAATGATCAGTATCATATGCAGGCCTGATAACAAGGACTAAACTGATAAAGCTGAAAATCTTTATGCAAATTTCACCACATAATAATACAGAAACATGATAAATATTAAACCTAAAAATGCATAATAAGCTAAATGTTAGAGAAATTTGCCTTTATTTAACGTGTAAATGTGGAAAGTGCTGTTTATTTTCTGTACAAAGCTTTCATTTCTATCATTCTTCACTTGCTAGGCTGCATTATTCATTTATTCTGCTCTATGTCTTTAAAAAAAACAAATGTTTTTCATACAATTGTGATTTAATGTTTTAATCAAATTCTAGGGCTTGATTTTTTGTGAAATGTGCTGTTGTTGAAAAAATGTATTCCTTCTTTCCTCACACCATATGACTTCACTGTACTTATATTGTTTTCTTTGCAAATATGAATAATGAACAAGTGTATTAATGGAAAGTAAATGCTTGCTGTAGCTTACATTTCGTGATCTGAGCAGGACATACCAGAATTTGAATGTTTCATTTCGTAGAGCAGCTCACTGTTTTACGGTGAGACACCAGACATCTAACGTAATAGGCTTGCAAAAGGTTCTCATGAGAACCTTCGTAAATGTAACTTTTTGTAATACTTTGTAGCCATTTCTAACCAACTTCATGCTAGTGTGGACGTTTACCATGGGAATCGAGGGCAAAGACGACGAATTATTGGAAGACCTCTCACCATTGGATGATGATGATGACATTCACCTGTTTTTGCAACATGTCTAGCTGCTTTCTATATAATTTGAGTTCCTATCTAGAGATGTAATCACTCATCCTGATTCTATGCATCCCTACCCTGCCATGCATCTTGGCACTTTGCTGTGCTATTCTCACTTGCCATAAGCTACTGCTTATGGAGATTTCTTTGTTTTTCCTTATGCCTCGTGAGGAGATTGTTCTGTTTTTGCTGATCATAGCTACTGCTGTGTTTCTTTCCTTCTCAGCCTTTTAGACAGTTGCAACTGCAATTGTCCGGAGAACTTAGTTGAGTCTCCTGAACTTCCCTTTATGGGGAGTTCGTTCTTCCTCTTAGTTATCTGAATTTGCTCATAATCTACTTGCTCTTTTCTAGAAATAACTCTTTATGGGTACTTGTAAGGATAGATTAGGTCTCTTATTTTAGAATAAGGACAATACTCTGATGGGACTATACTGTTTTACTTTTCTGTGCTTGTTCTAACTAAATGTATTTCGTATTATTTCTGTAATTGATTTACCAGTAATTTGAATAAAAAGAACAAAAATACAGAGTAATCTACTAAAATGAGAGAATAAACTTTTAAAACTTCACCAACTCTCTCTCTATTGACTGAACATCAAATGTAATTATTGATGTCTTTTGATGTGTAAAGCTCCATTTGAAAACCTGGCATATCCTAATATATTGTCTGCTGAGTAGCTAAAAGTGTCTCAAGGACATCCTAATAGCATCCCTCAAACATTTATTTTATTTATTTATTTGTCTGTTTGAATTGTTAAATTTATCAACAACATGCAAAAGAGTATTAAAAAAGAATAAGAACATTACAAACATAAAAAGATAAAACTTGCAGTAAAACATTTAAGTTTGATTGTTGAAAGAATAAATCCTCTTTTTTAAAAAGCAGGTTAGCAACTGATGGTCGTTAATCAATCAAGAGAGTGACTAGAGCAATAACAGTGCATGCCCAAAAGTACCAGGGTACAGTTTGCTATTCAATGCTTGAGTTGCTTTAATCTTTTAAGCCAAGCTGCTTGGAGGAATGTGGACACTGCATACATTACCATAGGGCTGAGATCAGTTTTGCTCATCCTCGCTGCTTCCCAATAATGCCTAATCCCTAGAACCAAACAAAACGTTTTGATCCATTTTAATCACTCCTGACTACACGGGAAAAAACACAAGAACATGCTCAATGCTTTCACTGTTATCATTACATGCAGGGCGTGTGTCATGATATTATTTTCGATCGACCAGTTTTTCGTAAAGGATATTAGGGGAAAAGTGCCTAATCTAAGTTGTATGTACAGTTTCCTGGGGAGTAGGGTTTGCAAATAATCTACAAAATCCTTCAAATTATAGGTAAACTTTAGATTTAAAAAGGATGCAGTTAAGTTCCATACAAAGGGTGAGTTCACTCTTTTGGTCTGAGCTCGGTACCAGAAGTTCTCATTCACTATAATGGGCACATTGGAAGGAATACAAGTTGGGTTGGACCAGAATTCTCCCAAGCATAGATTGGTTAAAGACTCTTTGATGTCAACCATGGAATTTTTAACACTTGCGGTCCGGTAATACCATCTTGAAGGCCTGCTCGAAAATGCTCTAATTCTTCAGTGCGCCAATCTCTGATCAAGTATAAAACAGGTTTCAAAGCTGCTCATTCGCTGATTGATTGCAAGCCTAAATCAAGCAGCAAAGATTGCAAAAGATGGCTCCGAAAGAGCCTCAAAAGTGATATTATAAAAGAATTCTCTGGGGGTGCAAGATCCTTGACATTGCTGTGTTCCCACAGTTCAGCTCCATAAATTGCATCACTAACTGATTGTGCTCTATAGACCTCCAATGCAAAATTGGATAAGTCGTAAACCCTTTAAAGAATGTATAAAGAATTTAGCTATGGTACCAGTGTTTTAACAAAAGCTTGCTCTTTTCAATTTGTTCCCCCTTGGTGTCCGACTCTGACATCTTAATACTCAAATAGTCAAACTCCCTAACTCTTTTGCTAATACTGATGTTGATGTACACAATAACACATGTATGTATAAAACCGAAATTGAATCACTTGCCGAAATCGACCCGATATGACCTCTCCATTAACCCTGAGTTAGAAATACGTGGTCAGGGAGGCCCTGCGACCTAGCCTGAGGCTACTGATTGACAGATCACACATGGGGTGGCACGTAACCAGTAGGACAAATGCATGAACAGTAAAAATTCAGATTAGTCCCACAGATAGGCAGCAACAACACAATGGTCCGGGGATTATGGCCACAATAAAGCGCACATGGACGGAGGGGCGCGCGTTCCCAAAACACCATAACATTAGATGCCACATGAAGTTAGGAACACTCAGCCAATCAGGACACAGCACACACAGCACACACAGTGATCATGCGCTCCCCATGCCAGACATCTGACCACATTACTCACTGGACCTCATTTTGTCCATGCAAAGTTGAGACCCACCTGCATTTGTCATCAGGTGGGAGTAATTTATGGCTCCATGACTAGACCTGCATTCCTCTCCCTAAACAGGTCTATGAAGTGTTTTATGATGCTTCAAGAAGTGTATAAAAAGATGCTCAAAACTATTGTACATTGAGTCAGTCCTCAGACCCATTTCTGTATGCTGTACTCCCTGCCGCACTATTTAATTGAACCAGCTGTTCCTGTTCTACATACGTCTCTTGTCTTTGTTTTTTTAAGGAAAATTCATATTCGAGCAACACTTTCCAAAGCGTTTTAGCCTAGGCTTATTTTGCACCTGTGTGGCCTCCTGAGTTGAATACCATTAGTTTGGTCTTTTGAGCATTTATTTCTAGACCATTTTCCCTGCAAAATAGACCAAACTTATCTAACAGTATCTGGAGGCCTTTATGTGTTTTGGATATCAATAGAGTGTCGTCGGCAAAAAATAGTTCCGGACCCTGTACTGGTGAATGTTTATTCGCTATTATCAGGCCTGCATATGATGCTGATCATTGTTTTAGGTTGAGTGGTACTTTAGGATCACATACACTTGATTCATTTAACCATGTGGTTGAAAGTGGTATAGTTCCCAAGTCTTGGTGAAGGACCTTAATGAGGCCTATTCCTAAAAAATATCAAAGAACTGCAGGCCCATCTTTTTGCTTGACGGTGTAAGGATATTGTAGTATTTTGGAACTTATGATGCAGTGCTTTGGAACTTAGTCCCATGTTTGTTACAATGTACGTGAACTTATCTGTATGCAACATGTTATTATTTATTATACATTCCATTTTCCAGCCTTGTTCCAGGAGAGTCATTTTCAAAGTTGTACCAAAGTTCGAGGCAGCCATTAACGAACAGAAGGAATAGTTTAGGGGCTAACACGCATCCCTGGCAGACCCCTCTATTGATTTCTATTTTCCATGTAAATTCACCATTGGGGCCACTGCAGAAAACAAGCATAATTTTCTGAGTGTAGACATTTGATGATGGCTAATATGTCAGATGGCACAGCCAGCCCGTAGAGCGCCTGCCATAGTTTATCCCTAGGAACCATATCAAAAGCAGTCCGCCGGTCCACGGAAGCTATGTACAAACTGCCCCCTCCCATGGTCACTATCTTCCACCTAATTCATTGAAAATAAAAAGCATGGTCTATTGTACTTGTTTTGTATCTGAAGCCAGCTTGAAATTGGCTTGATATTAAATGTCCAGGCATCAACTCATTGAGTTTATCTTGTATCTATTTACAAAATATTTTTTAGAGGTTCTCAATTAGACTAAAAGGGCGATAGTTGCCTGGTTTGTTTTGGGACCCCTTTTTAAAAATAGGGCCAATCTTTGTGCCCAACCATGAATCTGGGATTGGGCCTCCCTGAAAAGCTGTGTTACACAGAGTGTTGAAGTATGGTACCCATATGTCAGGATAAGAGTGGTAGAGATCAATTGAAATCCTTTACAAGCCAGGAGGCTTTCCTGGTGTTTGCACCTTAAGGGCTGCTGAGGTATCAGCCACAGAAAAAGAAGGTTTTGCACAGTATGTGTGCTGTTTTGGGGACTAGGCAAAGCAGAATTAAGGGAGAGAGATAAATCAGGGGGCTCTGCTGACTAAACATTTCCAAAATGGATCTCCCATTCACTGGTAAAAATATATGTCACTGGCCTATTGTGTCCTCTCCTGCCTTTGTGTGAGACTCTGGCCAGATTTACGAAAGCATTTAGCATTCCTTAACATACCGGATCTCTTTACATGTGCACCATTTTTTTCTGGGTGTATCAAGGGAGACCTTAGGTCCATAGTCACCCTTGCTTTAGCATTTCTTAAATTGTGATTGCCTATTGGAAAATCGCAAATTAGGAAATGGAAAACCATTGGTAACTATGGGCCTTTACCCCCATAGGAATGAAGGGTGTTGTATTTCCTAAATAGCGATTTCCTAATAACGATTCCTACGCTGTGGGAATCGCTATTAGGAAATCTCTGGGGCATATTAGCAAGACCGGCGATAAAATTATCGCCGTTTTAGCGGCAGGAAACTGCCGCTAAAACGGCGATAATGGGCTTGCTAATATGCGTTATAGAATTCCAATAGAAGCCCAGGTTAGATGTGCAGGACATCTAACCTGGGCTTCTATTGGAATTCTATAACGCATATTAGCAAGCCCATTATCGCCGTTTTAGCAACAGTTTCCTGCCGCTAAAACGGCGATAATTTTATCGCCGGTCTTGCTAATATGCCCCTCTATTTTTGTACATTCCATTTTGCATTTCTGTTTAGGAAATGCAAAATTTAATTTCGTACATCTGGCCCTAGATGCCTAAATAGTTTGGATTCGTCGTTTTTGGCTGAGCATACACCTGTGTGTCTTTTCTATATGAAGATCTGGGGGCATATTAGCAAGACCCACGTTAAAATTATCGCCGTTTTAGCGGCAGGAAACTGCCGCTAAAACGGCGATAATGGGCTTGCTAATATGCGTTATAGAATTCCAATAGAAGCCCAGGTTCCCACCAGAACATGGACTTCTATTGGAATTCTCAAGGGCATATTATCAAGCCCATTATCGCCGCTTTAGCTGCAGTTTTCTGCCGCTAAACCGGCGATAATTTTTAACGCCGTTCTTGATAATATGCCCCTAAGTATCTTAAGGTGGGGGATTCTGTAGAATTATTCAATGGTCGATTATAATTGTTAAGAAGCAATATATGTTTACCATTATGCAAGAATAAGTATGTCCAGGCACAGGGTAGGATCTCATTCACTAAGCATAAGGTGCATAAGCCTCCTGCTTCCTGACTTTGCAGAGAATTTCTAGCCATAGCTTGAAAGCTTCTGAAGCCGGATTTGAAGACTCAAGTAGTCATTCATGTCTCTTGAAGGAAACAAACATTGAAAGTATCAATGAAAAAACTCCAGTAAGTGTTCAATGCTTTTGTTTTTAGTCCAGCGATATTCCACAAAACAATCTTGATGGTCCCTGGGTGAGGTGCTTCTGGTGGGTTAACAGCGAGTCTGAGGCAGTGGCTGATATTCGAAGCTGGCCATGGGGTTTGGAGAGCCAGAAAGAGAGGGCTTATTTGAAACTGAAGGCTCATTGTTAGATATGAAGTGTGGGTTTTACCATTATAGGTTCTCAACTATTCTCACTGCAGGCTCAACATTGGAGTTTTGCTTGGAACTTTGACACTGGAGACTGTGGTTTTCGAGATGTGCTCCCATTAAACAAGAGTCACTGAGAACTGCGTGGCTGGTCAATAGAATTAAGGGTGTGAGTTGATCTCCCCAGTTTGATAGGCTCTTTAGCTGTTTGATCTTCTTTGGCAGAGGCTCTGGTCAGAGAGGATTTAAATTGAATCTCTGAGCCAGATATTGGATCAGATCTGAGGGCTAGGGATAAGAGTCCCCTTGCTAGGTCAGCATTAGTCAAAGGGATTTTGAAATAGTCCCAGTTGCTGCCTGGGTGGAGGTAGCATTTCACGCTCACTATATCATCACAGATTTCTGAACAGCAGTGCTGCACACTTCTGATCCAGTGTATTACTTTGTTTGACAGTGAATCTCCGTCCTCATATTTATGTTGGTTTGGTTCTACTTTGGGTACTTCAGTCATGAGAATGTCTCTCTCTTTGTGGGTGCATGCGTGACAAGCTAAGTTACGTAGCTGCAAATCATGGGAGATAGCAGATGTACTGAATTCAAAGGGCTTAGCCCTGGGGGCACAAAAAGTTTTGATAGTGGGAACAGAACAGAATGGCGATATTTCATTGATCTTGATTTCCCTAGATGACGCCCATCTGTGAGCTGTCAACCTTTGGGGATCATGACATTCCATAGTTGTTGCCTCATCCTTGTACAAGGTCATCAGGCTTGTTGGGAGGACACAGTGAGGGGCAGAAGGGTCATAATAGCTGGATGCACAAGCGTTGGTATCAGGAGGCATACTTGATGGGGTATAGATCCCCCCAAATGGTGCAATGCATAATCTGCACCTGCAGCGTTATTTACCTGCGGGACACCTATTAGTTGTATAGATTTGCCCAGGCAGAGGCCAGCCATTATATCCATCAGTTTGATGTCCATAACTTTTAGATGTTTAATTTCAGACTGTAGGCCTAAAAGTTGGGTGTTTAATGTCCCTGTGTTGGCATCGGGGTGCTCTTGCACCAAACGAACAGTTTGAGTCTCACAGGAAAAATTAGTGGTGCCCTGGTCAATGGGATGTTCTATGGGCTCAAGTAGTGCATATGTGTTGTTGCAGGCAACCTGTGGGATCAATAGAGGAGAGGTAGCGGGGTGAACGGGGCTTTACTGAAGTACTAGAATCAGTTGGCTGTTGAGTTGAAGGTTCCCTCTTCTACTCAAAATGGTTTGCCATCTTTTTAGTTTGTCTGGTGCCCCCAGAGGGTGGCACAATTTTGTCCCCCAACAAAGTCTCCACCTCCTCTATTAGGTTGTTGATATCGGTTACCATACAATTTTGGGCGGAGTACATCACTTGCCTCTTGTGCCTTATTCCTTCGTGGGGGCTCAATGTAGCTTTCCTCTTCCCCCATCATGACAATAATTTAGAATCAATGTTCTCGTACTGGCGATGTAATATTTAAGTTCAGGCACCCACACCACAACTTTAGCTCACACTATATCAGTACAGAATGATCATGCTATGTAAAGAAATGTTGGAAGAAATAAAGTTTAAACTCCAGATTTATCGTGTTGCATGTGGGATTATGAGGTGGGGCATCCAGTAACAACAATGAACAATGTTTGGAAAAAGGGTACCAAGGGGGGGCTCAGCCCAACCACCTCCGGGTGATGACCGGCCTGCTCTAGACCCGGTCTTCACCAGGGCACACACCCAGGCAAGTGCTGCGCTGCAGAAATCCTGGGTCTGCTATAAGTGAATCAGGTGCGGCCTCAGGTAACCGTGGGCAATGTAGTTTGAGCCACCACAAGGCAGTAGATGCGTTCCGCAGGAGCCCAGGGTCTGCTATAAGCACCTGCCTGTCATTGAGGAGAATCAGGTGCTGCCTCAGTTTGAGCCCCCCAAGGCGGTAGATGCATCCCGGGCAGCGGGAGTCCCAGGTATGCTATAAGTGCCCACCTGGTGCTGAGGAGAATCAGGTGTTACCTCAGGGAATCATGAGCAATGTAGTTTGAGCCCCCTTCAGCAAGTACATGCATCCCCAAACGTGTTTATGCATACGAGAGGCCAATCAAAACCCCACCCTTCATAAAAGTTTGTAATTCTTGAAAGTAAATCAAGGAATGTTAGAGCAGATGTATACAGAATACAGGTGTTGTAAACTTCTGGGACACTAAAGGTAAATTGTACTAGAGATGTGGTTGAATGGATGATGGTGTGTTAAAGAGAGAGCCAAGAACATAACTGATTCATGCCATGCTTTTGCCTCCCCATTAACACATGCGGGCTGCTCACACTCTTTGGGATATGTTGAAGGTGAGCAGCCAGAAAATAGTAACCTATGTTTGGGGCTTTCATTCCACCTGTGACTCAAGGACACAAAATCATACAACATGCAACTCTGCAGCTCCCCCCCCCCACACACACAAGCCTGGTCAATAACGTTTTTCATTTAGCAAAAACAGTTTTGGGAATAAGTGGAATAGTACTGAAGATGTTAAAAGTCTGGTCACTTTCAACATCTTAGCCCTGCTTAATCATGCTGCTCAAGTTATATGGAGGTGGATCCATCCATGAGTTTTACCTAGAACATTGACAGAGTGGTAGTTAAATTCAGTGTATGTTCTTCCACCCTATTTTTATGTATTAAAATGCCAAGATATTTGATATGATCAGGTGCTCATCTAAACTGGGTTCCTATTACCACCAACGTATTTGGGATCACTAGGAGAAACATCTCAGACGTATTCCCACTGATTGTTGAGCTTGTAAGCCCAGCAAATAATGATATTTAGGGCACTCAGTAAGGTGTTGCATGGATCAGGAAGATGAAGAAAAACATCATTGACTATAAGGAAATGAGTGATTGTATCCCTTATTGCAACAATTTAGCTACCATCCATCTGCTATCTGTACATCACCGCAAGAGGTTCCAAGCGAGGAACAAACAGCAGAGTAGACAAGATGCAAGCCTGTCTCATGCTACAATAAAAACTGATCTCACAAACGTTCACTCCTTTGTCATGTACTCTGGCGAGAGTTTTTGCATAAAGAAGCTTTGCCTATTTCAGTCCAGTGTGACAACCACTTGGCTCACAGCTGCATTTCTTCCACTCATCACCACCATCGGTATTGCATTGTGGACCTACCAGATGGCCAAGGTGACTAATCTCAGATACCACAGCAGCTGACAGCACACATTGAAGCAAAGACCTCTTTGACTACTCCTTAACAAACAGTACCAAAGCTCAACACAGGCAGTCACCTGAATTTATCAGCAGGCTTTTTCATGATTGCCATGTGTGTTGTTATGTTCTGATTCTAGGATTATAATATCACTCACAATACTATATTGGTCCTCCTCAGGCATTTTAGTATTCCAACATCTAGAGAACTGCACATTGCTCTAAAGTATGCCTTCCAAGCTTACCACACAAGGACATCCTGGATCTCATTTGTTTCAAAGTACTGCTCAATATGTGTGCTGGAGGACTACATCTGAGAGAACATGTGCCTTAAACATCTTGAAAGATAACCATGGGGATGAGTCGAACTACAACATCATCTCCACGGGGAGTTCTGGGAGGTATTGCATGGTCTGTATTTGCACAAGCAACCATCTCAGAGGAGTGGAGGTAATCAATTCAGAATGACATAGTCATAGACTGTGGAATAATAAGTGTATTGGTCGTCAATAGAACTACAAGCTCGCCATATATCTGTCAGATCAAAACAAAATGAAATCATGCAACAGAATAGCAGATTTAGGAAGGATGATAGGTGTGTGGACCATCTGGTTGTTCAATGCCAAATTAAAATCAAAACTCATTATGACATGATGAGGGACATGAGAGCAGAATGAATGGACTAATTTATCGAGGACTTGGAGCGCAGGAGAATTTGGTGCATACATTAGCACACTGTTACTGGAATGGAATCTAAAACTCCCCAGTATTGACGTATTGCCTATCAGTGTCATTAAAACAATCAGTGGCAATGGCATCTTCACTTCATCATGCTCAGTACACCTGCAAGCATCAGGAGGACCACAGGATCACACTCCATCCCAGTCCAGCCACCCGGTGTCTCAAATACAAACTAAACGGTTGAAGACAAGGGAGAGAGTAAACGCCATGTTTGTTACCATACCTCCCTAAATAGAATTTGCATTAATTGCTAAAAACAAAAAAGATTTTGAAAGTCTGGAGGCTTAATATGTGAATTAAAAGAATGCATGGCAATCAGTATCACTGTTGGCTTCTTATCAGAGTGAAGACTGGGCCATTGGCACTCACTATGCCAAAAATGATCTCTTTGATAAGAAGTATTTCATGGCTTCTATGTATGAGAAAGGTGACACTGTATCCTTTAAAAGTGAGCCTAGTCTCCCACCATAAACCCATGGCTTGCTGGGAGCAGCAATGCACATTTAGCCTGTCTGTCCTTCAGTGCAGCCTTCACTCTATAAAATAATTTCATAGTTTAAGGGACTGCTATAATGAAGTCCAGATAAAAATGAACATTACTATTATCTACATAATGTTAAGATGTATTCATGTAGCACAAAAAAGCAAAATAGTGATGATATCTGAGCTCTGGATTGTAGCCAGGTCGAAGAGAGCAGTGCACCCTTTCTGTTAGAAAAACAGAAGCAAGTTACACCTCAGGGAACAATGATTTTGATCAGTCTCTCCATTAGTTGTCTGATTGGGCCCACTTTATATCCTGCAGGTACCACAAGTATGTGCTCAGTATTGTGGCTTACCCTGACCTCCTGGGCCTCCTGGTCCTCTAGGTGGTCTAGAGCTGTCTACTCTCTAGTGGTCTAGAGCTGGGAGGAGGAAACGTCAGGAAATATGCTCTCAAAAAGCCACAAGTGAGTTTTCTGCTACCTTAATCCAAAACCCCCCCTCTGTCAGCGTGTCTGACAGCACATTTAGGTGAATCTCACCTTCTTAACAGAGACACAGTCAACCTCGTGGCTCCCATGGACCTCATTATGCTGAGGACCTCAGCACAGGTGAAGACCTGCATCAGTGCACACTTGGGTTCACTGCAGCAGCAGAGTCTGGCAGTGAGCTGTACAACACCACTCAGGATGAAGCCGCCATGTTATGAGGTTCCAGGGGCTGGGGAGGCATTGTTCAATTGTAGAAAACTTATCAAGTAGTCTTCTGCTTGTGACCATTTGTTTCTCAGCCCCTAGTGGTTCAAAAATCACACAGAACATAATTACCTACTCGTGTAGTTCCTATAAATCTGTATAGGATCTGCACGTTTAGACAACATAAACTGTGGGACTTGTGTCCAGACAGGTTCCAGACACCCCCACCGGATATGTTCGCCTGTATACTAGCTAGCTCACAGTGCCACTATGAACTCCTCTTATCAAGGAGAGAATAGTTTCTGGCAACTATCGAACATGACAACCCTGACCCCTCAGGTATCGTGGAAACAGTACAGTACTTTTCGCTCAGTCACTCGTGTTCACTTTGTCTCAGAGAGATACACAGAATAAACGATGGAGGACGTTTTCAATGAGTATTTATTGAACCAGTGTTTTTCTAGTGTAAAATACGTGTGCTGCAACAGCCATATGACAGAAACAGATGTATATTGGCACAAGCACCAACAGAGTAAATAGATGGTAGAATTCTACCATAGTACTAAAACAATGAATATATGCAAGCACATAAATACATGACCGTAATAATGCATACTCCTATGATGCAAACCCTAACTAAATGTACCTAAATGTACCTAGCATTTATGTAGGTGTATAGCCAAGAATACCTCTAGGATAAATCCAACCTCATTACCTGATTTGAGAGAACGAAGGACCCCGTCTTTCTCCTCTGTCTGCCCCAGCAAAGAATTAGCACTTATATACCCCAAAGTTGCCCTCAGGGGTTCTATCTTGCTGTGCATGTCGGCCAAGGATGACGATAGTGATGAACCTTATACATAGTTATTATGCAGAAGATGGTAATCCTGCTGTGATTCTGAGAATCCTCATGCATAATAAATGAGGCTAGTTTTTGGGGAGAACCACACAACATTTATGCAGCACCTAACTTGGTAAAAGGTCAGCACCAAAACCGTTATGTAGTACAATGGCAGGGTGAATGTAGGTGAGAGGTTAGGTGGCTACCCAGGCCTATAAGGGGTAAATTGCGAATCATAACACTACAAAAAAGAGACATTAGAACACTCACAAACCTGTAGGTTAGCATGATGAGAAGAAGGAGGTGTGAAAAAGCAAGATAAATAGCAATACGGCAGCACATGACTCCCATGAACCTTTTCTTTTTGAAGTGACTTTCTTTCGGTGCCATAATTGTCACTGACTGATTTATTGACCAGACATCATCTGAGTAATTGTGCCATTTATTGAGCCTAACCCAGTGTTTGATAAAAATGCTCAAATATAAAGTCAATTGTAGGAGTACAGGTAAGGATGCAAATGTACTATTTCTTTAACCCCTTCGGTGCTCAGGACGGCCCCCGGCCGTCCGACGTCACAGTGGGCGTCTGCGGAGGACGGCCGGGGGCCGTCCGAAACACGCCCACTCATTAATTCTCCCGCACAGCGGGAGAATTCGTGCAGCGCCGAAGGGGTTAACAAATAGCCCCATTGACTATTCACAACCACAAGCAGTTAAGCATGAGTAAGAGAAATTGTTTAGGATTTATACATGCATATCTTGCCGCATTACATTTAAACATGAGGTTGTTTTTTCTTTGTCTATGTATGGTCTCTATCTCTCCTTGTGCTAAAACCCCTTCACTTACATGCATAGCAATTTGGGGACATTGCCTCCCATTTTTACTGTGGGTACGGATTTACTCCAGCCTTTGACCGAAATCTCTTTTGACAGAAGTGGCCCTCTGACCATATTCGGAGTGGGAATGTGCCCGTCTTTGCCTTCTGTTCCCCTCGTGTGCCCTGCGCCCATTTTGCCTTCTGTGCCCCATATTCTGTGCCCGGTTGCCCCCGGTTACCTCGCCGCTCCCGGTTCCTGCCGCTGCGTGCCCTGCGGCCCGCCCCCCTCACTGACCATTCGCTGCCCCTGCCTCCCAGCTGCTCCTCCCTCCCACCTCCCCATATATGGCGGCCGCTGCGCGGTGAGGAGAGCGACCCTTGACCTTGCCAGGTAGGTCGCTCCCCCACCACACAGCTCTGCCTGTGTTGTCCTGCCTGCTGCTGCTGCTTGTAAGTTCGCCCCTCTGCATGCTGTCTCTGTGCCCTTTGCCTGCTGTCCCCCTTGCTGCCCCCGGTTTCTGTGCCCGTTTTCCTCTGCTTGTTGCCCTTTTTTGCCTTCTGTTCCCCTCGTGTGCCCCGATCCTGTGCCCGTTTTGCCTTCTGTTCCCCTCGTGTGCCCCTGATTCTGTGCCCACCTTTGCCTTCTGTGCCCCTCGTGTGCCCCTGATTCTGTGCCCACCTTTGCCTTCTGTGCCCCTCGTGTGCCCCTGATTCTGTGCCCGTTTTTGCCTTCTGTTCCCCTCATGTGCCCCTGACTCTGTGCCCGTTTTTGCCTTCTGTTCCCCTCGTGTGCCCCCTGATTCTGCGCCCGTTTTGCCTTCTGTGCCCCTGATTCTGTGCCCGGTTGCCCCCGGTTACCTCGCCGCTCCCGGTTCCCGCCTCTGCGTCCCCTGCAGCCCCGCCCCCCTCACTGACCATTCGCTGCCACTGCCTCCCGCCTCCCAGCTGCTCCTCCCTCCCACCTCCCCATATATGGCGGCCGCTGTGCGGTGAGGAGAGCGACCCTTGACCTTGCCAGGTAGGTCGCTCCCCCACCACACAGCTCCGCCTGTGTTGTCCTGCCCGCTGCTGCTGCTGGTAAGTTCGCCCCTCTGCTTGTTGTCTCTGTGCCCTTTGCCTGCTGTCCCCCTCGCTGCCCCCGGTTTCTGTGCCCGTTTTCCTCTGCTTGTTGCCCTTTTTTGCCTTCTGTTCCCCTCGTGTGCCCCGATTCTGTGCCCGTTTTGCCTTCTGTTCCCCTCGTGTGCCCCTGATTCTGTGCCCGTTTTTGCCTTCTGTTCCCCTCGTGTGCCCCTGATTCTGCGCCCGTTTTGCCTTCTGTGCCCCTGATTCTGTGCCCGGTTGCCCCCGGTTACCTAGCTGCTCCCGGTTCCCGCTTCTGCGTCCCCTGCGGCCCCGCCCCCCTCACTGACCATTCGCTGCCCCTGCCACCCGCCTCCCAGCTGCTCCTCCCTCCCACCTCCCATATATGGCGGCCGCTGTGCGGCCGCGCCGCTGGCGCACCTAAGGCAAGCCCGTCTGCGCCTGGACAGCGCCCAGCGCCAGAACCCCTGGTCCTCACGCCCCGCGCCCACCGCGATGACCGCCGCCGCTACGATGCCAGCACACTCCACGCTCTCAACCCCGGACGGACCTACACCTGCTTCAAGGCCGCCCCGAAACGCACTCATGGTCCCTTCACCTGCCGGAACTGCAGCTACACCAGCCTCAGAGCCGCCGAAGCGCCCGCCAAGAAGGAGCTCAACCACCTCCGATGCATCCTACTGAACACCCGCTCCGCACGCAAACACGCCGTCGAGCTCTGGGACCTGCTCGACACATCATCACCGGACGTCGCCTTCCTGACAGAGACATGGATGAACGACTGCTCCGCACCCAACATCGCCATAGCCATCCCAGACGGCTATAAAATCACCCGCAGAGACCGCACCAACGGAGTAGGAGGAGAAATCGCCATCGTCCACAAGAACAGCATCAGGGTCTCGACCAGCACCGACGACACTCTCTGCACCGCCGAACACATGCACTTCCAGATCCACACGGACCCCAACACCACCCTTAGAGGCACCCTCGTCTACATACCCCCCGGACCCCGACCCCAGTTCAGCGACTCCATCGCCGACTTCATTAGCACGCACGCCTTGACCTCCACCGACTACATCCTCCTCGGAGACCTGAACTTTCACCTGGAGAACAACAACGACAGCAACTCCACCACCCTGATCGACAACCTCGCCAACCTCGGACTGAGACAGCTCATCACAACGCCGACCCATTCCGCCGGCCACACGCTAGACCCCGTCTTCTCCTCAAGCTCCCACGTCTCCTTCAGCCACACCACCGAACTCCTCTGGACCGACCACCGCTGCATCCACTTCACCTTCCAGAAACCCACCACACACCACCGCACCCAACAGATCCCACGCCGCTGCTGGAATAAAGTCACCGAAGACCAACTACAGGCAAACCTTGCTCTCAGCCCACCCACCGACCCCTCCAACACCGACGACGCTGCCCGCAACCTCAGACGATGGATAGACGACGTGCCAACACCCTCGCCCCGCTGAAAAAACCCACCTACAGAGACACCAGCAAGAGAGCCAGCTGGTTCACCCCGGAACTCCTAGCATCCAAGCGTACCTGCCGGAAACTAGAGAATAAATGGCACAGTGAAAAGACACCGGACAGCCATGCAGCCCACAAAGACGCCATCCGCAACCACCATCACCTCATCAGGTCCACCAAGAGGATCTCCTTCAAAGACCGCCTCAACAACAACGCACACAACAGCAAGGAGCTATTCAACATCGTGAAGGAACTCTCCAACCCCAGCTCCAACACCAACAACATCCCGCCGTCGCAAGCCCTGTGCGATTCCCTCGCCACCTTCTTCCACCGCAAGATCGCCGACATCCACGACAGCTTCAACACCCAGACAGCCCCAACAGACACCGACACACCAGACTCACCGCACACCATCGACCACAACCCCTTGCCAGCCTGGGCCAACGTGAACATTGATGACACCATCAAGACCATGAGCACAATCCACTCCGGCTCCCCGTCAGACCCTTTCCCGCACCACATCTTCAACAAAGCCAGCAGCTCCATCGCACCCCACCTGCGCAACATCATCAATCTCTCCTTCGAGACCGCGACCTTCCCAGAGAGCTGGAAACACGCCGAGATCAACGCCCTACTCAAAAAACCCAAGGCGTACCCGAGAGACCTCAAGAACTTCCGGCCCATCTCCCTGCTTCCGTTCCCAGCCAAGGTCATCGAGAAGATCGTCAACAGACAGCTAACCCGATACCTCGAAGAAAACAGCATCCTGGACCCATCCCAGTCAGGGTTCCGCAGCAACCACAGCACCGAGACTGCCCTCATCGCCGCCACCGACGACATCAGGACCCTGCTGGACAACGGTGAGACCGCAGCCCTCATCCTGCTGGACCTCTCCGCCGCCTTCGACACTGTCTGCCACTGCACTCTACGCATATGCCTCCATGACGCAGGGATCCGAGACAAGGCCCTGGAATGGACCACCTCCTTCCTCTCCTGGCAGAACCCAGAGAGTCCGCCTCCCCCATTCTGATTCGAAGCCTCCGAGATCATCTGCGGCGTACCCCAGGGATCATCCCTCAGCCCGACACTGTTCAACATCTACATGGCCCTGCTCGCACGCATCTCCCGACAGCACGACCTCAACATAATCTCCTACGCCGACGACACTCAACTGATCCTCTCCCTCACCAAGGACCCCCTCACCACCAAATCCAACCTCCACGATGGAATGAAGGCTGTCGCCGACTGGATGAAGAGCAGCCGACTAAAGCTGAACATGGACAAGACGGAGGTCCTCATCCTCGGCTCCAACCCTTCAGCCTGGGACGACTCCTGGTGGCCAACGACACTGGGGGCAGCCCCGACACCCACCGACCATGCACGCAACCTGGGAGTCATTCTCGACTCAACGCTCTCCATGGCCAAGCAAGTCAACGCAGTCTCCTCCTCCTGCTTCAACACCCTCCGCATGCTCCGCAAGATCTACAGGTGGATCCCAACAGATACAAGAAGAACAGTCACCCAGGCCCTCGTCAGCAGCAGACTCAACTATGGAAACGCCCTCTACGCGGGAGCCCCGGCCAAGCTCAACAAACGACTGCAACGCATTCAAAATGCCTCTGCACGCCTGATCCTCGACATACCATGCCACAGCCACATCACCCCCCACCTGAGAAACCTGCACTGGCTCCCCGTCGACAGGAGAATCTCCTTCAAACTCCTCATCCACGCACACAAGGCACTCCACAAGACCGGCCCAGCCTACCTCAACAGACGACTCTTCTTCTACGTCCCTAACCGCCAGCTCCGCTCCGCCGACCTCTCCCTCGCCACCGTCCCTCGCATCCGAAGAACAACCACCGGCAGCAGATCCTTCTCCCACCTCGCCGCCAAGACCTGGAACACCCTTCCACTCAGCCTACGACAGACCCAAGACCTGCTGACCTTCAGGAGGCTACTAAAGACCTGGCTGTTCGACCAGTAGCGGCACCCCCCCTTTTTTCCCCAGCGCCTTGAGACCCTCGTGGGTAAGTAGTGCGCTCTACAAATTCTGTGATTGATTGATTGATAGAAATGTTTATTAGTCTACACAAAAATGCCATGCCATTCCAGCCCTGCAAAGCCCACTCAAACATTGCATATATTTGACCGCACATAGTGGGTGGATAGTCACACAAATTTTATGTTACACTATAGCTATGAATATTATATGAGTTTGGTTTAATGTTTTGTATTAGTAAATAGATTGATGAGTGCGAATTTACATTTTGTGAAAATGGCTTAGTGGATCGTCCTGGGAGAGGCAATTTCATCTCTGTATTAATATTGTAGATTGCAGTCAAAAAACATTCTTTACATTTTAGGTTGTTCCCTGAATTAAGCAGTGTTCTCTTGAGTGACTCTACGTTACATGTTCCTTTCTTGTTTCCTTAGTACAGGTTCAGTACGTGTTCATTTTTTTTTAAGACACCTGATTCTCTCTTTTGAAGTAGACGAAACTGAGAGCCTGACTTAAGGTTGGATGGATGGCGGAGGACATTCAGTCCGCCATGGCGATTACATTCTGCCCCTCAAATGTAGAGATGGCCTCTGGCCAAATGATCATCACTGTACCTTGAAAGGAACCTCCATCATGGAGATTCTCTGCAAGGTACAAAAGGTTTGGTGTATGGCTGCTGTTTGTTTTGGTTGCTGTTCAAGTTTTGTTACCTGTTGGACTTGACCCTTTTTGCAGGGTCATCCCTGAACTTTTTGCCTTCCTCCTAGACTTTTTTTTCTGACCTGGTGTTGGTGGTTTTAGGACACTGCTTTCCAGTGTAAAGTGCATGTGCTCTCTGTGGTAAACATGGTAAGATTGGTCTACACCTGTTTGGTGTATTTAATTTACCTGTCAGTCCCCAGTAATGTGGTATCTCATATACCCAGGGCCAGCAAATTAGATGCTACTGGTGGGCTTGCAGCGCTGCTTGCGCCACCCACCAAAGTAGCCTTTCAAACCTGTCTCAGGCCTCTGCCACTGCATGGCCTTTGCGTGCAGTGTTACTGCCGCTGTGACGGGACACCTAAAGTGTGTGCCACATCTGTGACCCCCCTTTTACTGCATGGCAGTCACCCCTTAGGTAGGCCCTAGCTAGCCCTATGGGCAGGGTGCATTGTAGGTAAAAGGTATGACATGTACCTTAAGTGCGTGACATGTCCTGGTAGTGACAAACAGCCATTTTGGTTTCTCACTGCTGTGAGGCTACCCTCTCATAGGAATGCATTGGGGATTTCCTGATAAGTGTTTCAGTGGTAATTCCTGATATGAGAGGAGCAGCGTGGTCAAGTTTGATATGTTTGGAATAGTGATAATAAATTCTGCGTAATGGTGTGCGCAGATTTATAATCACTATTTTAGAAATGCCACTTTTAGAAGTTGGCATTTCTGTGTGCTATGTGTCTCTGCCTGCCTGATGTGTATTGCATGTCCGGCTCTGGAGTGACAGGGGATGCTGAGGTGTGTGGCTCCAGAGGGGCAGGGTGAGTCAGCGCTAGGCTGAATAGGAAGAGCTGCATTTGGAGTAGTGGGAGGAGTAGTCCCCTGACCCTGAATAGGTCTGTGCCTGCCTTGTACAATCCTGGCTCAGCCCCCCTGTGGTGTGTCTGATGACAGAGCCCAACTTGATAAAGGAGGGTGGAAGCCCTGTAAACAGAGTGCTCCAGTACCCCCCAGAACCAGTTGAGACGGGTTCCCCAAGCCCTGTGCCAGGGCAGAACAAAGAGATACCCTGTATAAATATTGGGACTGTGACCCCATGTAAAGTGTGCTGTGTGGGTGCTTACTTGTACCTGCTGGGCCCCAGGAGGAACCACCACGAAGGACTGCCCCTCTGCTGGAGGGCCCTGTGAGCTGGCCTGCCTGGGCCCAGCTTTGCCTTTTTGGGACTCTGATTCTAGTGCCTCGTGAGCGCTGCACCTTTTTCCTGCTGCTCCAGGATGAGAGGAGTGTGTGAGCCCTGCAGCACTGGGCTGCGAAGTGCCCTGAGGGAATCCCGGCGTGGGGATTCCCCCATGGTCCAGGGGTGAAGCGGGAGCCTACCCCGCATTTTGGTGTTTCCAAGAAGCAGAGCGAGAGCCCACCCCGCATTTGTGTGCTGCCAAGGGGCCGCCACATCACGAGCGGCGCCCCGGAAGAAGCGCGGCCACAGAGGAAGCCAGGCGGCTGTGCCTGGTTGGGGGTGTGGCCTAAAACCCCGAAGGAAGGAGACTACACTCCAGATAGGGACGGCCTATGCCAGGGCCGGAAGACAGGCAGGAGAAGGCCTGGTCGTGGGCGGGGCCTAAGGCCCAGGAAGCAGAGAGCCCTGTGTGCTGCTGATGGAGAGAGAGGCCGGTGTCTGAAGAACCGGAGCCTCACGGGCTCCCGGACGAAGTCCTGCGGATCTGGGAAGAGTCCTGAGACGCCCCAGTGAGTGGGGCTGAGAACGACGATGACCGCAGGAAGACCGGGACAGATCAGGAGAGGCCCCGTGAGCGGGGCCTGCAGGGAGCATTGTGGTGCCTGGCGTCGGCCTGAGACGGCGACCGGAGGAGAAGCCCCGGTGAGTGGAATCGGAGGGGGATGAAGCTTTGGGGAGCATAGTTGGTGCTCCCAAGGCACGGTTGGTGCCAGTGCTCGTTTCTTTCCACAGCTGCACCGCCCTGACTATGGGCAGCTGCAACGTGGGGGCAATTTTGTCACAAGAGTCTCAGAGTGGGGCTCTCAAGGCACTTTAGTGCCAAGGCTCATTTTCTCAGCTCCACCACGAGAGCGCGGGCAGCTGCAACGACGGGGGCATTTCTCTTCATAACGAGGAAGGGGTGAGACGCACCCTCGCCCCCAGTGCATTGCGCACATTTGTGGTGGTTGCATTGGCAGCCGAAGGGCCTGGTGAAAGGCCCTAAGTTTACAGCGCTCTGACTTTTGGACAGAGGGCATTTGGGACAGCCCAGACGGGCCCCAAGGAAGGCCAGTTGGCCTGGGGTCATTTTGTGTCCTGGTGTGGCATAAGGCCCCCAGATGATGTGTGCACCTTCCTAGTGTTGCTGGGGTGCACTGCTGGTTATTAGGATGTATGCCTAATATGATGCCTAATGCTAATGCATAATGTGTTTATGCCTAATGTGATGCAGACATAATGCGTTTATGTTGCTTGTGATGATGCTGAGTACAGTATTTTGCCAGTAATTACTGGTTGTGTTTTACTACCTGTTCTTATGGTTCCGATTGGCCCTGTCATGTATATAATCCCCTGTAAATTACTACCTGATGCCAGTTGGCACAGTGTATATATGTGGTTATGATCTAATGTGTTTATGATACTACAAAGGCTATTTTTGATATAACCTTGTGTGGAGTTTCTTTTGTGGTGTGCCTAGTGTGTCGCTGCTGTGTGTGTGTTGCGCAAACGCTTTACACATTGCCTCTGGGATAAGCCTGACTGCCCGTGCCAAGCTACCAAGGGGGTGAGCAGGGGTTACCTTCAGCGTGTAACTCCCTTGCCCTGACTAGAGTGGTGGTTTCTGCCTGGCTTAGGAGCTTGCCCTAGCCAACCAGAAATCCAATTTCTAACATTACCTTTTTTTCTTTCTTCAGAAACAAAGTCTCACAGCAGGAGTTTATTTCTGAAAAAAAAACAATAATGACCTCCATTGTCCCTCACTGCCAGGCTTTTGCTGTAAGTGACAGACAGAAAAAAAACATTGCACCATCTGCTCCAAGTAGAGCGGGAGGTGTGATGGTTTTACTCAGATGCCCCTACTCCTTCAACAGGGGCTCTACCACCAGAAAGATTACAGTCTGTCCATCTCTAAATGAGCAGAGCAGAGTAGAGATTGACAGATGGGAAACTCTGTTGGTTATGCAATGGAGTACCCTGTCCACCAAACTCTAAATCAGACTCTTCAAAACATAACAAAGCCATCATTGTGTTGCTGATCCAGTCATCTGCTATTTGCTACACTCTGTCTTCAAGAGGTGTCAGGCCCATAGGCTTATAAATGTAGCCTTCACACTGATAAAATAAATTACAAAGCATGTTCTAATTTGAGCTTTTCCTTTTACATTAGAAGGTGTAATCGTTTGTTGGCATTACTCATCCTTACCCTACTCCTTTCAATGTACTCCAACATTTACAATTCCAGCATCAGAAATTTTGCCTGTGGAAACTGTCATCACTATGATACTTATAAAGAATCCCTGGCGATAAAGGGGATTACAAGTTGTTTCTCCCACACAGTGGGGAATAATATGCAGACTTGGTATCATCATTCAACATGGTTTCCCACTTGCGGGGAAACAACGGGACCAAATCCATAGATATTTTACATCTGCTTGGGGCAGGTGGTAACTTTTGAGAGGGCTTTTTTTCTTGCCAGTGGGTGGATAGAAGAGGGGTGGTGGGAATCAGAATAGAAGTTATCCTTTTACTTCAGCTGGGGGGGAGCTTTTTCAGCTTACCCAGGCTGATATAAGCAGGTGACCAGGAGTTGGGCACAGCAGATGACTGTAGCCCCTCTAGTCTGTGGACGGCTCCTTGTCTGATGTCTCACAGCCCATTAATTATTGCGTCTAGTGGTCTTAAGGACCTGATAATGACTGGTCAGGAGACAATGGTAAACATTTGAACAGAGAGCATATTGATAATCGGTAAGAGTAATATTCATGTGGGTCAAGGTATGACACAGACATGTGTTGGGAAAGCAAGCACCACAGCTGGAGAAATGCAGATGTGAAGTCAGAGTTAACTTCTGACAAGTCAGAGAAAAACCTAAGCTGCGAAAATTGTGTTGATTGGGGAGACAACAAATATCAGAGTATCCCTCTGCCTAATATGAAAAAGAAGGGGTGCGTACTCCAACTGAACACCACCTCAGTGAGAAGTGGGAAAAAGAAAATAGAATATTTTTTTATATACAACCCTCACCCACTCTAGCAGTGGCATGCTTCATCATCAGGTTCACCCTGACCCTATAAGTCGGGGGGGCCTCAACTGTGTTCCAGGGAGCTCTTTATATATAAGTGTGTTGGGGAAGTTTTGTGTAAATAAAAATTTCTAATCCACTTCCTAGGTATCCCTTGATCAGCGGGGTGGATGGCAAATGATTAAAATAAGCTATAGAAGGGGCAACAATGATACAATGGTCCTATGACCCTTATAGTGCCAGCATGTTTCTGCCGTACACTGATGGCCATATAAGATCCTGGGCATTTGTCACAGAGGGTTTGTTTTATTTATACTCCCCCAGTGACATTTCTGGTCTCAGAAGTTTCTTATTATTATAGCATGCACACAAAAGTATAGGCATGCACAGGCAGTTAATACTTGCCGGTCCAAAGATACCCTGGCAGTGGGTATTTTCAAACCCCTTGAGGGCGGAGCGAGGTGGGCCCTGTAGTCAAACCTTCATCAAGGGCCCCTACTGTTCATGTACCTACTTTGGTCTGCTCACACCCGGATTGTGGTACATTGGAGAGACACCTACACTTGCTCAGGGAAAGTATGCTTTGGGGCAGAATGAGTCCACATGGTGTAGAAGAGTAAGAGGCAACTTTTGTGAAATACAACATGGGAACACAAAAGATAGCACAAAGGATGAATCTAGTAAAACATTCTAATTATAAGATATGAAGAATAGAGAAGTAAATGCATTGAAATGTAGATTGATAGATTCAAACTAAGAACAGATACTATTTGATGCAATCAAAAAAGATCATGACAAACACTTGCTCTGACAGGGAGCTCCTACTAAGAGCATTTATAACCCACACTTTCACCACACATCTTGACCTGACCCTAAACAGAGTAGCTCATGTAGCCAACCTCAAACCGCATTTCTTTTGGTCACACAGTGTGGGTGAATTGGAGCCTTATAGGTACTCACTCCAGGAGTTGATTACTCTTGACAGCGTTTGTGTAACACCTTGGCTGTCTTATGTAAAAACTTGGCTTCCCTCCTTGAATTTAAAAGACCAGTGGTAAAACCTCCACTCTATTCAGGGAGTTTCCCCTCTGCACTGAAAAAACTGAAACTGGTTATTTATAATGAACAAATGGTGTGCAGAAGCACTGAATATTATTTCCACTGTGCCCGCAAAGTTTGAGGCTTATATGGACAATATTATGCCGTATGGAGCTGCAAATCTGTGTATACAATTTACAATGGGAATTTTACTAGTAAATGTATTAGTCCAAATATTCATGAGATACTGTTAAAAATGATTTATGTCCGACTTGCAAGATCACACTCTGTCCGAAAATGGGGATCTTTAAGTTAGATACCGAAAATTTAATTGCATTTGGACTTTAATTTTTTTTCAAGAATCGATTATTAGAAAATATTTAAATGGGCTGACGAATTTTATTGAGCGATTACATAAAATACCCTGCTTTCCAGTCTATGCAAACCCCCCAAAAAAGGAACTGTATTTTGAAATTAAGTTTAATCGCAATAGAGCATCAGGAGTCACTGCTTTATGAAGGGACACATCATCTAGAGAAAACATTAAAATATAAATCTTTTAATGAGGCAAAACGTCTTACAAAAGAATAAAACTTATTCCTAGGCTCCTGCAATTTCTAAAATGGTTCGCCCACTAGGATTTCACTTGCGAATAATGCAGCCATATAATATGTTTTTATGATTTTAGAGCAGAAAATGAGTAGAAAAAAATAAGATGGTCACACATCATAATACCTTATGTAAGAAAAGGTATTATCCATCTGAAAGTTTAAAAATCTATAGAAGGAAATGTGCAGATGTTTTGAGGAATGCCAAGCAAATCAAGCAGATCAGTAGAGGAAATCCGGATGACAATAAATCCTCCCTGACTAGGAGTTTTACATTACGTTGGTTCTGATTCAGTAAATCATTATTTAAAGTGTACTATTGGTTAGATGAAACTTCATGAAGCAATTTGCATAAAGTTCTTTGAATCTGTCAACACTGGCTGATGACAGCAACAGGGGCTGGTATGGCAACATTTCAGCAAAGGAATTGGAATCGAAGATGCATAGCGTTTTCAGTCGCGTGATGGATTATACTCATGCTTGAAGGTGTGGGGTGGGGGCTTGTCAGAATGCATTGAGAAAGCGACAAATAATACATGCTTAAAACGAATAAGAAGGAAGGGCACTTCCAATCGGAAATGAAACAACGGAATAGCATCCCAGCTCGATATTTTAGACCCCACCCAATATGGATTCAGGGGAGCCCACCTCTCGGAGTCAGCACTCATTAACTCCACAGAGGAAGTCAGGGAAGCACTTGATTAGGGAGGATACGCAGCTCGAATATTGTTAGATCTCTCGGCAGCCTTCGACACTGTCCATCATGATCTTCTGATGGACAGGCTGTCGGCATGTGGCATTCAGGGGCTGACCTGGAAGTTAATGCGCTCCTTCCTGACTGATAGAAAGCAAACTGTGGCCCTAGATAAATTCACTTTCAAATCTTTCTCGCTTCCTTGTGGGGTACCACAGGGATCCTCCCTTAGTCCAACCCTTTTTAATCTTCATGTCTCCTCCCTGGCCATCCTGATTAGAACTTTTGGCTTTCACCTTACCTCATACGCAGATGTCATTCAAATAGTGGTGTCTCTGCTACCCAGCCAGGAGGCAGAAATAGGTCTGAGATTCCATGACTGCATGAGGGCAGTAAATATTTGGATGATGAAAAACTGCCTAAAACTGAATTCCAGTAAGACCGAGGTGATCCTCTTTGGTAACAACGTGAACTTCTGGTCACCGAGATGATGGTCTGAGGAACTAGGGACCCTTCCAACTCCGGTTAGGAAATCAAAACACCTGGGCATCGTAGTGGATAACAAGCTCACCTTTGGAGAGCAGGTGAATGCCGCTACATCCGCTACTTTTCATACGCTTAGGATGATAAGGAAAATTCTTTATCTCCTGCCTCCTGATAGCCGACAAATGGTGATTACCTCCCTGATTTTATCTAAATTAGACTATTGCAACAATCTACACCTGAGCATGCAGCAACAGCATTTGAATAAACTCCAACTACTTCAAAATGCGGCAGCTAGGCTGCTAACTGGAATTCCCAAGTATACTTCAGTTAAGAGAGAAATAAGTAAGCTCCACTGCCTGCCAATAAGGCAACGGGCTAGATTCAAGGCACTCTGCTTTGCCTTCAAAGACCTGGCTTTTTAGGAATCAGTAGTTTCTGGCCCGCCATTTCTCCTGTCTTTCCGTTAGGTCTGAGCTAAGCTCCAGGACATCTTATGGTAATTGTGCACTCTAGAAATATAATTAACATAACAACATATCATAAAGCTTTAACAAAAACATTGAACCATCATAGTAATGTGCCTGATTTGTCTTATGTCTCTGCTCTGCCACTCAAATAAATACATAAATAAAATAAAAGCACATAGCAACCTCTAGAGAGCAGGGCCAGATTGGGAACTCAATTCAGCCCTGCCAATTTTGTCAGACCTGTCTGGGTTGGGTTGGGGGGTGTCACCCAGTAACAGAACTGCCCCTCACGTTGCAAAACTGGCCCCAACCTCCCAGCTTCCCGGGGAAACGGCTGATGCCCAGTCCGGCCAGTCCGGCCTTGCTACAAACTCATTTCTCAGAGCCAGTACTGCTACACAATCTTATCTAATAATTCAGAGCTGATTACAAAAGAAGCTAATACTTAAAACTATACATAAAGAATATACAGTCGAAAAGAAAATGTATTGTTTTTACTTTGGACCAACTTGAGGATTATAATCAAAAAGAAATTCAGCATTTATAGCATGACAAATGTTGGGAACAAGCAGCGGTGAGGGCTATTTTCAACTGGAAAGGAATGTGCTCTTCTTTAACACAGTATCGATTGCTCAAGTCAAAGTAACTACATAACACAGCAGCCAAGTATAAGAAGAATGTATTTTAGTCTTGTGCTGTCGTCATGTTTATTTTAGTTTGGGTGCTGTTGTGTTTTTATTGTCATGTTGTGCAATGTGGTTTTAGGGTGTTAGTGTTTTGAATGTCATTTTGTATGCCTGCTGTGCCATTGCATGGCTATTTTATTGTGCACTTGTGTTGGTGGGTGTTATTATGTTGTGTAATTGTGTCATTGTACCTCAACTGCAATCCCTCTGTTTATATGTGTAGAAACATTTGTGTTACATATTACCACCACTTTGACTCCATTTTCATGAAACAGTGGTAAAAGGTGTCTACATACAAACTACACACTTAATGACCAATGATCTGTCATAGTGCTAGCCGCCAAAAAGTGTTTTATGATCTGATTCAGAGTTTTAGCATTGTCAATTCTTGAATTATCTGCTGCTGTTTTCTATTGCTATTCGTGCTAATTTTCAAAATTGCCTAACGGATGTCGTCAGCTGGAAGCATGACCACTGCTTAAAGCTTAATGCTAAAATAACTGAGATCCGTTTGTTGGGCAGGCACACTCACCTTTGGGGAGATCATTGGTGTCCAGAAGCGCTAGCCCCCCCCCTCCACCCGAACCCACATCTGTGATAAAAAATCTTGGTGCATGGCTGAACGACTCAAGTCAGAATCCTAGCTGGCTCATGCTTTGGCACCTTGAGAAGTCTTAAATCCATTATGGGATTTTCTTTACTCGACAAGTCCCTCGACAAGCCAATTGATTATACAATCTCTTATCATCTCGCTCCTGGATTATTGTAACAGCCTATATCTGGGTGCTAAAAGATCTGTCTTGAATCGACTCCAAGCTGTCCAGATGCAGCTGCCAGATTACTCTTTTCCCTGCCAAAATTCTGCTCTGTGCTCAACTTCCTTGGCAAACTTCATTGGCTGCTCATGGAGAAGCATACGCAGTTCAAAGCTCTATGTATCTCTCATAGGATCCTTTACAAGCCAGAGCCACCCATTTTGGCTACCTTGATGCATCCATATCGGCCTGCTAGAGCCTTACATTTGGCAGACTTGAATTTGGCCCTCATGCCCCGCATCAGAAGAGCCAGAATGGGAGGACGCGCCTTTCAAGCCTTGGCTCCTGCCTTATGAAACTCTCTGCCTCTTCAGTTAAGAAAGATCCAAAACCACTTGAGCTTTCAGAAGCAGTTAAAGACCTGGCTGTTTTCAGCCTAGACTGCATCTATTCTCCTCTACCGTGCACTGGCATACTTTTTGCTGCTTTTGTCACATCAGTGATCAGCGCCAGGAAGCCCCTCTCCTGGGTCAGCTGAGTGCTTTAGAAATTATTTTAACATAACATAACATAACGTAACGTAACATAACATAACATAACATAACATGCATGACTATGTTTATGAACTCTGGAGGGATAGTATTAGTAGTTTATCATTTTCTAAGGAGCTGGGAAAATATTTTCATACTTACACTATCAGTTTAAACATTTAACAGCAGATTTCGATGTAAGATATAAGTAAACACATACATTTGGTATCCTATGTTATATGTTATAATATATTATGTTGTTATGGTTTGTAACTATATTTAGTGCAGAGATGCATAGCCTCTTGAAGCTTGAGGAGGCAAACGTCACAACCTTATCTTAAAGAAATAGTAAGCAACTTAGAAGGGTTGACATATAAAATAGTGAATTTATTTTTAAAAGTTTGTGGTTAAAACGCCAGGATGTCAGTCTTTTCCAGAACAAAATGAGGTAGTCAACCTAAAAACTTGGAACCATCCTATCATGGAAATATGGATCAAATGAACATGATAATTTATTCTGTTACTGAGATACTAAGGGCCAGATTTATCAAGATTTGATGCAGTGCAAAGACAACTTCCTGTGCTGCGTCAAATGGAGAGGGCAGGAATGCACCATATTTAATAACATTTGGTGCATTCATGCTCTCTCTCTCTGTGCTGGTGCACTTGTGGCTGCCAAGCACCAATGAAGGTACTCTTAGGCCATGGTGCACGGGTGCCTGCATTACACCAAGGATTGCTTTTGTGCAGAAAGACACACAAACAATCCTTAGAAGCTTTTTCTTTAGAAATAGGGAAAAATGAGGAGAAATAGACATTTCTCCTTGTTGCGTCTCTCCTGGGAAAGCGCAGCATTTTGATGCATTGCCAGGTTTATTAGTGTTAGTAAATCTGGGAATGAGCAAAAATACAGAGGTGAATGCACTGTAAGACCCATAGTCCACAGCCTTGCGTTACTCCAGATTACTCTGTAATCTGTGCAGACCCCCTCACTGCTCCTTCTTCCACCCTGCGGATGCCATCCACAAGGCCAATGCGGCCCCACTCCCTGAATCTTATAAGGCACGAGGAACCCATCTCCTGGGGCCAAAATGTATTATTAAGAGGAGGGGGTGTGCCACCCCCTCCCCGAGTCTCCTTAGTCCCCAGGGACCCCATCCTCAAGGTCCAAATGTATTATGAAGGGAGGGAGGGTGTGGGCCCCTCCCTGAGCCTTCTTGGCCCGGTAGACTCCATCTCATGATCCTAGAGATGGGTATCCTAGTGCCCACCCAGGCCACGAACAAACCACAAGTTGGGGACTGAGGGGGGGCTTCTGGGCCCCTGCGGCCCCCGCTGACTCCCTGAATAGTGCAGGAGCCGGCACTGCACCGGCTCTGAAGGAACAGCTAATTATGCATGTTCCCAGAGCAGAATAGCCCCGCACACTACTAGATGTTAGATACATATATGTCATTGTTAGACCATGTTCATAACGGAATAAATTTACATTCAGTAGTTGTTTTCCCAAAAGAAAAAAAGTCAGAAAGGTCTTCAGTTGTTAAAATTCATTCTTTATTCATTTTCTTAAAATTTCGAAACCGCCAACGCGTTTCGTCCTCAATTGGACTTCTTCAGGGCTTAAGATGTGAGAGGATATTCATTCATAGAATTGTGATCAAAGTATATAACCCAAACTTTTTTGCAAACTATGTATATTCGAGTATGGGTATCATATCAGTCAAAAGGGCTCATGATTTTAAATAGATATATCAGCAAGTGTAGCTCTAGTCTCCATGCGGTCGTCTGGACCGAAAAAGATGCATGTTCCCACTGGGCCGTAGCAATATCTGTACTGTTTCCCTGACTGCAGGAGTGCAGGCAGGGAAACAGAACAGAAGTCTGCTCGCAGACAGCAGTAGCATGTTTAGATCTCCCGCCAGATGGGAGCAGACTTGCATGTTTGCTCCGGTTTGGCAGGAGATAAACATTTTCTCCCGCCAGGTGGGAGTAAACATGTTTTCTAGTACTGGCAGGCAAACTACGGGGTGGGCTCCATGGGACACAGAAACTGAGCCGGTTCTGGGGATTGGGATTCCTGGGGCCTTTTAATGCTCAGAGGGAGGGAGGGGGCTGCATGTACCTCCTCTGTTTATACTTAGTTTCTGTCCTGTGGCCCCTCTCCTCATTTTTTTAGCCAGGCGGCCCCAGGGGATGAGGTCCCCAGTGCCTTTAAAAGCTCAGGAGCCTTCTGATCCATTTTACCACATTCAGCCCTAGGGTATGGGGTCCCCGGGGACCTAAATGTAATTGGGGAGGGGGACCCACTCATGTCCCTTCCCCAAATTATTAATTCATTGGCAGGCTAACATTTTTCTTTATTGCTGTGGTCCTGTGGGAGTCCCCACAGATCACAGTAAACATTGCCAATTTTTGTAAAAATGTTGGTGTCGGGGGGTCCCTCTGTGTACCCTCTACAGGGCCTAGGGTGGAAGGATATCCCTGCTCCCTTAGATTATTATTTTTTTTAAACTTCAGGAAAGGGGACTAAGTCCCCAAAGCCTGTAATGGCTGCCAGCAACATTTTTCTCATGTTGCTGGCAGCCAATTAGAGCACTCACTTCAGGGGCAATCTGACTTCCACAGGAGGGAATTGGCCCAAGGGAAAAAAAATTCCTGGGCCAATCAGAATGCTCTTTTATGAAAAAAAATTGGTTTCTATGGACATTTGCGAGAATCCCTTCGACCTAACCGTCCAGATATTACTGAACGGATTTACACCAAATCACACAAATCACGATTTTCGGGTCAAGATCTACCTTCATGCCAAATTTGGTGTAATTTTGTTCAGCAGTTTTTGTGGTAGCACTGCCTAAAGAAGTCTATGGAAAATGCATGGGAAATTTGCTTTTGGGCCCTCCCTTTTTTCTCGGTCCCCGCTTGACAGATCACCTGAAACTTTCCAGGAAGTAGCTGAGGTGAATCTGCTTTTATTTTGATTGTTTTGTGAAGATTTGTCCAACAGCATCAAAGTTATTAGCAAACCAAAAAACGCCTTGTCTATGGAATGGAAATGCAATCCTAAATCCTAACAATAACTACAGAGTGGCGACTGCCACTGGGTAACACACATACACACACACACATATATAGTTTTCGGATATATATATATATATATCAAGAAACGCTCATAGGTGCATGCAGGCACCACGACGAGAAACGGACACTCCAAGAGGCTGATTCTGCTTGTAAAAATATTGTATTTATTTGTTAAAGTTTTTGACGGTGCAAAGCGGTCATTACGCGTTTCGTCCAACGCAGTGGCCTTGATCACATATATATATTCCTAACCAACCCGCTTCCCAAATCCCAAGCAGGCTCCGAAACAGCTCGAGGTCATTCTGTGGAGGTGTCAAGCCATAAAACTGACCCAGATGATCTCTCTTTCAAATGTAATGTTATACCATACAGCAGACGTGTTTCGGCCTTTCTCAATGCTGGTATATATATATATAGAGAGAGAGAGAGAGAGAGAAAGAGGCAGAGCTAGATGTAAATATCATAACAATGCCTTTTGTCACGTTTCTAGCTCAGCAGGGATAGCGCTGTGCTGATCAAAGGCCAGATTTATCAAAGGATTGTTTTGCCCTTGCATCAGGCAAGGCAACACAAGGGCAACACAATCCTTAACCCGTTTGCTGCTGCTGTCGGCCAACGGCCGTCGCGAGCACTACCTCGGTAGTGCTGCGCACGTCCGTTGGCCGTCGCGGCCCCACCCGTTTAATAGAATGTTCCGCACTGGCGCGGAACGTTCGAAGCAGCAAACGGGTTAAGTCATATTTACCGAGCCACGCAAAACCACCTTGCATGGGCAAGTGTAGCTTGGTAAATCTAGAGTAATGCAAGGCAATGCAAGTTGCTGCCTAGCGTTACTCTGCGCAGGTAAGGTGTTACATTGGTGGAGTGTGGGTGTACCAAGACAAGTAAATCTGGGAATCCATCAAAATGTTGTGCCTTCCTCATAGAGGCATTCTGCAGCACACTTAGAAAGAGGAAAAAGCCTCTTAGGACTGTTTTTGTGCCCCAGGTGTCCCTTCCTGCACATAAACAATCCTGCCTGCAAAGCAGGCAGCATGGTGCAAGGGTGCTTGAGTTGGGGCTAGACTGCACACAGAGCACCAGCGTAGATAGAGAGTAGGAATGTGCCAAATGTTAGTAAATATGATGCATTCCTGCCCTCCCAATTTGACGCAGTGCAACAAGTCTGCATTGCTCTTCGTCAAATCTTGGTAAATTTGGCCCCCTCTGCTTAAAAACTCTACTTGAAAAACAGACATTTGAGTTGAGTGGATTGAGATGGAAAATATTTCCGGGTCATATTTCTTTTATGGCAATATAGGGCCACAATGTAACATACATCCACCATGGCACTTAAATAGATGTGGCCCAATAACATGTTATTTCGAGCAACTTCACTAAGAAATGTGTATTCAATGCAAAGGTCAGATTTGAGTTTATTTGTTGTCACAATACAGAAAAACTGACATGAGAAAAGCACTTTTTACTGTTTTGAAATTGCATGTAGCAATTGGGTTACACAGGGCAATAACTCTTTTAATAGTCATGATGTCTCTTCAGTGTGATTTTTCCTTTCTGCCCAAATGTAAATCTTTGCACCCTGGTATTGGTTAAATATCTTCTGTTTAACAAATACACAAAAAAATGCAATGGCATAAACCATATATGTAGATGCACAAAGTTTAATATGCTATTTATCACTATTGTTGATGAAGGGAGTGGCATCATGACTCACTCAATACTTTGCTTCTTGTGAATGACTACCCCTCCCCATACTCGACAATGGGAGAAATAATGGCATATTTCACTTTGCACTTGTGTGTGTGTGTGTATATATATATATATTCATTTTTTTAATGGTTTACCGAACTACTCAAATTGTTGGTCCCCCAGGGAGTTTGATATTTGAAGCGGCCGTCCTGTCGCTGAGTTAGCACCACCCCGGACTTTGGGGGCCACGTAGTCCCAACATTGCGGGGCTTCTTGTGGTGCACGGCACATGGATTTAACACAGCTTTGTTCTTGGGGCTCATGAGAGCTTTTATCCAGCATTTATTCAAAGGAGCATCCATCTAAGGACTTCAATTAATGGACTACATCTCCCAGAAGCCTTGACGTATTGTCTCATACAGAGCAGCTGAATCACAGCGTACGATTTGGGTAAAAAGGAGGATGTGGCCCGGCATGCTCCTTCCGACCGCTGCAGCCTCTGAAGAAGTGAAGCCACGAAACGCGTAAGTCTGTGGTCGCATGCTTTGAAAGACTGAGAAGTAAAGCTGTGTATACCATTAAATGCTTTTATTGGGGAAAAAGCGTGCCGAGTTCGAGTGCTACTCAAATTGTTGGTCCCCCAGGGAGTTTGATATATATATATATATATATATATATATATATACACACACACACACACACACACACACACACATACATATATATGTTCACTGAAAAAAACAAGGTTACAGGGACGTTATAGTTAGACTCACATTTCACTCATACACCACTTTTGAAATTCTGCAGTTATAGTTACCTGAGCTAACTGTAACTTACGCTCCCACAACGCACTGCTTATGACATTACATATGCAATCACTCATGACATCTCAAATGACATCACTGATGACATCATCCAGTGAGTGTAAGTGTTTTGTTAAAGTTTCTGAGACTTAATTTATATACTAAGCTACAGAATAAGTTAAATTACTATTTGTTTGTACTACTAATGAGTGATACTTTTTCTAACCTATATTATCTGAGTGGCTGTGTGAGTCTGTGTGTTAGTGGCTGTCTCAGTGGCTGTATGGGTATGTGAGTGCTTGTATTGGTGAATAAGTGGGTTCGTGAGTGGTGTATCGGTGAGCGAGTGTCTTGTGAGTGGCTGTGTTGGTGAGTGAGTTGCTGTGTGAGTAGCTGTATGGGTGAGCGAGTTGATGTGTGGGTGGCTGTATGGGTGGGTGAGTGGCTGTGTGAGTGGCTCGATGGGTGGGTGAGAGACTGTGCGAGTGGCTCTATGGGTAGGTGAGTCAGTGTGAGTGCCTATATGGGTGACTGAGTGGCAGTGTGAATGTCTCTATCAGTGAGTGACTTGGTGTGTAAGTGGGTGTATGGATGAGTGCGTAGCTTTTGAGAGTGGGTGTATGAGTAAGTGAGTGGATGTGTGAGTAGCTGTATTGCACAGTAAGTGTCTGTGTGAGTGGCTGTATAGGTGAGTGAATGAGTGTGCGCTTGTATGGATGTGTGAATGGATATGTAAGTGGTTGTAAGGGTGAGTGAATGGGTATGTGAGTGGCTCTGTTAGTAGCTATATGGCCACTGAGTGGCTGTATGGATGAGTGATTGGGTGTGTGAGTGGTTGTATGGGTCTGTGAATGGGTATGTGAGTGGTTGTGTGGGTGTGTGAGTGGGTGTGTGAGAGGTTCTATGGGGGTGGGTGAGTGGTTCTGTGGATAATGTCATCAGTGATGTCATTTGAGATGTCTTCAGGTTTGTCACTGACCATGTCATGAGTGGTGTAATATGTGAGGTCATAGACAGTGCATTGTGGGGGCGTAAGCTATAGTTAGCTCAGGTAACTATCACTGCATAATTTCAATGGTTTTGTATGAGCGAAATGTGAGCCTAACTATAACATCCCTGTTACATTTGGTTTCAGTGAATTTGTAAGGTTTTTAAATTCTATTTCCTAACTATAACGTCCCTGTAACTTCTTTTTTAGTGAATTTCTATGTTTTTTACGTTATTTCCTAACTATAATGTCCTTGTAGCTTTTGTTTTTTTATGTTAATCTCTAAGGTTTTTTAATTTTATTTCCTAACTGTAACCTGTAACCTTTGAGAGTGAGTGAGTGCATGAGTGCCTCAGTGGGTCTGTGAGTGGTGTGAGAGTGTGTGAGTGGGTCTGGGAGTGGGCGTATGAGTATGTGAGTGGGTCTGGGAGTGGGTGCATAAGTGTCTCACTGGGTGTGTGAGTAGGTGCGTGAGTATCTGAGTCGGTCTGTGGTTGGGTGTCAGAGTGTCTGAGTGGGTTTGCAAGTGCCTCCATGAGTGAGTCAGTCAGTCTGTGAAAGAGTGCATGAGTTTCTGAGTGGGTCTGTGAGTGGGTGTGTGAGTGAGTACATGAGTCTCTGAGTGGGTCTGTGAGTGAGTGCATGAATCTTTGAGTAGGTTTGTGAGAGTCTGAGCGGGTGTGTGAGTGGGTGCATGAGTCTCTGAGCAGGCTCGTGTCTGCAGGCAGGAAAAGAGATGAAAACTCAGCTTTCAGCAAGCAGGAGCACTTTGACGGATCCTGCTTGCTGGAAGTGGAGTGTTTGCTTTTGCCTGGCAGGAGCTCCCATTTCCCGCTAAGCAAAAGCAAAAAGCTGTTTCCTGGGGTGTGCACCCCAGGACATAGCAGGAGCAGGTCCTAGGGGTTTGCGGTCCCCAGGGCCCCCCTCCTTTGTTGTGCACATGTCGGTCCTGGGGAGGTGGTGGTCCCAGGGGCCATATATGGCCCAGGAGTGCTTACTTTATTTGGGTTGTACATAATCCTTCTGACTCTGAGTAATTGAGAATATGGTAGGTGATTTTTTAATGAGTTCTGGTAAAATCTGTTTAAATTTACAAAATTATTGCGATCAGTGGTTTTTCTGTAGATGTTAGTTTCAAGTGCCTGTTGATCCTAGTAATCTGTACATCCAGGAATGTAATACTGTTCTTACTTATGCTGTAAGTGAAACCAATGTGGTCATTAATGTTGTTGAGTTTATCAATAGCCATGTTTAGCTGTATGGAAGATCTCTTCCATATGATGAAGAGGGCTAGACTAATACTTTCGCTATCTTCGTCCCTTTGCAGGATGACAAATCCCCTGAGTAAGGTCCCTGCCCAAAATTCATTGGGATACATGAAAGCATGGATGTTCATAATTCTGAAATAGGAAATTTGTTTGTACATGCCATTTGATCATGAACTCAACAATAAGGCTGCAACTGGCAGTGTGGGCTAAGAACAAGGGTGCACTGGTGTAATATCAGGACAATTCCATTGGCATACTCTCACGCTCAACTTTAAGTGGTCACACTGCCCCAGGGCCACATTCATGCAAAATCCAATTTTTGGAAGAAAAGGAGCATGTAAAAGTCCATCCTTGATTTGTCTTTCCAAAATTCAAAGAATAATACTGTTCATTCCTTAATTATCATAAGTCCATTAAAAAAATAATCACTTGGGAGTCTTGTGTTTCCTAATGGATCCAAAATTTTTTATTCAATCAATGCTTTTCATCAAAAGCAGTCAACACAGCCCAGCCAACACGTTTTGTCCCTATGGACATCATCAGGGCTGTAAATCAAAACATATGGATCAATAATATGAAGTTGGCTTTATAATTTACATATTTACAAATATGCAACATTATTCCCATTAATACAACACATTGCACAAAATCCCCCCACAGGACTCACTGCCTATATACACTCTACTGTGGACATTCTGTCCAATAACATCTTAATGACATATCAAAAAGGTTTTTATTTTTATTTTATCTTGATACCCCCTATTTATGCATGATCAACATCTCTAAATATTGATGTGCTTTCTCCTTTCCAGCCACACCCTCAATGCCTGTATACCACCATGTAATGTTTAGAAAACCTCCTATATACTACCCTGTAATATTTAGAAAACCTCCCATCTGTGTATTTTGGAATACTGCACTCCCTCCCTTTAAAGAATCAAAAGTTCCATCTCTAACGTGAGCAAAAAACACGTAATTATTACCTCAATATCACGATTCAGTCAGAAGACTCCGTTAATTCCTCTGTTGTGTCTATCAAGGTGCAGCACAATTCACATAAATGTTTTATATCCTGTTCTTATTGATCTCTATAATAAAAGAGACACCACTTCAGACCCAGTTGGTTACTTATTATATCCAACCACTGTCTATCAAACTGAGTCGATAAACATACATGCCAAAATGGTCCATTTGCTTTGGCCAAAAATAATAATCAATTCGACAATTTCCTCAAACCCTTATCCATGCCCATGCTAAAGGTATCCTTCTCCTTGCCTCTTCTCCAACTGTACCTATTTCTTTAAATAAACCCATAAAAAATACCAATTCCCTCCACCATAAATTCCAGCAAATCATTCACAATTGCCCCACAAACAGTTCCCTCCTCCTGTTCACATACCGTGCCCATGGAGACCTCCTGACTGCTGCTCATCCAGTATCCATCTAGTTAAATGCAGTACAGTTGGAGAAGAATGGAGTTGGATCCATTAAGAAACACAAGACTCCCAAGTGATTATTTTTTGAATGGACTGATGATAATTAAGGAATGAACAGTATTATTCTTTGAATTTTGGAAAGACAAATAAAGGATGGACTTTTACACACTCCTTTTCTTCTAAAATTGGATTCAACTATAAGGCTATTCAATGAAGTCAATTTGAAAAACCCAAAAATGAGTTTGCAATTTTTCTTTTGAAGTCTAATTATTTGGGGAACTCTTTGAATACCTAGAGTACATCCCTATCCAGGGATCATAATGGTACAATAAAGGGACTCTTCCCCTGATCAGGGGAGTGTTATCTAGTGATACTTTTAGAAAGTTGGCATTTCCTTATCCTAACCATTTGTACCTTCTGCCAGTGTCCTGGGTCACATGACTGTGCACTGTGCATGGCTCTGCTGTTGGGGTTTGTGTATTCCTCACAGACAGTGACACAAAGGGGACTAGGTGTGGGCAACATGGGCCATCTGGCCAGGATGGCTGTGGGAGGAGCTGTGCCCTGCCCCACTTGCACTTCAAAAGGCTTGCCTGCAGCATACATAAAGGAACCTGACATCAGCCTTCTGTCATCCAAGACTTCTTAGAGCGTTGACAGGTGAAGGGAAGAATGTTCCAGATCTAGATGTGGAGTTAAGCTGGTACCAGGTCTAAATATTGGACCTCCAGAGCCACTCATCAGAACACTCTTGGGCCTGTGGACATTACAAATGAAATACTGCCCTGCTGCCAGAGGGCTGCCTTACTGTCTGAGAAGGAACGCTGAACATGCTTACCTTCCTTCCAGGATAACCTGAGTGACTCCAAGAGTCAGTTGTCTAACCTCCTGTGTGAGCTAAAGGGACATACCAAGCTCCAGAGGCCTCACTGCAGCTGCACAGCTGACCTGATGCACTTGACCTGCTTGGATCTGCAACTGGACCTGCTGGAGTGAGTCCCTGATCCCCAACAGATGCCCTCAGATCCTGGACCCTTGGCCGACAGCAGTCTGAGCTCCTCCACAGAAGAAGAGGTGAAATCCTGAAGTTTGGGCTTTTTGCAATTGTGAACAAGCCTCTTCGCGCCGAGACTCCGCCACCTGCAATGGCCTCTATTCCGAAGCTCAGGAGAGACCTCCTCTAGACAGAGTCCAGAGTGATGTGACATGTGTGGATTTCACAATGTTTTCTTACCCAGAAGCCCTTGCAAACCTCAAACTTTTGCTAAAAACAAGAATTTTCCAAACATTTCTGTGAGGGAAAATTCTAGAATCCATTGGATTCACAAATTTTCTACAACCCAGCATTCTCACATGACTTCCGAAAAAAACAATAACCTACTCACGTGGCTGGGCCTAGTGCATGTGATAGGAACAAAGCACCAAAATGGCAACATGGACAGAAAAAAACCCCTCTTTTTTTGCAATTTGGGAAGATGTAGATTTGAGGCCTAAGATTGGCCACAACCCTGGGAAACCTACAAAACCAAGACATTTTTACAGACTAGACAGCCAACGGAGTCCAGGGCAGTTGCCCTGCGTGGATTAGACAATGTTTTCTGGCTCACGCTGTCCTGAAAATATCAAATTTTGACTAAAATCACACATTTTCCTTACATTTCTGTGACAGAAACGTCTGGAATCTGCAGATATTCACAAATCTTCTAGTATTCAACACCCCGTCAATTATAATGCTACTCCACTTGTGTAGCTGAGCTTAGCGCCGTCAACAGGAACGCATCCAACAAGGGACAATGAGAGTCCCTTGTGAGCCTGCAAAAATGTCTGTTTTTTTTTGGTTTCCCTGGGGGGTGCATATTGAGGCAAAACCCCATTCTGCCTCCCTGAGGAGGCAGAAAGACTACACTGCCCCCTTTGGGGGTGGAAGCATGACCCTATATAGGGTCAGCTGCCCCACCACATTATCTATTTTTTAGTAGGAGCAATATCTGGTGTCTGATAGGCTTTCTTCTCTCCCGGAGGCAGTTTGGGGGCAAGCCCCCATCTGCCCCTAGGGAGGCAGAAAAACTGTAATGCTCCTTTTTGGGGAGTGGACATAGCCTTATGCATGGTGGGCTGCCCCACCTCTTAGGTTTTTTAATACTTTCTCTGTTATCTAGTAAGTGATAGCGTGTGGCGCAGCGGAGAAAGGGGTTTCGGCTAACTAAGGCAGAGTGTGTAATATTTACACCACGCGACGATCAGTCTATAAATCTCTATTTTATAAGACTGAATTTTGGCCCATATCAACATCAGGTCCTCCGACAGATCGGAGAGTTGACAGGGATTTGGCAAAAGATTTAGATGAATATCCCCCTCATGAGGACCTACAACAAAGGGAATATTATGCAAACCACTCTATATACAACTATATATATATCTCATTATTTACAAATAATCTATAACGACAGACTCAGTTTCTCTATTACTTTGCTTTATCTATTTTCTTTGAAAGCATATGAAATGGTCAAACACAGATACAGTATCAAATTTGAACCATCACACAAGAGAACACAAATCAGTAATTCACAATAACATCTCATTTAAGGAGCATGAGTTGAGTGGATAGAGTAAGAGACAAAAGTGAATTATAACAAGATTAATGCAAATACAGAATTCATACGAACCTAAGAAAACTATAGCACAGCGTGCTAATAGCTGGAAAGCTAACCCTCCGGCTAACCCTCCGGCCGGAAGGGAAAGCTGGGACAATCCTCAAAAAGGTATGAGGAGCAAAATTAAGTACAGACAGCATCAGCCAAAGAATCTCAAAGAAACAGCTCACACAAACACCTCGTACAGAAGTCTCGTACTGACCCAACCAAAAAACACGGATTTTAACACTAATAGTTATACCCTAAAGTTAAAAGTCCATCACTACTCTTGTATCAAAATCCGGGAAAGTCTCTCTCTTCATTGGTTAGAAGCATGGGGTGTTAAGTCACACCATTTCCGTTGCTCTTCACTCTCAAAAGTTCTTTGTTTAGACTCATGCTGTCATCATCGTCCTTCAGTAAAGGAAATCAAAATCTTCTCCTTCCTCGACACACGCGCATATTCGGGGAGGTTTGTTACATTTTACTAGCATAGTTACCACAAAACTAAATATTTCCTCGGACATAGGAAGTTCCGCTGATACTCTGAACATGTAGCAGCCATCGACAAGAAAGAACACAATAGTCATCACTGAAGAATACAACTAATTTTTCTGCATTTCTACATTTTAAAGCAAAATTAACCCTAATGGCAGCTTTTGAGGCCTTCTTTGTAGAGCGTGCAGTTTTCTCTAGGAGATACAAACAGATTCAGTTATTTGCTCAAAATATAATCTCCATTTAATTTTCATTTCAATCTTTCATTAGTCTAATATAAACACAATCATTTTAAACTATTATTCTATGTAATTAATACACGTTTTCTTTCACATTTGCTCATGAAAATAACATCATTTGCTCCTTCTTTTGCTGTCTTTCGTGCAGGAATTGTTTCTGGCCTACATAAACCAGTTGTCATTTTCTCGCACCTTTCTTATTTTCTTTTAAAAAACAAAAGGTTAATAATGCTTTCTTTAACCCGTTAAGTGCTTCTGTCGGCCAACGGCCGTCGCGAGCACTACCTCGGTAGTGCTGCGCACGTCCGTTGGCCGACGCGGCCCCGCCCGCTTAATAGAACGTTCCGCACTGGCGCGGAACGTTCTAAGCAGTTAACCGGTTAAATGTGTAATATTAGTAATATATCCCTCTAGATTCTTACTTTTGTCAGGGATATATGTACAGCATTGTTGAATTTTCAACATGCTACAGACTCCGCCCTCTTTTGCCAATAATACATCAAGAGCGAGTCTATTTTGTAAAACCTTAGATCTCATAGCCACCATTTCAGTGTCAATCATCAAAAATCCACCAGCAGTATCTGTTGATTAACAATCAACCACTGCGGCCAATTTTCTAATTTTGTACAAATTTAAAATTACTCCAACTGAAGGTATCAATGCTCCAATAATATCACCCACAATCTCAGCAGCACCAATTCCCCTTTTTCTACGTATTAATCCACTCCTAATCTTTTTATTGGTTCCATGATTCTTATCTACATGGTAGACTTTGGGGAAGATAATTCCCATATAACAACACCCATACCAACGTGCTGGTAACCTATAATAGGCATTCTTACCACACACATAATAAATTGCAGGGAAAACAGGATCCGTACCACCCTTCAAACCCCAACCTCCGGTAATCAGGAAAGTATGATCACATTCACTAGAACCAATGAAATAGTTATTATAGTCTGATTTCAGTCTTAGTAAGCAAAGCTTCCCTCTATGATGCCAATCCAGGGTCATTGCAGCATATGTCTCAACTTTCTTGTAATCTCCCTCTCTATGAGCCCAAGGAGTAATATGACTCTTTTCCTCAGCAGCTTTCCTCTGAAAATTTTCTCTTCTATCTTCTACAGCATTAATGAATTCAATGTCTTCACTCTGTAAACTACAGGTTACGTTATTTCTATGGGCATATACAGTATCTATTGTCTTAGTAGTATGAAAAAACTCTCCCATAAATTTTTCGCACTACTTACTACATTCATATTCTTTCGAATTGGAAGTACAGAAAATATAGTATCTGGCCTTTCTCATAGAACAAACTTATTAGTACACTACACGAAATTCCATATGTTAAGGGAACGTGGTGATAAGTCACCCCTTCTGACACAGAAGACGGTAATTGCATGCACACATAACAATCTCAAGCATCCATAGTGTTTACATACTCATAAAGGAGTTAAGTAAATACATTTAACGAAAAATCATTAATAGAATTATCTTGATGTAAATCATTCCCAGTTAATCTGTTAATGTTAGTGTGTGGGTCTTCTTTAAGAGTTTCTCCCACATTCGTTTCTATTTTTATTAAATAATTAGTAGTATTACTCTTAGTAGGAAACATAAAGTAAGGCACAACAACTATTAGTATTAACCAAACAATCATTATTAGTAAAACGCATACACAACAAACATTAATACACTTACGCCTAGTTGATCCTTGATTCTGATTACCAGTCTCCTGAATCCTAGCCATTTTAAGCTAAAAAATTAAAAATAAACTAAAACAACTAAAACTTTAGACCTGATAAAAATATGTGTATCCAAGCACTTCCAGGCCTTAGGTCTCTACGGCTTCGTTTTTCTCTGAAAACGTCTCCAAAACCTTCTCCAGACCTTCTCCAACTTCTTCAATCCCGTCTCCTTTTTTTTTAGTCTTCTTAGCACAGTTCCAGTTTCAATTTCAGTTTCTTTTCTGTGGGCCCGATTCACAGAACTAACTTAAGACAAAATCCTAAACTTACTACCATTTTGGTATTCACAGAAGACACTTACTCATTTTGGTATTCACAGAAGGCACTTACTCATTTTGGTATTCACAGAAGGCACTTACTCATCGATGAGTAAGTGCCTTCTGTGTATACCAAAATGAGTAAGTGCCTTCTGTGAATACCAAAATGAGTAAGTGCCTTCTGTGAATACCAAAATAAGTAAGTGCCTTCTGTGAATACCAAAATGGTAGTAAGTTTAGGATTTTGTCTTAAGTTAGTTCTGTGAATCGGGCCCTGTATTTCCAGAAACATTTTCAATCTTCTGCACCCAATTTTTAACACAGTTCATTTAGGGTGGCTCATAGCAATTTCTGTGATTTGGCTCGATTTCTTCTCCACTGTTGACTTCTTGATCAATTGTTTCAGCAACTAAATATATCCATTCAGGTGCTGTGTATTTCTTGTTTGGAACTCTTGCTCTTTTTGTTCTTCGAACTGTATCTTCTTCTGTATCACTTTATTCAGATATTTCGACTATTGTATTAGGAACACTCTCATTCAAAGTGCATTTCAGTCGTTTCACTCCTCTTGGCCATATATCTGCTTCTCTTGCTTTCTTCTTTTGAATTTCTTCTGTTTCATTTGATTCAGGACTCGTCTCAATATTTCTTTTAATTGATTCATTTTTCTCCTCTTCACTGTTTTGTTCTGGAATCAATCTTTTCACTGTATAAACTTTGGCAGTCTCACGAGACCCAGTAGCTGGTGCCCACTTTACTTGATTTTCAGTCTGTTCAGTTTCTTTTTGATCACTTTCTTTTCTCTTTTCTTGATCACCTTCAACTGATTCTTTACTTTCAAGTGGACTTGGGACTCTTGGTGTGTGGCTAGCATGAATCCAATTTGGCAAGCCACCACACTTTACTGCTGTCTTTGTCATCAGTATCACTTGATATGGCCCATGCCATCCAGTTTCCAAACACGATTTTCTCATGTGCTTCTTGACAAGAACCCACTCTCCAGGGTTCGGGTCGTGAGCCTGTTCTTGCTGTGTTGTGGTTGCCACTTCTCCAACCTGATGAGACACAGAACGCACCACATCAGCCAATCCTTTGCAATAATCGAGTACCAAATCATCAGTTATATTCATTATTCGATTCGCTGGAACTACTGGCTGTCTCATTGCTCTGTCCATAACTATTTCATGTGGAGACAATCCAGTTTTTCTTTCAGGAATACTTCGCAGACTCATCAGAACTAATGGTAATGCATCTAGCTATTTCAGTGCAGTGGACGCACACACCTTTGTAAGTCTTGATTTAATTGTCCCATTGACCTGCTCAACCATGCCTGATGCTTATGGACGATAGGCACAATGCACTTTTTGTTCAATTTGTAATGCTGAACAAATCATTCAAATTATTGCATTGTTAAAATGCGTCCCCCTATCAGATTCTAAAGAAACTGGAAATCTGAATCTTGGGATGATCTCTCTAAGAAGCAATTTAGCAACTGTTAGACTATCATTGCGTCTTGTTGGGTAGGCTTCCACCCACAGAGAAAACAAACAATCACCAGAACATATTTTAGTCCATTACAACTTGGTAATTCTATGAAATCAGCTTGTAATCGTGTAAAAGGGCCAGCTGCTTTTCCAATTCGTCTCCAACTAACAACTGTCTTTTTCCCTGCATTTTGCTGCTGACGAGTCACACACCTCTGGCAAAGACTTTCTGCAATGACCCTGAACTTAGGGTTGAACCAGGATTCCTTAAACATCCTGATCATAGCATCTCTACCTATGTGTGTATGACCATGAGAAAACCTCGCCATTTGAGACAACAGACTATCTGGCATTAATGGTTTTCCATCAGGATAAATCCACACTTCATCCTCTTCCCTACGTGAACAATCTGCCTTGATCCAAATCTCTTTTTCTTCTGCACTTGCTTCCTCTTGTAGCTGTCTAATTTCTTCCCATGTTTCAACAGATGAGAACATCAGATTACATTCTTTTTCATCAGATTTATGTATCTTTGTATTTATTGAAACCAAATTAAGCGCACAAAAACGCGCAACTTCATCAGCATACTTGTTGCCAACCATGATATAATCACTGCCAGATCTGTATGTTGAACATTTCACAACCCCGATTTCTTTGGGGTATTGTAGTGCCAACAGTAGTTCTATTACATACTCTCCATTTCGAATTGGTGAACAGGATGAGGTCAAGAAACCACGTTGAGACCATAAATGTCCAAAGTCATGGACAACCCCAAAGCCATATTGGCTATCAGTAAATATGATTACTCTCCAGTTCTCTCCAAAGGAGCATGCTTTTGTCAGAGCCACTATCTCTGAAATTTGAACAGATTTTATTCCTTTCAAGCATGAAGCTTCAATTACATTAGCCACTGTACAAACTGCAGAGGAAGCTCACAAGATACCCATTTCATCTCTCAAGCAAGATCTATCCACAAACATCACACAATCTGATTCAGATAACGGAGTATCTTTTATATCAGGTCTTGGTTTTGTACACAATTCAGTCACATCCAGACAATCATGATCTGCTTCATCCACCTCCATTTCACAATCTGGATTTGGCAGGAAGGTAGCTGGATTTAGATTCGTACATCTTGTCAGTGTCACATTTTCAGCTCCCAGTGTCACTCGTTCATATTTTGTCAACCGACTACTCGTAAGATGCTGTGTTCGAGTTTGTGTCAACAAAATCTTGACAGAATGTGGTACATACACCCTTAATGGAAGTCCCATCACAATTGCTTCACTCTGTTCAAAACTCACACAAGTAGCAGCAACTGCTGTCAAAAAACTTGGTAAAGCTGCAGCTACGCAATCAAGTGTTGCTGAAAAATATGCCACAGGACGACGTGCTGTTCCATGCATTTGCGTTAAAACTGAAAGTGCACAACCATCTCTTTAATAGCAGAATAATGCAAAATCCTTGCTGAAAGCTGGCATTCCTAATGCTGGTGCACGACAAAGGCTGTCTTGCAACTCAACAAATGCCTTTATGCATTCTTCATCCAATTGAATCGGATCTGACTCATCTTTGTGAGTCAATTTCTGTAATGGATTGGCTATCAATGAAAATCCATTGATCCACTGTCTGCAGTATCCAACCATACCCAAAAACATTCGAATTTCCTTCTGTGTCTTGAGAGGTTTCATTTGTAAGATCACATTTATTCGATCTTGTGACACTTTTCGGACTCCTTTTTCAGTTTTTTGCCCCAAATAAAGAACTTCTTTTTGGCAAAAGTGCAATTTCGCTGGTGGCACGTTATGCCCACCTACTGCCAAATGGTTCAGTAGAGCAATAGTATCTGTCACACAAGCTTCTCTCGTCTTTGATGCAACAAGCAAATCATCTATATACTGTACCAGAACTGATTAATTGGGCATTACCAATGACTCTAAGCACCTCTTCTGAAGATCTGATTGAGGATTGAGGGGACTTTCATTATAGCCTTGAGGAACTCGCCACCATGCCAAGACACGGTCTCCAGACCAGAATGCAAATAAATATTGGCTATCGGGATGCCAGGGTATCGAGAAAAATGCTTGACATAAATCGATCACTGTGAACCACTCTGCGTCACATGAAATTTGATAAAGAATTACTGCTGGGTTTGGCACTATTGGACAACAAGGTACTACTATCTGATTAATTCTCCTTAAATCCTGGACAATCCTATATTTCCCGCTCGGTTTCTTAATTCTGATAATAGGCGAATTACAAGGACTGCTTAGTATCTCTTTTCGAATACCTTGTTCAATCATCATTTCAATCACAGGCCTTACTCCCGCAATTGTTTTAGGACTATTTTTATAAGGTGGGGTCTTCGGAAATTCTGCACCTTGTTTGACTGTAATTTGAATAGGATCAACTCCGCTCATCAATCCAATGTCTTTCTCTGAAAAATCCCACACATCAGTCAACACAGTTTCTCTCAATTCAACAACAAATCCTTCGCTGTAAATAAAGGTTACAAATCATTCACCTCTGTCCCTTGCCTTGCCATTTTAAAAACAACGTCCTCGACCTTTGTATGGAATGCTATTCCATCTGGTGTACAGTAAATGGTGCAATTCATTTTGCACAACAAGTCTCTACCCAAAAGGTAAACTGGACTTGTATCACACAACACAAAACAATGCAAATCTCTGAAATCTCCAATTTGCACTTTCATTGGTTTTGTTACTGGAGTTTTGATCAATTGATTTGAAACGCCTACAACTTGGATATTATCTCCTGAGAGGGGTAGGTTAGGAATTTCCACAGTTCTCACAGTGGAACGGGTAGCGCCAGTGTCTACAAGGAATGTAATCACATGACCTTCTACTTCTCCATCCACAAAAGGACCACACTGACCTACCTCTAGAGATGCGCCAAGCATGCACTCCTCCTCCCCCCTCAGGCACCGTCATTGAGATGTATCTGAATCACTCCCTTGAGACTGTAACCAATATTTTGAAGCCACTTGTAAATTTTGTTTTACTGTTTCATCTGTGTGAAAACCCATATTCACACTGTATCTCTGTACTTGACCATTCAATTCTGATTTGGCATAGGAGCTTGAGGTATTTGAGATTGAGGTATTTGTAAACCTTGTCCTCTCTTGTCTGGTATTTGAAAATTCGGATTTTGCATCTGAACTAACTGATTCAGATTCATATCATTAACACTTGTACCACCACCTGTATTTATCAACAAACTCCTACATTCGCGTTTCCAATGTCCAAATTTACCGCAAGCATGACACGGATATTTCTTCGTCATATCTCTTTATTATTTCTACCTTTTGCACCACCACCTTTAGTAGCAGTAGCATTCTGAGTATCTTGAACACCCTGATCTTTGCCCTGAAAACCTGATTGAGAAAAATCTACAAATCCCCCTTTCTGTGCTGCGTTCGTCTGAGCCCACATTAGTTTCTCTTTCAACTTTTTATGCCTCATTTCAATAGCATTGTAGTATGGCCGATAGGGTCATTGTAGACATCGCTAAGTTAGCATGAGCCCAGCTGCCATGATGCTGCTATTGCGCATGTTACTATATGACTTTATTTTTACAAGATTCTGTTTATGCCTTTCACATGAGGAGAACCATCTGATTTGTGCGTTCTCTGCTGGTTCCTGGAGTTTAGTCTGAACACTGTAAGCAAGGTCGATAAACAATCCCCCTTGTTATTCTGTTCTGGTCAGTTCCTAGCACCTAGACAAAACACGCTAACACAGCTGCTGCTGCTAGAAACTCGTGCTTTGATATTATGAGGATGCATGTTTGGTTAACACACACTTGGAGAGGGATCTTTCCAGGGAGAAGAGCCATGCGGTTCCTAATATGTAGATATGCCATCCAGGCACTAAGGTAAGGGGTCTTCTGACAAAGCCCAGAGATCTTCTATTATATAATAATACACCTTCTTACCAAGGGGAGGGTGGTTAGGCCTTATAGTCCTTTATCCACTGTCTTTATAGGATGGCATCTCCCTTTATGATATACGGCCTTGCTACAATGCTAATTGTACTGATATTATGCATTTTGCTACTGGTTGTGGCTCGTATACTGCGCTTTAGAGCACAATAGTTAAAATAAACATTTTAAACTTTATTCGTGTCTACTTCAATTCTTATTGTGGACATATACGAGTGAGAGAGCGAAAAGGTTTGTCTTGTTACCGCGATTCCTGAGAGATCCAGGAGTGTTGTATTCTGGTGTGTCTAATCATTTGCATCTTCGTGATTGTGTAGGAGAGCGAGTGAGACACTATAGCTAGTCGGTCCTGGGATTGTGGGTACTGAGACAGTAGGAAGGCATAGCCCCTATACACCGAGGTCCCGTATTCCTGTGCATAGTTCTGTGCATGTGCAGAATCCCTGCAACATGGCACCACCAACGTTTGGTCTGGTACTTATTCACGAGACCCCTGAGTAGTGCTTGTGTGTGTCCACAATACCCTTTCACCTTTTACCGGAGACGTCCGTGGGGAGAGGGCTTAGCCTCCTATATTTGATGTTTATAGGTTTTTCAAGCTTGGATTTTAAAAGGTTACATTTAGCCCGTTGTTGTGCTAGCACACTTACGTTCTTCTAATTATGGCAGTTGCCATAGTGGCTCCAAACTGTGCTCCAGTCACTGCTTATTTGACTCAATATGGAGTCCCTCATGCTGGAGCTGCTATTATTTTTGTGGTTGAAGTGGATGCAGCACACCGCTTTGAGGTTTTCTGTTCTTGGGTTACCTTTCCGGCAGTGGATGGTAACGATAATTTGTTTCACGAACATACTGCCTCTGCGGTTCCGCGGTAATATAGACCTTATAGGACTCTTGACGTTCCGCTGACAGCTTGGCAGCACACCATATGGTTTAATGGCGCCCTTCCTTACCCTATATCTGCGGTCCGTTTAGGCCCCTTTCCAGTTGATGGGGCCATATGGCCCGTTTTGGCTGGGTATACACCACATCCAAATTACCTAAACACTCCTATCACAGAGCTACGTCAATTACACACGTCTTTGATACATATTCATAGAGCTGTGATACATTTTATGTCAAGCAACATACAGGTGGTACCACTGGGTGTTGCTGCGCAGCCACCGGGACACGGTGGTCTGGTTATTAGTCCCCTCATGATTAATTCCGTGATGGGTAAACATCCTCAGAATAAGGATGATCTCCCTTATTGGTTAGCGGAGAAGTTTGAGCAACTCGAAGCTGTTTTTCCAAATACCACTCCTGTGGAAAAGCACAGGATCCTGACTATGAGTTTACTGAAAGGCTTCATTCCCGAATTGGCTGACTGTACCACTTGGGGAAAAGTGTTTGCAGCGGTATATTCAATGTGTTTCGGCACCCCCTCCATGACCGTCCGTCCGTCCTTAAAAGTGTTCAGGATGTACATGGGGCAGAAGCTGCCCTTGAGTTGGGGATGCGATTGGTGGCAGTGTTCGATATTGTTTGCGATATGATCCTTACTAACGTGAAGGGAGAAGCAGTTAGCTTACAGGTGAGTCAGTGCTTAGAAACAGTTGCTGACGCAAGAAAAGCAACGTGAATTGCCAAAACTTATCGCTAAGGCGCATAAAACGCTAGGACGAAATAGTCTGGGAGTTAAGCCTTTTACACAAGCTCAACAAAGAGCCCAACCTGACAAGGAGGGGCGCCCAGCCTTTCCTAAAAAGAACTGGAATAAGAATCAGCGGCAGCAGCAACAGAAGCAAGGTTCGCATGCTGGTTCGCCGACACCTGAGGCTTCTGAGCGTAGATATGATTTGTGTGACCGCTCCAAAATTAAGACACCTGAGAGGTTTCAAGTTCCTGATCAGCGTTCTCCTCGTTCTTTACAGGACACATCGGATTCTCAAATCGGTGGTGGAGAGCGCCAAGATCGCAGACAAGGCGAGACCGCTCAGCAGAGACGTGATCCGCCACGCCAGTTTGACGTGAAAGCCAAACCGGAGGGACTGCCTCAGTTTAGACCCCCATATCAGAGGAAGAAAGTTGCCGCTTTAACACCAAAGTATGCCTCAGACGGTGAGAACACTACTCCTAGATTGGACATGGGCAGTGACACTCCTCGACAGCGCGGCGGAAGTTACCATAGTGAGGGAGGCACTCCGTCATTGTCTGGCAGCGAGAGCAACTGACACTTTCATTACAGTGGAAACAGCAGATACACGAGTTGCGCCCCCAGATAGACTTTATGAAATAGTGCTACAAATTGAAGGTGATATACAGCGTACAATTAATGCGTTTTTTTGGGAAACCTAACCTCCTTGTATGACATTTTGTTAGCGGAGGCAGATTGGCCTCCACCATTTGTTCTAGCCTCTTCCCGAGGGGAGGACATGATACATCTGAGTTTCTCCCGTTATGTTTCTGAAGAGGCTAAACAGGCTTATGCATCGGAGTGGGCATTAGCCTTGGCTGCAGCTGTGTATCGTAATCAGGTGGGCTGAAATAGAGATTCCCCGGCACATGAGATACCTTTACGATCTAGCCCACAACCTCAACCCCAATATCCAATCAAATGTGAGGCTAAAGCTTCCGTTTGGGACATTTTGTCCCAATTGGTACATCAGGGTGTGAATGAACTCTGTGTATCACCCATGAATAATCCTCTTTTTCCGGTATCGAAGCCGGACGGCTCGTATCGTATTGTATTGGATTGCCGCAATTTGAATAGTCATGTTCGTACCTTTGCAGTACAGAACACTCATAGCTCTGCGTTAGTAAATAATATAGTCCGTAAAAAATACAAGACTACACTGGACATAGCCACAATTTGGCTCCTGAGAGCCGTGACTTGACCGCATTTACTGCGGTCGGTAATCAGAAAAGGTTTACGTGTTTGCCTATGGGGTATAAAATTGCCCCGGGCATTTGCTGCCCATGTTGTGTCTCTCTTACACGACATAGACCAGGATGCATTCTCATACGTCAATGACATTTATCTGACGGATGATGAATTGATGCCACAACTTGTGCGTGTGGATCGCATCATACTCTTTTTTGCAGACTTGGGTTACAAACTTAATTTTGCCAAGTCACATATGGCCTGTTTGGCGGTCCTCTTTTTGGGCTATGAGCTCAATAATAAAGGTAGGGGGTTGGCCCCCCACTTTCTGGAGAAGTGTGCACAATTGCAGCCTCCGTCTACGTTGAAAAAACTACAATCTGTGCTGGGTTTTTTTAATTTCGGGAGGATATACATTCCTGATTATGCCCAGCGTTTCAAATGGCTTTATGCATTGATACAACCTTCTTTTACAGCTGCCAGCTGGCTTCCGGAACATACCTCTATTCTTCAATCTTTGCAGTTTGATCTACTTGCGACCAACTTCTTGTTAACACGTGATAATTCTACGACTTCTGCACATGCCGGAGTTTCCGCAACTGTTTCTATCTTACAGCAACATTATTGGTGGTGTGGTCTATATAGACAAACCCATAATTATGTACTATCGTGTGACATTTGTCAGCAGATTAAACCATCTACGGTTACACGTCCACCACAAACACAGCTGTATATTTCAAATCAACCTTTTGGCTGTATTTATCTTGATCACTGTGGTCCGTTGACATCTGATACTGCATATAAACATATTTTAGTTGCAGTTGATTCCTGCACTAGATTCCTTTGGGTTTGGGCACAACGCAGTGCTGACGCTCGAAATGTCATTAGAGATTTGCTTGTCTTTATTGGAACATTTGCGTGTGGTACCTTCCATTCTGACCAAGGTCCTGCGTTCGCCTCTAAGGCTTCCAAGGAAGCTATGAGGTCGCTGGGGGTGCTGGTGCAGTTTTCATCTCCATACAGGCCTGAGGGCAATTCTATAGTGGAGCTAATGAACCGTGACTTAAGGCAATCTTTGACAGCTAGCGTCTTAGGTACTGGCAGGGACTGGCTGACTTATTTGTATGGGGTTCAACGTGCACTTAATAATCTCCCAAGAAGATCTCTGGGTGGGCGGGCCCCATACGAAATGCTCTTTGGCATTAAGATGTTTGTGCTTGTCCTTGATGGTCTAGACGTTGTGGCTGCTGCCGCAACCTTTGACGTAGATAACCACTCTACTGTGTTACAGGAACTACAAAAGACCGGTGACACGCTGGCAAGAGAACATTCACCCTCTTCTACTGACACTGCAGTGCTGATTCCTGTTGCCGACTGGCTTCTCAACGTTGGAGATCTGGTACGAGAAAAGCTGGACAACAAAAAAGAATTTGGCCCCTCTTATCGTGCACCGGTCCCAGTTCTTGGATTGAAGGGTACTCGTACAGTAATTTTACCTCCTTTGCCTAGTCGCAAGGAAAACAGATTTATTTCAATTGACAATGTCAAGCTACACCATATGGCCAATACTGAATAGTGTAACTTCCAGTATTCCACGCCGGGAGGTTTAGCTGAATCCGATGGCTCCTGCTTCATTACCTGGTACCCACGTTGTGGAGGGGGACTTGGAAACATCTATTGACTTCTTGCCTACTGTCCCTCCGGCTTCCTCCAATGCTGACGTTGAGTATGATTCCCCCCTCGAGAGATAGCAATTGACATTACCGATGTTCCTGAGGATTCTATACATCATACGTCTGATGCTGCACAGCCTCCATTGTTGCGCTTGGGAGCAAGCGATTACTACATGGATCGTACAAGTTTCTCATACGATTCGTCTTCGTCGTCTTTATCTGTGTCGGCTCCACCAACGAGTACAAGTCTTTTCATATCTTGGTTCAAACAGACTTACCTGGTCCCACCCTGGACATACATCTGGCTGGTGTTCATACTTATCTTCCTTTTCATGTGGATTGGTTTTGTGACAGTGGTTTTCCTGCTAACCAATGGTCATTATTTGCCAGACCGCTCTGCTGTAAAACTGGTTGATGGAATTCTGGCTCCCCATACATCGTCCCACATCATGAAACGTGTTCAAGCCCTCGTGAACATTTTGGCCTTTCCTGTGGCTGATGGGATGGTTTGGGATAAAGTTGCATTCGATGTCCATGGTCCGACGGAGGTCCTGAACATTCCATACGTTTTTCGCGTTTCACTAGGAGATGTGGTAACACAGGACATACACTCAGACAACTGGGATGTTCAGGCTGTTCATTCATTGTTTTCTGATTTGAAATATTATGCCGCATTTGATGCTGAAGATTTGTATTTGAATTCGGCCAATTATGCTGATTTATTCTGTTACCAACACTATGGCCATCATTTCTTACATAAATCAAACACGTTAAGACCTGTTTTTAATTTCACCCAGGGGGAACATTGCCCAGCTCCCTTAAAGGGGAGTTCTAAAACTCTCCGGAATAAGTTCACATAAATTTCAGATTTTAATGCGTCTAATCCTGAATCCTATTTCTATAAGTTAAAATTGCCATCTCCTGCTAAATTCATGTTAACTCACACGGAATTGATTTATTCAAATTCCTTTAGGACGGATTTAGCTGTACATGGTTACGAACACTGGAAAGATACCATTGATTTAAAATCAATTCGGGGCACTAAAAATTGGCAGGTCCGGGGTTCTGAGGCTCTGCATCGTGCATGTCTAATTTCAACCCAAATCTTGTTTTTAAATGACATGGTGCAACAGAACACTTGTTTTGGTTTGGCCACAGCCAAAATGTTGAATCTTCTGTCTATTCCTTCAATGGCTGAGTATGATATGTGGCGTAAACACACCAATCATACCCTAGATGTCCTGCAAGCCCTATTGATAAATGGCAGTATAAGTGCCACTGACGTAGACCCCTTAGGGTGGTTGCTGTGGCCCACCAATAACAATGCATGTCAACTATGTTTTCTTAATGCAACACCCGGTTTTACACAGACTAGGCCTGATCCCCGTTTCTCACACTCTCATTCAGTCACCATGTTTTCGGTGGGAAAATTGTGTCAACAATGGTTAGGACACTCAACACTGTCGTCAATGAAACAACACCTGTCCCTCTTGTCGGGTGACATCAATTTGGCTGATTTTATTTTAGGTCCTAAATTACCCAGATCTAAAAGATTTATCTACGAAGCATATAATGAATTATGGAATTTTCGCAGATGGAAGCTGCGGTGCGTATGCGCCAAATTGACCAAGCTAATTTGGAAAAAGTTCTTGCAGTAGTCGACAATAGCATTAATACATTGTCTTCCCGTATTTACACCTTGGATAACATTGTTTCTTCTGTTATTGATATTGTTCAAAGTGATGTATCTGTGTTGTACCATGGTCAAAATCAATTGCGATCTGTAATGCAGTTTGCATGGACGTTGCAGACGCTCAAAATGGGAAAAGTTCCATGGGATTATTTGAATGCTTCTGCATTATTTTTGCCATTTAATTTGACTGATAAACAGAAGTTTATGTCTATGAAAGATGCAATTTACACGCTGTTACATATAGAACAATTAGAACAGTTAGCTTTTTCCGTTGCCGAAACTGGTTCAGCTGTGTGGTTAATACATGGAGTTATTTCTCTGCCATTCTCGCTTTTTCAATTCACATCTTGCATGAAACACTTCCCGGTAGGCCGATTTGAGCCCTTGGGTAGTGCTTTTATTCATGAATTATGGTCCTTGCCTTTCACCTACAGATGTCAGCGCGCGGATAAGGAGGTTTTCCTAACAGGGGAGGAGTGCGATTCCACGGTAGGACATTCCCTAGTATGCAAACAAGTTAAATTGCACGGCGCTTGTAACGTTTCAGCCCCTAATCTGGCTTGTTTTTTAAAAGGTGCGCCCGTCCCGGCAATTATTGCTGCACTCACGTTGCTTTCAAATGGAAGTTATCTTATTTTGAATAACCACAACTGCTGTGGCTTACGGGCTGGCATCCCGTATATAGTAACGGTTTCGCAACATGTTACTTGTTGCAGCATTGTCCTTTTTCCGCCCACGCATGGGGTTGTGGATAGTTCCCTTTGGCCTTCCATTCCAACTTTGAAAACAGATTTCAATAAACTAAGCAGACTCAAAGCGCTATTGTTTCAACAAGAAGTGGCTCTCACATCAGCGCAAGAGACCTTCGAATTGCAGGTGGCGAGAACCGCGAGTGAGATACACTCACTACTGAATACCAATCTCCCACTTCATTTTGGAGAATTAATACACCAAATATTTAATGCGTCTGACACTGAAGGCCTTGCTCATTTTTTTAAACTTGTGGGATCAGGCCTTGTGTCCTCCTTTCAGACGATGTTTGGAGTAATACCGGCCTTTATCCATTCTATTTTTTCCAGCGCGTTCGGAGGTTTTCCACTGATCCTCGTGCTGGCGGGTGGCGTGCTGGTACTTCTACTCCTGGGACACAATGGCTGCCCATCTTGTGGTACTGCACAGACCCAGCCACTTGTAACTGTACCGTGACCGACTGCAACAACTTTTTGGATGCTTGCCATTGGCGACGCTTGGCGTAAGTTATGGACTTACTTTTCAGCCTTGACTACTTCACTTGCGTGCAACCTGTGTTCTATTGCTGACGGTGCCCTTTCCATTGGGCCTTGGATTTAGGCCTCTCCAATGCGTCCGGCGCTGACCTAGATTATGATCTGATGGTGGGTCCATTACTGGCCCATGACCAGTCCTGTTCTGGGGATGGCCGTTTGATGCGTGCCACTGCACTGGGACTTTTGGCTGAGTGGAATACCTGTGAGGCTGCACAATGCCTCTTACAACGAAGTTTCAATGAGTATCACGCAAGTTGCCCAGATGGGCTTTTGGAAGCATCGGGAAATGAGGACCACGTGTGTTTCTTTGATCTCCTCAACTGGATGGCATTGCTTTTTTCTACAAACGACAGGGATGACCTTTTGGAACGAATTGCATTCTTGGGTTCACGTACTTTGATAAGTTTTCTGGACTCACCCTAGTATCGTTTTTAACTAGACTTTTGGGCTCATCCCGATTTGGCCCTTTTTTGCAAGCGTAATTTGACTCTGCTTATCTTTGCACTCTGTTTGGATTTTTGCTATTTGCTACGATCTGGCCAAGGGGAGGGTGTAGTATGGCCGATAGGGTCATTGTCGACCTCGCTAAGTTAGCATGAGCCCAGCTGCCATGATGCTGCTTTTGCGCACGTTACTACATGACTTTATTTTTACAAGATTCTGTTTATGCCTTTCACATGAGAACCGTCGGCTTTGTGCGTTCTCCGCTGGTTCCTGGAGTTTAGTCTGAACACTGTAAGCAAGGTTGATAAACAATGCCCCTTGTTATTCTGTTCTGGTCAGTTCCTAGCACCTAGACAAAACACGCTAACACAGATGCTGCTGCTGGAAACTTGTGCTTTGATATTATGGGGATGCATGATTGGTTAACACACACTTGGAGAGGGATCTTTCCAAGGAGAAGAGCCATGCGGTTCCTATGATGTAGATATACCATCCAGGCACAAAGGTATGCTGACAAAGCCCAGAGATCTTCTATTATATAATAATACACCTTCTTACCAAGGGGAGGGTGGTTAGGCCTTATAGACCTTTATCCACTGTCTTTATAGGATGACATCTCCCTTTATGATATATGGCCTTGCTACAATGCTAATTGTACTGATATTATGCATATTGCTACTGGTTGTGGCTCGTATACTGCGCTTTAGAGCACAATAGTTAAAATAAACATTTTAAACTTTATTCGTGTCTCGTTCAATTCTTATTGTGGACATATACGAGTGAGAGAGCAAAAAGGTGTGTCTTGTTACCGCGATTCCTGAGAGATCCGGGAGTGTTGTGTTCTGGGGTGTCTAATCATTTGCATCTTCGTGATTGGGTAGGAGAGCGAGTGAGACACTATAGCTAGTCGGTCCTGGGATTATGGGTACTGAGGCAGTAGGAAGGCATAGCCCCTATACACAGTGGTCCCATATTCCTGCGCATAGTTCTGTGTATGTGCAGAATCCCTGCAACAGCATCACTACAATATTTTGCATAACGCAATATCTACTCAATAGACTTGTTTTGCCAACAGATTAAATGTTGTTGAATTATCATGCTAATTTCTGGTCTCAATCCAAACACAAACCTATATAAAAAATGACCCATGTCCTTGTCAGTGATATTCTCAATGCCACTATACTGTTTAAACACTTGAAGAAGCCTTTGGTAGTAAGCATGTACTGTATCCTTTGTTTCTTGTGTGGTTTTGTCTATTTTAACCCAATCTGTCTCCTTTGGTGAAATCTTCCCTTTCAAATAGGTTATGACCTGATTATATTTTTTCATTACTTCAGCAGGTGGTGCTCCAGTTTTTGCATCTCTTGGATATTCTTCTTTTGGCCAATCTACTGCAATTTTACACTCAATCCACAAGTCAGATGGAACCACAATATCAAACAAACCATCTAAGTCTTTCCACAAAACTTTAAAAACATTCACAAACCTCTCCACTTGTTTGTACCACGCTACTGGTTTTTCTCTCAATCTGGGAAATTCATTTGTAAAAGACAATATATCCTGTCTTGACCACGGGACATGAACATACCCACCTCCTAGTACCTCTCTCATGGGATATACCATTTCAGTCTCTTCTGTACCTGTTTCTCTCACTTGAACCATTGATAAAGCACCTGTATTTACTGCTGTTTCTTCCTTCTTTTTAGCCCATCTTCCTTTCCAACGTTTTAATTCACCCCATTGTCTCTATGTGTTATTTAACTCCTTAATCTGCAATTGCTTCCCTGAAGCATTCAAACTCTCCGAATCTTTGTCACTGAAATCCAATCTGTATGTTTTTGTAAGGCCTTTGACTTTTCCTATATCCACTCCATATGTCTGTGCAACTTCAGCAAATTTCTCATGAAGAGTCCTCACTCTCATTGTGATATTTTTACACAAGAATAACAACTCTTCTTCCTGATATCTACTCAAGCTCCTTGGGCTAATCGTACCCAATATAATTTCGTCCAAATCCGCTTTTAATCTACCTACATCCATGCTCACTTTATTAGATGTCATCCGTCTAATCCAGTCATCCAATTCCTCCGGTGAAGCCCCTAAAGACCCTCCTGATGTAGGTGTTACTGTCACTCCCTTTGTATTCTGTAATAACCTCCTTGGATCTATCTGTACACCACGTTTTGGAATTTCCACTCACCTTTCAGAAATATCAGTCAATGATTCTGATTCACTTGCTCCATTACTAATTCTGTCATTTAGTACTGCAGGAACTGTTAGAGCATGTACCTGTGAAACACTTTGTTCATTATTATATAATGGAACTATAGGACCAATAGTCACGGGAACTGACAAAGCATCTGCATTCAAACTCAACTGATTTATTCTTTTGGTTAGATATCCTTTTGCCTGATTTACTACACTTCGATTTTTCCTTTGGGAATCTTCTATCTGAATCAATGGAGCACTCGGTGAAGGTCTCGCTTGTTCTTCCTGATACGGTGGAGGTCTATTCATTAATAGCTCATCCAACAACTCATCATCTACCTCATTTGGATCTGATTCTGGAATATTCTTCTTCTTTTCTTTACATTTTTCTCCTTCATTATTCTCTACTAGTACAACTGGATACATTCCTTCACCCATTGCCACTACATCTCTCCTCCATTTTTTCATCTGTGCATCCCATTTTGCCTCTGAGTATCTACTCATAGTGTTTCTATATCTATTCTCAGTTATATCCTTATCTCTTTTGTATTCCTCATGTTCCCACTCTTCAAGCGCTTTGTACTGCATACGTCTCTGACTTGGTTTCAACTCATTCATTTGATATCACAAATTCTCTAATATCCTAGTGTTAAAAGTATCATGCTCTGGAAATGCCATATTACCATCTCTCTCTGTATACTTCACCCAATTTTCCAACCATGTACACGTATGATAACCCCTTTCTAAAGACATAAAAGAAGCAGGCGTACCCTCAGGAGCTACAGGAATTCCCTCTCTAATGGGTATAGGCTCATCTTTTCTAAACAAGGTTTTCAACAATTTTAATAACTTCATTTTTGTTTTGATCAATCGCTAAAACTTTATTAAAAAAACTCCTTCTGTATTTCTAACAAATCCAATTGGTTCTCGCTGACCAATTTCAGCGCGATTTACACTACCCAACCAATAACAGCGTATCTCTCTTTGTGACAATTCACACTAGCTAACCAATAGCAGCGCAGCTTTCTGTAACGGCCCATGCTAGCTAACCAGTAGCAGCACTACTTTCTGTGATGTCAGTATAACTCCTGCAACTGACCCTCCCTATACAAAAATTATCGTCAACTATTTACAAAGTCTTTAAACAAACATGCTTAGAACACATAGACATTCCAGCTTGTTTGCTCCACTTAAAGAAGATAGATACAAACTCTCCAAGAATTCTCTCGCTACTAGTAAAATCTCCGACCAGCGTGAGTCTACTCTAATTCAAGTAAAGACTTTCGGGACTTCTCCAGATGCGCTTTCTAAAGGTACCCAAATAAAATCTCTACTAAACTAACTCCAAAGTTCCCTGTGTAATACTGACAATAGGACTATTGCTCAATACTTGCATCAACAGCAGACAGCACAATACTATTTAGTGTATGCCACACTAAGACAAGCCCTTGGGATTATCCAGGGATCTTAAGCCTCTTCAGACCTAACAAATTCCTTTAAGTTCAAACCGGTACGACCACTACATGTAACAAAAAGTACGAAAAATTAATAACAAACAATTATTCTCATCGTAATCAATTGCCAATATAATCTATCTACACTAACCATCCTAATTCTGCTACCAAAAACTGATAGCGCGTGGCGCGGCAGAAAAAGGGGTTTCGGCTAACTAAGGCAGAGTGTGTAATATTTACACCACGTGCCGATCAGTCTATATATCTCTATTTTATAAGACTGAATTTTGGCCCATCTCAACATCAGGTCCTCCGACAGATTGGAGAGTTGCCAGGGATTTGGCAAAATATTTAGATGGATATCCCCCTCATGAGGAGCTAGAACAAAGGGAATATTATACAAACCACTCTATAAATATAAATATATCTATCTATCTATCTATCTATCTATCTATCTATCTATCTATCTATCTATCTATCTATCTATCTATATATATATATATATATATATTCACCAAACTCCTCTGAAGAAGGAACAGGGTCGCACAACGCAATTTCAACAATTTATTTTTAACTTAAATATTCAGCTCATTATCTAGTGCAAGCTACAGATCAACGCGTTTCAGTCTTGGCACAAGACCTTGTTCACGATTCATATATATATATATATATTCACTGAAAAAACCATAGGTTTTAGGGAAAGTTATAGTTAGTTGGACATTGCACTCGTACAAAACCCGTGAAATTCCCCCGTTATAGTTAGTTCAGCTAACTATAACTCGCGCCCCGCAATGCACTGCTGATGACGTCACATATTACATCACTCCTGACATGGTCAGTGACATCACTGATGACATCACTGACATCATCCAGTGACTGTGTGTTTCTGTAAAGTTTAAATATGTTTAATATATATAGGGAAAGGCGTATTGAAGAATGAGTGGGTGTATAAGCGTCTGAATGGATGATTTAGTAGGTGCGTGACTGAGTCTATAAGTGAGTGATTAAATGTATCTTACTGGATGCATGGGTGAGTGACTAAACTGTGTGAATGTCTGTATCCGTCTGTCTGTTGTTGTGTAAGCAGCTGCATGGGTTTCTGTCTAGCTAAATGAGTGTCTATATGGGTTATGGATTGGTTCTCTGAGTATCTATATGCGTGCCTCAGTGTTTGTGTGGGTGGGGTGTGTGTGACTCTGTGCATAGATGTGTGAGTGGGTGATTCACTGGGTGCATGGTTTCAACAGTGCGTCTGTGATGGACTGTATGGGTGGGTGATTGTGTGTATGGGTGTGTTAGTGATTGAATGTATATCTCAGTGGTACATGTGTGAGTAACTACATATGTGAAAGGCAGTATATATGTGTGTTGGAGTATATAAATGGCTACAAGTGAGAGTGTGTGATTGTGAGAGTGGCTATATGGATGAGTGTGTGCTTGCATCAGTGATTGCATAGGAGCGTAAGAATGTGCTAGTATTTTTATGAATAAGTGAGCTGGTGTGTATAACTGTATAGGTGAGTAAATTGGAGTGTGATTAATTATTTGCATGACTGACTAGGTGTGTGAGTACCTCTATGGATGAGTTGCGTTGTGTGAGTGTTTATATAGGTGTATGAGTGCATATGATAGTCCTGTACTGAGTGACTGTAAGTATGAGTGACTGTACGGGTGAGTGAGTAGACGTGTGTGTGTAGACCTAAGAATCAGTGAGTGGGTATGTACTTATTGGAGTGTGTATGGTTTTGAGAATGGCAGTCTGTAATTTAGAGTGGGTGTATCAAAAGTTATATTAGGGTGTGAGAAGATGCATTAAATTCTCACATGGATGATGTCATCAGTGATGTCATTTGAGATGTCATCAGTGATGTCATCAGTGATGTCACTGACCATGTCATGAGTGATGTAATATGTGACGTCATCAGCAGTGCATTGCGGGCGCGAGTTATAGTTAGCTGAACTAACTATAACGGGGAATTTCACGGGTTTTGTACGAGTGCAATGTCCAACTAACTATAACTTTCCCTAAAACCTATGGTTTTTTCAGTGAATTTCAAAGGTTTTTTAAATGCTAAACCCTAACTATAACAGGCCTGAAACCTATGGTTTTTTCAGTGAATTTCAAAGGTTTTTAAAATGCTAATTCCTAACTATAACAAGCCTGAAACCTATAGTTTTTTCAGTGAATTTCAAAGGTTTTTTAAATGCTAATTCCTAACTATAACATGTCTGAAACCTATGGTTTTTTTCAGTGAATTTCAGAGGTTTTGTAAATGACAATTTTTAAATGTATTAATTGTTATATTTATTTTTTTTGATACTAATTTACTACATTTTTTAAACTATTTATTTATAGATATTTTATTTTTTAAATTACATTGTAATTACATTATACATTACATTACAAAATATACTTTCTCAGAATGAATTACTTTAGTTTAAATACTTTGCAAATAGGCAATAGACTTTTAAGTACAGTAGTTACAGTTGTTGCAATGGGCAACACAATTTCAAACACAATGCAACATTGAGCTCAATGTGAATTTCTAGCTAAATGCAATTAGTTACTTTATGGATTACTTTTCTAACCACAGGACTGGATCCTAGATTCAGTCCTGGGACATCTCCTGTAAACAGTTGAGTAAAAGCGTTTTGGTTACAGTAGTGATTTTTAAGGAATATTATTGTATTTTAAAAGTTGACACTTAGAAACTTTTTCACATAGAATCACCAATGTTATCCTATGGGAGGAAATTCACTTAGCAGGTAAGTAGTGTTATCGTTACTTTTTCTTACTCAGTGGTGGATCCTGGATCCAGCACTGGTGCATCTCCTGTAAACAGTTGAAAGAATGCGTTTAAGTCATACAGGCGATTTTTAAGGAATATTTGTAGTTTGTGAAAATCAACACTTTGAAACTTTTCTGCTGAAAACCAGACAATGGATTCCTACGGAAGGAAATATAAGTTACTGGTAAGTACGGTTAAAATTACTTTTCAGGATCAGTACTGGGCTGAAAGATGCAGCACTGAGGTCTCTCCTGATAACAGGTGAGTAAATCGGAATTCGTATTTTGGCTGATTTTAGTGGAATATTTGTATGTTTCAAAAATCGACACTTAGAAACTTTTTCAGCAAAAAGCAGGCAATGATATCCTATGGAAGGAAATTCAAGTTACTGGTAAGTACGGTTAAAATTACTTTTCAGGATCAGTACTGGGCTGAAAGATGCAGGACTGAGGTCTCTCCTGATAACAGGTGAGTAAATCAGAATTCGTAGTTCGGCTGATTTTAGAGGAATATTTGCACAATGGTGAAGGGAGGGGCGGGGCCTGAGGTGACATCTGTGCAAACGCGCCCCGTGGCGCGTTTTAAGCTGGGGATTAAGTCCCCTTGAATCATGAGGGTCCCTGGGGTCCAACTAGCCCACCCTGTACCTCCAGTATGCGCCAGGAGCTGCGTTGCAGAGAGGTGTTCAGAGGCCACGCCCCTTTTGCACCTCTCTGCAACGCAGCTCTGTGGCGCTTTCTGGACGTACCTGGTGGGCTAGTTCGCCCCCAGGGACCCTCAGGATTGAAGGGGATTTCATTCCCCATCTTAAAATGCGCCACGGGGCCTGTTTGCACACATGTCACCTGAAGCCTCGCCCCCTCCCTTCACCACTGTGCAAACGTGCCCCGTGGCGCGTTTTAAGTTGGGGGATTAAGTCCCCTTGAATACTGAGGGTGCTGGAGTCCAACTAGCCCACCATGTACCTCCAAAAGCGCCACAGAGCTGCGTTGCAGAGAGGTGTAAAAGGGGCGTGGCCTCTGTACACCTCTCTGCAACGCAGCCCTGGCGCATACCGGAGGTTCCTGGTGGGCTAGTTGGCCCCAGGGACCCCCAGTATTCAAGGGGAATTACTCCCCTTCTTAAAACGCGCCACGGGGCGCGCTTGCAGACTGCTGCAGGGAGGGGGCAGGGCCTCGGCACGATGCCGGTCTTTTTGCTTTTTCTGCCCAGGGGTCCTTGTGGGAACCCCTGAGCAGACCTAGGGGTCAGGGTGTTTCTACCCTGCTCCCTTTGTGCGTTTTGCGCACTTGTTTCTTGTGTTTTTTCTTTTTAATCAGTGGGATCCGTGCACCCTAAGCGCATCCCGCCAATTGTGAAAAAAAAAAATGCTTTTTTCTGCCCAGGGGGTCCTTGTGGGACCCCCTGAGCAGACCTAGGGGATCAGGGTGTTTCTATCCTGCCCCCTTTGTGCGTTTTGCGCACTTGTTTCTTGTGCTTTTTTTTTTTTAATCGGCGGGATCCGCGCACCCTAAGCGCATCCCGCCGTTTAAAAAAAAAAAGCTTTTTCTGCCCAGGGGTCCTTGTGGGACCCCTGAGCAGACCTAGGGGGTCAGGGTGTTTCTACCCTGCCCCCTTTGCGCTTTGCGCACTTGTTTCTGTCCCTCGGTTCTATCGAGGGACAAAATGGCTGCCAACACTTCCTGATTTGGAGTGTTGACAGCCACTTAACAGCCAATTAGCATGCAGCTCGTGATCGGGACGGTGCGCGCAGGGTGCGCTCAGGATACGCGGACCCTACTCGCCCATAGATATATATGTGACTTTACTTTTGATTTTCTCAGGAACTACTGAATGGATTTACACCATTTAAGCAAAAGGCACGACACTGAACCAAGGGCTACCTCTTTGCCAAATTTGGTGTAATTCCGTTCAGCAGTTCGGGCTGTAGCTGCGACTAAAGGTTCCTATGGAAAAATGAATGGGGAAAACGCGTTTTGGGACCCCCTTTTTCTCGGCCCCCGCTTGACGAATCAACCCGAGACTTTCAGGGTAGGAGCGGAGCGGAGCGCCCAACAAGTTGGAAGCTTTCGCGACGATTCGTCAACCGGCGCAAGAGTTATTTCAAATAGAATGTCACGGATTTCCTATGGATAATAGGTCCTAACTATAACTATCTACTGGCGACCGCCAGTAGATAATGTATATATATATATATATATATATATATATATATATATATATATATATTAATTCCTCCAAAAGCCCCGAGCTTTGAAGTAGCACTCCAAGAAGGTAAGTTTCACAAAACCTTTTATTCAAAAGTGGCGTCAGCAACCCAATCAATCCATAACCCTGACGCGTTTCAGTGCCGCAAGCACCTTAATCATAGGGCGGCAAGTTGATGAAAACATGGAATGGACTGCCACCATTTATACCCTTCTGGCAGTCGCTTTCCAGTAAGCGGCATGCCGGGTATAGAAGTCCCAATTCCTCCGTTTCGGTACGGCCATGCTTTTCACCAACACTGTTCGTTCTGCCAATCAATAAAGTTTTACAGCCCTCCGGTGGGCCTCAGGTCACATCTCCGCTTTCAATTATGAATACCTTCTTGCTGAAACAAGGCTGCAATTTAATATTCAGCCCCGCAGACCTGTCCAGTTGTAATGGCGGTGCATGCTTCCACGGCCGGAAGCGCCGTGTAATTAATTCCTCCAAAAAGCCCTGAGCTTTGAAGTAGCACTCCAAGAAGGTAAGTTTCACAAAACATTTTATTCAAAAGTGGCGTCAGCAACCCAATCAATCCATAACCCTGACGCGTTTCAGTGCCACAAGCACCTTAATCATAGGGCGGCAAGTTGATGAAAACATGGAATGGACTGCCACCAATATTCAGCCCCGCAGACCTGTCCAGTTGTAATGGCGGTGCATACTTCTACGGCCGGAAGCGCCGTGTAATTAATTCCTCCAAAAAGCCCTGAGCTTTGAAGTAGCACTCCAAGAAGGTAAATTTCACAAAACCTTTTATTCAAAAGCGGCGTCAGCAACCCAATAAATCCATAACCCTGACGCGTTTCAGTGCCACAAGCACCTTAATCATAGGGTGTCAAGTTGATGAAAACATGGAATGGACTGCCACCATTTATACCCATCTGGCCGTCGCTTTCCAGAAGGCGGCATGCCGGGTGTAGAAGTCCCAATTCCTCCGTTTCGGTACGGCCATGCTTTTCACCAACACTGTTCGTTCTGCCAATCAATAAAGTTTTACAGCCCTCCGGTCTGCGGGGCTGAATATTGAATTGCAGCCTCGTTTCAGCAAGAAGATATTCATAATTGAAAGCGGAGATGTGACCTGAGGCCCACCGGAGGGCTGTAAAACTTTATTGATTGGCAGAATGAACAGTGTTTGTGAAAAGCATGGCCGTACCGAAACGGAGGAATTGGGACTTCTATACCCGGCATGCCGCTAACTGGAAAGCGACTGCCAGAAGGGTATAAATGGTGGCAGTCCATTCCATGTTTTCATCAACTTGCCGCCCTATGATTAAGGTGCTTGTGGCACTGAAATGCGTCAGGGTTATGGATTTATTGGGTTGCTGACGCCACTTTTGAATAAAAGGTTTTGTGAAACTTACCTTCTTGGAGTGCTACTTCAAAGCTCAGGGCTTTTTGGAGGAATTAATTATACGGCGCTTCCGGCCGTGAAAGTATGCACTGCCATTACAACTGGACAGGTCTGCGGGACTGAATATTGAATTGCAGCCTTGTTTCAGCAAGAAGGTATTCATAGTTGAAAGCGGAGATGTGACCTGAGGCCCACCGGAGGGCTGTAAAACTTTATTGATTGGCAGAACGAACCGTGTTGGTGAAAAGCATGGCCATACCGAAACGGAGGAATTGGGACTTCTATACCCGGCATGCCGCTTACTGGAAAGCGACTGCCAGAAGGGTATAAATGGTGGCAGTCCATTCCATGTTTTCATCAACTTGCCGCCCTATGATTAAGGTGCTTGTAGCACTGAAACGCGTCAGGGTTATGGATTTATTGGGTTGCTGACGCCGCTTTTGAATTAAAGGTTTTGTGAAACTTACCTTCTTGGAGTGCTACTACAAAGCTCGGGGCTTTTTGGAGGAATTAATTATATATATATATATATATCATTATTTACAAATAATCAAGAACGACAGACTCAGTTTCTCTATTACTTTGCTTTATCTATTTTCTTTGAAAGCATATGAAATGGTCAAACACAGGTACAGTATTGAATTAGAACCTTCACACAAGAGAACAAAAATCAGTAATTCACAATAACATCTCATTTAAGGAGCTTGAGTTGAGTGGATAGAGTAAGAGACAAAAGTGCATTATAACAAGATTAATCCAAATACAGAATTCATATGAACCTAAGAAAACTATAGCACAGTGTGCTAATAGCTGGAAAGCTAACCATCTGGCGGGAAGGGAAAGTTGGGGCAATCCTCACAAAGGTATGAGGAGCAAAGTTAAGGAGTCAGCTTACAGACAGCATCAGCCAAAGAATCTCAAAGAAACAGCTCACATGAACACCTCGTACAGAAATCTTGTACTGACCCGACCATAAAACATGGATTCTAACACTAATAGTTATACCCTAAAGTTAAAAGTCCATCCCTACTCTTGTATCGAGGTCCTGGAAAGTCTCTCTCCTGATTGGTTAGAAATATGGGCTGTTAAGTCACACCATTTCCATCGCTCTTCACTCTCAAAAGTTCTTTCTTTAGACTCATGCTGTCATCATCGTCCTTCAGCAAAGGAAACCAAAATCTTCTCCTTCCTCGACACATGCGCATATTCGGGGAGGTTTGTTACATTTTACTAGCATAGTTATCCACAAAACCAAATATTTCCTCGGGCAATAAAAAGTTCTGCTGACACTCCGAACACGTAGCAGCCATCGACAAGAAAGAACACAATAGTCATCTATGAAGAATAAAACTAATTTGTCTGCAATTCTACATTTTAAAGCAAAATTAACCCTAATGGCAGCTTTTGAGGCCATCTTTGTAAAGCGTGCAGTTTTCTCTAGGAGAAATAAACAGATTCAGTTATTTGCTCAAAATAAAAGCTTCATTTCATTTTCATTTCAATCTTACATTAGTCTAATATAAACGCAATCATTTGAAACTATTATTCTATGTAATTAATACTACTTAATTAAACACGTTTTCTTTCACATTTGCTCATGAAAATAATATCATTTGCTCCTTCTTTTGCTGTCTTTTGTGCAGGAATCGTTTGTGGCCTACATAAACCAGTTGTCATTTTCTCGCACCTTTCTTATTTTTTTTCCAAAACAAAAGGCTAATAATGCTTTCTTGGTTAATTTCGAAATCTTTGTTAATGATTTTCACACAATGGGAGGTTTAATCCGAACAGGTTTATTTAGGAAAACCTTGCTCCATCATAGGCTTTGTGCCCTCCCAGCATTAGGGACAAAACCCCCAGTTCGCTCGCCTGAGGGGACAGAAAGAATGAAAATATTGGGTGGCGGAGGGACCACAGGCCTTTGCCCACAGGGCTGTTCCCCCTACAAAGAAAAATCCCTGGTGTCTAGTGAAAGTGCCAGGTGATCACAACCCACTTTGATCACTTTGGGCTTTGCAAAGTAACAGTGGTATGGAAATCCGAGTAACCCCTCTTTAGATACAGTTCTTGCGAGAGCAAAGAACAGGACTGTTTTCAGCTTCCTCCCCTTGCACATGCAGGCCTGGCTGGCCCTGCTGAAAGATACTTAGTCAAAAGATGCCTCGCCATTCATTCCATATCTGTTATTGTGGAAGGCTATGGTGCACAAAAGGGCTTGAATTTTCCTGTGGGCAATGGAAACTCAAGGGAAGACTTATCTAAAAGATGAGAATGACAAGAACAACTCTTACTGTAGTTTAGCCAGGTGTGCCTTAAATGACATCTATTGCCTCAAAAAGTAACTGCATTTGTTGGCCCCACTGTACATTTATATCCTTTTAAAGCAGCTGTCTGCATGGTGCCTAGAGCTAAGACTACACCCTCATTTATTTAATGCCATCATGCTGATAAGCACAGGTTGTTTGATGGAACGCCTAGTGTATGTACAAGTATCTCTATGCACAACACATCACTACCATGACATCACCCAGTTCTGTGCCTGCTCTGGTGAACCTCTATGAAACTGATGTCATCATTCACATTTCTATGATTGCATGATGAGAATGCATTTTGTTGGCCAGAAACAGATGCAAGGGGTGAAAATGCTTCTTTCCTCTCGCAAGATGCAAACTGTGACTAGTATTTTTGTGACAGTAAAGAATATTATGAACCAAATTATGTACTCAATTCATATTTCAGATTTGTAAAGCGCGGTTCTTTACCCACAAGGGTATTGAGGCACTGGGTTCCTGGGCTCAGTCGAAAAGCCAGGTCTTGAGTCCCTTCCTGAATTCCGCAAGAGAGAGTGATGTCAGGAGGTGGAAGGGAAGGCTGTTCCAGGACTTGGGGGCGAGGTTGAAGAAGGAATGGCCTCCACTGTAGCTTCAGCAGATGCGTGGTGTTTGTGCAAGTGCGAGGGAGGAGGAGCATAAGTTCATGGAGGGTTGGTGGAAGTTCAGGCAGTGGTTGATGTATGATGGTCCTTGGTCATGGAGGGCTTTGTAGGCATATGTCAGCATCTTGAATTGGTATCCTTTCTGGTTGGGGAGCCATTGGAGGTTCCTGAGGTGGGAGGTGGCTTTGGTATGTTTTGGAAGGTTGAGGATGAGTCTGGCCACTGAGTTCTGTATCATCTGGTTCTTTTCATGAGTTGGGTGGTGGTTCCTGCATACAGCGCATTGCCGTAGTCCAGCCGGCTGGTGCTTAGGGCTTGTGTGACAGTTTTCCTGACAGTGATGGGGAGCCATCTGAAGATCTTTCAGAGCATGCAGAGAGTGTGGAAGCATGTATAGGAAACTGCGCTGATCTGTCGTTTCATTGTGAGTTTGCTGTCCAGGATGGTGTTGAGGTTGCAGTAGTGGTCTGTTGGTGTGGGTCCAAGCTCAGCAGGCCAACAGGTGTAGTTCCATGGGGAGGCATTGTTCCCGAAGATCAGCACTTCGGTCTTGTCAGTGTTGAGCTTCAGGCCGTTGATCTTCATCCAGTCTGTGACACTCATCATGCAAGTTGGTCCTAGTGGTGGAGGGGTCTGCTGAGAGGAAGAGGATGAACTAGGTGTCGTTGGCGTAGGATATGATGTTGAGGTCATGGGTTCTGACGATGCCCTAATGATGTACTAAGAGGTTGGTTCATAAAATTCCGAATGGTAGGAGATTGCAATCTGACCTACCTCAAGAATATTAATGAGGTAGGTTTCAGATTGCGACTCACCACAATCGGAGTCCGAAACAGGAATGGTGGCCTGCTGGTGTCAGCAGACAGCTCTGACTGTGATTGCTTTTAAAAAAAGCAAACGATTTTTCAAATGCAGAGCTTTTTCTTAAAGGAAAAGGGTTGTGTTTAACAAGAAAAGCCTTTATTTGTGTGAGAGTTGGTAGCGGTCTTGTGGACCACTGCCTATTCCATAGCAAACAGTTTTATTAATTCACAAATGGAAGGGGCCTCCAAGAGGTCCCCCTTTCCTTGTGCAAATGAGTTACCACATTCTGCGAGGTCTTGGTAATTTGTTTATGGTTTGCGACTAGATTTCAGTTGCAAAACATGTATACATTGCATACTGACTTGGTATTTGGAAGAGACATCTATAATGCTCATATTCTAGATATCAAATCGGTATCCATTCACAATGGCATTTTAGACATCAGAGAGTTTCAACTATAAAAATGCTTAGAACATCTGGGGGCATATTAGCAAGGGCCTTATCGCCGCTTTAGCAGCACTTTTTGCCGCCAAAGCGGCGATTTTTTTTATCGCCCTATCAGCAAGCAGTCGCTAACAGGCGTTAGTGACAGCTTTCTGCCGATAGCGGCCGGTTTCCCCATCGCCTTGCATGCCAGCGATTATCGCTAATGACATGCAAGGTAGGCGTTCCCAACTAAAAGCGACTGAAAACAGTCGCTAACACAACTTCCCCCTATTAGCAACGCAGGCGAAGCGATAAAAAAATTCGCGCTGAGCGCGAATATCGCTAGAATTTAACACCTGCTAAAAACATGACTTACCTGTTTGTAGAATAGGAGGTGGATTGTCAGCCTAAGTCCCCCATGAGTGCTAATGCGTGAATATCGCTGGATTTCCAGCGATATTCACGCATTCACCGCTATCGCTGGATATTTTATCGCATTAGAGATAAACCTTGCTAATAGCATGTTATCTCCGTGATAATATCCAGCGATAGGCGGCGTTAAAAAAATACGCGCTCAGCGCGGTTAGCGATAATTTTCGCCTGTTGTTGCTAATATGCCCCCTGGCCCTTAATTCCTGCACCTAAATTAAGGTAAGAAATTAAATCTGACTTATTTCCCATGTCAGGCTGACCTCAGTTTGCCCCAGTGTCACACCTCCCACACATTTCACACATCTAATTATCAGAAATGTACTTAAATGCATTGAGCCATGAGGTTTTGGGGATCAGTGCTTAGTGCGAAGTCACTGTCTATCTTCAAATCTGAGAGTATTCCAAGTGAAGAAGCTGGAAATACAGCAGGGGTGGCAAGATTTAACTTGGGATGGTTATTCACAACACTAAGAATATGTGCCTGTTTTGTAAAATCAGCCGTAAAACATGTAGCCTTGAGAAAGAGGCAGGTGATGATATATGATAAAAATATTCCTGCAAGTAGAGTATGTGGTAGGTATATTGGTTAGGAAGAGATATTCTTCTGTGTGCAGGTGTAAGGGATATTATGCGGAAGAACAGATACAATGATGATATTCTTTCCAGTGAAGAAGTGTGGAAAAAAATACTAGAATCCTTCAAGAAATCATGCGTTGGGGAAGTGAGACAAAAATAGGAACAACCCTAAGCATGAAATGTACTGCTTAGTGAAAGGATACCTTTGGGTTTTGCTGTTTCTGAAAAATATTATTGTCTTTGGATGAGGGAGCCCTTCTCTTTAGGTTTCACATACTTAGGGCAGTGACAACAAAATTTACAATGTATTTTTTCACAGCAGTCAGGCTTCCATTCGACTCCAGTGATGTCTCTGGTATGTTTGCCACAGTTATCCATTTTACTATCATAAACAATGCCAATATTATAGTGTACTTAGGCATTAAAAGCCTTAACTTGGGGCATTATCTTAAAAAAGCGCCATCTGCTGTAGCTGCTAAGTAACGTTAACCAGTGTTACTTGGTCTTATCCAAAGGTGAGGGAGCATAATGAGAGAGAGGGCCATTAATAACTGTTTACACCCAGTAACATCTGGACCATAAGCCTATTAGCACCTGCCCCTCTTATTTCACCGAACACAGGCAGAAATATGCCACTGCTTCAGGTCCCTAGCAATGAAACTAGGCAAACAACATTAGTAGTCGAGTGCATTTTAGGTATTCTGATTGGTTAAGCCACTCAAAGTATTGAAAATAAATATGCTAATAAAGCAATATTTTTCAAAGAGAGGGCATCCCAGGTAGTTACTGACAAGGCTCAAGGCAGAGGACCTGAGACGATACCAGGGTCAACTCCATTACATCCCAGTCAATAATTCCTTTATAACTTAACTAAAAACACCTCGGAGCACTCTCCTCCTTGGATGATATTGCCTTTGAAAATCAGACCTTAAGATTTGGTTAGTAACTTACAAAATTATTTGTCATATGTTGTGTTTGTCATTTTCAGAAATAGTGTGTCGGTGAGAGTTTACATGAATCATAACTGTTTTTTTTATGATGCTCTGTCATTTTCCTTCTGAAATGCATTCGCTTGATTTCCAGCTGTGTAGATAATGAAAGGAGCATATAAATAAATTGACAACATAATATCTAGCAAAAGTTAAAATCAAGTATTGGTCCTGATACATTTTACCTCAATTTTTTAAATTAATGTAAGAGGATTTCTCAATTTTCGGAATTGAGGTAAATTGTAAGATGATTTCACTGTGTAAAAATTTCAGATCACCTGCTGGGATGTGATGACCCATCTTTGAGCGATAACAGCTTTCTCTCATGAGTTTCCACTGGAAATTCACGCTAGTGCACAAGAAAGCCAAGCGAGGACACATTTTCTATAAATTCACCAAAGGCATCCTCATCGATTTGACAAAATCGTATGACATGCTCGAGTGAAACTAGTATTTTCAACAGCAGTAGCAGCTTGAAGGATGATTCTCTAGAGTTTTACTGTCGCATCACTGCAGAGTTCTAATTAACAACCAGCTTAATCATTTTATATTCAGAACAGGACTCAACACCATTTTGGTAGAATAGGAGATGGTGACTTGCTGAAGTGATTACCTTATGAAAGGCAAAATGAAGGATTTTAATTGTACTGCCTGCTCTTAATGCAGAAATTAAATCAACTGTTTAAACAAATGTGAAAGAAGATATATGTTTTAGACAATTATGGCATCATATATTTAAAAAAAAAAATCCAAACATGGTTAATGAGAGGGACAGAAGGAAAGTTACCCACATCTCACACACACTGTTCACGTGTTTCCTCAGACTATTCATCCACTCTGTCGCATATTACCACTTAAACAGTAGCAGTAGTATTTTGGTTGACTTGTAGTTTCCACTGAATTACATGGGAGCACATTTTTTGAAGGGTAAAAAGCTATTTGCAGACAGATCTCATATTCAAAATTGCTAGTCTTGGATTCCAGTCGGGTATTAAACACTCGGAAAGAATTACTTTTTCGGCCTAATTTTTTTACTGTTCCATTTCATTTTCCTTTTTAGTATCTTCCTTTTGTATCTCCCTGCATGAAAGTGCACTGGCTTCAAACTCATATTTATAGTGAGCAAAATGTAACCAATGAAGGTGCTGATCCTTTGCCGAAGAGGTGCCGTGTTTGATGGCAAGTTCACCAACGTTTTTTTTTCTGAAAACAAACTTCCAAATCTGGAGCCTGCAGTGGCGGATGGTGACTTTTCAAAGTGGTGAGGCGTAAAAAATCCACAGGTGCATCATACATGTATGCTGCATGTGTTCTACATGTGCTCAGCCACTACATAATTTGCAGCTAAACCTGACAGTAGCTGGAGAAAATAGGCCACAGGGCAAATGACGTTAAGTTGGCTATCTAATAAGGTGGTGTTTCTATCGACCACATCACCACTTGCAAAGACAATGATAACCACTGAATTCAGCATTCTTAGCCTAATTTACTCTCTGCACAAGATTAGCCAGTGCACAAACTGACACAGACGAACACAGCAGACACAGGCTGGCAGGTATAACACAACACACTCACACAGTCAAAACAGAACACACATACATGCATACATGCATACACATTGACACAGACAATACCGTAACTTCACTTAATTTTTCTATACTATCCCTCTCTTCTCGCCAACATTGCTTCTTTATCTGCCCTCTCTTCTCTGCAGTTTCCCCTCATCTTCACCTCTCTCTAGTCAGTAATTCCAACTTTCCTCTAGTTCAAATAATCCCCACCCTGGTCTCCTTTTAGCAGAATCTGCTATACACTTTTATCTAGCTGTCCCACCCCATTTGTGGCCTTCTGAGTCTGGTAGACACCGTCTGCCTCCGTGCCATTCAATTGTGTACTGTTTGAAATGATCACCTTTAGATAGCAATGCCGCAGCTCTGAATGAACATTCTATACATGTCCTCTTTGCTATAATCGTACTTAAGCACTTGTCATCTGGGTAAGCATAGCTGCCAAGTTTCCCAGGTCCAAGCGTGACTAGTTAGGCCATGCTTGTTTCTTTCTCAGAATTCTGGGACTTGTAGTCTTGGTTTTATGCGGGTATACAACTATGAGTCCCAGATTCTAAGAAAAAAGCCCAGACTGGCCTAAATAGTTACGCATGGGCCTGGGAACCTTGTAAGATTGGTACCTTCAATGCAGGTCGTCTGGGCCTGGGGTCTGCAGAATAGTTCATATTATTAATTTAAAGTTGTATGGTGCAATCCTGCTGCCCTCGCCCCCGCCCCTCCCCCAGCGGAAATGTTCACCATCAAGACACAGAACAAGCAGAGTTAATAAATCTGAAGCCAACTCCAGAGAATAAAAACAACAAACTCGGGGCCATGGAGAGGTCCGGCCCTGAAAGAGCGGGAACCCGACCCCAACGCAAACAGCTGGAAAAAGAACAAGCATTGGCATAGCCAATAGGTCTCGCCATTGGGGCGTTATAAGTGTTTAGACAGAGCTATTGGCTTTGTTAACGTTTGCAGTGGGGTGAAGGAAACTCACCACAGCTGTGCACTGTGCAGTGGGGCAAAAGGAAGCACGCACCACAGCTGTGCAATGTGCAATAAGGTGAAAGGAAGCACGCACCACAGCTGTGCACTGGGGTGAAAGGAGGCACACACCACATATCTGCACTGTGCAGTGTTGTGAAAGGAAGCACGCGCCACTACTGTGCAGTGGGGTGAAAGGAAGCACTCGCCAAAGCTGTGTTATGTGCAATGGGGGGAAAGGAAGCATGCACCACAGCTGTGCACTGTGCTGAGATGTCAAAGGTAGCTAGCACCACAGCTGCACAGAGATGTGAAAGGAAGCACGCACCACGGTGATGAAAAAATGTGAATGTTAAAAGGTGCGGTCCATTTTTAAGCTGTGTACTGTGCAATGGGGGGAAATGAAGCACGCACCACAGCTGTGCACTGTGCAGAGATGTCAAAGGTAGCACGCACCACATCTGCGCAGAGGTGTGAAAGGAAGCGCGCACACGGTGCTGAAAAAACATGAATGTTAAAAGGTGCGGTCAATTTTTAAGCTGTGCACTGTGCAGTGGGGTGAAAGGAAGCACGCACCACAGCTGTGCAATGTGCAATAAGGTGAAAGGAAGCACGCACCACAGCTGTGCACTGGGGTGAAAGGAGGCACACACCACATATCTGCACTGTGCAGTGTTGTGAAAGGAAGCACGCGCCACTACTGTGCAGTGGGGTGAAAGGAAGCACTCGCCACAGGAATGCTGTTGCAAAAGGAGCTGAAAATCCTCCTTTTGCAACAGCATTTCTTCTGCTATCCCTCACAGATGACCCAGAAACAAGGATCCCTAAAATCCTGACCAAGTGCTTGGTCATTCTCTGTAACCATCCCAGATTAGAGTATTCCTAAGGCTACATTTTGTACTTCTATGAGATCTGCAATGTTGTCAATAATTCAATCTTCTGATTCCAAAGCTACGTAAAGCACTGTTTCGCACAGGTCTTGTCAGTGCTACACACAACCACAAAAATAAATAAATGAAGGATAACCTTGGAATAAACAAAGTGAAAATTGGATCTTTACACAGCTTGCTGGGGTAGCAAGGCTGAGGCATGTCTTTGGTTTCAGACGTTAGTGAGGGTAAAAAGCAAAACTGGTGCCCCTTGAGAACTGCTTGATTATTTGTGCTTTTTCTTTTCTCCAGACAGCTGCTAGGCATCTGGCTGAAGTGCTCCTCCATTCTTTGAGTGAAGACTGCTACTGGAATCCATTATCCGAACCTCCTTCTGTTCTTGGGAACAAAGAAGAACATTCTTTTATTAGTAGTACTCGCAGACAAAAACCACAACTTCATTCAGGAGAGAAGTAAGTTTAAAAAAATATTTTTGATGCTATAAATTATTTAAAAGTTGGCCTCATACACATAAAAAATAATCCAGTTCAACACTCTTTCTGTCTCTCATAGTTGTTTAGGGGCATGAATTGGGAGACCCAGTAAGAGTCAATGCTCGCTCTTTTTGGTGTCTCTTTACTATTACGGTTTTCTGGTTACTCAATACAATGGTGTTACATTGATGTAGCTCTGCCTGTTGCTGACTGCTTATTATTATTGCAGGCTCACTTCACTGTGTTTGTTTGTCTGGTCCTGTCCATCCTGTCAGTGCACTGGTAAGTGGTCTGAAATATGGTACAGCAGATAATCCCTTCAGTGTGGCTCCCCTTGTTGCAGTGGTGGCTGTTAGGACAACCTAACCCACCTATGTTGCTTAATCATTTTTGCTGTATGTATTTATGCATGTATGAATGGTTTGGCATTTCTGATGCTCAAACTTGGCTGGCTAGCAATGGAGTACTATACAGGAGGCAAGCCCGAGCGGGAGGTGGTAGTTAATTCAAGGGCAAGAAGTCAGCATATCTGAGGTAGTTTTCCTTTAAGAGGTGAGTTTTCAATTTCTTCCTGAATTGTAGGAGGGTTTGTGCAGTTCTGATGTCAGTAGGAATGTTGTTCCAGATCTGGGAGGCCGCGGCTGGAAGGCTTGTTTTTGCCTTCCTGCAGAGTTTATTCTCTAATCTGGTGATGTTAGAGTTCTTTGTTTGGTGTTGTCTTCTAGATATTATTTTGTTAGCTAGGTATACAGGGGTCTTGGTGTAGAGGGCCTTGTAAGTTATGGGGCTGTCCTGAAGATGATCAAAGCTTGCCCGTTAGCACAAGGGTTGATGTGGTCTATTTCTTCAGCCCATTTATGAGCCATGCTGCTGCATGAAGGATGACTTTCAGCTGAGTGAAGGTGGTCTCTGGGATGCTGCTGAGGAGAGAGTTGCCCCCATGTAGGTGGGAGAGGACTAGGACTTGAACTGTCATTCTGAGGTTTTCTCTTGGCAGAGCAGGTTTCACTTTTTCCAGGAGAGAGAGAGTTGGAAACAGACTGTTTTGTTCTTCCTGACAATGCTTTCGATGAGTGAGAGATTTGAGATGAGGTTGAATCCGTGACATTTGGCCTGTTCGGTCAATTGGGGTTTGAAATTTGTATAAGTTGAATAACCACGTCTGAATCAGAGAATATTTGGCACTGTTGGCAAACGAGGAATTTGGAGGCTTTGAGTCTCTGTATAGTATAGGAAGGGGACATAGAGTTCAGTATTGTCAGCATTCTCGTGGATCTTGATGTTGTTGACTGCAAGGAAGGTTCCAAGGGTGCCATATAAAGCAGAAAATGATGGGTGACAGGACAGAGTCAAGGGGGACACCACAGGTGACATTGAGAGTCCGGTATCTGGTAGTTCCTATCTGGACAAGTTGTTTTCGGTTGGTGAGGTAGGATGTAAACCATTGCAGGATTGTGCCAGTGAATCCCTTGCAAATTTTCAGTGTGTGGATCAATGCTGGGTGGGCGACAGTGCTGAAATGTTCTGAGCGGTCAAGCAGGACCAGGAGGACAGGGTTGTTTTTGTTGTTGAGGAAGAGGGGGGTCGTCGAATACTTAGAGCATTGCTGTTTCAGTAATACACCCTAGTCTGAACTCCGATTGATAGTCTTGACACTGGGATAAGGTTCTGGCTTAAATGCGCGAAACCATAGAAATTCACCAATTATGGTTACCAACGTACAAAACGCATGACATAACTCGCACCACCCACCATGCTCAAAACACCAATCTGCCTCCCGTACAGAAACAAAGAAAAGAACCATCAAGAGAACAACACGGGAAGTGGTGTGAGTTATGCGGTGTGTGTTGGTAACCATAATTGGGGAATTTTAGTGGTTTTGTGGTTGAGCCACAACCATTGCTCGGTTTTTCACAGTTTTTTTCTGTGAATTTCATAGATTTTTTTTTTAACTGTTTTTTTCAGCGAAAAAAAAAATACATATATATATAATATCAATTTTTACTGAACATGTTGACACATGCATGTGACAGGGTTATTAGTAGTTTAAATATGTGGAGTGGGCCTAGTGATATCTAGCACGTCTGTTTCAACTTAGCCGAAAGCATTGGTGGACTAAATGGCTCGTAAACTCACTGTCACTGCCAGCAATTTGTCGTTTCTCTAGTTTTTGTCTACATACGAAAAGTGGCCAGAGAAATGAAAGACTTTTTAATCCTTTGCTAAGTCACCTGTTTATTCTGCCCAGAAATATTTTTATCAAGCTTGAAATGGAAAAGCGTCTAATTTAAGGGTGGAATTAGCAGTCATTAATTGTGGGCTCCTGAAAGCAGGTATTATGTAGCCATCAATCATGCATGCGGTGCGTCAGGTTACTTAGTCGTGGATCTCGCAGAAGAGGGTGATGGTGATTTCTTGGTTGTCACTTGTCCATTCTGTTTTATTTCTAGCTTATACTGCCCTCAAGACAACATTGAAGAGGTGCTTCTCCTCCTTTTGATCAGTGAATCCATGGTAAGCTGAACCAACGCGGCTGCACATTGTATGATGGGATCTGGTAAACCCGATGAAGAGCTGTCCGCCATTTTAAAGAGGCTGGTAGCTGACTGCAGAGTATGAGTGTGCAGACATGAAATGCAGTCCTTTATTAATGTCAAATGTGTGTTTCCTTACAAAGTACTGCTGATAAAATCGTCCGCTTGAAGTCCAAGTGTATTTTCTGTCTTATTGCTGATGTTGAGAGGGGCCCTCTAATATTTCTAAAATAAGCATATTCTGTGTAAGAAGCCAATATTTCAAGAGATAAAAAAAAGTGCAAGAAGGACAGGTGAATAAATATGCAGAGATGTGAAGCAATGCCCTTTCTCATATTTCGTATCGTTTGTCTTCTCAAATGGCCTTCCTTTACTAAAACACAGCCGCAGCGCTGTCTGTGCACTAACAGTGCAGAACTGGCGTGGACTCAGCTGGAAAAACAGCCCTATAAATAATAATAATAAATCCGTATTTGTAAAGCGCGAACTACTCACCCTTACGGGTCTCAAGGCGCTGGGGGCCGTCGTGGAAATTAAGTGAGCTATTGCCCAGAGTCACATGGTGCTGAGCTGAGCTGCCGCCGGAGCCGGGGATCGAACCGTGAACCCTGTGCTCCGAAGTCAGCTGCCCTGGCCGCTGCACCACACCTCTCCACTCCTATCTGCATTTCAAAGTAGTGGAGCCATTTATAATATATCTTCGGTAAGAAAAGGATGACAGAGCAGTCCTGGAGCAAAGGACGTCCGAGGCAAGGACTTTGCGCAGACCTGTAGACTGACTTTTCAGAAGGGCTGCTGTCAGTTTTTCCAAGTATAGGATATCCGTCTGTTTTTGTAGCCATTGATTGCGTTCATTTTGTGCTTCGTAAATGTCACGCTCTGAATTGATGCGAGTATGCGTGAATGTAGTGTAATATACCTTAATAAGATGCATAGGTTTTATTCAGAAAAATGTACATAACTCTACAAATCAATATGCATTTAACAATGCATAGGTAGCTACATTAAGGTATCCAGTAAGTTTCGGGGTGAGTCCGACTAACACGGCTCCATTACTCGTAAAATAATGTAACGTTTCCAAACGTGTAATAAAATGCAATGTGTAGCAAATTGGGTACAAAATGTGTTTCTTCACTTTAAGATATACAGAGGCCCAACAAAAGCGACTGGTCTTCTATTTTTGCACACACATGCAAGCAGAACAAGTTTGAGGAGGAGGCAGCAGGTGGAGGGGAGAGAGGAGGGGCTCTGCGTCTGTTTCTCTTGCGGGAGCGAGCAGGAACCATCTGTTAATTACAAACAGATGGTTTCAAAGCTCGCTCCCGCAGAGAATCGCTAAACGTGCACGCGTTGCCATTCAATGCAATGCGTGCACGTTTTTGCCTGAAAAACGGAATCGATTTCTAAAGGTCTCCTCCTACGCAGCGCATGCGCGCTGCGTAGGCGAGACCTAAAAAGGAAGGAACTGCTTGAAAGGAAAAACCCAGTGTGAACGCACGAAGCCATTAACCAACTGAGCAAAACTTTATCTAAAAATAGCTGGCCAAAGGGCGCACTGCACAAACAGGTGCGTGTTGAGCAGCAAAAAGAACCTGTATGCAACAATTACGTTATCCTTCATTTCAAGACACTAATATATCAGCAAATGCGAGTATAAATGTTCATGTAATGTCTGCAATCTTACCCGATCGAGAAGTCCACAGGGGCTGAGAATCGCTGGGTCGATGCAGTAGTAGTGTTTACCTTCCTTGCTCCGTGCAGGCTTTGTTCCCGATCGTCTTTCTACGCGCGCTGCTCTATCTTCGAGGCTCAAGCTTCTGACTACTAACGCCAATGCAAACCTATCCAATCCTGCAGCTGCTCTCATGAGAGAAGCGGCAGGATTGGATGGGGCAGGCTAATACAGAGCTCCTTTTTCTACTGGGAGTTTGTGTCTGCAATTCGCGGCTGTTAACACAGCGTCTGGATTGGTGCGGCCAGAAGTGCGCATTTCTGGCTGGCTGTCTTGCGACAGCCGGCCAATCGAACATGCATCCTCCACACTTTTCGCGTCATCTCCGCTAGTGCCTATCAATCAGCACAGCAGGAATCGTCACGCCCTCACACTCGCTAGTGCTGACATAAAACGGTAATGACCATTTTATTAATTTTTCTGTTACTGGTTAAGGTTTATTGCTGCGCTTACAGCGGGGGGGCGACGCTCCTCTGCCCTCAAGGACGAACCGCTTCTGGGAGCCTGTTTTTAAGAAACAAAATAGAAAGGATCTTCACCTGCCAGGCTTATTTCCTTTCTGCACATGGCACCATTGTGCTTTTTAATGTATGTGTTTGCCCTGTCTTGCGTGGTGAACCCAGGTCGGGTAAATGGGTGATGATTGCCCTACTTAGACGAGGGCTAATGCCACTGTGACCTAAATGCCCAGTAGTGAATGTGGTGCCAGGTCAAGGGCTTATGGCACCAGAGAAGCTTGAGGCTCTGCCTGTGTAAACCCAGAGCTTCCCCTGATTCTAAAGAAAGCAGGGAGACTTGCAGATTTGCTGGACAGGAGCATCACTGAATTAAGTCGATGATCATGCTCCCTTAAACTCTGAATGAACCCCCTTAGTCTGTAAATGTGTGTATGTATCTATTGCACATAAGTAAATGTAAATCCAGTATTTGTAAAGCGCGAACAGCTACCGGAGGCATCCCGGCGCTGGGGGCCGTCGGGAAGATTAAGCAAGCTATTGCCCAGAGTCACATGGTGCTGGGCTGACCTGCCGCCGGTGATCGAACCGTGAGCCCCAGATTCCAGCGTCAGTCGCCCTGGCCGCGGCGCCACACCTCTTCCTGCATTATAGTGACTACTTTCAAGGAAGAGTCACTATAATGCAATTTAAAATAAGTAGCTTTCGTGGTCAAACAAGTCACACTATGCTGCGTGGCTGGATCAGTGTTAATATATATATATAACATTGTAGTAAAAAATAGAAGTAATCTCCGGTGAGTATCACATTAAGCTCTCATTCTTTCTCTTGTTATTTCTGTAATATTCACTACTTTAATTATTAAAGTGCTTTAACACAGAAAATTATATTTTATTTAGCTCATGCTGTAGTACTTTTTTCTACTTCACAGAACAGTACTGATAGCATGTATGAGCGCATCATGCATACATGTAAGAAGTATATATTCTACCTTCTAGGTTGTTAAATATAAAGCTTATGTGGTTGGAATAGGGCGGGCACATAGCCAAACATTGTTTTCAGGGTCCCTTTATATCTAGCACCTGTAGCAGTGTAGCAGGGATGCCGGGAAGCAGAACTGTGCCTTGGGATAACTGGACATCAGAATGTAGGAACTGAATCTCTCTACCACGTCAGTACCTGTAGGCCCAAATCCGAATAGCTCACAGTGCCTCACCTGAACTCCTAACCTTTCCAGAGTATCAGGTGATTTTGGCAAACCTAGAACATGAACCTCTAGTCCCCAAGGGAATGGTGGAAACAGATCAACTTTCGTTTCTCACTCATGTATGACCATAGTAAATAAAAGAAAGACACAAAGGAAATTTCCAATATATTTATTGAAACTATCGTAATCTATTTTTAAGCAGGTGTGCTGCGATAAGTAGATTAATACAACTGCTGAGCACTGTAAACAGCATTACTAGCAGGCTGTATACAATGAACAATCCAACCATGGCAACTAATATATCTGTATAGACCTACCCTCACTTTGTGAGCACAGGGATATATTAGTGATCTCTGGGATTAGCAACAGACCTCGAACGTGGTGTGTGTATTTAGGTGGTCCGCATCAAAGATGTAAACTCAGTTTACGAAGGCTGCTGCCTCCGTTCCATGACCAGTCTCTATGTCAGAATTCTCCTCTCTGTCCCCCAAGGGGGCGAGACATGGTTTATATGATAATAACTACTGTGTTAGAAAACTGGAGCTGTGCTGCCGTGTTATTTCTAAAAACATTAGGAGATGTTGCTGACCGGGCATACGAAAACAGTACACCATGTTGTTCGACCTTGTACGAAATGTTCAGGCTAAATCCCAAGAACAGTCACGGAATAACAAACAATATGTACTGCATATTTCTAAAAAAGACATCATGTCACAAAACAATTGTATTATGAGTGACTGTGCAAAGCAGTAGCAGCCTAAATAGTCTAATACGTGAAACTAAGGGCGAACCAAAGTGGGCCCAAAAGGGAAATTACTACAGCAGCAGAAATGAAACACATTTTCATATATATTTTCATTCTTCTGGACAGGAAAGTGAGAGCATCTAAAGTTGTCTTGTCCAGCAGCATGGCACTTAGTGCTAGCACATTCTGTGGCCTAGGCTAACATCAAAGCTCTTCATATGAACTCTGTTAAGTTCACAGTCAGCTTTTATGGGAATAAGGTGTAGTGATATGTAAGTTTTGATTGTAATAAGGCGTGTTTCAGTTGTTAGTGAACAGCTGTACGATATACAATTAAAAGTAACTCATTCCACATCATAGGAACTTATATTTAGAAACCAGATTTTCCAACTGGGGGACCTCCAAGTGTCCCAGTTTTGTGGGAGCAGGGCTCTGAGGCACACAGCATTTATAACGGCACTGTCACCACAACATCAGGCTTAAATCTGTTTCTTTCTCTCGGTTTTCTGTATAAGGTTACCAGATGACTCCAGGGATCCCACATCTCAGTCTAGCTTTTTTGTGTTAAACACAGTGATAGTTACCTCAACCAGACCATGTGATTTCAATCAGGGCTACAGGTAATAGGAGACATTGTCTCTTAAATGCAAGCCCGAGACAGGAACATGTTGTCTCTGAGGATGAAATCACTTGGATAAATTATTGTCTTGTTTAGAGTTTCAGGACCACAGCACATTATTCCATGTTGACCACATCTATGACCCTATCAATTCTTTAATTTCACTATCTTGTTGTGTTTTGTGATCTTCACCCATTGTTTGCTTTCCAATAACATAAGTGTAAGGGACCCAAAGTTTCACCTTGAAGCCCCCAGGCCATACTTCCAAATGCCTTGGTAGCAAACTACTAAGGATGCTAACTCTTGATTCCAACGCATACCTATTTCTTCTGCGTCCTACTCATCCTGCCTCTTTATCTCACTCTTGAGTGTTTTTCCATGTTTTTCCCTTTTGTTACTGTTTTCTTGTTTTTCACTTCCTCCTCCATTCTCACTTTTCTCCCTTCCTCACTCTTGCGATGGGTCAAAGTCTACTGATGAAAAATAAGCACTGGTCCCCATAAAGGTTTGCTTGTGTTCCTTACTGACAACCACAGCCTTAAATTAAGCATTGGAATTACATGAAAATGACAGATGCCTACTTCCCTCATTGAGTGAAAATGATTGTTATTGATCTTCAGTGTGCTGGCTTTACTTTGCCTATCTTTTTTTGCACATTGCAGCTGTGAACCAATTCACTCGAATGGGGAAACCATCAAATGTAGGCACCTTCAAATGTCTACCGCCATTTCCGAAAGCCTGCTACCAAATGAAAAAATACGTACTGGCAATGAAGATTTCCGGTAATTATTTTTTTTATTATCCATCATCTGTCCTCCTCATCCCAGTCCTTAATATGATGAGGATTTACCAAGCATAAAGTATTTGCACCAAGTGCATATTGATGGCAACAGAGAAAAATAATTATTATTAAATACAACAATTACTTCATTGCTGAATTCAATATTACGTAACCAAATGTTTTTTCTGATGACAGATATACATTGAACCTATTATGGTTTACAAAGGTTTATGGGGATGTCCATGTGACCACTCTACATATTTCCATGAAGGAAGCTCCTACTGATTCTGCCCAGGTAGCAGTAGTGGATCTTGTAGACCTATCTTGCTTGAACATTAACTGGTGGATCCATCTTAGTTGACTTATAGGCTTATATTATTGCCGACTTGATCTATCTACTGAACATAGTGGTAGAGACCTTTTCCCCATATTTGCCATGCCAAAAGAAACACATACAGAGTTTGATACTCTGAATGACTTTATGTGTTCTATTTAAATTAAGAGAGATCTCCAGAGATCCAGGATGATGTATTCACTGGGAGAAAAATCTGTTGGGGTAGATGGAATTTGGAATTTAGTTTTGGTACAAATATGGAGTCTGGTTTTTATACCACTCAATCAAGAAAAAACTGAGAAAGGGCTAAGATATTACTAAAGCATTCAATTCCCCCAGTCTTCTGACAGACGTGATGGCAATTAGGAAGGCTATTTTTAATGACAGCCATGTAAATTTAGCTGACTCCAAAGGTTTGAATGGTGCCCCCAGGAGTCCCTTCAATACAATTGTCTTGTCCCAAGTTGGGATCAGGAAGGTACTACTGGTTGCCTAAGCCTAAAACTTTTAAGAATTCAACTAACCAAAGGAGATATCTTTATTAAATAATTTAAAGGAGTTCAGAAAGCCTTTATTGGTAACCACTGGGCTGAAAATGCCACTGGTGCTAAACCTTTTATCAAACCATCCTTTAGGAAGTCAAGGATTTTAAAGGGGTCAATAGATCCAGGTTTTGATCCCTTATCCAAATACATCTCTTTCTCTGGGTTCAACGAGCCTTTTTCTTGTTGGGTACTGCCATTTCGGCCATAACTCATGAATGTAGAAAAGGACTATTACTAAAATTGAATCCAAAGATGTGTAAAGTCAGTCAAATTTTCTTTATTAATGCTTTCTTCCTCTTCTTTATTATAATGTAATAGAAGTAGAGCTATTAATTTCCATGACCAAAGTACATTTCACTTTTAATAAGCACGAAAAGGGTTAAACAAAAAGGAGGCGAACCTCCCTTTAGTGGGAGGGAAAAAGGGATTGTCCAAAACAAAGGGTAAATCCCTTCAGCGTGAGAGAACCCAAGGCTTGTTGCACAGAGAAAACGTCTGTTTGCTCCTCCTCCAAAATTTCCTACAGAAATGTCCAACCTCATTTCTCTGGAAATAGAAACTATTTTGCTCAAACAGGCAATTGAAATGACATCTCCTGACCCTTCGGGGTGTTTCACTTCCCTCTTTTTAGTTCAAAAGAAAAACAAGAAAATGAGACCTGTGATCAACCTCAAAGAATCCAACCAATTTGTAATTTACGGGTACTTCAAGATAGAGATTATTGTCCATCTCAGGGATCCTTTACTGCAGCATGACTGGATGGTCCAGTTAGACCTTCAGAATGCTTAGCTATCCGTGCCCATTCACTCAAATCACAAGAAATTTCTCCAATTCCAATGGCAAGGACAACCCATAATTTTTCCTCTCTCACTTCCGGTCTGTCTTCAGCCCTGTGGTGTTTTACCTGATGAAACCAGTTGTAGCTTTCCTCAGGGCTCAAGGCATCATAATGATCATATACCTAGACAATATTCTTCTAATGGATCAATGCATTTATACTCTGCAATCACAGATTCAAATTACGCGCTTCCTTCTTTCAGATCTAGGTATCCTCATCAACAAGGAAAAGTCATTGCAAATTCTATCAAAACAAATAGAATTTGTGGGTTTTCTAATGAACTCTTCCTCCACCACTCTTCATCTTCCTTGAGCAAAAATAAAGACCATCAAATCAGAAATAATTTAAACTCTTCACAGATTTGCCATTTCTCTCAGAACTCTGACAAGCATAGTGAGGCTTCTCTCATCTTCCATTGAAGCGATCTTTCCAGCTCCTCTTCATTATCGGGCCCTTCAAAGATGAAAGATTTGCAACTTAAGCAGAGGCCTATCGTATTCAGACTCCATAAACTTAGATACAGAATCCCAGTTGAAACTTCAATGGTCAATAGACCATTTAGATGTCTGGAATGGCAGGACAATCTTTGCGTCAGCCCCAGATCTTGCATTAGAATCAGATGCAAGCCTGACGGGTTGGGGCGCCTGTGATGGACAAATCTCGACTGGAGGTACATGGTCTCGCAAGGAGTCTAGATTACAAATCAATTGTTTAGAGATGCTTGCAAGCTCCTTTGCAATAAAAAGCCTTGTTGCTTCATCCTTTTTTGCATTGACAACACATCCACAGTCCGATATATCAATCACTTGGGAAACACAAAATCCAACCCTTTGGCAGAACTAGCAACAAGTTTCTGGGATATCTGTCTCCTCAACAAAATTTCAATACGCTCAGAATACTTACCAGGACACCGAAATTCGATGGCAGACTGGCACTCCCATTACCTTCAAGACTCAAGCAATTGGAAACTTCATCCTTCGGTGTTCAAGTCTTTACTTCGCAAATGGGGTCCTTTCCACATAGACTTTTTCGCCTCAAACTAAACCACCAACTCCCTCTATTCTTCAATTGGCTCCCAGATCTCTTACATTGGCCTCAGATGCTTTTAACAGCACTGGTCTCATTTGGCAAATTAAGCATTTGCTCCTTTCATCATGATAACCAGAGTCTTCGATCTCCTCCCCATCTCGGCAAGGCAGACAGTTGCAATGGCCTTAATCACATCTAGAATTGACTACTGCAACAGCCTCTATGCAGAAGCTAATAAATCAGTCCTACATAAACTTCAGATGCTTCAACACGCTGCGGCACGACTAGTACTAAAATGGCCTAGAAAATCATCTGCATCTGCTGCTCTGGAAGCGCTTCACTGGTTACTGATCCACAAAAGAATCCTGTTCAAAATCCTGATAATCACCTTTAGAAGCTTCCACTCCTCAGGCCCCCAGTAATTCCGCTCCAGGTTCATTTGCTATTCTCCATGCCGCACCCTCAGATCCTCCAATGCAAATCTATTAAAACCTCAGCTTTCAGATGTATGTAGGGGGGAAATCTATTGCAGTATTAGGCACCAAAGCCTGGAACCAATTCCCTAGTAACCTCTGTTTCATTCAATCAGAAACCCTCTTTAGGAAGACCCTGAAAACCTCGATTTTCACGGCCCCAGATGCACTATGTAGAGCACTCATCTAAACCCTTCTTTCCAGTTTCTCAATCACCCTGCCCGCTAATCAGTCCGCTATAGCGCCATGATACTCCCCGGAGTGATAGTTGCGCTCTACAAATACCTTCTAACATAACATTGGCCCAAGTCAGACGCCAACAAGCAATCATTGTCCTAGTTACTCCCTTTTGGCAGTCTCAAGTTTGGTTCCCCATCCCTTCTGGAACTGACAATAGACTTCCCCGTTCTACTCCCGTCCTTTACCAACCTTCTCCTTGACCCCTCAGGAGGTCTGCACAATCTGGTTTTGAACAACTCCCTCTTGCTTTCAGCATGGAAAATAGCAGGTTGTCTGAATCAGCACCTTTCATTTTGCCACCGGCTTCAGAATGCATTGACATCAGCTTGATCTTTACGGTCAAGCTGGTGTGAGGGAAAAGGTATCAATCCCCTTACAGCAGATTTAGTATATATTATTAATTTTCTTGCAGCTGAGGCCGGCAATGGGAAAATATAATGTACCATAAATCTTTACAGATCTGCCATTTCCATCAAACATCCTTACATCAAATGGAAACCAGTAGGAGAACATCAGCTTGTTTGTCGTCTATTAAAGGGAGTAAAAGGTTGTAATCCTCCTACTCCGAAATACAGTACATTATGGGATTTGAATGTTTTAAATTTGTTTCTGTCATGGTCGGATAATGATGCACTATCTCTAAAAATGTTATCAGCTAAGTTTACCATGTTATTGTGTCTTAATACCATTAAAAGATTGTCGGATGTTAGAGCGTTGAGCATTACCTCTCGACAATTTACTCCTACAGGTGTACTTTTTACAATCCGCAAATGTACAAAAACAAACTTAACTTCAATATTTTATCCATATTTTGCTGATAATCCCAAACTTTGTGTTGCACAGTGCTTGAAAGTATATGAACATGACCCAGTTGATCTCAGAAGCTCCTCTGACACTCAGCTACTTATATCCTTCCGCAAACCTCACAAACCAGTTTCTTCCTCTACACTACCTTGCTGGATTAAGTGGGTTATGTCCCTTGTGGGTATCGATACTTCCTCTTTTGGTACCCACTCCGCCAGAGAAGCCATGGTGTCCAAAGCTTTTTTGGGCTGGCTCCTGTCTGGTGGATATTCTGAGATCAGCTGATTGGTCTAATGACTCTGTTTTCCGCACTTTCTATTGTAAACCAGTTCATACTGCATCTTCCGTTGTGAGTAATATGCTCTAAAGAAGAATAGTAAAGCCTCCATTCTTGCAATAAAATATAGATTTTCCAAGAAATTTATGAAGGAAAGTCTTCATTTTGGTAAAGACACTGAGGTGAGTATTATACCACCTCAACATGATCTTAACCCGTTCTCTCTTTCCCACCCTAACAGTGAGTCCAGCTCAACCTCCTTCTTCTACCTAAGGATCTGTCATCTTGTAATAGATCTACAAGGCTATCTCGGTGAACTCCAGTATCGTCTGGACGTCTGGATTATCCATCTTCATTTCTCCTGTTAGAACCTACCTTTATAGACTTTTGGCAAGATGTGTTCACGTTTTCTCTAGCCATTTCTATAGTGTTTTCGATTTTACCTTTGTTCAAGGTATATCTTTGACTTCTCACACCAAAAATGAGGAATCAGTGCAATCAAGCTAGGTTTTATACATAGGTCTGGTATACTATTGGTCATTACTGATACTATGTTTTTACTTATTGCATAGCCTGATGGGATTTGTAGTCTTGTTCTGTTATCTTGACTGCTGCTATTGAATTAAAGCAAGATGAGAAAGCATAATACTCCCCTCCATGTCTTTAATAAAATGAAGACTTCCTTTCATAAATTACTAGAACATTTAGATTGTTTGCTGATTTTAGAGTCAAAATAACGTGAAGGAGCATCATTCTGAAAGTCTCTACTTTGAGAAACGTGTTCAGGCTCTTGAGATCAAGGACTGGCCGGAAAGACCTATCCTGTTTCAACACCAAAAACAGGATTGAGTAGAAACCTTGGGTTCTCTGAGCTTGAGGAACTCTTATTACTGCCCCTTTAGATAAAAGATCTTGCACCCCTCGGAGCACCAAGCCTCTTTTCACTTCTTCTTGTAGTAAACAGGGGATTTGAACCTCAATACTTGTGGGGTCTGCTTGCAGGGGCCCCTCTGTCAGTGAGGAGAATGTTCCCTGCTCTACACATGAGCTGGTGGCATTCTAGGAATGCCTACCCAACAAGACGGCACATAATTTTTGGTAGCTAAAATATAAACTGTTTTAAATTGGACAGTAAAAACATATAGCTTAAAATGCCCCGTCTTCCGACAGGAAACGAAACAGGAGGAAGGGAGGTAACTGGGAGGTCTTATCTTACTCGCAGTTGCATCGATAGAAAGAGGACTTGGAAACGTTGTCGTTTTCTAGTTTATATGACCTGTTGGGGAGACGGGACTCCTCATCATGTTAAGGACTGGGGACGAGGAGGACGGACGGTGGGTAAAGAACTACATTCCAGTTTGTATCTGCCCGGCCCTCTAGTTTATCCTCAATCAAATGCGATCCGTGTTGGCTGAGTGCCTCGTGACTGCAGCCTGCCTGCTCCGCCACACTGCACTACAAATTAAGAACAGACCACTCGCCCTTTAGACACGATGGTTTTCGACATAATTAGAAAGGGCTCTTACGGCGCATTCGTGCGTTACAAATAGCAAGTGATTAAATAAATGAGGCCATAAAACGAGAGTTGTAGCACATTAATAAACCTAACAAATGTATGCATGCGTCATATTCCATACATTAAGTGGGGGGTTGTGCTAACTTAATTATACAATTACACTTCACAGCTTTACAATTCAATTAGACATATTCTCAATTTCAGGCACAAGATTTGCTCAGTCCTACGGTATTCAAATAAGCACAACAGACAAGCTCAGAAGCCAGGTCATGAGCTTTTAAAGGTGGTCATTTAACCACTAAGCCGCATTATGCAGCACCTCGCAGCTTCAGTTCTGCACAATCGCCTCTAGTTCTTTCTACCTTTGGTGTGTGCTATGGTTTCCATTTCTCTCTCGTTAATTTTCCTATTAGCTCTGCCATACTCCAGGCTCGTTTATTGTTACATACTTACTCTGCCCCCCCCCGCCCCCCCTCCCTCCCTATCGCTCTCTCCTAAAGTCTTGAACAAACACACAAAGCAACCTGGACGTCCCAGCCTTGCATGTATTTCACAGCTCGATTCATTATGTGCCGTTCTTCGGATAAGGGCACTCATAATGAGCAAATAAATAATGCATAGAATTTAAATGCAAAGCGTAACTAAAATTAAAGCTGGCTAACCATGTCTGATAATTCTTGTAAACACTCACCCCAAATACACAGGGCGCACCAGGACGGGGCGAGCCATCTCTTATTCCCACTCTGCCTTGTACAGCTCATTATGTTTTGTCAAAAATGCATCTGTTTGAAGGTTGCTCACTCAGCTGTTCCTAGGGGATTAAGCATCGTGTTTTCATGGTTGCTCCAGGTGACAGAAGATACATATTAATTTGTTACACGCTATCACCCACGACACGGAAAGAATGAATATTTCTGCTGCAGCGTCTTTGAGTATGTATCTCTGCATTTCTGCGTTTTCTTCCTTCCTTTCTGCCTTTCTTTCTTTCTTTCTTTCTTTCTTTCTTTCTTTCTTTCTTTCTTTCCCTTTATTTTCTCCTTTACCTTCTTCCGTCCTCAGACCTCTTTCTTTCTTTCGTTCTTTCCCTTTTTTTCTCCTTTCCCTTTTTCCGTCCTCAGTCCCCTTACCCACTGCCCTTCACTCCCCTTCCTTCCCCTCCTTCCCGCTTCCCCACCTTTGAGGCAAACTCCGAGGGGCAAGAAGGGCAAAAGCAATATTTTTTTTCTTTGGTAAATATGTAAAAATAAAGTAGCTGCTTGTAGTCCAAGCAACAAAGACACAGAAATAAGCATTTCGTTAATGATTGCCACATAAAAGAGAGGCCACTGTGAATAGCTCCACCATTCAAACTAATATAACTGCACAGTGTTGCTTGGGAAACAGCTGTGTTGCTGAGTAAATTGAAGAAAATGAATGCCTGCATAATCTGCCTTAGCGACTTTATACAATGTGACTATCCATCTGGTTAGAAATTAAATTATTTTTATATATAGAACGATATGGGGACAGTTCTAAAGATGTATATGTCGCAGGCCTTAAAAAGAGATGTGATCACATGGACATGTTTCTTACTATAGACCCTAGAAACTTGGATACTAATTTTAACATTAGCACCACAAACTAAAAAAGCTTTGGTAAAGCAATGAGGTCTTTTGCTATCCACCAGCCTTATGGAAATTCTTGTTTTACTGTGGATTTTGCAAAACTCTATCGTTTGTTCATCAATCTTAACATTTTTTGACTAAAGGCAAAAATGTTTTTTGGTCTCTTAAAAGCACATTTTACCATGGTACCCCTGCACTGAACGTAACTACTTTGTGCATAGATGTGCTCCTTGCCAAAGGGCGGCATTCCGTAACTCATGGTGAAGTCAGACAATGGCTGAAGTGACCTGATGCATATCCCTGGATGCATGCTTGAATGGGTTGGAGAAAAATGTGAATGACGCAACCACAGACAAATGGATGAAGTATGGCTGGAAACCCCTATGACAAAGTATGTCATACACATAATTTGAGTAAAATCAAAAGGTCTTGGCTAAAACAGACTGAAAAAAACAATTATACTGCCACTGGCTGCCAGCCTCTTGCCTTTAAGAAAGAAAGAAAGAAAAAAAGAAAGTAAGAAAGAAACGAGAAACAAGGAAAGAGAGAACAAAAGAAGGAAGGAAGAAAAGAAAGACAGAAGGCAGGAAAGAAAGCAAGAAAGACAGAAGGAAAAAGACAGAAAGTAAGAAAGAAAGATGGAAAAAAAGCAAGTAAGAAAGAGAGAAAGATAGAACACAAAATGGAAGAAAGAATAAAAAAAGAAACACAGAAGGAAGGAAAAAAAATAGAAAAACAGAAGGAAAGGAAAAAAGGTGTGAGAAATTGGGTTGTTTTCTGAGTGAGGTGTTAACCCTGCTTAAGTTGTACAAACTGCAAGAGCGCTTTGAGCGGTTCTCTCATGTGCCGGGACATTTCATTGCACGGAGCTTGAAATGGGTCGATAGCAAACTTGTCCTGCCACATGAAAGGGACTCCAGCTGCCGTGATTAAACCGGTATTTGAAGCTGCTCTCAAATGGGAGTTACTTGATGCTGAACGATCAAGGTTGCTGTGGTATGCTTCCGGGCATTGCCTATCTGGTCACTGTGAACTCCAGGGTTACTTGCTGTATGCAAGTATTGTTTCCCCCAACAAGTACAGTCAGGGAGGCGCCGTTTTGGCCTTCATTGAATGTTTCCTTTATACAATTTGATACTTTGAGCAGACTGAAAGCCATGCTTTTACAGCAAACCGTACCCTTAACCTCCGCTCGAGAGACCTTTGAACTTCAAATCGCAAGGACCTCGACTGAAATACAGGCACTTATACGTACAAACTGCCCCATTTATTTTGCAGAAATGGTGGGTCGTATCTTTAATATGTCTGATACGAGTGGTATTGTACACCGATTTAAGACCATAGGGTAAGGACTTCTTAGCACCTTTCAGACAATCCTCGGAGTTATCCCGAATTTTATACACTCCGTATTTGGAAGCATTTTTGGAGGTCTGCCTCTGATCCTGCTATCAATAGAGGGAATCCTGATTGTCATTTACCTGCTACGCAATGGACGGCCCAATTACCAACGAGATGGCAAAAGTGCTCCTGGAGCGGACATACCGTGAACGCATGGTACAACATCTGTGCACACCTCGCCTAAGGGAACTAAGCGCCTCTTGGTTCCTATCGTTTAGACCAGTCTGGATGGACTGCATCTTACCCGTTCTTCGATGCCTGTTTTGCGGTGAAGAATGCGTGTTGGACCTCTGTCTGACACCTGCAACGGACACGCCTGCGGACTTGAATACCAGGCTGGAACCCCTGAGGGCCCATGCTCAGCAATGTCCCCAGCGTATTCCCTTCTTGATGGCTGCATTCCTCGAGAATCCGCAGGTGCCTTTTACAACTGGGGTGAGCTTTAGCTCCACCACTAGCCCCACTAGCACCCAGGTATCGACTACAGCACCGGCTGCCTCTACACCAGCTATTGGCAGTACTGAATATCATCTGTGCTCCATTGACGTACTTTGCGAGGTGTTACAAGGACCGTCCCCTGCAGCAGCAAGCAGCGATGATGTTGCGTCTCCCAGCCAGGACATTTAATCTGTAATTGGCTCATAGTGCGCTGGGAAAGAATTCGGATTTTCGTTTTCTCTAAACTTAAGTAAATTTGGAACATTTCCTAAAAAATTGACACTTTCTCGCTAAAAAGAATGGCCTTTTGACGCTTGTAGAACCTCAACCTATATAAACAAACTCAATTAGGACTGTGACTTAAGTGACCATTCCAAAAAATGATTTTCGTAGTATCATTTTTTAACCTTTTTTAAACTGTTTTTAAAATGATTTTAGAACAAGGTTTTACAGAACTCACTGAAAAATGTTTTATGCACTACTATCTAGTAAAGAGATGAGTTCACTAGCATTTTTATCATTGTTGACGGTTCAGAAGAGGAGTGGGTGTTATGTTTCATATAGGTACCCTAATATAGGCGCGGGTAACATCATACCCCTTCACCTACATTACCTCCCCTACACTACACTGTAACGAGCCTTTTAGGATTGAACCTTGTTAGACTTGGCATCTTTTGGCGTGTTTCCCCTGACTTTTTGCTTTCTGACCTCCCGGTTTTGACTCTGTTTTTGCTGGTGTAATGATTCTGCGCACTTTCCTCACTGCGGTCCAGTGGGAAAGTGCAAGTGCTCCTGTATAAAATGCGTTATGGATTGGTGTTTCCATGATTGGCCTATTTGGTTTATGTGTCAGTCCCTTGTCAAGTGCACTGCGAGTGCCAGGGCCTATAGACCAAATGCTGTTGGTGGGCTGCAGCACTGGATTGTGCCACCCACGCAAACAGCCCGTAAAGTGTAACTCGGGCCTGCCATCGCAGAGCCTGTGCGCAGCCTGGGGCTGCCATGTCGACTTGGCAAGTGCACACACTTGCAAGTCCCTAAACCTTCCCTTTGCTACATGTTAGTCACCCCTAAGGTAGGCCCAAGGTACCACTGTGGGCAGGGTGCGTTGTACGCGAAAGGTAGGACATGCCCGGGTGTGTGCGGCATGTCCTGATAGTGAATTACAGCCTAGTTCGTTTTTCACTATTGCAAGGCTACCTGTTCCCCTAGGCCAGAACGGGCAGTTTTGATTATTACAGCTTATAATCCTAACTGACCCCGGGAACATGGTAGAAATTCGAGTTTAGTATGCCTGGACTCAGAATGATAAAATGCAGCTTTTAGTGAAGTTGGTTTTAACATTCTGTGTTTGAAAATACCACTTTTAGAAAGTGGGTATTTTCTTGTCTAACCATCCAAGCCTGCCTCTGCGAGGTTGTGTATTCCTTGTCTGGAGTGTGAGTGACAGGGGCTGGGGGATGCCAGGAGACAGGGTGAGTCAGCACAGGGCTGAATAGCAAGATCTACATGTAGATGGGTGGGAGGGGTCGCACCTGGGCCCTGAATAGGACAGTGCCTTCCCTCCACAATGCTGGCTCCACCTCCTGTGGTGCGTCTGATGTCCCTGGCCTACTCACTGAAAGAAGGGACGGAGACTTGTCAACAAAGTGCTCCAGAACTGGTTTGGACTAGGCAAAGGCCTCTCTGCCTTCAGAGAACAAAGGAATTTGGGATATAAATATTGGGGCCCTGACCCCATGAATTTAGATCTCGCTGGAATCAAGGAACCTGCCAAGACGAAGAGCTGGAAGAGCTGCCAGGAGGAGTACTGCCCCTTTGCTGTGTTGTTGCTTTGTTGGGTTGGCCTGCAGTGGCTGCTTCTGTCTTGGGCAGTGAAAGGACTGGACTGAACTTCCTACAAACTTGTGCTGAGTATCTCCAAGGGCCTGAAACCGAGCTGGCCTCCTGTTAAGAAGTCTCAGGGACTGCAAAGACTTCACAAGCCTCTGGGTACCGCTTCTGGAACGCTGTTTCAGTTGCCACAGAGGAAGGGAACTGCAACCGACTCCGTCAACCGAATCCATCCCTGGCCGGTGACCTGTTTGCACCGCAGACCGCATCGCCCCGCTTCGCATCGCAACCCTGGTCTCACCGTGGGCGACGTCCGACGCCGCCAACATCGAGCCGCTGCTTGCACCGTGACCTGTGGGCACCGCAGTTCGCATCGCATCGCTTCACTGAACCAACCGGACCCGACCGACGCGGTCGCTGCAACTGGCTCAAGAGTCGTGACCGCACCGCAGTTGGGGCACCGCTCGCACGTCTGCGACGCACCGCTCCGACTCGCACCGCTGTCCGACGCCAGCTCCCGCACTCCGGCTTGGTCGCCTGCATCGCAACCTGTCAGCACCGCATCGAGCATCGTCTCGCCCCTGCATCGCACGCCTTGGACTCACCGACTCCTTCTGCACGACGCTCATCGAGCCGCTGCCTGCACCGCATCGAGGGACACCGCACCTTGCATCGCTCCGTCTTGCACCGCAACCGCGACGAACGCCGACCGGCTCGTACACTCCGTACCAGCCACAACGAGAAAGGTACTGTAACCGAGTCTGTTCACGACTCTGCTGGCCCGTATCGACGCGGTCGGCTGGAACTGTTAGACTCTGTGGTTTTCAGCATCACGGTAGGCTCGGACGGAGCTACCGACTCGTACGAACTTTGCTTTTGTGCTATTCCTGCAAAGAAGAAGTTACTGTATCAAGCATTCATTTTTTAAAGTACAGTATTGTGGATTTTTGTCGTAATTGGTCTTGTCTTGAGTATATAAAATATTGGTTATTTTTCTAAACTGGTGTGGTGTCCGTTTGTAGTGCTTACACTGTATTACTGCTGGTTATGTGCAAATGCTTTACACACTGCCTCTGAATTAAGCCCGACTGCTCATGCCAAGCTACCACGAGGGTGAGCAGGGGTTACTTCACGAGTGTAACAACCCTTACCCTGACTAGGAAGAAGGGTCCCTACTTGGACAAAGGTGCAAGCCCTTGCCAACTAGAGATCCCATTTCTAACATTGGTTGTCAGCGGTGAGGATAGGACTTGTGTTTGCACTTGACTTACAGTGATTGGTGTGCACTACTACCATATCGCAGACCATTACGTACCACATACTGGTTCTTTTTCTTTTGGCCTATTTTTGATCTTGCCAGTTTTCAACTCACGACTTTTGTCATGCCTGAATCAATTGCATCATCCGTTGCATCTCTGGAAGTTATCTTTGAGGAGGACAGGTTGGAATCCTACGCCGTAAAGGAGTTACGGGCGATTTGTAAAAACCTGAAAGTCCAAATTAAAGGCCTCACAAGGAAGGAGGAGCTACAAAAGGCGCTGAGGGCCTGGTAGCAGCCAGACATGCCAATGGGCAGCCTGGTGATCTCAGTGAGGAGGTGGAGGAGCCTATTTCCAGGGTGGATGTGCTTTTGGGTAGGGGGAACCCGCCAGGTCAGGCAGCAGCAGTCTGTCCCCAGAGGAGCTGGAGGACAGGCGGGAGGCAAGGCAGTTTGATCTGCAGAAGCTCAGGCTGGAGAGTGAGCGGGAGGAGAAGAGATTGGCCATAGAGGAGAGGAAGATGCTCTTAGAGCATGAGAGAGAACTAAAGGAGCTAGAACTTAGGAGTAAGTCAGGCTCAGATGGTGGCAGCAATTCGTCCAGAAAAGCAGACAGGATTGTGCACATTCCCAAGAACGTAGGCAAGGAGTTCAAGAAGGGGGATGACATACAAAGGTGGTTTCAGGGTTATGAGGCAGCCATACACATGAATGGGGTCCCTGAGGAGAATTGGGGAGCAGGATTGTGGCCACTTTTCCCTGAAGAAGCAAGGGATGCTCTGATAGCTTTGGGTAAGGGGTATCACCTCACCTATGCTGACATGAAGGATGCCCTTCTCACGAAGTATGGTCTTACTCCTGAAAAGTACAGGGATCAGTTCAGGTCCAGTAAGAAGTCTGATGCCAACACTTGGTTGGAATGTGTGGATGTGTTCTGCAGGTCTCTGGATGGTTGGGTGAAGGGCAGTAGCGTAACAGATTTTCAGGGGCTCTACAACTTGATTGCATGGGAGCACTTGTCTAGTCTATGTTTTGCAGATCTGCGCCAGCACCTAGTTGATAGTAAGCTAACTGACCCCAGGAAGCTTGCTATGGAAGCGGACCGCAGGGTGAGTACCAGGGTCCACAAGAAAGCGTTTGGGGGAGACTCAGCCAAAGGTGGGCAGGGTCCCCAGCAGAAAGGTGGGGGGACAAGGGTAAAGCACAGGAGTTCTCTAAAGGGCCCCAAACTAGTACCCAGGGTAAAGGTTCCCAGCCCCCGGTGATAAGAAGAAAGGGGTCTCTACAGGGAAGCCTGTTGAGACCGGCCCCCGCAAGTGTTATGCATGTGACCAGGTAGGTCACTTTAAGGGGGACCCCAAGTGCCCGAAGGGGACACAGCCACCCACCGGTGGACAGTCCAAAGTGTTGGCTGGTGTAGCGCTTGGGGAGGACGTGTGCCCACAGGAGGGTGGGGATCCCGCAGAAATGACCCTTGTCTCACTAGGGGACAGTGAGATGGTCCCAGGAAACCAGGTGCCCCCTAACACAAAGAAATATAGCACCTGGGTGACCATTAATGGGAACAGGGTAGAGGCTCTCAGAGATACTGGATCCAGTGTGACCTCAGTCCGGTGTCACCTGGTGTCTGAGAAGCAAGTAGTCCCAGGAGCATTCCACCAAGTAGTTGCTGTAGACAACTCAGAGCGCCAATGTATGGTGGCGCAGGTTCCCTTTGAATGGGGGGGTCTCAGGTCCCTTGAGGGTGGTTGTGAGCCCTACCATGCCTGTAGATTGTCTGCTAGGTAACGACCTGGAGCAGTCCTTATGGAAGGATGTTGAGCTCAGGTCTCACTTGGAGATGCTTGGGTTGCCAGAGTGGGCATGCGTGTCTACTTGGTCAATGGCAGCCAGAAAGGGTGATCAAGAGGACTTGGAGCCTGAAACAGTGGCCCAAGTCCCTGCCAAGAGAAAGGGCAGGGGGCGCGGGAAACCGGCCCCCGAAGTTCCCACAGACCGGGAGGAGGTGGACCTCGAGGGGGACGCCCCGGTGCCTACAGGGGAGCAGGTAGCCAAACTGGGAGACATCTCTGAGCTGACCCATTGGCAGCAAGAAGGGGGTCCCACCAGGGAGGAGTTCTGCAGGGAGCAGAACGAGTGCCCTACTCTGGAGGGTCTGCGGCGGCAGGCTGCAGACCAGGCAGCTGGTAATCAGTCCGGGTCACATCTGATCTACTGGGAGAGTGGTCTCCTATACAGTGAGCCTAAGGTTGCTGAGCCTGTGTCAGCCCGTGTGCTGGTAGTACCCCAGCGCTTCAGGACCTTCCTACTGGGTCTGGCTCATGACGTGCCTTTGGCAGGACATTTGGGGCAGGACAAGACCTTTGACAGGCTTGTCACCCACTTCTTTTGGCCCCAAATGCGAAGGCAGTCAGATGCACACTGTAGGTCTTGCCAAACTTGCCAGGCAAGTGGTAAGAGTGGGAGGAAGGTCAAAGCTCCTCTCCAACCTTTTCCTGTAGTTGGAACACCCTTTGAAAGGGTAGGGATGGATATTGTGGGGCCACTGGATCCCAAGACAGCCATGGGCAACAGGTACATCCTGGTCTTGGTGGACCATGCCACCCGGTACCCGGAGGCAATCCCTCTCAGGACAACGACGGCGCCAGTGGTGGGCCGGGCGTTAATGGGGATCTTTTCCCGTGTGGGATTCCCCAGAGAGGTGGTTTCTGATAGGGGGACCAATTTCATATCGAAGTATATGACATCCCTGTGGAAGGAGTGTGGTGTAACCTACAAGTTCACCACTCCTTACCACCCACAAGGAAACGGTCTGGTGGAGAGATTCAACCAGACCTTGAAAGGCATGATCAAGGGTCTAACAGAACCCATGAGGCGTAAGTGGGACGTCCTCTTGCCATGCCTACTCTTTGCATACAGGGAGGTGCCTCAGAAGTCTCTTGGGTACAGCCCCTTTGAGCTCCTGTATGGCCACCCTGTCAGAGGACCTCTGAGTTTGGTAAAGGAAGGCTGGGAGGCAGCTCCCAGGAAAACTCCCCAGGATGTATTTAGCTACATGCTGGCCTTTAGAAACCAAACTGCCCGCTTCAGGAAACTCGCTCAGGCGAACCTAGAAGCAAGCCAGGAAGAAATGAAGAGATGGTATGACCAGAATGCCACTCTGGTCGAATTTCAACCTGGGCAAAAAGTGTGGGTCATGGCCCCAGTGGCACCTTGTGCCTTGCAGGACAAGTGGACTGGGCCATATGAGGTAAAGGAGTGCAAAAGTGACGTCACCTACCTGGTGGATTTGCAGGCTCCAAGGAACCCTTTGAGGGTCCTTCACGTGAACCGCCTCAAGCCCCACTTCGAGAGGTCCGAAGTGAGTATGCTCTTGGCGACAGATGATGGGGTCGAAGAGGAGAGTGAGCCTCTCCCTGACCTCCTGTCTACCAAGGAGCATGATGGGTCAGTAGAGGGTGTGATCCTCTCCCCTACTCTGACTCAGGAGCAGCAGGGGGACTGTCGCCAGTTGTTGGGACAGTTCGCCCCACTGTTCTCTCTGACTCCCGGTGTTACTCACTGGTGTACCCATGACGTGGACACTGGTGACAGCCCTCCTGTGAAGCACAAGATTTACAGGTTGACTGACCGGGTCAGAGCCAGCATCAAGGAGGAGGTCTCTAAGATGTTGGCATTAGGGGTGATTGAGCCCTCCCACAGTCCTTGGGCCAGCCCAGTGGTCTTGGTCCCAAAGGCTGCTGCGCCCGGTGCCACTCCAGAACTCCGGTTTTGTGTGGACTACCGTGGGCTCAATGCCGTCACCAGGACTGACGCGCACCCCATCCCCAGAGCTGATGAGCTCATTGATCGGTTGGGAGCTGCCCGGTTCCTCAGCACGTTTGATTTAACGTCTGGGTACTGGCAGATTGCCTTAACCGATGGGGCCAAGGAGAGATCAGCGTTCTCAACCCCAGAAGGTCATTACCAATTCCGGGTGATGCCCTTTGGGTTGAAGAATGCCCCTGCCACCTTTCAGAGGTTGGTCAATCAGGTGTTGGCTGGGCTGGAGGATTTCAGTGCCGCCTACCTGGATGACATTGCTGTGTTCAGTTCCAGCTGGGAAGAACATTTGCAGCACCTTGAGAAAGTGTTGAGGGCTCTGCAAGGTGCAGGCCTCACGATCAAGGCCAGTAAGTGCCAGATCGGGCAGGGTTCTGTGGTGTACTTGGGACACCAGGTAGGAAGCGGCCAGGTGGCGCCCCTACAACCCAAGATTGACACCATTCTGGCTTGGGAACCCCCCAAGACCCAGACAGAGGTGAGAGCCTTCTTAGGTCTCACCGGTTACTATAGGAGATTTGTTAAGGGCTATGGCACCATCGTTGCTCCCTTAACAGAGCTGACCTCTAAGAGGCAGCCCAGGAAAGTGATCTGGACTGAGTCCTGCCAGAAAGCTTTTGATGCCCTGAAGGCAGCCATGTGCACGGCGCCCGTGCTCAAGGCACCTGACTTCTCCAAAGAATTTGTCGTGCAGACTGACGCTTCAGAGCATGGTGTGGGAGCGGTGCTCTCACAACTGAACGAAGAGGGCCTGGATCAGCCTGTAGTCTTCCTTAGCAGGAGACTACTTCCCAGGGAACAGAGGTGGAGTGCCATAGAAAGGGAAGCTTTTGCTGTGGTCTGGGCACTGAAGAAGTTGAGACCATACCTGTTTGGGACTCACTTCCGGGTTCAGACAGACCACAAGCCCTCAGATGGTTGATGCAAATGAGGGGTGAGAATCCAAAACTGCTGAGGTGGTCCATCTCCCTACAGGGAATGGACTTTACGGTGGAGCACCGTCCTGGTACAGAACACGCCAACGCAGATGGTCTGTCCAGGTTCTTCCGCCTTAGTGAGGAGAACTCCAATGGGGTTGGGTAGTTCTCCCTACTTTCAGCTGGAGGGGACATGTGTTAGACTTGGCATCTTTTGGCGTGTTTCCCCTGACTTTTTGCTTTCTGACCTCCCGGTTTTGACTCTGTTTTTGCTGGTGTAATGATTCTGCGCACTTTCCTCACTGCGGTCCAGTGGGAAAGTGCAAGTGCTCCTGTATAAAATGCGTTATGGATTGGTGTTTCCATGATTGGCCTATTTGGTTTATGTGTCAGTCCCTTGTCAAGTGCACTGCGAGTGCCAGGGCCTATAGACCAAATGCTGTTGGTGGGCTGCAGCACTGGATTGTGCCACCCACGCAAACAGCCCGTAAAGTGTAACTCGGGCCTGCCATCGCAGAGCCTGTGCGCAGCCTGGGGCTGCCATGTCAACTTGGCAAGTGCACACACTTGCAAGTCCCTAAACCTTCCCTTTGCTACATGTTAGTCACCCCTAAGGTAGGCCCAAGGTACCCCTGTGGGCTGGGTGCGTTGTACGCGAAAGGTAGGACATGCCCGGGTGTGTGCGGCATGTCCTGATAGTGAATTACAGCCTAGTTCGTTTTTCACTATTGCAAGGCTACCTGTTCCCCCTAGGCCAGAACGGGCAGTTTTGATTATTACAGCTTATAATCCTAACTGACCCCGGGAACATGGTAGAAATTCGAGTTTAGTATGCCTGGACTCAGAATGATAAAATGCAGCTTTTAGTGAAGTTGGTTTTAACATTCTGTGTTTGAAAATACCACTTTTAGAAAGTGGGTATTTTCTTGTCTAACCATCCAAGCCTGCCTCTGCGAGGTTGTGTATTCCTTGTCTGGAGTGTGAGTGACAGGGGCTGGGGGATGCCAGGAGACAGGGTGAGTCAGCACAGGGCTGAATAGCAAGATCTACATGTAGATGGGTGGGAGGGGTCGCACCTGGGCCCTGAATAGGACAGTGCCTTCCCGCCACAATGCTGGCTCCACCTCCTGTGGTGCGTCTGATGTCCCTGGCCTACTCACTGAAAGAAGGGACGGAGACTTGTCAACAAAGTGCTCCAGAACTGGTTTGGACTAGGCAAAGGCCTCTCTGCCTTCAGAGAACAAAGGAATTTGGGATATAAATATTGGGGCCCTGACCCCATGAATTTAGATCTCGCTGGAATCAAGGAACCTGCCAAGACGAAGAGCTGGAAGAGCTGCCAGGAAGAGTACTGCCCCTTTGCTGTGTTGTTGCTTTGTTGGGTTGGCCTGCAGTGGCTGCTTCTGTCTTGGGCAGTGAAAGGACTGGACTGAACTTCCTACAAACTTGTGCTGAGTATCTCCAAGGGCCTGAAACCGAGCTGGCCTCCTGTTAAGAAGTCTCAGGGACTGCAAAGACTTCACAATCCTCTGGGTACCGCTTCTGGAACGCTGTTTCAGTTGCCACAGAGGAAGGGAACTGCAACCGACTCCGTCAACCGAATCCATCCCTGGCCGGTGACCTGTTTACACCGCAGACCGCATCGCCCCGCTTCGCATCGCAACCCTGGTCTCACCGTGGGCGACGTCCGACGCCGCCAACATCGAGCCGCTGCTTGCACCGTGACCTGTGGGCACCGCAGTTCGCATCGCATCGCTTCACTGAACCAACCGGACCCGACCGACGCGGTCGCTGCAACTGGCTCAAGAGTCGTGACCGCACCGCAGTTGGGGCACCGCTCGCACGTCTGCGACGCACCGCTCCGACTCGCACCGCTGTCCGACGCCAGCTCCCGCACTCCGGCTTGGTCGCCTGCATCGCAACCTGTCAGCACCGCATCGAGCATCGTCTCGCCCTGCATCGCACGCCTTGGACTCACCGACTCCGTCTGCACGACGCTCATCGAGCCGCTGCCTGCACCGCATCGAGGGACACCGCACCTTGCATCGCTCCGTCTTGCACCGCAACCGCGACGAACGCCGACCGGCTCGTACACTCCGTACCAGCCACAACGAGAAAGGTACTGTAACCGAGTCTGTTCACGACTCTGCTGGCCCGTATCGACGCGGTCGGCTGGAACTGTTAGACTCTGTGGTTTTCAGCATCACGGTAGGCTCGGACGGAGCTACCGACTCGTACTGAACTTTGCTTTTGTGCTATTCCTGCAAAGAAGAAGTTACCGTATCAAGCATTCATTTTTAAAGTACAGTATTGTGGATTTTTGTCGTAATTGGTCTTGTCTTGAGTATATAAAATATTGGTTATTTTTCTAAACTGGTGTGGTGTCCGTTTGTAGTGCTTACACTGTATTACTGCTGGTTATGTGCAAATGCTTTACACACTGCCTCTGAATTAAGCCCGACTGCTCGTGCCAAGCTACCACGAGGGTGAGCAGGGGTTACTTCACGAGTGTAACAACCCTTACCCTGACTAGGAAGAAGGGTCCCTACTTGGACAAAGGTGCAAGCCCTTGCCAACTAGAGATCCCATTTCTAACAAACCTTTACCTAGTTCTAGTCCTGGGTGCAGAAGGAGGGTTTCTCCTAAACAATAGAGTCCTATAACTCCATCAATAGACTCACACAGTATGAATGAATATTCATAAGGGTTCTTAGAAGCCAGGCTGGGGCTACACCACCTTCCTCCCTATATCTCCCCATATCTACTATCTATCAGGGTGGGGCGGGGCCAGATGGCCGGGTGGACGTGAGTCACCTCGGCTCCGACGCCCAAGAGCTGTTTGTGGTGCTTATATTGAGAGTTATCATCTCCAAATGGGAGTGGAGTTCGAGTGGAACCATGCGGTGAAAGAGGTACCGGTTGGGGAAGGCGAGCAGTGCCAGAATTGAGGCATCCAGCGAACCCGGAGCGCAAGCAGCGGAGCTGCGTGACCTACAAAATGGTATGGCACCCGTGACGCCCTTTGTTATTGGCCGTGGCGCCCGCCGTTTACCCCGACCTGCGATGTGGACCTCCCCTGCTGAGCGAGAATAGCAGTGGTGAGCAGCGAGGAGAGATTGAGGAACCCTGGAGAGCAAGAGGCAGATTAACTGCCAGGCGGTTTGCGCCCGTCTGAAGCCTCATGACCGCTGCCGGCAGGAATTCACAGATTGCCAGGGCGAGCGGCCCCCTTTCAGTGAAGAGGTCAGCCTGGGGGAAAAAATGCTTATAAATGAAGCTTAGGGGCCTGGGGGGCTGAGATGTGCTGCGGGGGCGCCCAGATAAGAACTGCCTGATCTCAACGTGGCGCCCAGGCGGGACTTGCCTGACCTCAATATGGCGCCCGCCGCTTATACAGTCGAGGGACTTTGCAAGTAGTTTTAGATTAAGGCTGGTTTCTTCTGCCTCCCTGTAACCATCCTCCAGCCTCGTGTCTCTGCCTACCTCTGCCTCTGTGCTCACAGCAACGCTCTCGATGGGAAAACAACCTGAGGGGAAGTGGGAAAGCCATGAGGTGAGAAAGAATACTCAATCGGACCATCGAGTATGCAGGAGCTCCGTGAGAAAAATTTCCAGTTTCACCTTTCATAAAACTATAATCGTGGTGCCTTCTGTAAATTACTTATTACCATTCCTCAGTGAAAAGTACCAATTTGTTACCATCCACCAATTGTTATAACCAGCAGCGCTACTAGAGATGAGCATAAAACGTTACCACTGGGATCCTGCTCAAATGCCCAACACTCACTACTGCTGCTGGGAATGGGGAAGATCTGCAGACTTTGGAACTGTCCCTTCCACCTCTCCTTTTCACCACTCCTGACCTGGGGCGAGCTGGAGGATGAGGCGGAAGGCGCTTCCCAGTAACACCGTGAACGGTGCTCTCGATGGAACTTTGACGATGCCCCCTGGGCGGAATCCATAACTGTCTGTACTTACCGCGGTGCCCGAGCAACCTTGGCCGATGCCTGATGGAGCTGTCCTATGAAGCTATAGAGGAGTTTGGCTCTGGTTTTTCCCTCGGCCGTCACCTACCCAGCCGGACATCGGACATTGTTTTCCTCGTCTCCCCGTTGTGTCTTCCACCTGCATTCCTTACCCCTGTTTAGCGTTCCCCCTCTCACTTTCACTCCCCTTAAGACGTATGTACGCGCTAATAACTCATATTATTGTGTAATCTCATGTTTTTCTCCTATGTCTATACTTGGCTATGTAATTTTAAGACCTGGAACTCGCTGATCCTCATGTAAAGTGCTCTGATACCTCCGGGTCTAGCCAGCGCTATATAAAACTTTGCAAATAAATAAATCTATGTACACGGTTCATCCCATACGTCATCCTCAAATCCAACAATGGTGAATACAAGCAACAAGGGACAAAGGAGCCCTAGATACTTTCTATATAAATATAGCACCTCTTGCTAGTGTTAGTTAGAGGGAACCGAGACTTCCAGGCCAACACACTGACCAGAGATGCTGAGGCTCCTGCATGCAGATGCTCCAGCTGACAGTGGTCTGAACATCCCCTGAGGGGTGTCCACCTCGAGACCAAGAAGGGCTCCTACATTCTCACACTTCAGGTTATGGGGTTCGACTAAGTCCTAGAGGGATTCTTGGCTTTACACCTACTCACATGCTAGGTACACTTAGGTACATCTAGATAGGCATCGTAGGAGTACGCGCATCCTTTTATGAATGCATTTTATATTCATGTATTTATTCATGCTTATTGCAAGATGGTAGAACTATACTATCCATTTATATTCATTGTACTGCTAATCATATATCTCTGCTACTGTCTAATGGTTGTTGCAGCTCATATATTCTACACGAGAATAACAACTGTTCAATAAACCCTTATTGAAACGCCCAGGCTGTTTATTCTGTGTATCTCTGAGACAAGATAAATAAGCACGAGTGACTGAGCGAAAAGTAGTACATCGTTTCCACGATCTTGAGGGATCAGGGTTGTCATGTTCTGAGGTTGCCAGAAACGAATCTCTCCCCGATAAGAGGAGACACTAGTGGCACTGTGAGCTAGCTTATGCAAACAGGCTAACATTTCTCGGTGGGGGTGCTCAGAGTCAGTCTGCCACCAAACCCACAGTTTATGTTATCCGAACGCGCAGGTCCTGTATGGGCAATATAGGAACTACACGACACAATAGCCAAAATCCCTGACAGGGTGAACCACAGAAGTCACTAAATTAACCTGTGCTTAACCCTCTGGTAGCTTGGCACAAAAGCAGCCAGGCTAAACTTAGAGGCAATGCGTGAAGCATTTCTGCAGCACACAAACAGTAGTAAAGTGAAAACACAACAAGAGAAAAATCTCACTTCAATTTTGAAAAACAGAGTAAAGTTTAATAAACTATTGGACACCAATATGATAAAAATCCAATTTGTAGAATTGGTGTTATGAATTAAAAAAATGTAAGGTCAAAACTAGCGCCTTTAACATCAAGAAGCCAACCGCTGACATGTAGTCACATGAGACCGGGTCAAAGTCGAAAAACATGGCCGACCACAATGGAGCGTGAGTCGGATACAAGAAATGGATTGAGCCCAGTTGGAGCTTACCTTCAGACATAGAAAACATTTCAACAATAAGTCTCTGAGAAGGTAGAAGTTCATCGAGGCAAGGCTGCAGGCAGGGTCCGAGGAGGTGGTGTTGTCGTCGGAGAGCCGATGGACAAAGATGCAGTGCAGATTTCCATGTTATCACTTAGTCTGTTTTTTGGAAGTCAAAAATCTCCAGCAGCATGAGGATGGAGGCTGTAGCCGGCAAGGGCCCCAAGAGGCTGACTACCCTTTCTGCAAAGGACCACTGAACAGGATTGCTGTTACAGAAAAAGACGTATCGGGAGCTGCTGCGAAGTCAGGCCAACCAGCAATGCATCTTGGGCAGAGTGATGAGCAGGGTGGCCCGGTCTCCTCTCAGTTCTAAGAGCAGTTTTTAGCCAAAATCTTTTAAGTGCCAAGTTTTGGATTTTGGCTATGTGGGCACCTTTGCCACCACCTCCAATATTACTGACTGAAGGGTCAGAACTCACTCAAGCTGGGTCCAAGTGCAGGTTCAAGATGGAGGGACCCTTTTCTGTCCCTGAGGCTCTGATCCAGAGGCCAGCAACTAGCCCTTGGAGCCCGTCTGGTAGTCCTGGATTCAAGCAGTGGAACCGGGCTCAAGCAGCAGGGCAGGCTTCTGAGCATTCAAGGCAGACTTCAGGCAGCAGAACAGTCCTTCCAGGTGCTTCAAAGAAGTCTTTTGATGAACACAACAGGCCACAGCAGCAGGCAGTCCTCTAAGAGTCCTCCCCTGTCCAGATAGTGAACTGAAGAGTGGGCATGAGGGTCCTATATTCATACCTGGTGCCCTCTTTGAAGGCAGAGAAGCTTCTAGAGAATTCCATTTGAAGTGCTTGGAGGTTTCTGCCTCCCCTGCCCTGGCTACATCCTGGCTGCATGAACAATGAAGTGGTGTCAAGTGCTTTGTGTAAAAGCAGGGCACAGCCTATTAATTGGCAAGTGGGGCTGTGCCAAGCTTTGGCCCCCCATCCTGCCAGTGAGTGTCCATCCAGGCACAATTAATCCTTTTTTGCTGTGGCTGGCTGGGAAGCGTATACAAAGTCCAACTTTCTAAAAGTGCAATTTTTAAATTAGGGACTTCAAATCCAACTTTACCATTAAAGAGGCTTTTAAATTACAATTTCTCAGACGAAATATATACCTGTACATCGCATGCGTTTACAACGCATGCGATTACAACGCGGTCGTTACAACGACCGCGTTGTTACATCGCAGTACCATTACAACGCAAGTCGTTACGACAACTTACTGTAGGGGGCACTGGATGTTGGAATAGTATAATTTACTATTCCAACTCCATTGTGTGCAACAGTAGGGAAGGTGTTGGAATAGTAAATTATACTATTCCTTAGCTTAGAGTGCCCCCTACAGCAAGTCATTGTAACGACTTGCGTTGTAATGGTACTGCAATGTAACAACGCGGTCGTTGTAACGACCACGTTGTAATCGCATGCGTTGTTACGCATGCAATGTAATGGCTGTTTCCCTTCTCAGACCCCAAACATAAAATCTTTCCTGCACGGAATCGAAGGTTAGGACTTATTAAATATAATAAAGCAACCCAATGTTGTCCTATGGAGAGGTAGGCCTCACAGTAGTGAAAAATTAATTTAGGAGTCTTTCACTACCAAGACATGCAAAACTTAAAAGCACATGCCCAAAATTTTAATTACAGTGCACCCTTGTGGGTGATGTGATGTAAATGCAATATAAGGGTTGTTTAATGCTTGGAAAGGGGGTTATATTGCCATGTAAAATTGGCAGTTTAAAACTACATGCAGGCTGCAATGGCAGGCCTGGGAGATGTTTTAAGGGGCTGCTTAAGTGGGTGGCACACTAGGTGCTACAGGCAAACTAGTAGCATTTAATGTACAGGCCATATATATTTGGCATACTTTACTAGGGACTTATTACTAAATTAAATATTTCAAGTGTAAGCCAGCAGTGATAAAGTGTGCAGAGCCCTAAAGCCAACAAAATAAATTCAGCAAAATCTGAGGGTGAAGCATAAAATTTAGGGGAAGGTCACCCTAAGGCTGACAGTTCTAACATGTGCCCCCTCAGCTGAAAGTGGGCTGCACTACCCAACCTTCTGGGAGTTCTCATCATTAGGGCAGAATAACCTGGACAGACCATCAGCACTGGAGTGGTCTGACCCAGAATGGTGTTTCACTGTATAGCCCATTACCTCTAGGGAGATGGATCACCTCAACAGTTTGGGATTCTCACCCCTCGGCTGCATGAGCTATGTGAGGGGCCTGTGGTCTGTCTGAACCCAGACCTGAGTCCCAAACAGTTATGGTCACAGCTTCTTTGGTGCCCAAACCACAGCAAAGGCGTCCCTCTCAATAGCACTTCTTCTCTGTTCCCTGGGAAGTAGCCTCCTAGAGATTAAATCTACAGGTTGGTCTAGGTCCTCCTCATTCAACAGTGACAACACTGCCTCTATTCCATGCTCGGAGGCATCTGTTTGCACAATGAATTCCTGGGAAAAGCCAGGGGCTTGAGTAGAGGACCTGTACACATTGCCTGTTTGGGGGTGTCTAAGGCTTTTTGACAGTCCTCCATCCAGATCCCCTTCTTGGGCTGCTTCTTGAAATTCAGCTCAGTTAATCAATTAATCAATCAATGGCCATTTATAAAGCGCACAGCTATCTCGACCTAGGTGTCCTGGCGCTAGTAAAAAAACGGACTAGAGAGACTGCGTGGCTCGAGAAACTACTCCACCTACCTAAGGAGCCAGGTTTTTACTGCCTTTCTGAACTCGTGCTCTGTATCTAGTCTGCGTAAATGATAAGGCATGGCGTTCCAATGTTTGGCAGTCCTGACTGTAAAGGTCCTCCCCCCTGTCTCATTTTAGCAAAGCGAGGGACATTCAGGAGACGCTGCTAAATGGATCTTAATGTCCGCTCCTGGGGGGATAGGTTAAGCCTTGACCTGAGGTAGCCGGGGCCCTTGCCATGAATGGCTCGAAAAGCAAGGGTGAGGGCCTTAAACTAATTCCTCCTGGCCACGGGGTGCCAGTGGAGCTGTCTAAGGTGGGGGTAAATGTGCTGGCACAAACGAACCCTGAGAATGAGCCTTGCACCGCATTCTGAACTGCATGTAGCCTGTGGGTCAGGTCCCGGTAACCCCAGGTAGAGACAGATAGCGTAGTCGAGCTGGGAGGTCACTAATGCTTGGACCGTGATCCTGCGGCTGCCTTCTGGCAGGAAGCCTAAACATTTCCTGATGGATCTCATTTCCCCAAAACAGGCCACGGGTGGGGGCAACAATAGTGCCATAACCTTTAACAAACCTCCTGTAGTACCCAATGAGGCCCAGGAAAGCCCTCACTTCTGTATGCATTTTGGGGGTTGCAAGGCCAAGATAGTCGCCATTGAGGCCTTGAGAGACTGGAACTTACCACTGCAAGTACACTACAGAACCCTGCCCTATTTGGCACTTGCTGGCCTTGAAATTCAGGCCTGCCTGTTCAGGGCCTGATGCACTTAATTTGGAAGAAAAAGGTGGTCCTCCCTGATGCTACTGTTGAAAGATATGTCATCCAAATAAGCAGCAATGAAGGCCTCCATCCCAGTCAAGACCTCGTTCACCAACCTCTGGCAGTTGGCAGGGACATTCTTCAATCCAACGGGAATTACTTTAAATTGAAAGGTGCCCTCTGGGGTAGAGATTACTGACCTCTATTTTGCCCCCTCAGTTAGGGCTGTCTATGAGGACCCTGAAGTAAGGTCAAACATACTCAGGAACTTGGCAGTCCTCAATCTGTCAATGAGCTTGTTAGAAATGGGATTTCTGGTTGGCTAGGGCTTGCGCCTAAGCCAGGCAGAAACCACCACTCTAGTCAGGGCAAGGGAGTTACACACTGAAGATAACCCCTGCTCACCCCCTTGGTAGCTTGGCACGAGCAGTCAGGCTTATACCAGAGGCAATGTATAAAGCGGTTGCGCAACACACACACACAGCAGCAACACACTAGGCACACAACAAAAGAGACTCCACACAAGGTTATATAAAAAATAGCCTTTGTATTATCCAAAACACATTAGATCATAATCACACAATGTACACTGTGCCAACTGGCACTGGGCAATATTCACAGGGGGTTATATACACATGACAGGGCCAATTGGGCCACTGTCAGAACCTTTAGAAAGTACTAGTAACACATGTAAAACACAACCAGTAACTACTGGTACCATAATGACCTCAGCATTATCACATTAGGCATAAAACACATTAGGCCCAAACCTCATTAGCATAAACACATTACGCAATAGGCCTCACCAGCATAAACACATTATGCAATAACCTCATAAGCATAAACACATTACGCAATAGGTATCACCTTGAGGCAATAACAGTAGGCATAAATCACATCATGCAGTAGACATCACATTAGGGCTTTGCGCCCTACCAACATAAACCTGACCCAGGCCAACTGGCCTTTTACTGGGGCTCAAATGCCCTATGTCCAGATAGTCAGGGCGTAAGCTGTGGGCCTTCCACTGGCCCCTTGCCTGCCCATGCAGCAGAAACACAGTGCGCAGATGCGCTGGGGCGTGGGGTGCAACTCACCCCTTCCTTAGGAAAACACAAATGACCCCGTGGTGCAGCTGCCCGCGTTCCTGCGGTGCAGCTGGGGAAATGCGGCCTAGCACAACTGTGCCTCCTGGGTCCCACTGGGACTCTAAAACAATATAGCCCCAAAGATAAATGGCACTGGCACCACCGTGCCGCTTGGGAGCTCCCCTCTGGGACTCCTACAATAACATGCCCAACCGTTGCAGCTGCCCGCAACTGCGGTGCAACTGATGTAAAGAAACAGGCACTGGCACTATGAGTGCCCCAGGGAGCACTAAAAGATACTTACAACTCAGCCCCCCTTTACCGGGCTCCTCCTGGTGCGTCAACAATGCTCCAGGCACCGAAAATGTGCCTCGGGGAACATCAACCCTGATCGGTGTGAGCCCCACTCACCGGGCTCTCTGGTGGCACACTCGGCACTGCGAGGCTCCCAATGCGGCCCCCACTCACCGGGCTCGCTGGCAGGCTTCCGGCCTCACGGAGCGAAGTCTCCGTTTCCTCTCCTGGGCACACGCGGGGCTCCCACCAGCACACAGGGGCCCCGCCTTCTTCGGGTCACAAGTGACCTGGCGGCAGCGTTGTGCTGCCTCCCCTCCGGCCGTCGACTTCTGCGAGCTGGCCCCGCCCACAGTCAGGCAGCCTGCCTGGCTTCCGGGTCGCTGCTCCGACGTGGCGGCTCCCTTCTCTCCGGCAAGATTAAAGTGCAGGGTGGGCTCCCGCCTCACCGGCAAAACGCGGGGTAGGCTCCCGCTTCTGCATATACTCAAATGCGGGGTGGGCTCCTGCTGGAGAAGTACAGATGCGGGGTGCGCTCCCGCTCTTCCCACAGCAGCACGGGGGAGTCCCCACGCAGGGATTCCCCCTGCAATCACCGCACAACGCCAGCTCCTCGCTTCCTGGCAATAAGAAGGTAAAGCACTCACGTGGCGCTAAAAGTCCTCAAAGTCCAAGGGGCACAGCTGGGCCAAGGCAGGCCAGCACACAGGGCCCTCCAGCAGGGAGGCAGTCCCTCGTGGCGGTTCCTCCTGGAGCCCAGCAGCAGCAAGGCCCCCCGTAAGCACAGGAACAGCTCAACATGTTCATGGGGTCACAGCCCCAATATTTATACCCTCATTTGCTTTGTCTGCCCTGGCACAGGGCTTGGGGGAACCAGCCTCGACTGGTTCTGGGGGTTTTTGGAGCACTTTGTTGACAAGGCTTCTCTTCCCCTTTGTCAGGTGGGGGCTCGTCATCAGACACACCACAGGGGGGCGGAGCCAGCATTCACATAGGCAGGCACAGACCTATTCAGGGTCAGGGGACTACTCCTCCCACTACTCCAAATGCAGTCCCCTATTCAGCCTAGAGCTGACTCACCCTGCCCCTCCTGGAGCCACACACACCTTACCAGCCCCTGTCACTCCAAAGCCAGACATGCAATCCACATCAGGCAGGCAGACACATAGCACACAGAAATGCCAACTTCTAAAAGTGGCATTTCTAAAATAGTTATAATAAATCTGCGCACACCATTGCGTAGCATTTATTATCACTATTCCAAATATACCAAACTTGACCACACTGCTCCTCTCATGTCAGGAATTACCACTGAAACACTTATCAGGGAATCCCCAATACATTCCTATGGGAGGGCAGCCTCACAGTAGTGAGAAACCAAAATGGCTGTTTGTCACTACCAGGACATGTCACACACTTAAGGTACATGTCCTACCTTTTACCTACAATGCACCCTGCCCATAGGGCTAGCTAGGGCCTACCTTAGGGGTGACTGACATGTAGTAAAAGGGGGGTCACAGACATGGCACACACTTTAGGTGCCACGTCACAGCGGCAGTAACACTGCGCGCACAGGCCCTGCAATGGCAGAGACCTGAGACAGGTTTGAAAGGGTACTTTGGTGGGTGGCGCAATCAGCGCTGCAAGCCCACCAGTAGCATTTAATTTACCAGCCCTGGGTATATGAGATACCACTTTACAAGGGACTGACAGGTAAATTAAATAGGCCAAACAGGTGTAGACCAATCCTTACCATATTTACCACAGAGAGCACACGCACTTTACACTGAACGGCAGTGCTAAAGTGCCCAGAGTCCTAGAACCACCAACACCATGTCAGAAAAAAGGCTAGGAGGAAGGCAAAAAGTTCAGGGATGACCCTGCAAAAAGGGCCAAGTCCAACAGAGCTCATCAGCTTGGGGGATGGGGTGAGTGTCAGTGTTGTTCACTGTGTTGGGTCCCCTATAGTGCACACAAAACTGAGGTTAGGGGTGGCGCCCGGTTGGGCAGCTCTGGGTAACAGCGCCACTTGGCTGAACTAGGGACTACTGGAATGCTCAATCACTCCTAATTCAACATCTTGAACACTTCCTCTTTAATGCTGGCCCTCATAGTATCTGACATCCTGTATATTTCATTTTTAAGAGGCAGGCTGCCCCCAATGTCTGTATCGGGCTACACATGTGTGTAAGCCCCCAAGTGATGGAGAACAGTGAGGAAACTGCCACAACAACTGGTGACAGTCCATCTGCTGTTCTCACTTCAGGGTAGGAGAGAGATTGACATCTTCCACAGACCCATCACCTTCCACTGACCCATCTTTTTCCCTGTATGCCAGGAGGTGGGAGAGATTCACTGTCCTCTTCCTCCCCTCATCTGTCACCACCAGCATGGTGACCTCAGACCTATCGTAGTGGGGTTTGAGGCAATTGATGTAGAGTATCCGTAAGGGGATTCTGGGGGTCTTGAGGTTCACATAGTAGGTGGCCTCCCCCTTCCTCTGGGTCACCTCATAGGGCCTGGTCCAATGGTCTCAGAGAGCCCCTGGCTCCACTCTGCTTCATAACCCACACCTTCTGGCCTAGCTGAAACTCTACCAGAGGGGCCATCTGGTCTTATCAGAGTTTCACGACTTCCTGACTAACCTCCAAGCCTTCTTCCAGAACTTGGTCATCTGGTTTCTGAGGGCTAGCATGTAGCAAACCACATCCTGGGGGGGGGGGGGCCTTCTTGGGAGCTTGCTCCCACCTCTCATTCACCTTACTAAGAGGTCCCTTAACAGGGTGTTCATAAAGAAGTTCAAATGGGCTGAACCCAACTCCCTTCTGTGGCACCTCCCTGTGGGCAAAGAGCGGGCATGGTAAGAGGACGTCCTACTTCCACCTCATTGGCTCGGTAGGCCCATAATCATGCCTTTCAGTGTCTTGTTAAACATTTCAACAAGCCCATTAGTTGGGGATGGAAGGGTGTTGAAAACTTGCAGGCTATCCTGTCATGTGGCTAGGTTAGACCCCGGAAGAAACACTGCCATTTTACATGCACACATTTCTTAAGTTGCATTCTTTTTTTACACAATGACTTTGACACACATTTGCTTGCGCACCAGTGCAGGATTTGTTTCTCTGCAACCACATTGCTTACAATTCCACTTCGTCAGCACACTATCACACCTTTTACATTCAGTACAAGGCCTGAACACACATTGTGCAAATGTTGTTGTTTGGTATTCGTTCATGAGGCGACATGGCTATCACAAGAGATTAAACAATGTCATCCTGGCTGAAGCTTCGACACAGAAGCATTGATACTGTATTATAAATAAACATGCAATTCCGTATTCAAATCAGAGGAGCACTCTGCTGTCATTGCGAGGTCACTATTGTTGGAGTGTCAGCCCAGCTGATCCCTGTTTACCCTCTGCGCGGAGGGATGTTCATCTTGTGACCAAGAAGGGGACCTGCATACACTAACCTTCAGGTAATGGGGGTTAGATCATCCAGTAGGGGTTTCTTGGCAGAACACTCACCCTAGGCAACTAGGTTAGGGAGTGCATAGTACTTAGTGCACTATACACAGTACTTAAATGCCAGCATATATACACACTGTTTCAGCACAATGGTGGAACCGTTTATCCTTTTCTCTGTTCTTATATTGCTAATCACTTTTACCTGCTTCTACTTATTAATAATTGCAGCACATATATTCTATGCAGGAATCAAATGGTTCAATAAATATTGAAATGGCCCTTTTGTGTATTTCTTGTGTATCTTCCTCAGTATGCACGAGTGAGTGAGCGAAAAGGTTCTAGATCTGTTACCACGATTTGCTAGGGAGTTAGGGTTGTCCTGTTCTAGGGTTGCCCAAACCATTGGTTGCCTTACTAAGTTTAGGGTTACTCATGGGGGCACTGTGAGCTAGCAGGGCTATCGGACAACATATCCTGAGGGGGTGCATGGAATCAGTCTAGCACCATCCCAACGTTTATGTTGTCCAAATAAACAAACAGTTCCTACTGAGAAAGTGGAAACCGTACAACAACCCCATATTTTTCCCACATGGACTTCATGTATGCTGACATGAACTTGGTGTCCCTGTTAGACACCACTACTTTGGAGAACCCCACTCGGGCAAAAATCCCCATCAGGGCCCTAGCCACTGCAGCCACAGTCCTCAGAGGAATAGCCTCTGCGTACCATGTGGCACAGTCCACCAAAACTAGGATAAACCAGTTGCCCAAGGTAGTTTTGGAGTTCAAGGGTCCTACAGTGTTGATTCCTACTTTTTCAAAGGGGGTAATAACTACAGGTGAGGAATTCAGGGGAGCCATTATCCACTGGCCTGGCAGGTGATACATGCCTAACAAAGGTCTTGCCCTTCCCCAGATGTCCTGCCAGGAGAATTTCATGAGGCAGTCACAATACGAAGGCCCTATAGCATTGGGGGACCACCAACACATGTGTTGCTCCATGCACAGGTGCCTTAGGCTCGCTATACAGGAGGTCATTCTCCCGATGAATGAGGTGATCTCCAGAGGTGTCACCAGCTGCCTGGGCTTCAGCCTGCTGCCTCATACCCTATAAGGTTGAGCACTCCTTTTGTGCTTTGCAAAACTCCTCCATGGTGGGTGCATCGCCTATGTGCCATTCAACAAGTTCAAACAGGTCCCAAAGGGAGGCAATGTAGGTAGGCTCCAGGGCGGCCTCCGTTGGTGCCCCATCCACCTGTACTGTGGGAGTTTCATTGGCTGGCTTCCCCTGCCCCTTGTTCTTCCCTTTCTTGGCAACTGCCTAGGCCATTTTTCCAGGCTCAAGGCTTTGTTGTCTCCCCTCCTGGCCAGTAATGGACTTGGTGGTCATACAGACCCACTTAGTTAACCCCAAACCTTCTAGGTCTGACCTGAGCTCATTTCCTTCCAGGCAGGGTGCTCCAGATCATTTCCAAGCAAACAATTCACAGGCACTGCAGGAATCACAGCTACCCTAAGAGAACCTGAGACCCCCCCCATTCAAAGGAAATCAGAGCCATAGGGTAGTGCCTCTCACGGTATCTGCCACTACAACCTGTGGAATGTATTGGGTATCACCTGCTCTGAGGACATCAGATGATGCCTAACAATAGTCATTGGCTCTTGTGTCTCTCAGAGCCTCTTTCCATTGATGGTGACCCACTGCCTGTACTTTGAAGTGTTAGAAGGCATGTGGGCTTTGGATACCATCTCTCTGTCACCCAGGGACACTAGGGCAACCTCAGCTATCTCCCCCACACTATCTGGGGCCATCTCACCCCCTAACGCTGCACTGGCCACACCCTGTGTCTGCGCCCCCAGTTGTTTGCCCAAACCTGTAGCACTCATAGCATTTGGGGACAAACATATTATTACTCTTATCTCCAACTCCAGGTTTCTTGTGGTCAGTTTGGGACTGGGACCCTTTGCCTTGAGAACCCTTTTGTGGGCCTTGAGAGAACTCCTTCCTAGTTTTATCTCTCCCTTTCTTCTTCTGGTGAAAACTCTGCCCACCCTTTTGGGAGTCCTCCCTAGATACCTTCCTGTAGGCCTTGGTGCTGAGCCAACGGTCTGCCTCCTTAGCAAGTTCCCTGGGGTAAGGGATCAAAATTTTGGCTCAGCTCTGTAAAACAATTGCTGAGCATGTGCTTCTTGGCAATCAAACTGTGCAGCCCTTGGTAATCACTAACTTCACTGCCCTTCACCCAACCACCCAGTGCCTTGCAAAACTAGTCCATAAAATCTACCCAGGACTGTTGGGACAACTTCTGGCTGCCCCTAAACGTCTACCTGTACTTCTCTGGGGTAAGCCCATATTTCCTGGTGAGAGTGTCCTTCATGAGGGGATAGTTCATCCTGTCCCCTTTTCTGAGGGCTAACACAGTATCCCTTAATTCATTGGGTTTGTGTTTCCATGACCCCACGTACACCGCAGGCCACAAACTAGATTCATCTTCACCTTCAGCGACCGCATCTGGTACAGCCAAACCACAGAACTCACCTGGACCAACCACTCCATTGTCCACTTCAACATCACAAGGCCACGGACCTCTGCCCCCATTCTGCCCAACGCCCCCCACTGCCGCTGAATCAAGGTCTCAAAGGACACATGGATCAATGCCCTCAACGCCATCCACCCCATCTCCTCCAATAACCTAGACCAGAATGTCAGAAACATCAACAATTGCATCACCAACTGAGCCAACAGTGTGACTCCCATCGGCAACAACACCCACAGAAGGTCCACCAAGCAGGCTAGCTGGTACTCTGAAGACCTCAGAATTGCTAAACAACACTAAACAACTGGAAAGGAAACAGCGCAGCACAAAGGACATGACCGACATGTCCGCCTTCAAGATAGCCCTGAGCCTCTGCCACAGACAGTTAAGACAATCAAAGAAAAAGGGCTTGTGAGGGATGGTTCTGCCCATCTAATCCACCCGGGGTTTTTGCTTTTTGATCACCTGGTTTTCAACCTTTTACTGTGGGGGAGTCTCATAACCTGTGACTCACCGACAATAAACTCATGGTAAATGGACTGTGCAAGTTTACCGCATATGTCTTGCTTTTTAAGATAAGGCTGCTGCGACCCAGCAAGTGTAAGAGGCACTTAGCTGGTTAACACTTCTTTTATCTCAGGCGTGGTCCCTTGTGAATGGAAAAGAGCCCTGGTTAAAGCGCTATTGAAGAAACCTCATCTGGATCAGAAGGATCTTGCCAACTATCGACCTATCTCGCTCCTTTCTGGAGTGAGCAAGATCGCAGAGAAACATGTTAATAATATTCTTTCTGCGTTTCTTGAGTCACATGATTTGCTCCACCCCTCCCAGACAGGCTGTCGTCCTCGCCAAGGATTTGAAACTGCTCTACTGATGGTAGTGGAGGAATCAAGAAAGATCCTTGACTCAGGAGGCTCTTCGGTCATTATTCTTCTTGATCTTAGTGCCGCATTTGATACGGTGAACCATCAGATTTTGGTTCACCGTCTCAGGAATACGGGAGTGTCAGGTTTGGCTCTTGCTTGGCTTCAATCTTTTTTGGAAGGCAGGACTTTCCAGGTGTTCGAAGGGGACACTTCCTCAGACTCTCTACCTCTGGTGTGTGGAGTGCCTCAAGGCTCTTCCCTGAGTCCAACCCTTTTTAATGTTTATATGGCCCCTCTGGCGGACCTGGTTGCCCCCTTTGGAGTCCATATTGTATCTTACGCTGATGACACACAGCTAGTGGTGGCATTGAATCAAGCAGACAAGTCACCCACTGACCTCCACGCCTGTTTGGAGGAAGTGGCAAAATGGATGAGTCTGTCTCACCTTAAACTGAACGGTGCAAAAACCGAAATTATGATGCTTGGTAGTTTTCAAAGTGCTAATCTGAATGCCCTCTGGCCATCCTGTATGGGCCCAGTCCCGGTTTTTAAATCAGAGTTAAAAAGCCTTGGCATCTGGCTGGACCAAGACCTGTCCTTCAAAACCCAAGCTAGGAAGACGGTCGCCTCTTGCTACGGTCTGCTAAAAATGATTCGTAAAATCCTGTCCGTGCTGCCACATTCAGCAAAAAAACTAGTGATTCAAGCCCTGATCCTTTCTAGGATTGATTTTGGAAATGCTCTCTACCTTGGGGCCCCCAAGGCAGTGATTGGGCGACTTCAGACTGTTCAGAACTTTGCAGCAAGACTGCTCACCGGCACCAGCCGGCGTTGCTCAGCACAACCTGCATTGCGCTCCCTGCACTGGCTTCCTGTCCAGGAGAGGATACACTTTAAAGCTCTTTGTGTGGCCCACAAATCTTTGAAAGGGGAAGGACCACCCATTACCAGGGATCTGATCTATTCGTACAAAGCTCCTAGACATCTCCGCTCTAATTCTCTTCACTTAGCGAAAATTCCGAGAATTCAGAAAGCGAGAAGTGGAGGTAGGCTTTTTTCATACAACGCCTCCAGGTTGTGGAATACTCTTCCACTCCATCTCCGAAGTGAAGTGAACCATCTCAGCTTCCGTAAACAGCTGAAAACGTGGCTATTTCCATAACCCCTCTTGTTTTTACCACTCTAACGCCCTCTAGCGCTGGGATGCTCCCGGGTAACCACGCGCTCTATAAATCCTCTTTCAATTCAACTTTCAATTCAATATGTGAGCACTTGTGCACACGTGTGAGAGCTTTGCATGGGAGACTCCTGTCATGCGCAGCCTGGTAGCTACACACAGGTAGCTTGGTGTAAAAGGGACTCTGCAAGATTGAGGATTGATCTGGGTTAGGCCTCATAATCTTAACGTACACTCATAGGGCAAGCCAGTATGGTTTACTGTCTTGTCCTCAGTGACACTCCATTGTACATCTATGGGCAGGGCTGCCTTAGAGTACAGTTTTGCTTCTTCTTGGCCCACAGACACCAGAGTCATACCGATTTGGGACATAACCTGTATGAGAAAATAAATTCTGCAAAGTCCACAAACATATCTGAACAGCTTATGGATCATCTAGGAATGTCATATTTCCCCGGCTCAGTTCAGGATCAGAGCCTAGGCCTTTTGTCACCCTGCTGTGCCAAGTTAATTATATTTCTCTCCAGCCACAGGAACAAAGGCCTCTCCACCCAAAGGGAGCAATTAACCGTGTTTCCCTCAGTTCCTGAGGAGGAAAGGGGTGTGTCAGAATGCTCTGCATCAAACAACCAGCTGTCACACTGTGCCAGGGATGGGCCTGCCCAAGCCCATTATTCAAAGAAGGGAGCCAAGACCTCTGGAGCCAATCCAGGAGGGGACTCCCTTTGAAAATTTGCTGGAAAAGTCCCTGGCAGTGAAGTCAGCGAAGGGTGGAGCTGAGTGCCCCAGAGCAGATATAGCAAGTGACCCCTAGGTTATGCCATTTTGAAATGTCCCTGCAGGCTGTGCAGAGAGGTTGGGACAGGGGCGGAGAGGTGATGCCAGAGGTGCCTTTCTGCTGGACCATCCCACTCCCAATTAAAAGATCTTGCCCAGGGGGGGAGAGGTCTCTTACCTGGTGATTTTTATACACTTCACAGCTGAACCCCCTGATGTCCAAAAAGGACTACAGACTCTGCCCAGTTGAACCCAGGACCAGTAGGTTTCTCCAAGTGCCAGTAAGGCTGGCCCCCTTTTGCCCTCTGAGTACCAGTTGGGAGAAAGCCCTGGAATTTTGTGCCCAGAAACCAAGATCAAACACAAGGAGATGATGGACAAGCATTGAAACTTTTCAGTCATTCACCCCTAGTCACAGATCTGGGTTGAACCCATCATCGTTCTTTAGCTCACTTTGCCACCTCAATTCAGACCCAGCTATATGCAAATCAGTCTGGACCCTGTGCCTCATGGGAACGGGCCAGCCCGAACTGTCAAACCAGGTCTTCCCTGAACCAGAAACAAGCACCCTGGAACCGGTTTCGGGGTAAAACCCATCATCAGCCAGGCTAGCTTGAATCCAGTGGCAAAGTGAACAAGGGACCCACGTTTGGGTATACCCTGCCAACTTAGGACGAACAAAGCAAACACAAGGAGATGATGGATGGAGCACTGAAACTTTTCAGACACTCACCCCCAGTCACAGATCATAGCATGGGGAGCAAAAAAACGATGGATTTAGGCTCAGATCTTTGTACTGGGGCGAATGTATGACATTGTTCGCATTCTGTCCATCAATTTTTCTTTTTGCAGAAACCAAGATCAGCAGGAGAGCTGGCACAGGGAGCCTTGAGGACTGCACCACTTGGGAGGTGAGGAGTTTTGTTGCAACTGCCCCTGGTGGCTAGAGCTCACCACCAAGGGTTAAATGAACCCAAGATCGTCAAAGTCAGCCCAACGGGGCCAGAGATATGGTACTTTTAAGTTTAGTGACCTTTCCTTGCATGGAGCACGTGGAGCTCCCTTGCCTCGTCTGGCAAATACCCCTGGAGTGCGCCAGGGCCTGAGGGTCAGTGCGAGGAATACTGTGCATTTATCCCCACAGAGGGAGTACACATGGGGCCCCCTCCCCTGTCTCTTTTTTTCACCAGGGGAACCCATCCCCCGGGCATGTTCTTGTTTCAGAGAGCCTGAACCCCATCCCCGACCCCCGCATCCCAGCACTTAGGGGGGAGTGCTATCGCGCTCCCCCAGTCAGGATCAGCCACCCGCTCCCTGTGCCCGTGTCTTGGTGGAGCGGGCAGCTGCCACTGTTGCCTGCGTCTGCCCGCAGGAGCGGACAGGCAAAGAAACCTTGCTGGCTTCCGCAGCAGCATGGAAGAGTGCTGCTCGGGTGGGGAGCTGTCGGGGGTGGCCCCACAAGGTGAGCAGGAGCAGCGCAGCCTTCCCCCAAACAGGATTTTTGGAGTTTCCAACCTGAAGTGGGCGGAACTCAAAAAGAATGACTAACCAAGGTGTCTTGCGTAGATTCAAGCACTCACCGGGCTGGAGCATGTGCTCTTTAGCCGAGAGTGCAGTGTTCTCTAGGGGTAATATCTATGGCTGCAGTCCCTGTGGCCTGAAGGTGGTTAACATAAGTTTTCCTGTGGTGCAACGCCCTCTAGAGGCAAACGTCTATGATTGCAGCTATTGCGAGAGGAAATGTGATTATGTTTTAATTGCGTTGAAAGCTACTATGAGTACACAAATCATTCAGACATGCTTTATTGAAATAATTATACTGGCAGCCATTCATGATCAAAGAATACATGCTTTATTTGCAGTATTAAGTGCGTTCATTTCAAGTTATATTCAATTATTGCATTTAAGCACAAGTTAATGTTTTGACATGTGGTTTGTTAAACTAGACCCCCTTGGGGGGGTCAAAAGTGATGATTCAATGTCACCAAAGGTACGTCCATCAGCCTTATGATTATTTGTAAATTACTGCATAGTGTGTGTGTAATAAATTTACTTTTTCTTTTTCAAAGGAAAAAGCACAGACTGGGCAATCCTTTATTGAGTGTTATTATTGTGTGTCAGTGAAGGTTGATTACTAGCCCACACCACAAAGGCAAAGTCCACACCACTTCCCTTTAATAGGACTTGGACTGCTCTGCTTCGCTACCCTGAGAGAGTCAAGTGCTACAAAAGGGTGTTTGGTCTCCAGTAGAGGACAAATGTGGACCCTTTACTTGCGCAGGCCGCACAACTAATGGCCTGTTATCTTACAGGCCTTTGCCTCATACATCGAATCAAGCTCGAATAACAGTAAAGAACTCTTCAACATCGTCAAAGAATTCTCTAACCCCTTACCTGCAACAAACAACATTACCCCTCAAAGGAACTCTGCGACAACCTTGCAAACTTCTTCTACAACAAGATATCCAACATCTACAGAAACTTCAAATCCCAGCCCAAGACCACTGACTTCTTCAAGCAACACAACAACCCCACTACCACCGCAGACATCCGACTAACCGAAGGAAGCCAGCAAGCCCCACAGGACACCGCCTCCATCATGAACTCGGTCCACTGAGGGGCCCTAACTGACCCAAGTCCTCACCACATCTTCGCCCTAGGCAAGGCCACAATCAGCCACGTACTTACCACCTTGTTCAACACCTCAATTGCCACAGCCATCTTCCCCAAGGACTGGAAACACACAGAAGTCACCACCCAACTAAAGAAACCATCAGCAGACCTCAGTGAACTCAACAACTACTGCCTGATCTCTCCTCTGGTTCCTGGCCAAATTATTAGAAAAAACCATCAACCAACAACTCTCCTTACATCTGGAACGGAACCTCCTACTTGACTCCTCCCAATCTGGATTCCACAGCAATCACAGCCCTGAGACAACCCTCGTCACAGTGACCAATGACATCTAAGCCCTACTCGACTGAGGAGAGACTGCGACTCTGATTCTCCTGGACCTCTCAGCAGCCTTCGCTATGGTCTCCCACCACACACTCATCACAATGCTGCACAACAGAGGTATCCAAGGAGCCGCTCTCTTCACTCTGAACCAGGAAAATCATTTGTGGAGTACCCCAAGAATCCTTGCTCAGTCCCACCCACTTATTATTATTATATGTGATTCGTAAAACACATGGCTAGAAAGGTTTCCCAGCACTAGCCTCCTCACTGAACCGGAATCACTGGAGCATTACCAATTAACCAAACAGTTAGCTGATGTTAAAGAGGTGGGAACATCCAGATTTTAAGCATTTTACGAAAGATTGTGAGTGATTTGCAGGCTCTTAGCATCAGTGGCAAGGCATTACAGAGCTTAGGTCCCAGATACGCGAATGCCTGACCACCTTGACTGGATTTCTTAACTCTAAGAACCACTGCCAGCTCCAGATGGCTTGAGCGGAGTGAGCGTTTGGGTGTATACCAGCACTAAAGGTCTCAGATACATAGGCCCGAGTTGGGTGGGCACTTTTGCATATAGCATAAGGCCTTGAATTGGACGAGACGTTCGATTGGCAGCCAGTGAAGAGTATGTAACATGCTGGATGAGGAGGTGCATTTGGGTGGGTGGAGGAGGAGGTGTGCAGCCACATTTTGTACTATCTGGAGCCTTTTGAGCAGAGATTTCGCAGCACGCAGGTACAGAACATTATCATAGTCTAGTCTGGAGACAACCAGGACCTGCACTACAGTGCTTTGGGCTGGGACCGGGAGGCAGACCAAAATTTTCCTCAGCTATTTAAGGATGCCGAAACAGGTAGCAGTGACTTTATTGATCTGATGTCTTATAGAGAGCTTGTCATCGATTCATACCCCCTGCTTTTTGCCACATGTACTGGGGAGGGAGTGGTGCCGATGGTCAATGACCACAGATGAGGACCCCATAGGTGGGGATTGTTGCCCACAAGCAGAACCTCCGTCTTGTTCCCACTAAGTTTCAGTGAGTTGGTATTCATCCATTTTGAAACTTGGGCAAGACAGATGTTAAGGGCTTCTGCCTTGCTATTATCCTTGGATGATAGGAATACCACAATTTGGGTATCATCTGCGTATGAAAACAATGTAAGTCCATAAGATTCAACAATCTCTGCTAAAGGTCTTAAGTAGAGATTAAACAGAATAGGGCTTAGAGTATAGCCCTGCAGCATCCCGAAGGCTAGATTGTGTGATTTAGACCTATGTTGGTGTGTGTAAACCTGGAAGGTGCAGTTGTGCAAAAAGGAACTCAGCCAGTGCCCTGCACTCCCATTGCTCCTAATCTAAAAAGCAGAGTGTAGTGGTTTTCTATGTCGAATGCAGCATCGAGATCTCAGAGGATCAGTGCCGCAGCACCACCAGTATCTAGCTGACATTGCAGTGAGGAGGGTTGATTCACTGCAATGTCTGATTGCGTAGGGTGCAATAAACCATTTAATTCAGTGTATGATCTGAGCTGCAAGTTAACATGTTTCCAACTCACGACATCTTGAGACTGACTATCAGGGGCCCAAATGGCAGGGATATTTTGGAGTTGTTTAATGTCTATAGCAGAGGAACTAAGGGGGGTAACCAATCACCCACTATCACGCTTCTAGACCAGGCATTATCCAGCTGCCCGCCAGGAAATCGTATTATGATTGCAGGTGATTTAAATTGCACTTTCGAGCCCTTGAGCTCAGATGATTTGATGGAGTACGATAGGGCTGATGGTAAAAGGATAATACCTCGACTTAATTTATCCCCCATTAAAAAATGGACTAGTCTAGCCATTCAACTTAATGCACTGGCCACAGAGTTCGATCTTAGGGCAACAAATGGAAGGACTCCCTCAGACAAAAAGGGGGCATATACCTTTAATAGAGTTGGCTGTCCTTCTCGAATAGATTATATTTTACTAGATGTAAACTTATGGGACGAGAAGACTGACATGTTTGTAGGTGCTACGACTGATAGCGACCATAATCCCTTATGTATGACCATGACTAACCCTTGGGTTCCCATACTAAATCCCTCGACTAGTAGGGCACTAACTTGTACGACTAACATCGTTCCCTCTAATTGTAAGAGGCATCTTAAGTGGAATAGGGTCTCTTTGCACGAAGAAAACTTATTGGCTATTCGTAAAATCTTGTCCGAGAAAACAGTAGAACTTAGTGTTGTGGCTTCGGATAAATCTAAGCTTGATATGATCTCGATAGTCCACGTCAGTACTGTAGAGACACTTAGCTCGTACTTTCAGGCTCCTTGTAAGGACAGGACTTTGCGTGTCCACCACAAAACACAAAATCTTTGGTACAACTCAAATTGCAAACATAAAAGACAATCCTTGTACCTAGCGATCAGAAATAAAAACTGTTCTGGAGTTAAAAGTGCTAGGAAAGATTATAAAGTAGCCCTACATAAAGCTAAGATTGAGTGGGACGAACGATATTGGTTAGAGCTGAAGGATGCTAGTCTGAGTAAAAATAAGAATCTCTTTTGGTCCCTAGTGAGTCGGGGAAAAGATAGGAACTTAAATACCATACCCAATCATATTGCTGGATTGGATTGGTATAACCATTTTGTGAACCTGTATTCCCCTTCAGAGGATGGATGTCTGGAGGAGCTATGCGGCACCCCTGACATCTCTCCTATAGGGAACAATAGAGAACATTTCTCGCGGGTCGAAATAGAGTCAGCAATCCTGAAGCTAGTTCCCGCTAAGGCCCCAGGACCGGACGGCCTGCCGGGTGATTTATTTTTGTCTGATCCTAGAGGGTGGTCGTGTTATTTTTACTTCTTGTTTAATGCCGTAGCTGCAGGATGCCCAGTTCCAGACTCTTGGAAAGGTGCAGAAGTGGTGCCTATTTATAAAAAGGCGACAAGGAAGAACCCTCGAATTATAGGCCAATAAGCCTAACTGATGTAATGCAAAAGGTGCTAGGTAGGGTTCTCTTGCAGAAAATACAATCATGGGCGGTTGAGGAGGATATCCTCTCGCAATACCAGGCGGGCTTTAGGGCCAATACCGGGACAATTGATCAGGTTTTTAGGCTAATGCTCATATATTGGAAAGTTGTTGTAATTGGGAAAGGTAGTCTCTATATGGCATTTATTGACCTTAAAACTGCGTTTGACCTGGTACCGAGGAATAAATTGTGGCAGATTTTAAATGATATGGGCATCCCACCATTAATTCTTAATTTACTAATACGTCTCCACGAGGGTACTTATGCTCAAGTGAGATGGGGTGTCCAAGGGCAGCTAACGGAGCAGATCCCTGTTGGCAAGGGAGTGCGCCAGGGTTGCGTGATGGCTCCCACCCTGTTCTCTTTGTATGTGAACGGGGTGGTGAAGTTTCTTCAGGAGGACCCAGCCGACGCGCCAATCCTGGTGGGTGACAAAGTGCCAACACTCCTGTTCGCCCACGATACTTTGTTGGTGGCAAAGACTCCAGTTGGGCTTCAAAAACTGTTGAGTTGGTATCAATCCTTTTGTGATGTTCGGGGATTAGTTATCAATACTACGAAGACAAAGCTTATGGCTTTTAACCCTCCTAAATCCTTCAGGAACAACTTCTTACTTAATGGTACCCCCCTTGAGAGAGTCGGGAATTTTGAATATTTGGGCATGCGACTCTCGGACAAAATGCTCTGGAGGCCCCATATAGCTAAAATGCTATTGAATCATAGACGCGTGACTGGGGCAATAAGCAAAGAACATCGCTCCTCATATAGTAGGCCTGTTGCCCCAGCGCTCGCAGTCTATGAAGCAAAAGCAGTTAGCTCGGCTCTGTATGGAGCCGAGCTATGGGGGTTTGAAAATGTGGATGAAATAAGCAGGTCAGAGCACAAATTTCTGAGGGATCTGGTGATGCTCCCACGAAACACTCCTTTAATACCATTAATGCACGACATGGGTAGGCGTCCATTTGGAGCTATAGCCAGGCTACGACCTTTGCTCTTCTGGGCTCGCATACGGCGTACCGAAGAGCTCATTAATTATGCCCTAGCTCTAACGGAGATAATGAATTTGGATGTGAACCACAAGGTCAAGTGGCTATCATATGTGAAGAAAACAATGATGCAACTTGGCCTTAAAGATTCATGGGATACCCAGATACCGCCGTGTAAAGCGGAACTTAAGAGATGCTATTGGGACTGGTTTGACAGGCAAGAAGTATGCAAGCCAATGTTGGGTAGATTGTCAGAAGAGTTCCTCTTGTTTAAGCAAGCCAGATGTTTGGAGCCTTACCTAGATGTGATCCAGGTCCCAAGAGATAGGACCTTGTACATTCAGTTTAGGTTCGGCACGCTCCCCGTTAATACCTATATTACTAAGTGGCATACAGCCGAGAACAAGACAGAGCACTGTCCGTGCTGCGGAGCGTTGGTCGAATGCATTGCCCATGTCCTTTTTGCTTGCCCTGCATATGCTACACCTAGGAGCAAGTGGATAAAACCAATATGTAGTGGCATGGGCACTCGTGACTTCCGGTCTGCTCTGCGTATTCTAAAATCTGATCCCAGCGTCCTTTTTTCATGTGGAGTGGCCAAGTTCTTAGGCCGGGCCTGGCTAATAAGAATTAGAGCCATACAAAGTGTGACCCCAATGTAGACACACGATCTATTATAGGTGTTTAAATCACATACTATATTGGTCTGCAATGTAATTTTTTAAGTATTAATCATGATATAGATAGCACTAGCATTTTATTTATACGTTGTTATATAATGCTCACTATAACTGATTTGTTCCCTATATGTATATAGTGTTCTAGAATGAAATTTCTTTTATGACATTTGTCTAATGGTTTTAACCAAATATGCTGCTATTAATTTTAGGGATAGCATTAGCACTTTACATATATATTGTCATATACTGCTCACCATAACCGACCTGCCCTTTATATCTACACAGTGTCCCAGAATGGAATCCTTTTTATGTTATTTGTTATGGTTTTAACCAAATATGTTGCTATTAATTTTAAGGATAGCACTAGTACCTTATACATACATTGTTATATGCTGCTTATCATAATTGACTTGTCCCTTATATGTACATAGTGCCCCTGAATGAATTCTTTTTTATGATATTTGTTTAATGGTTTGAACCCAATATGCTGCTATTAACTATATCTTATGAGACTGCTAAACAACCCTCTGTATTATATGATTCCTCTCTCTTTTTTATTGTACAGAAGCTATTTTAATGTATATATGCTATTCGATGCTGTTATGACATATGCTGTCGAATAAAGCTATTTGAAATGAAATTATTAAACAGAATAGGGCTTAGAGTATAGCCCTGCAGCATCCCGAAGGCTAGATTGTGTGATTTAGACCTATGTTGGTGTGTGTAAACCTGGAAGGTGCAGTTGTGCAAAAAGGAACTCAGCCAGTGCCCTGCACTCCCATTGCTCCTAATCTAAAAAGCAGAGTGTAGTGGTTTTCTATGTCGAATGCAGCATTGAGATCTCAGAGGATCAGTGCCGCAGCACCACCAGTATCTAGCTGACATTGCAGTGAGGAGGGTTGATTCACTGCAATGTCTGATTGCGTAGGGTGCAATAAACCATTTAATTCAGTGTATGATCTGAGCTGCAAGCTAACATGTTTTGCCAACACATTGGCCAGGGTAGGCAAAGCGAAATAGGCAGGTAATTTGACAAAATTAAAGGGTCGAGATTCAGCTTTTTTAGTACGGGTCTGACCAAGGCCAGCTTTCAAGCTAAGGGAATGATGCCTTTGGTCAAGAAAGAATTCAGAAGTTGGGTGAATTGTTCCATGACTGGAAGAGCCTGTTTACCCAGTACCGAGGGGGGCCAGGGGTCCAGCCGAGAGCCTGATCTGGTAGCTCTATTCAACACTTATATGACACTTCTGGCCAGCATTGCCAAAACCCATGGACTCAACATCATATACCATACTAACGACACACAACTCATCCTCTCCTTCTCCGAAGACACCACCAACACCAACTTTCACAACTGCATGACATACATCGCCTACAGGATGAAGGACAACTGCCTGAAGCTCAATTCGGACAAGACAGAGGTACTGATTTTGGGAAACAAAAGCTCCCCATAGGACGCATCCTGAGGGCCCTGAGAACTCAGACCTACTCCTAACCCCACTGTCAGCGCTAGGAACGTAGGCATCATCCTGGACAACAAGCTAACCATGACAACACAGGTCAACTCTGTCTCCTCCTCCTGCTTCTTCATTCTCCACATGCTTCATAAGATATTCAAATGGCTACCCCAAAGCTTAACATGCACCATCACCCAGACCCTCATCTTCAGCCGACAGGCCTAAGGCAACACTGTCTACTCAGGGATTACATCTCACCCCATCCAACGACTACAGACCAAACAGAACACGACAGCCATACTCGTCCTGGATCTCCCTAGACTAACCCACATCACCTCGTATTCTCAGGGTACTCCACTGACTCCCTGAACAGACAAGATGCCAGTTCAAGCTCCTGCTCCGTGCATACAAGACCCTACACAACTGTGGACCCGCCTACTTGAACCACCGCCTGAACTTCCATCAGCCCACTAGACACTGCTCCACGTCCTTTTCTCTATCCCTCACCCCCTGCATTCGACATATCAGATATGGAAGTCGCCCCTCCTCCTACCTAGCAGCAAATACGCAGGGCCTGATTCACAGAACTAACTTACGTCAAAAACGTAAAGTTAGTACTTTTTGGTATTCACAGAATACACTTACTCATTTTGGTATTCACAGAATGAACTTACTCATTTCGGTATTCACAGAAGTTAGTAGTCCTAACTTTAGGACTCATAAATGCCTTCTGTGAATACCGAAAGTCTTAAAGTTAGGATTTTTCTCAGTTTAGGACTCCTAACTTTACTACTCCAAAACTGAGAAAAATCCTAACTTTAAGACTTTCGGTATTCACAGAAGGCATTTAGGAGTCCTAAAGTTAGGAGTCCTAAGTTTACTACTCCTAAACTGAGAAAAATCCTAACTTTAAGACTTTCGGTATTCACAGAAGGCATTTAGGAGTCCTAAAGTTAGGAGTCCTAACTTTACTACTCCTAAACTGAGAAAAATCCTAACTTTAAGACTTTCGGTATTCACAGAAGGCATTTAGGAGTCCTAAAGTTAGGACTACTAACTTCTGTGAATACCGAAATGAGTAAGTTCATTCTGTGAATACCAAAATGAGTAAGTGTATTCTGTGAATACCAAAAAGTACTAACTTTACGTTTTTGACGTAAGTTAGTTCTGTGAATCAGGCCCATAGAACGAGCTATCCGTTCATCTCTGGACCTCGCCATCTCTTTCAGAGTTCTGAAAGACCATGAAGACCTGACTATTGGGCTAATCAACTGGGCCCTGCCAGCGCTTGGATACCCTCATGGGTGACAAGAAGCACTCTACAAGTCTACTGATTGATTGACTGATTAAACCTTTTAATTACAATGCACCCTGCCCTATTAGCTGTCTAGTGTCTACATCATGGGTGACATATGCAATAAATGGGAAGTTTAAAACTTGGCAAGGGGGTTATATGGCCAAGTCGAACTAGCAGTTTGAAACTGCCGCAGGCTGCAAAGGCAAACTTGGGACAGGGCTACTTAAGTGGTTGTCACAATAAGTGCTGTAGGCCCACTAGTAGCACGTGGGTATATGGTATATCACTGTACTAGGGACTTATAATTAAATGAAATATACCAATCTGGTTTAAGACAAATGTGACATGTTTTAGGGAGTAAAGTGCACAGGTTCCTAGAGCCAACTATAACAAATTCAATAAAATAATCCATCGTTTTTTTGCTTTTGAATGATGATGGATTCAACTCAGATCTGTGACTGGGGGTGAGTGTCTGAAATGTAGCAGCACTCCGTCCATTATCTTCTTGTGTTTGCTTTGTTCGCCCTAAGTTGACAGGGTATGCCCAGACGTGGGTCCCTTGCTCACTTTGCCAATGGATTCAAGCTAGCCTGGCTGATGAGGGGTGTTACCCCGAAACCGGTCCCAGGATGCTTGTTTCCGGTTCAGGGAAGACCTGGCTTGGCAGTTCGGGCTGGACTGTTCCCATGAGGCACAGGGTCTAGACTGATTTGCATAAGGCTGGATCTGAACTGGGGTGGCAAAGTGAGATAAAGAACAATGATGGATTCAACCCAGATCTGTGACTGGGGGTGAGTGTCTGAAAAGTGTCAGCACTCCGTCCATTATATCCTTGTGTTTGCTTTGTTCACCGTAAGTTGGCAGGGTATGCCCAGACGTGGGTCCCTTGCTCACTTTGTGACGGGATACAAGCTAGCCTGGCTGATAAGGGGTGTTACCCCAAAACCGGTCCCAGGATGCTTGTTTTCGGTCCAGGGAAGACCTGGCTTGGCAGTTCAGGCTGGACTGTTCCCATGAGGCACAGGGTCAAGACTGATTTGCAAATAGCTGGGTCTGAACTGTGGTGGCAAAGTGAGCTAAAGAACGATGATAGATTCAACCCAGATCTGTGACTGGGGGTAAGTGTCTGAAAAGTTTCAGCGCTCTGTCCATTATCTCCTTGTGTGTGCATTGTTCGCCCTATGTTGGCAGGGTATGCCCAGACGTGGGTCCCTTGCTCACTGTGAAACTGGATCCAAGCTAGCCTGGCTGATGAGTGGTGTTACCCCGAAACTGGTCCCAGGATGCTTGTTTCTGGTCCAGGGAAGACCTGGCTTGGCAGTTCGGGCTGGACTGTTCCCATGAGGCACAGGGTTAAGACTGATTTGCATATAGCTGGGTCTGAACTGGGGTGGCAAATTGAGCTAAAGAACGATAATGGATTCAACCCAAATATGTAACTGGGAGTGAGTGTCTGAAAAATTTCAGGGCTCCATCTATTATCTCCTTGTGTTTGCTTTGTGCGCCCTACGTTGGCAGGGTATGCCCAGATGTGGGTCCCTTGCTCAGTTTGCCACTGGATTCAAGCTAGCCTGGCTGTTGAGGGGTGTTACCCCGAAACTGGTCCCAAGATGCTTGTTTCCGGTCCAGGGAAGACCTGGCTTGGCAGTTCGGGCTGGACTGTTCCCATGAGACACAGGGTCAAGAATGATTTGCGTATAGCTGGGTCTCAACTGGGGTGGCAAAGTCAGCCAAAGAACGATGATGGATTCAACCCAGATCTGTGACTGGGGGTGAATGTCTGAAAAGTTTCAGCGCTCCATCCATTATCTCCTTGTGTTTGCTTTATTCGCCCTAAGTTGGCAGGGTATGCCCAGACGTGAGTCCCTTGCTCACTTTGCCACTAGATTCAAGCTAGCCTGGCTGATGAGGGGTGTTACCCCGAAACTGGTCCCAGGATGCTTGTTTACGGTCCAGAGAAGATCTGGCTTGGAAGTTCAGGTTGGACAGTTCCCATGAGGCACAGAGTCAAGACTGATTTGTATATAGCTGGGTCTGTACTGGGTGGCAAAGTGAGCTAAAGAAAGATAATGGATTCAACCCAGATCTGTCACTGGGGGTGAGTGTCTGAAAAGTTTCAGTGCTCCGTCCATTATCTCCTTGTGTTTGTTTTGTTCGCCCTAAGTTGGCAGGGTATGCCCGGACGTGGGTCCCTTGCTCACTTTGCCACTGGATTCAAGCTAGCCTGTCTGATGAGGGGTGTTACCCCGAAACTGGTCCCAGGATGTTTGTTTCCGGTCCAGGGAAGACCTGGCTTGGCAGGTCAGGCTGGACTGTTCCCATGAGGCACAGGTTTAAGACTGATTTGCATATAGCTGGGTCTGAACTGGGGTGGCAAAGTGAGCTAAAGAACGATGATGGATTCAACCCAGATCTGTGACTGGGGGAGAGTGTCTGAAAAGTTTCAGCGCTCCGTCCATTATCTCCTTGTGTGTACATTGTTTGCCCTATGTTGGGAGGGTATGCCCAGGCGTGGGCCCTTGCTCACTTTGAAGCTGGATCCAAGCTAGCCTGGCTGATGAGTGGTGTTACCCCGAAACTGGTCCCAGGATGCTTGTTCCTGGTCCAGGGAAGACCTGGCTTGGCAGTTCGGGCTGGACTGTTCCCATGAGGCACAGGGTCAAGACTGCTTTGCATATAGCTGGGTCTGAACTGTGGTGGCAAAGTGAGCGAAAGAACGATGATAGATTCAACCCAGATCTCTGACTGGGGGGTGAGTGTCTGAAAAGTTTCAGCGCTCCATCCATTATCTCCTTGTGTTTACTTTGTTCGCCCTAAGTTGGCAGGGTATGCCCAGACGTGTGTCCCTTGCTCGCTTTGCCACTGGATTCAAGCTAGCCTGGCTGATGAGGGCTGTTACCCCGAATCCGGTCCCAGGACCTGGCTTGGCAGTTCGGGCTGGACTGTTCCCATGAGGCACAGAGTCAAGACTGATTTGCATATAGCTGGGTCTGAACTGAGGCGGCAAAGTGAGCTAAAGAACGATGATGGATTCAACCCAGATCTGTGACTGGGAGTGAGTGTCTGAAAAGTTTCAGCGCTCCGCCCATTATCTCCTTGTGTTTGCTTTGTTCGCCCTAAGTTGGCAGGGTATGCCCAGACGTGGGTCCCTTGCTCACTTTGCCACTGGTTTCAAGCTAGCCTGGCTGATGAGGGCTGTTACCCCGAAACCGGTCCCAGGATGCTTGCTTCCAGTCCAGGGAAGACCTGGCTTGGCAGTTCGGGCTGGACTGTTCCCATGAGGCACAGAGTCAAGACTGATTTGCATATAGCTCGGACTGAACTGGGGTGGCAAAGTGAGCTAAAGAACGATGATTGATTCAACCCAGATCTGTGACTGGGAGTGAGTGTCTGAAAAGTTTCAGCGCTCCGTCCATTATCTCCTTGTGTTTGCTTTGTTTGCCCTAAGTTGGCAGGGTATGCCCAGATGTGGGTCCCTTGCTTACTTTGCCACTGTATTCAAGCTAGCCTGGCTGATGAGGGCTGTTACCACGAAACCGGTCCCAAGATGCTTGTTTCCGGTCCAGGGAAGACCTGGATTGGCAGTTCGGGCTGGACTGTTCCCATGAGGCACAGAGTCAAGACTGATTTGCATATTGCTGGGTCTGAACTGGGGCGGCAAAGTGAGCTAAAGAACGATGATGGATTCAACCCAGATCTGTGACTTGGAGTGAGTGTCTGAAAAGTTTCAGCGCTCCGTCCATTATCTCCTAGTGTTTGCTTTGTTCGCCCTTAGTTGGCAGTGTATGCCCAGATGTGGGTCCCTTGCTCACTTTGCCACTGGATTCAAGCTATGCCCGGCTGATGAGGACTGTTACCCCGAAACCTGTCCCAGGATGCTTGTTTCCGGTCCAGGGAAGACCTGGCTTGGCAGTTCGGGCTGGACTGTTCCCATGAGGCACAGAGTCAAGACTGAATTGCATATAGGTGGGTCTGAACTGGGGAGGCAAAGTGAGCTAAAGAACGATGATGGATTCAACCCAAATCTGTGACTGGGGGTGAGTGTCTGAAAAGTTTCAGCGCTCTGTCCATTATCTCCTTGTGTTTGCTTTGTTTGCCCTAAGGTGGCAGGGTATGCCCAGACGTGGGTCCCTTGCTTACTTTGCCACTGGGTTCAAGCTAGCCTGGCTGATGAGGGCTGTTACCCCGAAACCGGTCCCAGGATGCTTGTTTCAGGTCCAGGGAAGACTTGGCTTGACAGTTCGGGCTGGACTGTTCCCATGAGGCACAGAGTCAAGACTGATTTGCATATAGCTTGGTCTGAACTGGGGCCGCAAAATGAGCTAAAGAACGATAATGGATTCATCCCAGATCTGTAACTGGGAGTGAGTGTCTATAAAATGTCAGCGCTCCGTCGATTATCTCATTGTGAGAGCAGGAGTGCGCCATGTCTACAGAGATATGGCAATCTCCTCTCCCTAGCGCCGGTGCAGAATTTTGCTGCTGATCGCCAAGCACACAGCTTTGCGCCATAGTTGAAGGGCGTGTGTATCAGTCTAGCATAGGTTTTGTACTGGAATGGTGCAAAATACTATGTCTAGACAATGTTAATGTTTCCTACTTCGCATTTGTGTTGTACAGTGCAGCACACATGCAAAGTCAGAAAAGGAGAAATGAAAACATTGCTCCATTTACCACCTGCTTTCTACTTAAATTTTGAAGAAAAACCCTCGGGGTGCACTCCATGCCACTGGAGTCAAGCTAGCCTGGCTGATGAGGGGTGATGCCCCGAAACCGGTCCCAGGATGCTTGTTTCCAGTCCCAGAAGGGCCTGGCCTGGCAGTTCGGGCTGGACTATTCCCATGGGGAACAGGGTCAAGATAGATTTGCATCTGGCTGGGTCTGACCTGGAATGGCATGGGGTGCCAAAAAACGATTGATTTAGGCTCAGATCTCTGTACTGGGGCAAATGCTTGACATTGTGCAGCATTCTGTCCATCAATTGTTCTTTTTGCATTTGTCACCTCGAGTGGGATGGGTATGCCGAGACCTGGGTCCCATGCCCTCCATGCCACTGGAGTCAAGCTAGCCTGGCTGATGAGGGGTAATGCCCCGAAACCAGTCCCAGGATGCTTGTTTCCAGTAGAGGGAGGACCTGGCCTGGCAGTTCGGACTGAAGTGTGCCCTTGGGGAACAGGGTCAAGACTGATTTGCATATGGCTGGGTCTGAACTGCAATGGCATGGCATGGGAAGCAAAAAAACTATGGATTTAGGCCCAGATCTCTGTACTGGGGTGAATGTTTGACATTGTGCAGCATTCTGTCCATCAATTGTTCTTTTTGCATTTGTCACCAGAGTGGGACGGGTATGCCCAGACGTGGGTCCTGTGCTCTGCATGCCTCTGGACTCAATCTAGCCTGGCTAGAGGGGTGAGTCCCCGAACCTTGTGCCAGGATGCTTGTTTCCAGTCCAAGGAGGACCTGGCCTGACTGTTCGGGCTGTATGGGGAACAGGGTCAAGACTGATTTGCATTTGGCTGGGTCTGAACTGGAATGGCATGGCATGGGGAGCAAAGAAATGATGGATTTGGGCCCAGATCTCTGTACTGGGGTGAATGTTTGACATTGTGCAGCATTCTGTTCATCAATTGTTCTTTTTGCAAACTCATAATAAGGCCCTTAGCCTGACATTTGACCTCTGTCTTTGAAGCACAGCAAATGTGACAAGATGAATACAGAATTTAAAGGCATCTTTATTTATTGCTTGAACTTTTGCAACCCACCAAAAATGGAACAGGTCCAACCAGTGGGTCGCGACCCAGAGTTTGGAAAACACTGTTCTAGAGGACTTCCTCTGATGCAGCCTGGAATCTTGCCCCACTAAACTATTTTGACTTCCTTTTCAGAGACTAAGGGGCTCATTACGATGCCGGTTGGACTGGCTTCTGTTGTCCTGTTGGAGGCGGTCGGACCAGCCGCGGTCTCGTTCCTAGTGGTCACTCCTACTGCCGGATTACAATGCTTGCGGATACACAAAAATCCGACCGCCATGGTCGGCAGTTCGGCCTGCATGCATCGTAATACAGCGGGGGTAACTTTGTGGCCTCGGTGGTCTGAATTGGACCGCAGCCAAGGCTGTCGGTCTGACTGCGATCGTTATCAGCCCCTAAGTTCCAAGGTAAAATCTCCGACTGAGTTGAAGCTGGTTGTTGAATCTGACCCACGCTCCATTGTGGACAGTGTGAAAGCATCTGTAGGTCCCGATTTACCATGACCATAGCTATCGCTGTTGCTCAGAGCTTTTGGTGTTGTTTCCTTACATCTTCTAAAATTCATATCTCTGGGTTCCCCTTATTGTTTTTTTATCAGTTTGGTGTCATTTGTTTGTTACATTTTACTCTATTTTTCTAAATTGAATTTGGCATTTTTATTGTGTTTATTGGACTGCTTTGGTACTTCTAAATGCTTTCTTTAAGTTAATCCAGTCTGCTCTGTACCACAACTATAAAGGATTGAACTGAGGTTTAAATTACTGAAACCTTTGACTGGACCTAACTGGTTAATGACTTTAGAACTTGTGATGGACTTTCATCCACTCCAATTAAAACACCAGTTTCTTATAGGAAGCCCAGTTTTCAACCTACCATCATCAATTGTTAAGTACTCTGCCTTGTTTGGTTTCCAGCTTGTCTGATAAAGCCAAATTCTCTAAGATGTCTGATGATCCTGGTAGCTGTGGGTCCCACAAAACACAGGAGCCAAAGAGAACTCCAGAAGCTTTTCCTACCTGAGAGTCTACTTTTTACTTTCTTTGTGTCTAGTTATGCACAGTAGGAGTGTATGAGGCATTGGATATAGTCCAAGTGACCTAGTGAAGCATGGACCTTGATGCCTGGAAGAGAGGTGGCGGCTGGGAGAATGAAGACAATGTTTACACCTGCATGGTGTCGTGTAGTTCCTATAGTACCCATGCAGGACCTGCACGTTTGTATAACATAAGCTGTGGGCTTGGTGGCAGACTGACTCTGTGCACCCTCACCGCGTATGTTAGATTGTTTTGCATTAGCTAGCTCGCAGTGCCACTAGTGTCTCCTCTTATCGGGGAGAGATTAGTTTCTGGCAACCTTAGATCATGACAACCCAAATTCCCTCAGAATCGTGGAAACAATGTACTACCTTTCGCTCAGTCACTCGTGCTCACTTATTCGGTTTGTCTCAGAGAGTTACACAGAATAAACAGTCGGGCGTTTCAATAAGTATTTATTTAACAGTTGTTATTCTAGTGTAAAATATATGTGCTGCAGCAACCAGCAGACAATAGCAGAGATATATTATCAGCAGTACGATAAAAGCAAAGGGATAGAACAGTTCTACCATATTGCGATAATCATGAGTACATACATGAATATAGAAGCATTATGCAAGTGCGTGTACTCCTACGATGCCTACCTAGATGTACCTGTGTGTACCTAGCATATGTGTGTAGGTCTTAGAAGCTAAGAGCCAAGAATCCTTCTAGGATTTAGTCAAACCCCCATACCTGAATAGAGAGAGTGGGACCCCGTCCTGGTCTCAAGTTGGACACCCCGTCCGGGTTGTGTCAGACCACTGTCAGCTTGAGCGACTGCATGCAGGAGCCTCAGCGTCTCTGGTCAGTGTGTCAGCATGGATGTCTCGGTTCCCTCTTTCTTACCGGGGCAAGATGTGGTGTATTTATACCCTAAAGAGTCTCGGTCCTCAGTATGGTTTGTATTGGACATGAGGAAGACGTCAGGGGTGAACTTTGTACATACATATTATGCCGGTGGTGTATTCTTAGAAAGCCATACATAATTAATGAGTACAGTGTGGGCCTGTGTTTGGAAGAACCCTGCTGCATTCAAAACCACAGGATAGATAAAGTTCAGCCCTCAGAGCTCGTTGTGTACTAGCTGGGACCAATGTAGGTGAAAGATAATGCCTATATAAGGAATCATACTATAATAGGACATGTACAGTTGTGACCATAATTGGGCATATGCGGCCATGACCATAATTGGGCAAGTACGAATATGACCATATTAGGGTAAATATGAATACGTCCATTTTAGGGCATGTACGAACGTGTCTACATTAGGGCATCTATGCGGGATATAACACCCACTCCTCTTCCGAACTGGATAATAAATGACCATACTTAAAATGTGGACAATTTAAAAACATTTTTTAAAAGCAAGTAAAAACATGGTTCTAAAAAATTGTTAAAAAATGTTGGTGCTTAAAAAAAAAAAATGTTTAAATTTCAGCTTTTTCTAGTTGCCACTTAAAAGTCAATATCGTCTCTCTATAGAAGTTGTATTACCATTAGCAGGAGAAGGCCATGCTTTTCTCAAGCGAAAGTGTCAATGTAAGAAAATGTTCCAAATTTAGATCGTTTATTTTGAAACGAGTGAAGAAGCCGAATTGTTTCCCAGGACACGATGAGCCAATTCAATATTACGCGTCCTGGATGGGAAGCTCAATATTATCGGTGTCAGCTGCTGTAGATGACAAATCCAACGCCTCACAGAGAACGTCAATCGCACATAGATGGAATGTAGTACTGCCAACAGTTGGTGCTGCGGCAGCTTGTGCGGCAGTTGTAACCTGGGTGCCTGTGGAGGAGTCACCTAACCCAGCAGGAGCGAACGGCACCTGTGGATTCTCCAGGAATGCATTCATCAGAATCGGAAGCCGCTAAGGACAACGCAGAGCGTGGGCCTTTATGGGGTCCAGCATTGCATCCGTGTCCAGAGGCGCATCTGATGGAAATGTTAGACAAAGATCAAACGTGCATTCTTCTCCGCAGAACAGGCATCGAAGCACAGGTAAGATGCAGTCTATCCAGACTGGTCTAAATGATAGAAACCAGGAGGCATTGAGTTCTCGCAGGCAAGAAATGCCCAGAAGTTTTACCATGCGTTCACGGTATTTCCGCTCCAGGAACGTGTTCACCATTCCCTCGGGAAGTGGGCCGTCCATTGCGTAGCAGCATGATTACAATCAGGATTCCTGCGATTAGGAACAGGATGAGCGGGAATCCTCCAAATACGCTTCCCAATATGGAGTGTATAAAATTTGGGATTACTCCGAGGACTGTCTGAAAGGTGCTTAACAGTCCTGACCCTATGGTCTTAAATAGGTGTACAATTCCGCTCGTATCAGACATATTGAAGATACGTCCCACCATTTCTGCGAAATGAATGGGGCAGTTTGTACGTATGAGTGCCTGTATCTCAGTCGAGGTCCTTGCAACTTGAAGTTCATAGGTTTCTCGAGCGGAGGTTAAGTGCACGGGTTGCTCTAAAAGCATGGCTTTCAATCTGCTCAGAGTATCAAACTGTATAAAAGAAACATTCAGCGAAGGCCATAACGGCGCCTCCCTGACTGTGTTCAGTGGCGGAAACAATACCTCCATACAGCAAGTAACCCTGGAGTTAACAGTTACTAGATATGCGACGCCCGGAAGCATCCCACAACAACCTTGATCATTTAGCATTAAGTAACTCCCATTCGAGAGCAGCTGGAAAACCGGCATGATCATGGCCACTGGGGTCCCTGACATGTGACAAGATAAGTTCGCCACTGAACCACTGCAGGCTTCGTGTAGAGAAATATCCTGACACATGAGAGAACCGCTCAAAGCGTTCTTGCAGTTTGTACCACTCAGATACACTTCTCGATCCCCATTCCGGCATCGGTATCTATATGGTAACTTCCAAGTTTCCTTGATGTATCCCTTACCCATTTTCTCATATTTGCCTGCCTGCCTCTGCTCAAGGCAATATTGAAACTGAAACGTAGTGACCAGCAGAGTGATTTGGCCATGAATTAGCCATTCTGTTGATGGTGATTCGGCTACAGTGAAAGGTAGCCTTTCCAGTTTCTCAATACGCAACATTGTATATTTGGCTCCCCTTTGTACCATTTCTGTCTGTTTATCAGTTAGATTGTATTCTGAAAACAGAGACGTGGTGTTTATAAAACGCCATGGCACACAGCCTGCACGCAAAGATTGCAGCGTCCAGCTTAACATCATAATAGAGCGTAGCTGAGATTGCCCGTGTTGTAACAAGGCCAGATCTTGTTCTAATATGTCGATTGCCGAGGACACAATGTTGCCTAAGGAGTAAATCCTGGAGGTCAAAGTAGTTAACCCATTATCCACCACTGCCAATGCTTTTTCTAAGTTAATACGGTCTATCTCTCGTATTCTTTCTGCGGCCTCTTGTTGGGATATTTTCCAGTTTTCATTATAGTAGGCATAAAGGCCTGCATATATGAAACGTTTATGACGTCGTTTCCTGGGGCCTAGTAGAAAATCTTTAAGATCCATGTCAGGTGTGAGTAAGGTCAAGTGGTGCTTTACTTCTGTGAGTGTCGAGGTCTCTAGCCAATCAAGGCACAACTTCCCAACACTATACGATGTCACTACCCCTGGGTGTTGTCTTTGTACATAGCGTGGATCTGGCCTATGGATACTAAACCCTTCGGTTGTATTCATAAATCTCTGTTGACATTTGTTTGTGTCAATGGGCCAAATCAGCCATTCTGTCCAATCAGGATCTGAACTGTTGTACTGGAAAATGTCATCTAATCTCACCGCTCTGACCCTGCTCGCAGGCAGGTCGCTCCCCACGCTGCTGCACGGCTCTGCCTGCATTGTTTTTGCCTAATCCTGTACTTTTCCCCTGTGCCTAACTTGCTTTCTTGCCCAGACTTGTTTTTTTCCCCTGTGCCTAACTTGCTTTCTTGCCCAGACTTGTTTTTTTCCCCCTGTGCCTAACTTGCTTTCTTGCCCAGACTTGTTTTTATTCCCCTGTGCCTAACTTGCTTTCTTGCCCAGACTTGTTTTTATCCCCCTGTGCCTAACTTGCTTTCTTGCCCAGACTTGTTTTTATCCCCCTGTGCCTAACTTGCTTTCTTGCCCAGACTTGTTTTTATCCCCCTGTGCCTAACTTGCTTTCTTGCCCAGACTTGTTTTTATTCCTCTGTGCGTGTACTTGTATTCTTGCCTAAACTTGTTTTTCCTTCCCGTGCCCAGTTCTCCCGCGGCCCCCGCCCGTTTTTCCCACCGCTGCGTCCCTGCGGCCCCGCCCCCCTGCAATCCCATTCGCCGCCCCGCTCCCGCCTCCCAGCTGCTCCTCCCTCCCACATCCCCTCATATGGAGGCCACGCAGCGGGGGCGCCGCTGGCGTGACAAAGGCGCGCCTAAGGCAAGCCCGTCTGCGCCCGTCCGCGCCTGGACCGCGCCCAGCGGCAGGACCCCTGGACCCCGCGAACGCCACGACGCCTGACACCGCTACGATGCCAGATCCCTCCACGCACTCAACACCGGACGATCACACACCTGCTTCCTGGCCGCCCCGAAGCACACCCACGGAGCTTTCACCTGCCAGAACTGCAGCTTCACAAGCATCCGCCCCACCATGCCGCCGACCAGGAAAGAACCCAACCACCTCAGATGCATCCTTCTCAACACCCGCTCTGCCCGCAAACACGCCGTTGAACTCTGGGACCTACTCGACTCAACCTCCCCAGACGTCGCCTTCCTGACGGAGACCTGGCTGAACCCCGCCTCGGCACCCAACATAGCCATAGCCGTCCCGGAAGACTACAAGATCACCCGCAGGGACCGCACCAACGGAGCAGGAGGAGGAATCGCCATCGTCCACAGGAACACTCTCAGAGTCTCGACCAACACCGACGACACCCTCAGCACCGCTGAACACCTGCACTTCCAGATCCACACCGATCCCAACATGACCCTCAGAGGAACCCTCGTCTACAGACCCCCCGGGCCCCGACCACAGTTCAGCGACTCCATCGCTGACTTCGTCAGCACACACGCCCTCGCCTCCATGGACTACATCCTCCTCGGGACCTGAACTTCCACCTCGAGAACAACAACGACACCAACTCCACCACCCTGATCGACAACCTAGCCAACCTCGGACTCAGACAACTCGCCACAACACCCACCCACTCCACCGGTCACACGCTTGACCCCATCTTCTCCGCAAGCCCCCACGTCTCCTTCAACCAAACCACCGAACTCCACTGGACCGACCATCGCTGCATCCACTTCACCTTCAAGAAACCCACCATGCACCACCACACCCAACAGATGCCCCGCCGCTGCTGGAGCAAAGTCACCGAAGACCAGCTAACCACCACCCTCGCTCAGAGCCCACCAGCCGACCCCACCGACCCCGACACCGCCGCCCGCAACCTCAGACAGTGGATCAATGACTGCTCCAACACCCTCGCCCGATCAAGAAACCCTCCAACAGTCACACCAACAAGAAAGCCAGCTGGTTCACTGAAGACCTCCGGGCCTCCAAGCAAACCTGCCGAAAGCTGGAGAAGATCTGGCTCCGTGAACGAACACCGGACAGCCACGCAGCCCACAAGAACGCCACCCGCAGACACCATCACCTCATCAGATCTGCCAAAAGGGCCTCCTTCAATGACCGCCTAGACAACAACGCGCACAACAGCAAAGAGCTCTTCAACATCGTGAAGGAACTCTCCAACCCCAGCTCCAACACCAACGACGTAACACCCTCGCAAGACCTGTGCGACTCGCTGGCCACCTTCTTCCACCGCAAGATCGCAGACATCCATGACAGCTTCAACGCCACGACCGCCCCGACAACCACTGAGACCTCCGCCCCCACGACCACCATCCGCACCAACCGCCTGCTCTCCTGGACCAACATCAACTACGACGACACCATCAAGATCATGAACACCATCCACTCCGGATCTCCGTCGGACCCATGCCCACACCACATCTTCAACAAAGCCAGCACAGCCATCGCACCCCATCTCCGGAAAGTCATCAACACCTCCTTCGAGACAGCAACCTTCCCGGAGAGCTGGAAGCACGCCGAGATCAACGCCTTACTCAAGAAACCCAAGGCGGACCCCAAGGACCTCAAGAACTTCCGGCCCATCTCCCTGCTCCCGTTCCCGGCAAAGGTCATCGAGAAGACCGTCAACAAACAACTGACCCGCTACCTCGAAGAGAACAACATCCTGGACCCTTCCCAGTCCGGGTTCCGCAGCAACCACAGCACCGAGACTGCCCTCATCGCTGCCACCGATGACATCAAGTCCCTGCTGGACAACGGAGAAACGGCGGCCCTCATCCTCCTGGACCTGTCAGCCGCCTTCGACACGGTCTGCCACCACACACTACGAACACGCCTCCACAACGCCGGGATCCAAGAGAAGGCCCTGGACTGGACCACCTCCTCCTTCTCCGGCAGAACACAGAGCGTCCGCCTTCCCCCTTCCGCTCCGAAGCCACCGAGATCATCTGCGGCGTACTCCCAGGGCTCTTCCTCAGCCCAACTCTGTTTAACATCTACATGGCACCGCTCGCCCACGTCGCCCATCGGCACGACCTCAACATCATCTCCTACGCCGATGACACCCAGCTGATCCTCTCCCTCACCAAGGACCCCCACACCGCCAAAACCAACCTTCACGAAGGAATGAAGGCCGTCGCTGAATGGATGAGGAACAGCCGACTGAAGCTGAACTCGGACAAGACGGAGGTCCTCATCCTCGGATCCACCCCTTTGGCCTGGGACGACTCCTGGTGGCCGACCGTACTGGGAACCGCCCCAACACCCACCGACCACGCACGCAACCTAGGGGTCATCCTCGACTCCACCCTCTCCATGAATAAACAGGTCAACGCCGTCTCCTCCGCCTGCTTCAACACCCTCCGCATGCTCCGCAGGATCTACAAGTGGATCCCCTCTGAAACGAGAAGAACGGTCACCCAGGCCCTCGTCAGCAGCAGGTTGGACTACGGAAACGCCCTCTACGCAGGAGCCTCGGCCAAACTCCTGAGACGGCTCCAACGCATCCAGAACCCCTCTGCACGCCTGATCCTCGACATCCCTCGCCGCAGCCACATCACACCCCACCTGAGAGACCTGCACTCACCCACGCACACAAGGCACTCCACAACACCGGACCAACGTACCTCAACAGACGACTCAGCTTCTACACCCCCACCCGCCAGCTCCGCTCCGCCGACCTCGCCCTCGCCACTGTCCCCCGCTTCCGAAGAGCAACCTCCGGTGGCAGATCATTCTCCCACCTCGCCGCCAAGACCTGGAACACCCTCCCCATCCACCTACGGCAGACCCAAGACCTGCTGACCTTCAGAAAACTCCTCAAGACCTGGCTTTTTGAGCAGTAGCAGCATTCCCCACCCCAGCGCCTTGAGACCCTCACGGGTGAGTAGTGCGCTTTACAAATGATATGATTGATTGATTGATGTGTAGTAGAATTCTGCCGCCCACCCATCTGAGATGGTGTTGGAAACTCCGGTGTGTTCATTTCCTTGCCTTTGGCTAAACCAAGACAGGTTGTTTGTTGCACAGTTTCATTCACAAATAAAATCTGCTGCGGAATGATGCATGCTCTAAAAAGTGCTTCTATTCCCTGGACTATCCAGATTGATTTGGAATCTATTGTGTCTTTCCATAGATCGAAACCCTTTTTAGACAACTGGTTCAGAAAGGATGCAGAGTAAATATGTTTGGTGTTTGTTAACATAATTTTCTGAGCTGAATTTTTCGCCACTTTATAATAAAATGACTTCGGGTCGGATGTGTTAAACCCTGAGAAGTATGTGAATTTCTGTGCAAATGCTTGTGAACTACCTTTTGGAGGTGTTGGGCAGTGTTCCCACTGTTGGTACTCAAATACATTTCTAGGTGTTATAGATTTGTGCAAGAAATGATGACCATATTGCTGGTAACAGTACAATGTATCATAGTCTGAAGTACCTTCTAACATTTCATTATTCGGAAATGCGGCAGTTTTTTCTAAATCAGACATCATAGCATTTACAGTTTCAGTGTCCCAATCATCTGAAAATGTACTGGAGGTAATGATATCACTTAAAGAAATTTTAAATACATGTTTTAGCTTTAAAAGTTCAGTCGGACCGAATACATCATAATCAATTTTGTCCCATACTATACCGTCCGGTATAGGAACTGCTGTAATGTTCACTGAAGACAAGTCTCTTGGTTCACGATGTGAAGAGTGGTGTGGTTTTAAAATCAAATTGACTCTTTGGGCTGTGGAGCTTTGCTGGAGGTATCGTCCATTAATAAGCATACTAAAAGTTATTATTAAACCTAGCCAGAAAATGAAAAATAAAATGCCAGTGATATACCATAGTTCTATCCAAGGTGACACCAGGTAAGTCTTTCTAAAAAAGTGCAAAAAGTCATTGAATTTCTGTTGAAGTGATTTTTGGGCTGGCGTTGTTTCCGGTTCGCTTGGATCCAGTAAAAACGTATCAAAGTTCATGAAATAGCCAGAAGCAGTTCGATCAATTGTTGGAATTGCATCGGGATTTGTTGAAATCGGATTTTGCTCTTGACGAGGCATGTTGATGTAGATGTCTGTATTAGGTCTGATTGCAACTTGGTTGTTAAGTTGGTTTTCATTTTGAAGATGAATTTCTTGTTGAAGTGGAACGAGTTCCATAGCATTGTTGCTTAGTCCTTCATTCCGTACAGGTGGCTCTTCGAACGTGATGAGTCTTTCTGTTTGAACTTCTTGGATTGTAGCGAGAGGAGGGCGTCTGCTACTGTGGAGTCCACGAGGCCTACTGTTTAGTATCGGCCACATAGTGTGGTTTGATTAAGTCAATTGAGACGAATCTTTTCTCCTTTTTTCCGGCAAGAGGCGGCAGAAGTACAGTTCTTGTGCCGTGGATTGCTAGGACCGGTACAGGCTTTCTGTAGGATGGCCCAAATTCTTTCTTGTCAGCCATCTTCTCTCTGACTAGATCCCCGATCTTTGGGATACAGATAGGTCTTGCCGTTACTGCCTTGACTTCCTCAGTGGCGGCCTGTTTCTGGAGCACGTTACTTTGTTGTGTCCTGGATTCATTTAGATCCTGTAAAACAGCCAAACGATCATGAATATCAAATGGTTTTTCATCCGCCACTGTGCCTTCACAATCAAGATCAGGTACCCACATTCTTGTCCCAAATAGGACCTCGTAAGGAGTGACACCTTCTAGAGAGCTTCTTGTCTGATTATTGAGCGCGCGCTGTACCCCATAAAGGTGATCGACCCATCTACCGCCCTTGCCTAATACCCTAGCTGTTAAAGATTGCTTTAAGTCTCGGTTTTTCCTCTCCACAACAGAATTTCCCTCGGGATGGTTAGGAGAGGAGTACCGCAATGCTACGCCCATTCCTTCCATGGCCTCTTTGTAAGCCCGAGAGCTAAACGCCGGAGCACGGTCAGAATGTAACGTGCCAATTGCGTATGTGCCGATAAAGACTTGCAAATCTTTTATAACAGTTCGAGCGTCAGCCGAGCGCTGAGGCCAAACCCATAGGAATCTAGAGCAGGAATCCACTGCAACCATGATATATTTCTTGGACCCATCAGATTGTAAGGGTCCGCAGTGGTCCAAATACACACATGCGAGAGGTTTGTCTGATTTCAGTAATGGTGTCTGCGGTGGGCGTGTTACGGTGGAGCCTTTTATCTGCTGACAGATGTCGCATTTCAAGACTTAGGGGCCGATTCCGATCTCAGCCGGAAGCGCACCTAACAGTATTCGTCCGGAAAAAAACCAAGCCGAACGCGTGTTTCCCGACCGATTCGAACAGTCGTCCGAACGAGCAAGTACGATACGCATAACAGCACAGATTCCGAGCGAGCCGTACTTACCCATTTCAGCTCCTGTTCCCCGCCCGAGCCGGATCCGTAAACGCCGAATCGAGTCGCACGGAAGCAAATATACAGCACCTTCCGGCCGGACTAGTACGATGCGCCTTCCGTACGTGCCGAACCCGTCGCTACGTCCGGCACGTCAGAGCATCCGGGAGAGCTGTACATAAGCTCCGATTCGCGCCACAACACGATCCACGGTGACGAGACGAACAAGCCAGCGACGAGTACGAGTCGAAGCCACGAGAAACCCGAACGAGATGAACCAACCATGAATCCCATCACTCAGGTCCTACCAATACTCTACATCTATTACCGGGACCGGTACGGACGCGTACGGCGCAGACGGTAAGTCAAACACCCACAACACAAACAAACGACACGTACCCGAAATATGTCACACACACATAGGGATGCAGAAATGACGTACACTAGCAACAGCAGAAGCATAGGGGCGGGATGGCTATCACCAATGCCATACACACCCATAGGGTGATGGATGCCTACCACTACTACCATCCCCACTCAGGGGGGCCTGGATGCATGTCACAACTACCATCCCCACTCATAGGGGGATGGATGCCTACCACTAACACCACCCCTACTCATGGGGGCCTGGATGCCTGCCACTACCACCACCCCTACTCATGGGGGCCTGGATGCCTGTCACCACTACCATCCCCACTCATAGGGGGCTGGATGCCTGCCACTACCACCACCCCTTCTCAGGGGGGCCTGGATGCCTTTCATTACTACCATCCCCACTCATAGGGGGATGGATGCCTACCACTACTACCATCCCCACTCAAGGGGGCCTCGATGCCTGTCACTACTACCATCCCCACTCATAGGGGGCTGGATGCCTGCCACTACCACCACCCCTACTCAGGGGGGCCTGGATGCCTGTCACTACTACCATCCCCACTCATAGGGGGATGGATGCCTACCACTACCACCACCCCTACTCAGGGGGGCCTGGATGCCTGTCACTACTACCATCCCCACTCATAGGGGGATGGATGCCTGCCACTACCACCACCCCTACTCAGGGGGGCCTTGATGCCTGTCACTACTACCATCCCCACTCATAGGGGGATGGATGCCTACCACTACTACCATCCCCACTCAGAGGGGCCTGGATGCCTGTCACTACTACCATCCCCACTCATAGGGGGATGGATGCCTACCACTAACACCACCCCTACTCATGGGGGCCTGGATGCCTGCCACTACCACCACCCCTACTCATGGGGGCCTGGATGCCTGTCACCACTACCATCCCTACTCATAGGGGGATGGATGCCCACCACTAACACCACCCCTACTCATGGGGGCCTGGATGCCTGTCACTACTACCATCCCCACTCATAGGGGGATGGATGCCTACCACTACTACCATCCCCACTCAGGGGGGCCTGGATGACTGTCACTACTACCATCCCCACTCATAGGGGGATGGAAGCCTACCACTAACACCACCCCTACTCATGGGGGCCTGGATGCCTGCCACTACCACCACCCCTACTCATGGGGGCCTGGATGCCTGTCACCACTACCATCCCCACTCATAGGGGGATGGATGCCCACCACTAACACCACCCCTACTCATGGGGGCCTGGATGCCTGTCACTACTACCATCCCCACTCATAGGGGGATGGATGCCTACCACTAACACCACCCCTACTCATGGGGACCTGGATGCCTGCCACTACTACCACCCCTACTCATGGGGGCCTGGATGCCTGCCACTACCACCACCCCTACTCAGGGGGCCTGGATGCCTGTCACTACTACCATCCCCACTCATAGGGGGATGGATGCCTACCACTAACACCACCCCTACTCATGGGGGCCTGGATGCCTGCCACTACCACCACCCCTACTCATGGGGGCCTGGATGCCTGCCACTACCACCACCCCTACTCAGGGGGCCTGGATGCCTGTCACTACTACCATCCCCACTCATAGGGGGATGGATGCCTACCACTAACACCACCCCTACTCATGGGGGCCTGGATGCCTGCCACTACTACCACCCCTGCTCAGGGGGGCCTGGATGCCTGTCACTACTACCATCCCCACTCATAGGGGGATGGATGCCTACCACTACTACCATCCCCACTCAGGGGGCCTGGATGCCTGTCACCACTACCATCCCCACTCATAGGGGGATGGATGCCCACCACTAACACCACCCCTACTCATGGGGGCCTGGATGCCTGTCACTACTACCATCCCCACTCATAGGGGGATGGATGCCTACCACTACCACCACCCCTACTCATGGGGGCCTGGATGCCTGCCACTACCACCACCCCTACTCATGGGGGCCTGGATGCCTGTCACCACTACCATCCCCACTCATAGGGGGATGGATGCCCACCACTAACACCACCCCTACTCATGGGGGCCTGGATGCCTACCACCCACACCACCCCTACTCATGGGACGGGTAATGCATGACACAACCAGCATACTCCAACATAAGGAATGTCAGCAAAATACATCCCCCAACACCATGGCAAGCGTGTGTAGTCTGTGTCAAATGCCTACAACACTGAACATGACATTGAACATACAATGTGACCCCCTATCACATGTGTCACACATAAATGTGTGTGGCCTCCACAATGCAAGCAGACCATGACCACTGTGGCAATGGGGTCTAACACCCCATCATCACAGTGACCAAAAGGTAAGTGTGTGGTCCATACCTGAAGCACATTTTGAACATTGTGGCAATGGGGTCTAAACCCCCATCATCACAGTGACCAAAATATAAGAGTGGGGTCCATACCTGAAGCACATTTTGAACATTGTGGCAATGGGGTCTAAACCCCCATCACCACAGTGACCAAAATGTAAGTGTGGGGTCCATACCTGAAGCACATTTTGAACATTGTGGCAATGGGGTCTAAAGCCCCATCATCACAGTGACCAAAATGTAAGTGTGGGGTCCATACCTGAAGCACATTTTGAACATTGTGGCAATGGGGTCTAAACCCCCATCATCACAGTGACCAAAATGTAAGTGTGGGGTCCATACCTGAAGCACATTTTGAACATTGTGGCAATGGGGTCTAAACCCCCATCACCACAGTGACCAAAATGTAAGTGTGGGGTCCATAGCTGAAGCACATTTTGAACATTGTGGCAATGGGGTCTAAACCCCCATCACCACAGTGACCAAAATGTAAGTGTGGGGTCCATACCTGAAGCACATTTTGAACATTGTGGCAATGGGGTCTAAAGCCCCATCACCACAGTGACCAAAATGTAAGTGTGGGGTCCATACCTGAAGCACATTTTGAACAGTGTGGCAATGGGGTCTAAAGCCCCATCATCACAGTGAGCAAAATGTAAGTGTTGTCATGGGAAAAGCTGCAAATGCCAAACAGCATGGATGATTCCTGGTCACAGAACAACAAACACATCTGTGGCATAGTAGTGCTTGTGTCCCATAGCAACATAGATTGGGTGAGGCAAACAGTGCAGTGCAAATAAGACATACCTTTGGCCATGTGCAGACAAACATCACCCATGGGGGCTGACATTGTCAACATTCATCAATAACACAATGACAGAAGTGACCATCATAATGCAGACCCACATATCTGCACCAATGGACACACAAATGTAGATATCCTGTGGAGACTGTATATGTGAGGTGAACAAATACCATACCATGGCAGCAATGGGACATACAAACCATGATCATTGTGCTGACTGATGACCTAGGAGTCCCAGGGACAGCAGGGGAAAGCCACCAAACAACATACAGCCAATGGCACACTAAAGATATGCCAATGCAGTGGTGCAGATGCACAAACACAAACAGGCAGCCACACACTGCATATCAAACACAACAGGTGATGGGGGGTGTGCCAGTGTCCCCAGGCAACCACACAACACATGAGGAGGCCTGAATCCCAATTACACAGATGTGTATACAGTGCCACACAAAAGTAACTCATGGATCGGATTCCCCTATGTGGGCAATCAGGCATTGTTAGATGAGAGGGAGCCCAAATTACACATGTCACACAAGCTTGTAGGAACAGCAACTAACACAGCAAGAGACAGACCCACCACAGCACTACCCCCAGGGACCCCACATTGTGGTGACCCTGGCCTGCATGATAATCCCACTGTGATGACAAAGCTAGATGTCGTTCACACTGTGAACCACAGTCATGTGTCCTGAGCAACAAACTACCATCACACCTACACAAGCACAAATCAATCAGCACGGCCTGTCAGCCAAGGCCAACATGGAGGTAGGGGTCTAGCCGTGCAACAACTCTCATTTGCACACACTCAACACCACACACCTTGATCTCCACCAATGTGCAGCAGTGAAGCTCACATGGACTGGTGAGATTGCACATGCACCCATGACAATCCCAGGGGTGGTGGTGGGAACTAAGGTGCAGAAACCCATCACACATGGCCAGTCAACAAGACTTGTGAATGTCTGACACACTGCACAGTACGCTGTACATGGGCATGACATCAAATCCACACCAACCATTGGGATCCCGGCCATACACCAATGAAGAAGCCAAGGTCACCCACAAAGAACACACATAGACAACTTCCAACATTGCAGCTCTGACCCTGAGGAGTGGCAGCAGTCACACACACAACGTGTCACAATCACTGAAAGCTAACACAAACTGTAAATTACATGACTTGTGTAACCAACAAGTGCCAAGGGGAATCCTGACTGTGTCTCATCTGCGTTTGCCCACAAACTCAGCCCTGACAGCAAACACACCTATGGATGACACCCTGATGACCAGTAATGTGCCATGCACCCACATCCCAGAGAACCCAGGGCGAAGATTTGGGGGGAACATAGGTCAACTCAGCAAGCATCACAAACAGGAACATCACTAGGGATCCCAGCCTGCGTAGCAAAATGGAAGTGAACACACACAGACATGCTCACACAACACACACCTTGGGCTCAGGCAATGTCACGGAATTACACACTGCCATGAGGGGACTCCACTCCTGTGTAAGGAAAGCTGTGCCATACGTTGTCTCTGCAGGGCTCTATCATGTCAGCAGAACACTTGGTCACTCAGTCAACAATTAGCACAAAATGAAGGCTCTCGTCATATCAGCCTGGTCATGGGAGTGTCACCGAAATCATCTGCACAGATCCAACACACATGTATAGCAAGTTGCACTGATAACACAGATGAGTCCTTCCCCATTGATGCCCAAACTTGCATGTCCAGTGGAGATGGTCACACAGTCAGGGAAATAGACAAATTGAACAATGGCAAGCACAACTGATGTGCAGGGGTGTAAGCCACAGATGTGATATTGCAAATAAATGTAGGAAATCCCATTGGCAAATATTGAAAACATGACACCCTCATATTGCTGCAAAGGATGACATGGCTACACACCAGGATAGGACACATTCCCCCTGGACCACATGGGGTCCTGCACAGTAACACTTCATTTTCCTGATATCAAAAATCACCATCACTGCAGCAAGGGCATGGTTAGCATCATCAACATCATGTACATCTGAAGCAAAACCACTAGAGAACAGAAAGTAGCTTTATTCAGCATATGTGTGTGTAAAATAGAAAGTCCTGAAAAAAGACAAAGGCCAATGGCCAGTCCATCACTAAAGTCCGAACAGGGTGACAGTGGCAGATGTCACCCTTTGCTTGCCTGCACTGCTACGGACCAGGGACATTCCCCTCGGAGGGGCATACGGGGGGCAGGCCAGGCACCGCAGGGACAGGATCAGGGCTCACCAGAAGGAGGCAGGGAAGGGGTGGCTGGTGCTGGAGAGTCACTGACAACTGCAGTGGAGGTGTCTGACATGGTGTGTGCCGGCACAACTGGGGGGCATGAGTCAGATGGTGTGGGTGCCGGCACGACTGCAGTGGGCTGGCCAGATGGAGTGGACAGGTTCCCCACTGCAGTGCCCAAGTCAGACGGGGTGGTAGTGGACTCCACTGCAGTGCCTATCTCCAGGGGAGTAGAATGGGGTTCAGGTAAGGTGGGCAGGACAGAGGGGGAGGACACGGTCTCCACACCAGTGGCACAAACATGTGCAGCGGGGGTGTGGGGCTGGAAGAGCAAGTGGTAGGGGAGAAGGCCGGATCATTTTGGGGATGGTGTATCTGTGGGTGGGGGAACCTGGGGCAGGGTGTGGTGGGGGAACCTGTGTTGTGGGGGCCTGAGGGATGGAGGAAGGAGACTGTGTGGTTGAGCTGCAGGGCGGTGGCGGGGTCTTGCTCTTCCGGGCCCGGGGGACTTGCGGGTGGGGGCCTCAGTTTGTCTGTGCCTGGGGGAGGGTGTCCGGGGGTGAGGGGCACTCCCCTCTGTGTGGGTGGACTTCCTCTTCCCCCTGTATGCTGGATCAGCTGGATCGGAGGGGAAGAGGCCGAGGTCACAGAGGAAGAGCTGCTTTTTAGGTGGGGTTGCAGGTGAGGCAAGGGAAGGGGTCTTGGAGGGAGAGGATTTGGAGGACTGCGGAGTGACTGTGGATGCCTGTGTGTGTGTCTGTTCCCCATCCCCTGTGGGTGTGGTATCAGTCCCCTGAGGATGCTTGCGTGCACGTTTTGCCTTTGTTTTGGGTGTTTCTGTGCTGCTCGTGTCTGTGTGTTTGGGTGATTGTGCAGGTGTGCATGTGCTTGGGACAGGTAGGGTGCCAGGAAGTGTGGATGGGGCAGAGGTAGGAGGGGTGAGGGACTGTTGGAGGAGGGACACTGCTGCCGTCAGGGAGGAGTCCATGGACTTATTGCTCCTCTGTAGGGCAGACATGCCCGATGAGATGCCCTCCATGAACGACACCAGCTGTGTCAACAGAGTGTTGTGTGCATGGAGGACACTCAGCATTGCTGTCTGCCCTACATGGAGCTGGTGAAGTAAGTACACAGACTCCTCACTCAGGGCAGCAGGGGACACAGGGGCAATGGGTGCGGTGTCTGGCACGAAGAAGACACGCTCCCGAACACGGGAGCCTCCACGGACCTCTGGAATGGGAGCCAATGGGAGGGCGGTGGTGGTGGTGGTGGTGGCGAGGCCAGCCACACTAGCTGGGGTGTGGTGGCTGCTGACACCCGCCTCCACAAGGGAGTCATCCTCCGAGCTGCTGTGGTCCTCAGCTGAGGTGGATTGTGCTGAGGACTCCTCGGTGTGGCTCCCCTCGCCCTCCGTGCCACTGGGTCCCTCCGACCACTCATCGGCTGCTGACCCAGTCTGGCTCTGCAGCTCCTCCTGGTCCGTGGAGCTGTCCCCTCCTGTGGCCGTGGATGTATCTGCAAACAATTAGGGAAACAGACAAACATCAGTCACCTGCACTGACCGCACACACCACAGTAAGTACAGCACATTACAGAGCTAGCCCTGGCATCCTTAGTTGAACATTGCCAAAAGTGCTCACACAGATTAGGAGAAGCCAATTGTCAGTCTGATGGTCAACCATGGCACTCACACCCCTCCTGGCCTTGCACCCATCTGTCTGGTGCCTGTCGGATGGCAATACCCCAGTGTGGACACATGCACCACCTACACAGTTGTTGGACATTGCAGAGAACACGGTGAAGTATGTGAACATGCACACATCACATCTCTTGCCACTGAGTCAGTACAGGTGTCCGGATAAAGGGATGGCCAGAGTCTAATTTGAAATGCATGTGATGCATACCAGCACCAGACACCATGATGCACCCATGTCCGGATAGTCAATGCCACAATGGGGTGCATGTTGCACATGTCACTCCCCTGCAGGATCACTCTTAGGAAGTTTAATGCCATGGCACAGGCATGCCTGCAAAGTCATACATCACTGTCTCCAGTCACATGGGCAGGGCAGCCAGCCAACAACAGTCTGCACTGTGTCACAATCCTAGGTCATGGGGAATGCAAGTTCTGTAGCTGACAAGTGCACATGTCCATCCCCCACAAACCACATCATCTGAACTCTTATTTGTCCACGTCATACCAATTGGACATATGGGAGACATGAAACACAACTCTCTGAACCTGAGCACCTCACAGTCTGCTGTGAATGAAAAACAGCTGCCTGAACTTCACAGTCGCATACACCAGTCTGCACAGTCAAGTGATCAAACACCTATATGTCACACAAGTATCGTCTCTCATGGTCACATCTCAGATGGCATGCTGAGCCCTAACCGATAAACACCCCAGTAGTCCTGACAACGAAGCCACAGCACAATGACACAGAGGCAGACACCTGAGGGAACATTTCACTGAGCACAACGTGTCAGCTGATACACGGGAGTGGGAGTACAGAGTGTATTGTATGCCCTGGAGTAGGCATGACTGTCCTGCTCCACGTGAAAGAGGGATGAGCCCTGGACAGTAGGCAGGTGGCTAAGCATGTGTGACACACTTGATATACATACTCCTGAGGCCCAAACATTGTTCCCACCCGCAGCATGGGGGTGTGCCAAATACCCCAGGCACATGTGGTGAGTCAGATCAGCAATTGGACCACATATCAAAGTTACACGCAGATTACATGTCAGAACTCAGGCATTGTGTAAGCAATTGACCCACCCATGAAGCCCACCACAAAGTTACGGGAACAAATGCTGTCCCCCACCTTGAGCTAAGCAAAATGCAAGGACACAGTACCCAAGTGACACAATTTCCTGACTGTAAGGGCCACACCTGGGTATCAGATGAGGAGTGGGCATGTCACAATTGAGGGACATGGGTCCTGGACCACAAGACTGATGTACTGTGGAAGTTTAACCAGGCCAGAGGAGGGCACATAGCATGTCAGACAAAGTTCACAGTGCAGTCATGGACTCACCCCCTCCTTGCTGCTGTCTGGCCTTCAGCTGCCCATCCAGGTCAGGGAAGACCACCGCCAGGATCCTGAGCATGTGGGGGGTCAGGGTCCAGTGTCCGCCCCTCCTGCGAGGAGGCGACAGCTTCAGCTGGACCCTTGCGATCCTCCGGGTCCAGCCCCGAAGGTCCTGCCACCTCTTCTGGCAGTTGCGGATCCGGCGCTTGTAGTCCCCCACGGATCTTACTGCCCGGGCGATGGTCAGCCAGATTTCCTGCTTCTGGTGGGCATCAACCTGTGAGGATGACAAAGTGAAAAGGCCATTACTACACATGCAACATATCCGTGACTCACACAGTTGGGTATACATGTCTCAATCACAGGGGCATATGATGTACACAGGCAGTGCAACGATGGCTATGAACAGTTTGCCAGCAGTTACTACATGGTATCATTGCCTGGGAAGTAAAACCTTGTTGGAATGCACTGTTACTGCACTATACCTGTTCAGTGCATGTAACTACACACTTTGGGGGTGAGAACTACTCAGTGAGCATGCTAGCCAGTGGTGTGCACACTGTAAGTCTTGCTAGTCAGACAACATGCACATTTAGTAAGGCAGTGGACAGCACACTCACCTGCTCCCCTGGTTTCCCATACAGCTTGCTGTACTGTGGAAGGAGGCTGTCCAGCAGGGCCTGGTTCTCCTCAGTGGTGTAGGCTGGGGCTCTCTCCACAGTACGTGCCATTGCAGTAGCCAGAGGATGCAGAGACAGCAGCAGTGTTGGTGGCAGATGTCGTCCTGGAGCATGTAGTGCAGGCAAGTGAGCTTTCAGGGGAACAGCCAGCATTATATGTGTGCTTCAGAGGCAGATACTGTCCCATGTGTCCAAAGTGATAGGTCCAAGTCATTTGCATCTTCTGAATCTGGCCAATCCATGGAATTGCACCACTTATACACGCCCACAGCATCCTTCAAAACTTCAACTTCATGACACCCATGAATTTGCAACATTGTTGTGGCTGGCCAACTGAATTCACTGCATCAGACTCATTAAAGCTTCGAAAACGCGTCCGTTGCCATGCCAGGCCCTAGCCAATGCGTGCGCACCGATCGGTCCATTGCTGTACAACGCGTACCCGCTCACATCATATGCAATGGCCAATGCGTGCGCACCGATCGGTCCATTGCTGTACAACGCGTACCCGCTCACATCATATGCAATGGCCAATGCGTGCGCACCGATCGGTCCATTGCTGTACAACGCGTACCCGCTCACATCATATGCAATGGCCAATGCGTGCACACGGATCGGTCCATTGCTGTACAACGCGTACCCGCTCACATCATATGCAATGGCCAATGCGTGCGCACCGATCGGTCCATTGCTGTACAACGCGTACCCGCTCACATCATATGCAATGGCCAATGCGTGCGCACCGATCGGTCCATTGCTGTACAACGCGTACCCGCTCACATCATATGCAATGGCCAATGCGTGCGCACCGATCGGTCCATTGCTGTACAACGCGTACCCGCTCACATCATATGCAATGGCCAATGCGTGCACACGGATCGGTCCATTGCTGTACAACGCGTCCCTGTACAAGTCACTCGCATATGTCACCATGCTTGTCACTGGTGAACGTATGCCAGCCACATTTACTTGCCAGGGACTCAGGGGCACACCTACAACACCACAGCCTGTCCACACTGTATCCTAAGGCATGTAAGGCTGCATTACCTTTTCTGTGTATGGGGGTCAACATGTGGTTTTTTGGGTGGCACTTGGGGGCAGCCACTCCCAGGCTGTGCACGTGTTCATGGGGACAGAATCCTTTGTGTGTTGTGCACATGACCACTGTGATGTGCAACTGTTCATTTCAGTGCATGTGGCATGGTCACATTTCCAGGTTGTGTATGTGTATGTCATGTCACATACCCCCTGAGTCCCATGTGGGAAGGTATGTACGTCACAGGGTGACCCATTGCCACAATAGTGATGGCCCTCCACAGTCTGTGTGCATGTTGTGTTTACAATGTCTCTGATTCCATGTGCACAATGGGAGACAGTCTCCACATCCACGTTGTTTGTGCATGGACTTTGATGTTGTGCTAGTGTGTGTGTCACAGACGTCCATGTCTGTCCTGCAGAGGCAACAGGGACCACTACCTGTGGGGGTCATGGTTGTTTTGCTGTGGTGTATTCATGATACGCCATGTCATGCCAGTGTCCATGTGGCAATACAGGGTCCCTGGGAATCTACCTGTCAATGAGCTGTGATGCCTGGGGCACATCTGTCCTCACATGTCACTGTGGTGTGTGTTTGGAACGTGACAGCAGTACATGTGTACTGTGACACAGCCTAATGATATCCCATAGCACAACCTTGAACTTGTTGTCAACACATGTTGAACTGTGATGTTAGATGTTGGCCATGTAGGTGCCATACATGTCCTTACAGAACGGCACACACATCAGGTACTTGTGTCTCGTAATGATGTATCATGTGATATTGAGTATGGTCTATGCCACATATGTGGGGTGACTGACAATCTTTCTTTCTTCACCTATGCACTGCAGGGCACCAACTGTCCATAGACCATTCCCTGACCTTGCAACGATGGTTGAACGTGACTGCATCCGACGGTACCGCTTCAACAGGCCGCTGATTGACGAATTGGCGGTGCGGTTGGCCCCACATTTGGAACCTGGCCGGCCATACCCTACAGCACTGACCCCCAAGGTGAAGGTGATGGCAGCCCTACACTTCTTTGCCACTGGTACCTTTCAACACACTGTGGCGTCTGCTGGTGGGAAGTCACAGACCATGTTCAGCCGTGTGCTACGCGATGTTTTGGAGGCAATGTTGAGATACCTGAACCAGTACATCTATTTCCCTAAACGTCAACAACTCACTGACGTCAAGAGTGACTTCTATGCCCTGGGGAGGATGCCGCATGTCATTGGCTCCATTGATGGGACACATGTGGCTTTGGTACCACCACAGGCACATGATTAGGCATACAGGAACAGGAAACATTACCATTCGGTCAATGCTCTGGTGGTATGTCTTGCAGATATGAGCATCTCACACGTGTGTGCCCGTTTCCCCGGTTCTGCACACGATGCCTACGTGATGAGGAGTAGTCGCATCCCGAGGATGATGTCACAGATGCAGAACCAGCGTGCCTGGCTTGTCGGTGTGTACTGACTTTGTACCATTGTGTGTGTTCTGCAATGTTGTATTCCACCCTCTTTTCCAACTCAGCTAATGTGCAATTGTCTGTATGTAGGTGACTCGGGATACCCCAACATGCCGTGGTTGCTGACACCCCTCAGGAACCCTGTGACACCAGCCCAGATGCGCTACAATGAGGCACATGGTCGGACCAGGAGAGTGATCGAGCGGACATTTGGTCTCCTGAAGAGCCGCTTCCACTGCCTAGACAAGACAGGAGGGGCCCTCCCATATGCCCCAGCAAAGGTGTGCAAGATTGTCATCGTCTGCTGCATGCTACACAACCTGGCAGTGCAGAAGGAGTTGCCTCTCATCCTGGATGACGATGACCAACATCCGCCACCTGTGGAGGATCCTGGCCTGGCCACGATGCCAGTGATGATGATGATGTTGAGGGTGATGTCCACACACAGCTCATCACCAACTTCTTCAGCTGAATGTGAGTATCCAGAGATGTCATGTCAATGATGTGAGTTTGCGTGATATGTGTTGGTGGTGCTCTGGTGCTGTTTGAATGTGGCCATGTGCTACTTGACTGGAAGCGTGCAGCGATGTGTCCTTACAGGTAGTCTGTACTCCCCAACAGTGTTGACATGCTAACTTGGTTTTCTGTAAGTATCTTGTGACATGTATTGGGCATGAGTATTGCAGTTCTGACCTGTTCTTCAGTGCTTTTGACTGTGTGTCATGTCTGTCCTTCACAGGGTACTTTCAGAGTTGTTTGGTCAACTGTGATCCCCCGACACCATGATTCAACTTCCAGGGTGGAAGCAGTCGTTTCCCTACAGGTGATGTGCCACACACCCCTGGACTTTATTTCTTCTACACTTGTTGACTGTGTGGCCTCTGCCACGTAGGATTACCTTGCATCTGTAGTGGAAACAACATGTTGCAAATGTGTAATAAACCTGTGCTTCACTTTGGTATGTGCGTTGTCTGTGGTTACACATCTGACTGATGTGCTTACTGCACCTGTGGGCTAGTTAACACAGACTGTGAATAGGTGTGGTGTCTGTGCATTCCACTGTATTTCCTGGCAACATCAGTGTAGGCGATGAGTCAGATGGCCCTGGTGTGTATGTGTTGTGTAGCCCTAGTGGTGTGTCTCCCTCATATGTGTCACGTCGCCATGACTCACATGACGGTGTTGAACTTGCTGTAGCAGTTAGCATGCACAGTGTAATTTAGCAGATCATCATCTCCATGACAGAAACCACGTTGGAATCACAACAGAGGCAAGTATGGTGTATTAGTGAGTTTATTTCCATACATGTGTGAGGATAGTGCACAGGATGGTGGGTGCTGTACATTGGGATTGGAATCCAAAGTTCCCAGATGAGTTGGAAGTCTTGGTAGCAGAAATGTCCTGAGTAAAGTCCACAGTCATCTGATACATTGGGCCAACTTAAGCTCCCCATGTCATGTGGGAGAATTGGGTTGCATTCGACAGGGTGAACAGTTTGCACACAAAGGAGAATTTCCAGAACAGGTGTTGGGTTCCTGGGGGATGTACATGGCCATCGGCCTCTCAGTTTCCCTTCCTCGGACGACCCCTCTTCTTTCGGGGGGAACCCTGACGTGCAGGCTGCTGCTGTGCAGAGGACTCTCCGCCAGAGTCATCCTCCCTCCCTGTGGCAGTTGCAGTTGTTGCAGCACCAGATGTTGTGGGCACACAGGGAGGTGTGGCCATGTTGGTGCTAATCTGGCGGAGGCATGTCAATATGTCCCTATGCACCGCTGTCAGTTCTTGCAATGTGTCCCACTTGGACTCCATGCGAGACATGTGTGTCTCCACATGGGACATGTGTGAGTCCAAGCGGGCATGATGGGCAGCCTGCTGCTGTTGAATGTCCTTGAGGATCCCCACTACCTGGCTGACTTCTCCGGTGTTATTCTGGTACGCATCAGCAATGCGTACCAGTTGTGGGTCCTCATGCAGTCCAGACCCCTCTGCAAACAGCGACCTATGTCTACCACCCCTCCCACCACCCCAGGCAACACATGCGGGACCTGCGGTGGCACGCACAGGTGACCCTAGGCCCCCTTGGGGGTTGTTACTGGGGTTGTTGTCCGTTGCTCCACGGTGGGCCGGGGTCCCTGTGCTGTTGTCATTGGTGGTCCTTGGTCTGTCCGTGTCGGCGGGGGTGGTCTGTGTGTTGGCAGTTGTTGGAGGAGTGGGTGCAGGGGGTGCAGATGTTGGTCCTGCTGGTGCTGCATGATGACTCACACCGGAGGGGCCAGGTAGGTCTTCGCCATCCGAGGAGGGCAGAGGCTGTTCCACACCAGTGAGCTCAGTGTCCCCCGGAGCCTGGGACAGGGACTCCTCATCGTCTGCTGCTGTGTCCCCATCATCACCTGTTTTTGGAAGAGACACACAATGTATGTTATGTTTCTACAGGCATCAATGGTTCACACACCTGACAGTTGTGACTGTACCTCGGGATGCGGGCCTGTACATTGCATTGTCCTAAGTTGCCACAGTCAGAGGTTGATATCGGTGTAGCACATTGTCCTGCCAACCTGAAGCTTTTCAATGTGAAAGTTGAGGTGTGTGCATGGCCAGCACTGGTGGTATTTGGTGGACATCCGGCCCTCCTTCTCCCCCCAGCCCAGTTATCCCACCATCAAGCATGCCACCCTTGCAGTGTGTGCAGGTTGACTCTCAGGATCTCAGTCAGTGGTGTCATGCTGTTGGTTGTTGCACAGTTCCCAGCAGGGCCTTGTGCTCCCCACAGCAGTACCCAGTGTCAGCCATCTTGTCAGTTGTTTTCCACTCCCTGTGATGTGAGCATGGTTCAGAGTGGTGTTGATGGGCCAATTGTGAGGGTGACCAATATCTGTGACTACCACTCCCATCATGCTATTGCCTACACCCCCTTCCCAGCATGCCCATACTTCCTTCCTTTTGAGTCGACTTCACTGTGTGTGAGTGTGACAGCAATGGCAAGATGGCTGACAGTGGTGTCCTGCTGTTGGTTGGTGCCCAGTTCCCAGCAGGGCCTGGTACTCCCCACAACAGAGGACCATTGTCAGACATCTTAGAAGTGGCTTTTCACTCCCTGTGAGGTGTGCATGCTTCAGTGTGAGCTTGCTGGGCCATGTGGGTGGGGGATGTTGAGCTGTGACTACCACTCCCATCATGCTATTGCCTAATCCCCCCTTCGCAGCATGCCCATACTTCCTTCCTTTTGACTCTGCTTCCCTGTGGGGTAGTGTGCCTGTGCTGACAGGATGGCTGACAGTGTTGTCCTGGCGTTTGTTTGGCTACAAGTCCCAAGAGTGTCCCTGTGCTTCACACAGCATAACCCAGGGTGGTGGTTTTTTGTGGGATATTTAATTAGAGTGTGAGGCATTGCATTCTCCCAGGTGGGTTATGTGGAATTTGTGTTAAGGGGGTGTGTAAGAAAAGCTGCTTGTAACTATGGTCAGAGCTGTCAGTCCTCCTTCCCACCCAGCCAGATATCCCACCATGGAACGTGCTTCCATTGCAGGGAGTGCAAGTTGGCTTTCAGGATGTCAGTCAGTGGTGTCCTGCTGTTGGTTGGTGCACAGTTCCCAGCAGAGGCTTGTGCTACCCACAGCAGTACCCAGTGTCAGCCATCTTGTCAGTTGTTTTCCACTCCCTGTGATGTGAGCATGGTTCAGAGTGGTGTTGATGGGCCAATTGTGAGGGTGACCAATATCTGTGACTACAACTCCCATCATGCTATTGCCTACACCCCCCTTCCCAGCATGCCCATACATCCTTCCTTTTGACTCTGCTTCCCTGTGGGGTAGTGTGCCTGTGCTGACAGGATGGCTGACAGTGTTGTCCTGGCGTTTGTTTGGCTACAAGTCCCAAGAGTGTCCCTGTGCTTCACACAGCATAACCCAGGGTGGTGGTTCTTTGTGGGATATTTAATTAGAGTGTGAGGCATTGCATTCTCCCAGGTGGGTTATGTGGAGTTTGTGTTAAGGGGGTGTGTAAGAAAAGCTGCTTGTAACTATGGTCAGAGCTGTCAGTCCTCCTTCCCACCCAGCCAGATATCCCACCATGGAACGTGCTTCCATTGCAGGGAGTGCAAGTTGGCTTTCAGGATGTCAGTCAGTGGTGTCCTGCTGTTGGTTGGTGCACAGTTCCCAGCAGGGGCTTGTGCTCCCCACAGCAGTACCCAGTGTCAGCCATCTTGTCAGTTATTTTCCACTCCCTGTGATGTGAGCATGGTTCCGAGTGGTGTTGATGGGCCAATTGTGAGGGTGACCAATATCTGTGACTACAACTCCCATCATGCTATTGCCTACACCCCTCTTCCCAGCATGCCCATACTTCCTTCCTATTGAGTGGACTTCACTGTGTGTGAGTGTGACAGCATTGGCAAGATGGCTGACAGTGTGGTCCTGTTGTTTGTTGGTGCCCAGTTCCCAGCAGGGCCTTGTGCTCCCCACAGCTGAGGCCAGTGTCAGACATCTTTGAAGTGGCTTTTCACTCCCTGTGAGGTGTGCATGCTTCAGTGTGAGCTTGCTGGGCCATGTGGGTGGGGGATGTTGAGCTGTGACTACCACTCCCATCATGCTATTGCCTACACCCCCCTTCCCAGCATGCCCATACTTCCTTCCTTTTGAGTGGACTTCACTGTGTGTGAGTGTGACAGCAATGGCAAGATGGCTGACAGTGTGGTCCTGTTGTTTGTTGGTGCCCAGTTCCCAGCAGGGCCTTGTGCTCCCCACAGCTGTAGCCAGTGTCAGACATCTTTGAAGTGGCTTTTCACTCCCTGTGAGGTGAGCATGCTTCAGTGTGAGCTTGCTGGGCCATGCGGGTGGGGGATGTTGAGCTGTGACTACCACTCCCATCATGCTATTGCCTACACCCCCCTTCCCAACATGCCCATACTTCCTTCCTTTTGACTCTGCTTCCCTGTGGGGTAGTGTGCCTGTGCTGACAGGATGGCTGACAGTGTTGTCCTGGTGTTTGTTTGGCTACAAGTCCCAAAAGTGTCCCTGTGCTTCACACGGCATAACCCAGTGTGGTTGTTCTTTGTGGGATATTTAATTAGAGTGTGAGGCATTGCATTCTCCCAGGTGAGTTGTATTGAGTTTGTGTTAAGGGGGTGTATGAGAAAAGCTGCTGGTGACTATGGTCAGAGCTGTCAGTCCTCCTTCCCACCCAGCCAGATATCCCACCATGGAACGTGCTTCCATTGCAGGGAGTGCAAGTTGGCTTTCAGGATGTCAGTCAGTGGTGTCCTGCTGTTGGTTGGTGCACAGTTCCCAGCAGGGACTTGTGCTCCCCACAGCAGTACCCAGTGTCAGCCATCTTGTCAGTTGTTTTCCACTCCCTGTGATGTGAGCATGGTTCAGAGTGGTGTTGATGGGCCAATTGTGAGGGTGACCAATATCTGTGAATACAACTCCCATGATGCTATTGGCTACACTGACTTCACCAGCATACACAGAATTCCTTCCTTTCAGTGAGCTTCCCTGTGAGGTGGTGGCAAAATATCTGACTGTGTTTGTTGGTTAGATTTGTGCCACTGCCTTGCTGTATTTGTTGTTAGGTTTGTACATGTCATGACACAGTTACATATCACTATGAGATGGCATGTATTGTGTTTATCTAACTAACAGACACATCTTGGGGTGATTATCTTTTGGTTGCTGTGGATTTGCTAAGGGTGCATGGTTTGACTATCCCCTTGACAGTGATGTGTGTGTATTGTCACACAATATTGTGTATATTTGTTGTGTACTCACCAGGCTCTGGGATGTTTGATAGTCCATATACGCTCACTGGTGGTAGGATGGCCCGCACCTTCTCTTCCCAGGGCTTGAGGTATAGTGGTTTGGCAGGAGGGCCACTGCCGGTGCGCTGACTCAAGATGTAATCCTTCTTTAGTAGATCCTTGACCCTCCTGCGCACATCATACCACCTGTTCTGGATGTCTTCCTTTGTGCGCAAACATGGTGATTGTGCGTTCACCCTGTCGACGATCCTCGCCCACATCTTGGTTTTCTGCGACATGGGGGTCTGTTGGACCAATGTACCAAACAACTGTGGCTCTACCCTGAGGATCTCATCTTCCAGCACTTCCAATTTACTGTCTAGGAACTTTGGACTCTTCTTTGGGGGCTTGGTGATGGGTGGTGGTGGTGATTGATGTGTGTGTGTGTGCAAGTGAGGGTGTGTGAGTGTAGGTTTTGCTGGGTGTATGTGAGGGTGCTATTTGTTGAGGTGGTAATGGTGTGTGGCTTGTGTGATGGATGAGCTGTGAGTGTGTCTGTGGTTGCTGTCTGATGGTGTTCTGTGCTGGCAGGTCAGTTGAATTTGCAAAGGATCATGGTAGGGATTTGTGGCCTTTATATGGGTGGAGTTGTGGGTGTGTCTTTGTTCCATGTTTTCCCCCACTAGTATTTATTGGCTTTGTAATTGCTTGTTTGGCCCTTTTTTTTGTATTTTTTCCTTTGTATTTTTTGTGCATGTAGGAGACGTTCTTCGGAGTCCGAGTAGGATGCTGCAGTTGTCTCGTGCGAGCTTCTCCGAGTCGTTCACGCTGTGTTTCTGCTAGGTTTCATGTGCGGCGTACGCGTCGGTCGCGGGGTATTGGGTTGCTTCGGCTGGGTTTTGTATGCGTGTCGGTCGTACGGCTTGGGCTCCGTGCGACTCGGTCTGGTTTTCCACGCATTGCATCGTACTGCGTGGGTCGGAGTTCGCAGGTACGTTTCGGTCGGGTTCATTCCTGGTGTGTGTCGGTCGGTTCGATTCGCGTATTTTCCCGGCCGGATAGCTGGTTTCCGTGCGGTTCGGTCGTTCGGCTTGTGTTCCGTACGAGTCGGTCATGATTCACATGCATTTCATCGTACTACGCTGGTCGGGCAGCGCCGGTACGTGTCGGTCGGACTATATTCCCGTACCGAGTCGGTCGGTATGTTTTCCGGCCCGAATCGGAATTGGCCCCATAGTCTTTAGTCTGCTTCGTTAACCCTGGCCACCAGTAGCGCTGTTTCAATAAAGAAATAGTCGCTGTAACGCCTGTATGCGCAGAATCCAAACCCTCGTGTGCTGCTAAAATCAAGCCTAGCCTACGATCCATATTTGGTATTACTCTATCCCCCACTCCAGGAATCTGAGCATATGGAATGTTTTGTGCATCTAACTTGTAGGAGTACTTGAGTGGAAATTTTTTAGGTACTGCTGTGCTGCCTTTACGTGAAGCATTGACAGCTACCATAATCTCGTCGTCTACCCTCGTCATTGAACGAGTAACTGCAGCTACGGCGGCTGTGCGAACAGCCCCCTTTGCGGCTTCATCAGCCAATGAATTCCCTTCAACGTGAACGCCATCACGCTGATGACTCAGTGTATGTATCACGTGAGCCCTTGGTAGTTCGTTTCTCAACTCCACTACCTGTTCCCATAGCATTTTATGCTTAATTGTGCCACCTTTTGCATCTTTGCACCCGTTTTGTTCCCAATGATGTAAATACTCATTGTATGACTGTACACAGTAAAAGGAATCACACACAATAAGTGTGGGGAATTCGTGATCCGTATTTATAAGTGCCAGTATAAGTGCTTTGAGTTCTGCCAACTTAGCCATGCAGTCTCCTAGAGATTGCGTTTTAGTGCAACTCGGATGGAACTTTCCATTGTGCATGCGACCTTTAACAATCGCACACGCCGCGCTGTAAGCTTGCTTACTCCCTGTGGCTGGTTGAGCATAACCGTCAGTGTAAATAATGTATTCAAACTGATCTAGAGGCAAAATTTCATTTGGTAGAGGATATTCTTGTTCGTATTGCAGGAATGCCTGTGTTTTTAAACTTGGATCAAATCTGTACTCAACATCCGTTGCAGTAAGAGAATTAGCCCATTGTATCCATCTTGGATGTAAGGCTTTAGCATTTGGAATGCTAGCTTTTGTAACAGCTTCTAAAGCTGGTACTGGGGTCACGACAATTATGCGCTTTCCCTGAGCCAGAGCTCTTTCTCTTGCTACAGCGGTCTGCACTGCTGTCAGAATTTTTTCTGTTGAAGTGAAACGCATCTCTGCGTTTGTGTACAGCTGTGATTTGTATGCGATTGGTACTGTTTCACCTTCATTAAAAGTTAAATAAGTGTACCCGCATTGACCTGCTATGACTCGGATCACTAAGTTCTATGCGTTTACGCGTGTCTGTAAATGTTTAGAAGCTATCATGTCTTCCTGTAGGGAATGCAGGATATTTGTGTGTTCCTGTGTCCATTGTCTAACTGAAAAGTCAGGTTTTATTAAGTCGTAGAAAGGTTTTACTCTTTCTGCGTAATCCAAAATGTATGTTCGACCAAAATTTAGGAATCCCAGAATTGATTGCAAATTCTTTGATTTTGGAGGTTGGAGCAGCGCACACTTTTCTAAAAAGTTAGCTGCCAGGCTTTTTCCTTCACTTGACAGCTCGTATCCTAAAAATAGGACACTGAGGTAGGCAATTTTTGATTTTTAAAATTAAATTTGTAGCCCTCAGAGGCGAATCCCATAATAATGGTGCTCACCCTGGTCAAGTGCCTCTTTAAGTCATCGTCCGTCAGATAAATATCATCCACATAGGACAATGCTTCTTCATCCAAATTTTGGAGTAACTCTGTTACCCTTGCTGAAAACAACCCCGGGCTGTTCTTATACCCTTGGGGGAGTCGGCAGAATTGCTGTTGAGACCCTAACGCACTGAATGAGGTCAGATACCTGCTTTCAGGCGCTATATTTTAGCAGAAAAATCCATTTGAGATATCAAGTGTTGTTTTATATTTTTTCCGCACAATATTATTCATTAATGCGGCACTGTGTGCATTTTGAACTGCAAATGTCTTTGTGCAAGTGTTTAAATGTCTGTAATCTAAAACTAGAGGATATGTGTTGTTAGGTTTCATTACGGGAAACAAAGGATTGTTCATAGGTGAAGTGCAATTTTCTATCACCCCTGGTATTCAAGTTGATCTAGGATCTCCCTGACTTGTTTTTTAGCTTCCTGCTTTATAGGGTATTGCCTTTGAGCATTTGGGGAAACTTTTAACAGGATCACGTGGTGGGTTGACTCCTCATCCCAACCAGCATGATTTTTGTTCAATGCTGGAGCTAGGGCAACCGCCCACTCCTGCGCATATGCATGTTTTAGGTGAATGGGAACGAGGTTGGAAAAGGCTGAAAAAATTATCGTTTCTCCCCTAGGGCACTCCATGACGAATGCTGGCGGCCAGTCTTGTTCTGCTAATAGAATGTCATAGCCAGATGACAGATTTTTCCAAAAGAGACCTTTAACTTTTCTCGGTTTGTCCCCCTCCATCCGGAGTGTTATCTCATGTAACTTATGTGGGACACTTACCCGAGTATCAGGTGTTTCCACCGTGATATACTCACTCAACTCCGCTGTCACCAGAAATTCCTTCAGGTTCTGGTGAGCTATTGTTACTTCTGCCGCGCTGTCTAGCATCGTCAGAGCCCATTCCCCGTTCAGAAGCTGTGTCCTCAGAATTCTGGGCATGTCTGATCTTGAGACCTGCTACCTTCTTCTTTTTGAACTGAGGTTTTGATTTTTGTTTATCTTCTTTTTTTGGTGCGTTGTCCGCAGTGCGTTGCGTGTCTCTGGACTTTGTACGCTCCTCTGACCTTCCTTCCCTCTCGGAGTTTTTTGATGAACCCTGAAAGGAACGAGAGGAACGAGTATCAGTATCCTGATACCTGTCAGGTTTTTTAATATTATCCCTATTCCTGAGGTTATACCTCCTTTCAGAGGGCTCCTGTTGAGGAGACCTACCCCTGGATTGAGATCTGCTGTCTTTAGACTTTTGTTGTTTTTTATTTTCCCACTTCTTTTTAGAAGAAGTAGGTGGCTGCTTTGTAGTATCCTTTTCAGGACTGCCCACTAGTTGTGGTTTTAATGCTTCCCCACCCAAACTGTCTCTGCCTAGTTCTGCATATGCAGTTTCAATTATTTTGGGTAGTTCGTGTTGTTGATCCTCTGGACCGAACTCCCTCAGGCGTTGGTGGATCGCCACTGAAGCTGCTTCCCCCTTAATATTAGCTAGTATTATGGCTGATACCTGGTCAAAGTTATTTAGTAACTTCATCCCTAAGTTAAGGGCAGGCTCTGCTCCGAACTCATTTTGTATCTGTCTCAATACGTCAGGCACTACTGCTAATGACGGGATACCATGTGTTCTGGTATATATGGCAGCAAAGACTGAACCCCAAGAGGTGCAATCCTCTACTTGTGGTGTCAGACCCATGGGCAAGCAGATTGTTAGAATTCTGTGTTCATCACTGGTTGTAGTATTCAGGAATACTGCTTCAAGCTGAGTTATTTTCGGAGCTATCCAGAATGGGATTTGTTCGCGTTTTGCTGGCATTTTGCCCATTATCGCGTGTAATGTTTGTGGAGTTATTTTATTAACTGTGCCTTGGACTGGAGTGTCTTGTGCTGCAGCTGGTGCAGGCTGAACTGTTAAAGTCCTCATCACAAATTGTGTGAGGTTTCTGTAGATTTTAATTAAATCTCTGTGTTGTACGAGTAAGTCTGGCTGTGGCATTGTGTCAATGTCAGGATGTGGTGTGTATGCCGCTAATATGGGCCATGTGGCTCCTGCTCCTCCAAGCGGGCCTAATATTGCTCTTCCTCGTACGTGGGGTAGGGCGCCTTTAAACCAGTAATTATGCTCCTGGTAAGTGAGCGGAACCTCTAATTCCTCAAAAGGAGTATAGTCCGCTGGTGTTTCACCTTCATGGTAGTAGTGAAACACATTTGTAATTGCATTCGCTGCTCGGAATGTAACCCATGAATAGAACACCTGTTTTATTGGTTTCATGTGCCTCAATCACAAAAATTACTGCACCACCCCTGGCTCTTAAGCAATGTTCTAGAAGTTTTATGGTAACTGCCCTTCTGAAATTTGGTGCAATTTGTATTGCATCTTCAGGGTCTTCTTCTAAACCGAAGAGGTTTGTTGTAACTCTCCCTGTTGTGTTTGTTTCTTCCACCATTTTTAATTGGAAGAAGGGAGGTGAAAGAATTTTTAAGATAAGGTGTAAAATGCACAATTGTAGGAACTATATGTCCTTCAAGCTTGAATAACCAACAGCCAATAAATAGTATTCTCGTACTACTCAGCTGCGGCGGATTTTGTGCCCACCCACTCCAGACGTCTCTGGGGTTTTGTGAGTAGGTTCTCTGAGAATAGCACGACTGAACTACTCAGATTCTACTGTTAAATAAGTACCAAACCAACGTTGGTGGCGCCATGTCGTGTAGTTCCAATAGTACCCATGCAGGACCTACGCGTTTGTATAACATAAACTGTGGGCTTGGTGGTAGACTGACTCTGTGCACCCTCACCGCGTATGTTAGATTGTTTTGAATTAGCTAGCTCGCAGTGCCACTAGTGTCTCCTCTTATCGGGCGAGATTAGTTTCTGGCAACCTTAGATCATGACAACCCAAATTCCCTCAGAATCGTGGAAACAATGTACTACCTTTCGCTCAGTCACTCGTGCTCACTTATTCGGTTTGTCTCAGAGAATTACACAGAATAAACAGTCGGGCGTTTCAATAAGTATTTATTGAACAGTTGTTATTCTAGTGTAAAATATATGTGCTGCGGCAACCAGCAGACAATAGCAGAGATATATTATCAGCAGTACGATAAAAGCAAAGGGATAGAACAGTTCTACCATATTGCGATAATCATGAGTACATACATGAATATAGAAGCATTATGCAAGTGCGTGTACTCCTACGATGCCTACCTAGATGTACATGTGTGTACCTAGCATATGTGTGTAGGTCTTAGAAGCTAAGAGCAAAGAATCCTTCTAGGATTTAGTCGAACCCCCATACCTGAATAGAGAGAGTGGGACCCCGTCCTGGTCTCGAGTTGGACACCCGTCCGGGTTGTGTCAGACCACTGTCAGCTTGAGCGACTGCATGCAGGAGCCTCAGTGTCTCTGGTCAGTGTGTCAGCATGGAAGTCTCGGTTCCCTCTTTCTTACCGGGGCAAGATGTGGTGTATTTATACCCTAAAGAGTCTCGCTCCTCAGTATGGTTTGTATTGGACATGAGGAAGACGTCAGGGGTGAACTTTGTACATACATATTATGCAGGTGGTGTATTCTTAGAAAGCCATACATAATTAATGAGTACAGTGTGGGCCTGTGTTTGGAAGAACCCTGCTGCATTCAAAACCACAGGATAGATAACGTTCAGCCCTCAGAGCTCGTGTGTCCTAGCTGGGACCAATGTAGGTGAAAGATCATGCCTATATAAGGAATCATACTATAATAGGACATGTACAGTTGTGACCATAATTGGGCATATGCGGCCATGACCATAATTGGGCAAGTACGAATATGACCATAATAGGGTAAATATGAATACGTCCATTTTAGGGCATGTACGAACGGGTCTGCATTAGGGCATCTATGCAGGATATAACAATGGGACAGTGTGGGTTAGAAGTGTAGGAGATTACACTGATTAATTATGCTTCAGAAATTCTCCTCTAAATTGCATAGAGCAAGATCACAGAGTCGGTTGACTCTGTCAAGCAGAAGAGTGAAAAAAGGTCCCAAGGTACCCTACAGGTTCCCACCAGAAGCATAGGGTATACATGAACAGATTTTCCCACAACGAGGGAGTGAGAAAATGTAGTAGGTCTCTAGGTCCCCCAAAGTCAGCTTCTTGGAATAGAAGCTGCCCCAGGCAGACCCATGTGAATGGGAGGCCCAGGAAGTGTATAGTCCTTCTTGCAGTGGAAAGTGCAATGGTAGCTCCCAAGGAGACTAGAGAGATGTTAGCAAGCACACTGGTTTTCCCAGGACAGCCTGTTACTGCCTGTTCAGAGATTATAGATGGAGCAAAGTCTTGCTGAACAGAAGAGCAGAGATTCTGAGTTGATTTAAGATGAAGCTTTAATGGGTTTATCCCTCCCCCCCAGCCACAGCCAGGGAAGCAGCTTCTTATTTTAAATATAAACCATTGTAGAACTCATATGAACAAAGGGCAAGGAAGGAACCAAGAATAAAGGGTAGGTGAAAGTATGCACATACTTCTGGATGGTACCAAAAGGGTCTTGTGGACTGCCTAGATCCCTGGGATAAGTTAGAGATGGGCCATGAGACACCTAATAGGATAGGTGACTGTGAAAGATCAGTGAAGGATGGCATTCTTGGCACTGTGTTTCCAGACACTGAAGTGGCATCTGTGGCAGTGCTCTACCAGGTGACTCTTTAGGTAGGTCCCTAAGGGATCAAACCACAAAGATAAAGGACAGAGGCCCACTATTAAAGGGAAGTTTGGGAGGCAGGTGGAGCCTTCAGTGGCACAGATGGTTGGCCAGGTGATGCCCATTCCGAAAGGAGTCAACCTTGAGCAGTATACTAGAGATCTATTAGACACTTCTGTTAGTGATTGTTGTTATAACCTACTTGACGGGTATTCTATTTCGGCAGACACCAGTCTAGTTCACTAGTGGTGGGTCAGCCTTGAGCTGGAGTGGTACACTGACAAAATATCGACTATCAAAATATCCTCATACCAAAATATCATGACCAAAATATCGATGTCAAAAATATCGACATCCTATACTTATAATGGTAAGTACAAAAATATATTTAAAAAAATATTGCTGTCATTAATATAGTTGTATAAAATATTGATTTTAAAATATATATAATATACAATAATAAATATTAAATATATTAAATAGTAACATTAATTTTAAAACATTTAAAAATATTTAATATATATCTTAACAAATATAACAAATAAACTTAATTAAAAAAGTTAAACACACATATATAATAATTAATATATATTTACATATATCTACCTAAAAAAACAGTTATTAAACGAATAATTTTAATTTATATTATAATTTTATAATAATCTAAAAATGTTTTATATATACATATACAATAAACATAAAATCTTTAAAAAAACAAACCATTATAATTAAATAAACAAATGAAACATCTTAAAATCCTTTAAATGCAGCAAAAACTATTTTACACATTAGAAATATTAATAATTTAAAATATTAGAATTTTAAATAAACATAATAATATAAATTATAACAAATTATAAAATATAAAATTGAATACATATACTGTTCCCACTACAATTTATACCAAACTACGCAAACTATTAAAATTAATGTATAAAAAATGTACTACTCCCACGTCACACAACTCAAAAATAATAAAACTGGTTAAAATGTACAAATCTTCCTCCAATAAATGCAACAGAGGTAAAAGCGTTGGATTGCGGATAAGTAATATTTATTGTACCCATTCTAGCCAGTACAACAGTAGCAAAACTGTTGGAGTGCGAAGAGATAAATTTACTGTTCCCACTCCAATCACTACAACAGTAGGGAAAGTGTTAGATTGCAGAGGGGTAAAATGTACTATTCCCACCCCAATGAGTGTAACAGTAGGGAAAGTGTTGGATAGCGGAGGGGTAAAATTAACTATTCCCACTTCAATAAGTACAACAGTAGGAAAAGTGTTGGATAGCGGAAGGGTAAATTTTACTATTCCCACTCCAGTCAGTACAACAGTAAGGAAAGTGTTGGATTGCGGAGGGGTAAAATTTACTATTCCCACTCCAATAAGTGCAACAGTAGGGAAAGTGCTGGATAGCGGAGGGGTAAAATTGACTATTCCCACTCCAGTCACTACAACAGTAGGAAAAGTGTTGGATTGCGGAGGGGTAACATTTACTATTCCCACTCCAATAAGTTCAACAGTAGTGGAGGGGTAACATTTACTATTCACACTCCAGTCTGTTCAACATTAAAACAAAACAAAATATCTTCAACAAAATAAAAATTATTTTAAAAACAAGGTAAATGAAAAAATATATACCTATGTTGAAATATAAAATAAAAATGTATTTAATATTAAAAAATTTAAGAATTAAAAACATATCACAATCTTAAATACATATCACAAATACCTGCAAATATTATTATAAATAAAATAAAAAAATAATTTTCATACAAATAAATACTTTTATTTAGAAATTATGTATTAACAAAAATATTAATTATTACATACATTTAGGGGCCGGTTGCGATGCAGCTCGTAAAGGCTCCGACCGCAAAATAATGGGTTGCTCGGTTTCCTTTCTGATTGCCTCATTATGATGGAGTCGGTTGGAAAGGAAACCTGCCAGGTATTCCGGCTGGCTTCCGATGGGCTCGGAGAGCCCTTCCGAAAGTCTGAAGCCGGCTAGAAATCTCAAGGGTGGGCCTTTCCACCCTTGAAATTACAATGCACGGTTTCCGACATGATTTCCATGCCGGCCTGTCCGCTCTCCACGTGTTTGGGGTTCCTCAGCAGGGCCCACTTTGGGGCACGGCCTCCGGTTAATTATTAATTAATTAAAAATAAATGACTTCCCAGCCTTTACCCCTATAACCCCACAACCTGCACCTGAAAAAATGTACACAATAAACATAATTATTTATCCATCAATTAATTAATATTAATTACCAACTAACTATTAATTAATTAAAAATAAATTACTTCCCACCCTTTAACCCTATAACCCCACAACCCGCACCTAACAAAAATTACACATATAACATTTTTAATTATCAATTAATTAATTAATATTAATTAACAACTAATTAATGTTTAATTAAAAATAAATTATTTCCCTCCCTTTACCCCTATAAACCTCACAACCCACACATAACATTTACCCAAAAAAAATCAAAATTACAATTAACACAATTAAATAAATATTATCAAATAAAAATAATCATTAATTTATTATAATTAAGGGCCACATTAAGATGGTGGTTAGATATATGTTCGACTGCAACCCATTCGGAAATGGGACAGCCCAACTGCAAGTTGGCGTGTCCCGCCAGCTGAATTAAGATGTCTAACTTTTGTATTGCGGCAGGTGCTGAGGCTGCAGCACATGCGGCAATACAAAACATGGACATACTACATATCCCTGCACTACGTGGCAGGCACCATGGTGCAGGGATATGAACACAAAACACAAACCTGAGTGCCTGGCAGGCACCGCCAACATTGTAGGGATTGCGGCTCCCTCCGATGCACCGGCGGGCTCAAGGAACCTGTCTGATGCGTGGCGGTCGGTCTTTTCGACCACCAACCATCCGCCTAACATTGTAATATGGCCGGCGGTAAACATGGTTCCGATGACGGTGGGACCACCACCAACGGGCTTTCGGTAGCCGTCCCACCGTCATCGTAATCAGGCCCTAAATTACTTCCCACCCTATTCCCCTATTAAACCCACAACCGGCTATGGAACAAAAAACCACAAAATTTAATGAAACTAAATTTAATAACTACAAAAAATGTAACACATATATTGAAAAACATAAACAGCACTTATACAAAAAAATTACATCACATACATACTAAAGTACATAACACTAATTTAAAAACGATATTTTAAACAACTATATTTTTGCAAACAATATTAATGACTTCTAAATTATAAAAATTGATATTACTTATCTTCAAATCGATATTCTTGACATCGATATTCTTAACATCGATATTTCTATGTCACAATATTTTAAACCCGATATTATTGTACATCGATATTTACAACTTGATATTTTGTCTAAACACCAGCTGGAGGACCTTGAAACCCTTCAGAGGTCTTGTTTTGTCAGGCACAGGTTCAGGTATTAAGCTCAGCCCCATGCTGAGAGAAGTGGAAAGAGACAGTGGGGGATATTTACAAAGAAGTGACGGAGTGAGGCGTTAGCCGTCATAGCTTAACGCCTCACTCCGCCACTTCAGAAACGCAAGACTGCACCATATTTACAAGGATATGGTGCAGCCTTGCGTTTCCCCCTGCGCTGGCGCTACACTTAGCAGTGTAGCGCCAACGCAGGCACCCTTCACCATAGTGCAAGGGTGTCTACGTGCAGGGGAGGATTGTTTATGTGTAGGAAGGTGACGCTTCCTGCATATAAACAATCCCGAAATGCAATTTTGTCACTTCTATGTGTGCTGCTTAATGCAGCACACATGGAAGTTACAAAATGTCATTTTTTTAAAGGATTGTTTATGTGCAGGCATGGTCACCTTCCTAAACATAAACAATCCAAGGCGTTTTGCTTTTTCCATGTGTGCTGCACAAGGCAGCACACATGGAAAAATCAAAAATGAGGAGAAATAAAGTATTTCTCCTCGTTTCGCCAAGTTAAGAGCAGGTTTTCACTGGTCTTAATTTTGGGGCTGCCTCCTATTTACGCTGGCCTTGTAAATAGGGGGCAGCGTCAAAATCAATGGGTGCTGCAGTGGAAGTCCCACCGCAACACCCACTGCCCACCCCTTTCACGCTAAGCATAGCGTGAAAGGGGGCCTTATTTACAAGGTAACATAAGACACGTTAAGTGGCTTAACGCTGCCTTGTAAATAAGCCAAAGGCCCTATCACCATGGAAATGTCTAACAAAGTGACGTTTCTATGGTGATAGGGGCAATAAGGGCTTGTACATATGCCCCAGTGTGTGCCCACAGGTTGACCTGTCAAATTTCAAAGCAGGATGTATAGGCTTCATATTTCTTCTCCAGCCAGAGGACTTGTCTGAGGTTGGGGAGGTGTGAGGTGACACCTCAGAGTACCTAGATGCTCTCCCACCTGGCCCAGTGCTACTTTAGGTCACCTGGGTAAAAAATGTGAACCCTGCTCTAAGGTTTCTGGGGTGGTTGGCAAAAGTTGAAGTTACTCAAGGTGGTGTGCTGAATGATCTCCAGAAGGGAGACATCTTCCCTCCTGACACCGCCAGGGTGGTCCTGGATGATTTAAGCCTAATGGCTGAAGTCGGGATGTTGGACTCTGATTTCCCAGAGAAGCACCAGTACAGTGGCCCAGAGGTGAGTCTTTGCCACAAAAGCACTCGAGTGAATGGACAGGGACACCCAGTCATCTCACAAGGTAAGTAACAGCAGACAACCCTAGCTTGTTTGCTGAGGAAGAGGTTTTTAAGTCCTGTTTTTTTTTGATAATCAATTTTATTGATTTTGTGAAAACAGAAAGAAACATGTGACCAGCAGTAAATAGAGATATCAATGTATACATGTTGGACTTGGCCCTTTTTGCAGGGTCATCCCTGAACTTTTTGCCTTCCTCCTAGCCTTTTTTCTGACATGGTGTTGGTGGTTTTAGGACTCTAGGCACTTTAGCACTGCTGTCCAGTGTAAAGTGCGTGTGCTCGCTGTGGTAAACATGGTAAGATTGGTCTACACCTGTTTGGCATATTTAATTTACCTGTCAGTCCCTTGTAAAGTGGTATCTCAGATACCCAGGGCCAGTAAATTAAATTCTACTGGTGGGCTTGCAGCGCTGATTGCGCCACCCACCAATGTAGCCTTTCAAACCTGTCTTAGGCCTCTGCCATTGCAGGGCCTGTGCGCGCAGTGTTACTGCCGCTGTGACGTGACACCTAAAGAGTGTGCCATGTCGGTGACCCCCTTTTTACTGCATATCAGTCAGCCCTAAGGTAGGCCCTAGCTAGCCCTATGGGCAGGGTGCATTGTAGGTAGAGGGAAGGACATGTACCTTAAGTGTGTGACATGTCCTGGTAGTGACAAACCGCCATTTAGGTTTCTCACTGCTGTGAGGCTGCCCTCTCATAGGAATGCATTGGGGATCCCTGATAAGTGTTTCAGTGGTAATTCCTGATATGAGAAGAGCAGCATGGTCAAGTTTGGTATGTTTGGAATACTGATAATAAATGCTATGCAATGGTGTGCGCAGATTTATTTTCACTATTTTAGAAATGCCACTTTTAGAAGTTGGCATTTCTGTGTGCTATGTGTCTGCCTGCCTGATGTGTATTGCATGTCTGGCTTTGGAGTGACAGGGGCTGGTGAGGTGTGTGTGGCTCCAGGGAGGGCAGGGTGAGTCATCGCTAGGCTGAATAGGGGATCTGCATTTGGAGTAGTGGGAGGAGTAGTCCCCTGACCCTGAATAGGTCTGTGCCTGCCTAGGTGAATGCTGGCTCCGCCCCCCTGTGGTGTGTCTGATGACAGAGCCCCAACCTGACAAAGAAGGGTGGGAGCCCTGTAAACAAAGTGCTCCAAAACCCCCCAGAACCAGTTCAGGCTGGTTCCCCCAAGCCCTGTGCCAAGGGCAGACAAAGGAAAAGGTTGTATAAATATTGGGGCTGTGATCCCAGGTGTTGTTGTGCTTTTGGTGCTTCCTTGTGATTTGCTGCTGGGCCCCAGGAGGAACTTTCACGAGGGACTGCTTCCCTGCCTGAGGGCCCTGTGAGCTGGCCTGCCTGGGCCCAGCCTTATGACCCTGGAAACTTTGCCTGAGTGCCTGGTGAGAGCTGTATCTTTATCTCCCAGGACGAGGAGAGTGCTGGGGCTTCGCAGCGCTGAGCTGCACATCGTTCAGAGGGAATCCCCAGCGTAGGGATTCCCACCGTGCTGCTGGTGGTGGAGCAGGAGCCCTCTCCGCGTTGCCGTGGTCCAGAATTGCAGCGGGAACCTGCCCCGCCTTGGGGGTATTGTTGCGACAGAGCGGGAGCCCACCCCGCCCTGCCGGTGCCTGGTGAAGCAGGAGCCCACCCCGCATTGTAAGGGAAGCGGGAGCCCACCCCGCGTTTTTGCTCCGTTGGAAGCGGGAGCCCACCCCGCATTGGTGTAGTTAACGGCGGGAGCCTACCCCGCACTTGGGCGCCCAGAAGTAAAGCCGCCACCTAGATCGAGGGCCCGGAAGACAGGCATCTTGCCTGGTTGCGGGCGGGGCCGGAAGAGGCATGCCGTGGAAGTAGGAAGGGAGCCGGGTCGACGGAGACCTCGCTCCGTGTGATCTCCAGGTTGGGGCCGGGTCAAGTGGTAGGCAGGAGCCTGCCCCGCGTTGGAGGACCCCCAAAGCCCAGAGACGGAGCCCAGGAACAGGAGACTTCGCTCCAGGTGCCGGTCGGCCTAGGCACGGTCCGGAAGTCAGGCAAGTCGGCCTGATCCAGGGCAGAGCTTCCCCAACGAAGACGGAGCCTGCCAGCCACATTGCCGGTGCCTGGAACCTGCGCACCCTCAGCCCGGTGACTGGGACCAAAATTACACAGTGTGGTGCAGAGAGGAAGGTTGGTGCCAAGGCTAATTCCTTCAGCTGCCCCGCAGGAGAGCGGGTAGCTACATCGTTGGGGTCAATTTAATTCAGTAGTCCCTGAGTGGGGCTCCCCAGGCACGGAGAGTGCCTGTGCTGATTCCTTGTTGGGGGCAATTTTGGACTCTCTAAGTCCCGGAGGGGGTCCTGAGAGGCACGGTGGTGCCAGTGCTTGTTGGATGTCCCAGCTGCACCGCGAGAGAGTGGACAGCTGCAATGTGGGGCCATTTATTTTCCCCTCGTGGTCAGGAAGGAGTCGGTTGCACCGGCCCCCCTACCCCAGTGCGCTACGCACATTGCTCTTGCTGCATTGGCAGCCCGAGGGCCCGGGGAAGGTCCTAGAAGACCCCTGACATTTGGGACAAAGGGCATTTGAGCCCCAGAGGAAGGCCAGTTGGCCTGGGGTCAGCTTTATGGTGTAGATAGGGCGCAAGGCCCTAAGGTGATGTATGCACCTGGGAGTGTCACTAAGGTGCCCTCCTAATTGTGAGTTATTGCATAATATGTTTATACTGATGATGCCTATTGCATAGTGTGTTTATGCCTACAGAGGTTGCGTAATGTGATTATGCTTATGAGTTTGATGCCTAATGTGATGCAGACATAATGTGTTTATGTTGCAGGTGCTAATGCTAAGTACAGTATTTTACCAGTAGTCACTGCTTGTGTTGTTTTATGCGCTACCAGTGCTTTCTAAAGGTTCTGACAGTGGCCCGATTGGCCCTTTCCTGTATATAATCCCCTGTAAATATTGCCTAATGCCGTTGGCACAGTGTATATGTGTGATTATGATTCTAATGTGTTTTGGATAATACAAAGGCTATTTTTTATATAACCTTGTGTGGAGTTTCTTTTGTAGTGTGCCTAGTGTGTTGCTGCTGTGTATGTGTGTTGCGCAAACGCTTTACACATTGCCTCTGGGATAAGCCTGACTGCTCGTGCCAAGCTACCAAGGGGATGAGCAGGGGTTATCTTCAGTGTGTAACTCCCTTGCCCTGACTAGAGTGGTGGTTTCTGCCTGGCTTAGGCGCTTGCCCTAGCCAACCAGAAATCCCATTTCTAACATTGGTTGTCAGCGGTGAGGATAGGACTTGCGTTTGCGCAATACCACAGCGACAACTGGTTGCACTACAAACTCTGCATTTAGATAAATCACAGGTTTGGGGTTTATTTTTCCTGATTTTGATTTCTCCTCAAAAGTGTCATTTTCAAATTGTGTTTTCTGCTCTTCTAAAATTTTGGTGACTCCCCTAAAGTGTCAGTCATGTCTCACCCCGGTGATCCCGCAGTTGTTGTGATAGACAGTGCATTTAGTGTAAGGATGTTGCATAGGTATACTGTGAAGGACCTAAAGAGGTTCTGTCAGGGTCTTGGGTGTCAAGTGAGTAGGTCTGCCAGTAAGGAGGAATACCAAAAGGCGCTGAGGGCCTGGTTGGAATCTAGGAAGGCCAGTGAGCATCCTGAAGAGTTTGAGCAGGAGGGAGAAAATGACAGGGCAGGGACGCCAGTAGGTAGGGAGAACCCCATAGATAGGGAGTCCCTTGCTGGGTCCAGTGCCAGGGGCAGTGCCCCATCCCTTTCCCTGTCCCCAGAGGAGTGGGTGGATAGGAGGGAAGAAAGGGAGCATTAGCTGGCTTTAGAGAAGCTCCAGAAGGAGAGCCATGAGAACATGGAGGCTCAGAAATTGGAGTTGGAGAATAGGAAGTTAGCCTTAGAGGAGAAAAAGGCCTTGTTGGCCCAGGAGTTGAGTCTCAAGGCGTTGGGCCTTGAAGAGAAAAAGCTAGAGACTGAGAGGGTCTTAGCGCAGGAGAGGATGGCGGAGGCAAAGAGAAACTAGCTCTGGAGGGTAGATTATCCCCTGAGTACAGTTTTAGTTGTCTGGATTCACCAGTGAGGGTGGGGTCCAGTGGTGGCAGCAATGTGGAGTCCAGTGCAGGAAGTCCCCTCCCAGATCCCAGAGTATGGTGCCTGGTTCCCAGGAAGAGGGGTACAGGTTGAGGTTCAGGGGCAGTAGAAAACTGTCTCACCAGTCTTGGGGGGAGTTTGTGGATGTGTGTTGTGATGCACTGGAGGATTGGGTGATGGGTAGCACGTCAAATGATTTTGAAGGGCTGTTCAATCTGGTTGTCGGAGAGCACATGTTCAGTAATTGTTTTCCGGGGTTGCGCCAACACCTGTTGGAGTGTGAGTTCTCTGATCCCAGGGAGCTTGCACGGGAGGCAGAAGTCTGGGTGGTTGCCAGAGGTTCTGAAGAGGCATTGGGGAGTGACCCTAAGAGGAGTGGCTCAGGTATCTTCCAGCCCAGAGTGGTGGAAGAGGTTCAGAGTAGCCCAGCTAGGTCCCGTTGTAGTGGGAGGGTTGTAGGGCCTCACGTCCTGTCTTCGAGGAGAAGGAGTAAGACTGGGATGCGTACCGATAGTGCCCAACCTCAGTCTCAGGGCCTGGATGGTTCCTTAAGGGAACACCAGGTAGGGAGCCTAAGCTTTACTAGTAGTCCATTTGAGAGGGATCTCCTAGTGTCAGGAGAACGTGGAGTGTCTGTAAGCAGACCTCCATCAGTTCTGGTGTCTGGCAGTGCCACTCCTAAGTGGAGGGTGCAGACGTCCAGATTGAGGGGTGAGAGGGGGAGAGAGTCCCCAGTGGAAGAACCAATGGGTCAGGGGCCAGCCAGAAGGGCTGAGTCTCCAAGGAGTGACCAAGGTGACACCACTTCTGTCCTGTGGGATCTTCACGCACTGTCAGATGGACAGGGGTCGGGAGATCTGCACCAGGCAGACTGTCACACACAACACATGAGTTATGTGTTACCCTCGGGGGGCATGTGTGCTCCCAAGGAAGTCCTGGTGCACCGGGCAAGTGTTCAACCACAGGGTTTAGTCCCTGGGTTGGGAGTCCAGGTTCAGGCTCTGCCTGACCTGGAGGGAAGGACATTTGTAATCAGTGTCCCTACCGTTTTGGCTTCTAGGGGTACCACTCCTGATGGGAGGGTGCTGAACTCTGGAAGGGGGTGCAGAGGGAGGGAGTCCTCGCCTCTGACCCCGCTGCAACCTGAGGGTTTAGATCCCAGGTTGGTAGATCAGTTGCAGGGTCAAGGCCCTGAACTGGTAGAAGAATTGTGCAGGAGGTCTGGTTCCAGCGTCCTGACAGTTTTTGGTTCTGAGGGTGCTTCTTCTAGGAGAGTACGGAACCCCAGAAGGAGAGGTAGGGGGAGGAAAACCTCGCCCGTGACCTCTGGTCAGCCTGAGGGTGCGGACCCTAGGTTGGGTGATCAGTGGTAGTTTAGAACAGCACTGATGAGAGGAAGAGTGGAGAATGGTTACTCTGTGCCAGGGGTTACTGCCCCCCACTCTGTGGAATGGCAAGGACCAAAGACATCTGGATGGCCTAGGGCCTGGTCCTGGCCATGGACAGCTAGGGAGTACCAGTGGGGTAGCCTAGTTGGTCCTGGGAGCTTTGACAGAGGGAACCACATGGGTTCAGAATGGCGTAGAACTGGAGTGTGCCCCTGCAGTAGCGGGCCCGCGTCCGTGTTCTATCGCCCAAAGTAGGGAAGCCCATCAAGGTGGTGATTGGTGTACCCTGCGTTTTGGCTGGAAGGGGGTTGTGTTGGACTTGGCCCTTTTTGCACGGTCATCCCTGAACTTTTTGCCTTCCTCCTAGACTTTTTTCTGACATGGTGTTGGTGGTTTTAGGACTCTGGGCACTTTAGCACTGCTGTCCAGTGTAAAGTGCGTGTGCTCGCTGTGGTAAACATGGTAAGATTGGTCTACACCTGTTTGGCATATTTAATTTACCTGTCAGTCCCTTGTAAAGTGGTATCTCAGATACCCAGGGCCAGTAAATTAAATGCTACTGGTGGGCTTGCAGTGCTGATTGCGCCACCCACCAAAGTAGCCTTTCAAACCTGTCTCAGGCCTCTGCCATTGCAGGGCCTGTGCGCGCAGTGTTACTGCCGCTGTGACGTGACATCTAAAGTGTGTGCCATGTCGGTGACCCCCATTTTACTGCATATCAGTCACACCTAAGGTAGGCCCTTGCTAGCCCTATGGGCAGGGTGCATTGTAGGTAGAAGGTAGGACATGTACCTTAAGTGTGTGACTTGTCCTGGTAGTGACAAACCGCCATTTTGGTTTCTCACTGCTGTGAGGCTGCCCTCTCATAGGAATGCATTGGGGATTCCCTGCTAAGTGTTTCAGTGGTAATTCCTAACATGAGAGGAGCAGCGTGGTCAAGTTTGGTATGTTTGGAATAGTGATAATAAATGCTACGCAATGGTGTGCGCAGATTTATTATCACTATTTTAGAAATGGCACTTTTAGAAGTTGGCATTTCTGTGTGCTATGTGTTTGCCTGCCTAATGTGGATTGCATGTCTGGCTTTGGAGTGACAGGGGCTGTTGAGGTGTGTGTGGCTCCAGGGAGGGCAGGGTGAGTCAGCGCTAGGCTGAATAGGGGAACTGCATTTGGAGTAGTGGGAGGAGTAGTCCCCTGACCCTGAATAGGTCTGTGCCTACCTAGGTGAATGCTGGCTCCGCCCCCCTGTGGTGTGTCTGATGACAGAGCCCCAACCTGACAAAGGAGGGTGGGAGCCCTGTAAACAAAGTGCTCCAAAACCCCCCAGAACCAGTTCAGGCTGGTTCCCCCAAGCCCTGTGCCAAGGGCAGACAAAGGAAAAGGTTGTATAAATATTGGGGCTGTGACCCCAGGTGTTGTTGTGCTTTTGGTGCTTCCTTGTGACTTGCTGCTGGGCCCCAGGACGAACCGCCATGAGGGACTGCCTCCCTGCTGGAGGGCCCTGTGAGCTGGCCTGCCTGGGCCCAGCCTTATGCCCCTGGAAACTTTGCCTGAGCGCCTGGTGAGCGCTGTATCTTTCTCTCCCAGGACGAGGAGAGTGCTGGGGCTTCGCAGCGCAGAGCTGCACATCGTTCAGAGGGAATCCCTGGCGTAGGGATTCCCCCGAGCTGCTGGTGGTGGAGGGGGAGCCCACCCCGTGTTGCCGTGGTCCAGAATTGCAGCGGGAACCTGCCCCGCCTTGGGGGTATTGTTGCGACAGAGCAGGAGCCGACCCCGCCCTGCCGGTGCATGGTGAAGCGGGAGCCCACCCCGCATTGTGAGAAAGCGGGAGCCCACCCTGCGTTTTTGCTCCGTTGGAAGCGGGAGCCCACCCCGCGTTGGTGTAGTTAACGGCGGGAGCCTACCCTGCACTTGGGCACCCAGAAGTAAAGCCGCCGCCGAGATCGAGGGCCCGGAAGACAGGCATCTTGCCTGGTTGCGGGCGGGGCCGGAAGAGGCGTGCCGTGGAAGCAGGAAGGGAGCCGGGTGGACAGAGTCCTCGCTCCGTGTGCTCTCCAGGTCGGGCCGGGTCAAGTGGCAGGCGGGAGCCTACCCCGCGTTGGAGGACCCCCAAAGCCCAGAGAGGGAGCCCAGGAACAGGAGACTTCGCTCCAGGTGCCGGTCGGCCTAGGCACGATCCGGAAGTCAGGCAAGTTAGCCTGATCGGGGGCGGAGCTTCCCCAACGAAGACGGAGCCTGCCAGCCACATTGCCGGGAACCTGCGCAGCCTCAGCCCGATGAGTGGGACCGAAATTACACAGTGTGGTGCAGAGAGGAACAGCCCCGGTAACGGGGGCTCACGAGGCACGGTTGGTGCCAAGGCTATTTCTTTGAGCTACCCCGCAGGAGAGCGGGCAGCTACATCGTTGGGGGCAATTTTATTCAGTAGTCCCAGAGTGGGGCTCCCCAGGCACGGAGAATGCCTGTGCTGATTCCTTGTTGGGGGCAATTTTGGGCTCTCTAAGTCCCGGAGGGGGTCCTGAGAGGCACGGTGGTGCCAGTGCTTGTTGGATGTCCCAGCTGCACTGCGAGATAGCGGGCAGCTGCAACGTGGGGCCATTTATTTTTCCCTCGTGGTGAGAAAAGAGGGAGTTGCAACCCCCCGCCCCAGTGCGCTACGCACATTGCTCTTGCTGCATTGCCAGCCTGAGGGCCCGGGGACGGTCCTAGTAGAGCCCTGACATTTGGGACAAAGGGCATTTGAGCCCCAGAGGAAGGCCAGTTGGCCTGGGGTCAGCTTTATGGTGTAGATAGGACGCAAGGTCCTAAGGTGATGTATGCACCTGGGGAGTGTCACTAAGGTGCCCTTCTAATTGTGATTTATTGCATAATATGTTTATGCTGATGATGTCTATTGCATAGTGTGTTTATGCCTACAGAGGTTGCGTAATGTGATTATGCTTATGAGTTTGATGCCTAATGTGATGCAGACATAATGTGTTTATGTTGCAGGTGCTAATCCTAAGCACAGTATTTTACTGTCGTGTGGTTTGTGGCCTCATTGTCTACATTGCTCAGTTGGCTTAGGCCTGGCTGCCATGATGCCTTTTTGCACACGTTACTCTGTGACTTTGTTTTTCCAGACTCTGCTTGTGCCCTGCTATATTAGAACTGTCTGCCTTTTTGCCTTTCACCTTTTCTCCTGTTCCCTGTGGGTTTCGTCTGCACAACATGTACAAGGTCGAAAAACAACGTCCCTTGTTCTTGCTGATCTGGTCAGCCCCTCGCACTTAGACATAACACGAAGTACAGCATCACTGGAGAAATTTGTGTGCTTTTAATATTGTGATCTTGCTTTTTGTGACACTTGGAGAAAAACCTTTCCAGGGAGAAGAGCTGTGCTTGTCTGATGATGTAAACCTTGCATCTAGATATTGATGTATGAGGGTCCGCCCGACAAAGCCCAGAGGTCTTCTATTTTTATAATAAACTAGTTATTAGCACGGGGAGGGTGGTAAGGCTATTTAGCCCGATATCCACTGTCTTTATATAATGCTGTCCCCGTTTGTATTCTATGGAATTGCAACTATGCTTATTATTTTCTCATTATGCATTATGCTGATAGTACTGGCACGTGTACTGTATCTTAGAGCACGATAGTTGAAATAAACATTTTAAACTATACTGTGTCTCTTATTACGCAAGTTGTGGACAAGTATGAGTGAGTTATGAAAGAGTGTTCTTGCTCCCGCGAGTCCTGAGAGAGACCGTGTTCTGGGTTGTCTAATCATTGGTAGCTTCGCTGCGAATGAGACGCTAAAGGTAGTCGGATTGGGCATGTGGGTACTAAGGTGCATGGTTGGTTCACCACTATACTCCGAGGTCCTATTATCCTGTGCATAGCTCTGTATATGTGCAGAATCCCCACAACATGGCGCCACCAACGTGGTTGTGCTTGTCCACAACACCCTTCGCATACGCTTCCAGAAACGTGTGTGAGGGTGATACCTCCTATATTGATGTTTTTATAGGTTCTTTCAAGCTTGAAGTTATTAAAAGGTGTTTTAGGTTAATCCTATATTGTGCTGCCTTGACTTACGTTGTCGAACATTCATAGTCCTAATGGCGTGTTCAACTTGGTGGGTGTAACCAGGGTTCACACACAATAGGTCATGACCCAAATGCGGGTGGTGGCACAAACCAAAACGGTGGTTTCACCCAGATACCACCTAAATCCAAAGTAATGAGTTGAGTGATTGGTTTTATGCTCTTTTAAATAAAAAATTTATGGGTAATTTAAATCCCAAAGTTTAGTTCTCGACGTCCTGTACACTGGGAAATGAAACCTCTTCTATAATATTCTTTTTATTTTTATTTTAAGACATGTGCAGAGACAGAAAAACAGCCTGTTTTTCTGTCTCTGCACATGTCTTAAATAAAAGAAAAATAATATTATAGAAGAGGTTTCATTTCCCCAGTGTACAGGACGTCGAGAACTAAACTTGGGGATTTAAATTACCCATAAATTTATTATTTAAAAGAGCATAAAACCAATCACTCAACTCATAGTCCTAATGGCGAATGTAAATATACCGGCACATAGCCTCGCTGCGCTCCGGGCACATTTATTGGCTTATGGAGTGCCAGACGCGGGTGTCGCTCTCATTTCTGTGGTGCAGGCTGACCCGGCTCACCACTTTGAGGTGTTTTACTCTTGGGTCACTTTTCCGGCGGTGGATGGAGCGGACGACTTGTTTCATGAGTACGCTCTCACTGCCCTACCCAATGCTTATCGGCCTTATCAGGCTCTTGAAGTACCACTTACGGCATGGCAACACCGTATTTGGTTTAATGGCGCCCTCCCACATCCGGTCACCTCGGTTCGTTTAGGCCCCTTATCAATAGACGGGACCACTTGGCCAGTCTTGGCCGGGTATACCCCACATCCGCGATATTTGATGCTTGCGGTTGATGAACTGCGTGCATTGCATACGTCTTTGATACGCGTTCACAGAGCTTTGGTACAATATGTTACAGGCAACGTACTGGGAGCCCCTCCTGGAGTTGCAGTGCATCCAGCTGGACCGGGCGGTGTAACCATAAGTCCCGTCATGGTTAATTCGGTGCTGGGCAAGCGCCCACAAAATAAGGATGATTTGCCTTATTGGCTTGCAGAAAAATTTGACCAGCTGGAGGCAGTTTTTCCTAATACTTCTCCTGTGGAAAAACACAGGATTTTGACGATTAGTTTGCCGAAAGACTTAATTCCCGAGTTGGCAGAATGCAACAACTGGGGCAAGGTATTCGCCGCAGTATATGCAAAGTGTTTCGGCACCCCTTCCATGACAGTACTCCCCTCTGTAATTAAACGAGTGCAGGATGAACATGGCCCTGAAGCGGCTGTGGAATTGGGGATGAGACTGGTGGGAGTGTTCGATGTAGTGGCTGATCTAATCCTTGCGAACGTCAAGGGTGATGCAGTTAACTTTCAAGTAGCTAATGCTTTGGCTTTAGTCCCAGAACCGGACAAGCCACGCAAATTACCGAAAATTATTGCACAGGCTTATAAAACCATTGGCCGCAATAGTCTGGGAGTTAAGCCTTTTGCTAAGACGCAAACTCAATCGCAGCCACAACAAAAAACTCAGTCTGAGAAAGATGAGAAACCGTTCTTTACTAAAAAGAGCTGGAGGTTGAAGAAACAGGGTAAGCAATAGAAAAAACCAGGGTCGCGTGCAGCATCCCCGGTTTCCGTATCTTCTGAACGCACTTATGATTTGCGCGATAGAGCAAGAATTAAATCTCCAGAGAGATTTCAAGTCTCTGATCCGCATTCTCCTCGTTCTTCACAGGCACCATCGACCTCCCAGACTGGTGGAGGAGATCACCAGGATAGGGGCAGGGGTCGTGAGGCTCCACAGGGACGAGACCAACCTCGACAACCAGTCCGAGGGAAACCAGAAGACTTTCCACGTTCTCGCCCACAGTTTCAGAAGAAAAAAGTTGCAGCAGTAACAGCGAGGTATGCCACAGACGGTGAGAACGAGACTCCTGAATTGGACGTGGGCAGTGACGCTGCTAGACAGCGCCGCGGAAGTTACCATAGTGCGGGAGGCACTACGTCCTCATGTGGAGGCAACAGCAACTGACACATTCATTACTGTCGAGACAGCTGACACGCGAGTGGCACCCCCTGACAGACTATTTAATATTGTCATTCAAATAGAAGGTGACATTGAGCGTGTAATTAAAGGGATTTTTTGGGAAAATCTGACCTCTTCGTACGACATTTTGTTGGCGGAGGCGGATTGGCCGCCCCCATTCGTACTTGCTGCTCGTAGAGGGGAGGAGGTAATCCTTCCGAGCTTTTCTCGTCATGTCCCCAAGGACAAAGCGGAGGCTCTCGCAGCTGAATGGGCTGGGGCCTTGGCTCCGGCGCTATACCATAACCACGTGGGCTGGGATGAGGATTCTCCACCCCATGATATACCATTGCGGTCGCTGCCACAGCCACAACCCCAATATCCCATCCGGCGGGAAGCTAAAGGTCCCGTTTCTGACATTCTGACACAGTTAGAATATCAAGGAGTAATTGAAACATGCGTATCACCAATGAATAATCCCCTTTTCGCGGTTTCTAAACCCGATGGATCGTACCGCCTAGTTTTGGATTACCGACATTTGAACTCTCATTGTCGGACCTTTGCGGTACAAAATACCCACAGTTCTGCGCTTGTAGACAGTCTTGTTCGTAAAAAATATAAAACGACACTTGACCTATCCAATGGATTTTACACGCACAACTTGTCCCCGGAGTGCAGCCAATGGAGCGCTTTCACTTCCGGTGGTAAATAATTCAAATTTCGGCGTTTGCCCATGGGCTATAGGAACAGCCCGGGTGTCTTCGCCGCCCGTGTTGTCTCTTTGTTGGACAGCATAGACCCAGATGCGTGTTCGTACATCGACGATATCTATCTGACAGATGAAAAATTATGGCCGCATCTTTCCTGTGTGGACCGCATTATTCTTGAATTTGCGGTCTTAGGATACAAATTTAATTTTGCCAAGTCTCACATTGCTGAATTTACAGTTTTGTTTTTGGGCTATGAGCTCAACAATGAAGGTAAGGGCTTAGCTCCCCATTTCTTGGAGAAGTGTGCACTTTTGCGCCCTCCAACCACCCTGAAGAAGCTTCAGTCATTACTGGGTTTTCTGAACTTCGGGCGTACTTACATTCCCGAATATGCCCAGCGTATCAAGCCTCTTTATGCCTTGGTACAACCTACCTTTTCGAAGTCATGCTGGCTTCCTGAGCATTCCTCTATACTGCAATCTCTGCAGTCTGATCTACTTGAATCTAGATTCTTGTTGACTCGTGATAACCACACGAACCTGGTGATTAGAATCGTTCCAGGGGCAGTGGGTTTCACGTACTTAACCTTTAACGAAGGTGACACAGTACCGATTGCATACAAGTCACATCTTTACACTTCAGCGGAGTTGCGCTTTTCTTCTGTGGAGAAAGTTTTGACTGCAGTGCAAATGGCGATTCTAAAGGAACGCGCACTGGCACAGGGAAAACGCATCTTGGTGGTAACACCATATCCTGCCCTTGAGGCAGTGACGAAGGCAAGTGTACCGAACTCTAAGGCATTGCACCCCCGTGGGATACAATGGGCTACCTCTTTGACGTCCCCGGATGTCACTTTTATCTTTGATTCCTCTCTTCAGACACAGGAGTTCTTACAGTATGAATTTGTTCATCCTCCTCCTCTGTCTTTGCTTCCGCTTGAGGAGTACGAATGTATTATATACACGATGGTTCGGCACAACCGGCCACGGGTTCCAAGCATGCTTATTCCGCGGCATGTGCTATAGTTGCAGGTACTATGGTGAACGGAGAGTTCAAGTCGAGTGTAGTGCACACACAGGCACTAGGAGACAGTACTGCACAATTGGCCGAGCTGCGTGCATTGGTGCTCGCACTTGAGTTTGCGAATCCAGACGTGACGACTCTTATTGTATGCGATTCTTACTACTGTGTTCAATCATTTAATGACAACCTCTTCTTTTGGTCGCAAAATGACTATAGAGATGCTAAAGGCAGCACAATTAAGCATAAAATGCTTTGGGTTCGAGTGGCAGATCTTAAACAACGTCTGCCTCTCACACAGGTGATTCACACTCTTGGCCACCTGTGTGTGGGCGCACACGCTGTCGGTAACAGTTTGGCAGATGAAGCTGCCAAATCAGCAGTAGCCACGTGCTCAGTAGCAGCAGTTACAAGATCCATTACTAAAATAGATAATGATATTTTGGCAGCTATTGCTACAACAAAGGAAGGTGCTAATTACCCAAGGGGTTTTCCTTCCAAATACTCTTAACAATTAGGTCCCGAACAGGTTCCTTACGTAAGAATTCCAGATGTTGGTGATCGGCTGATTCCCAACGCGGACCGCAGACCTTCCTTGATAACGGCTGCACACGAAGGCTTGGCTTCGGCCCATGCTGGCGTATCTGCGACTGTTTCCATCTTGCAGCAGCGTTACTGGTGGCATGGGTTATATAAACAGACCCGTACTTTTGTGCTTTCTTGTGACGTTTGTCAGCAAATTAAGCCTTCGACGGTTACACGACCACCACAAACACAGCTCTGCATTTCTAACAAACCTTTTGGGTGTGTATACCTGGATCACTGCAGTCCATTTTCTTCTGACACTGCATATAAATATATCTTAGTTGCAGTGGATTCGTGCACACGTTTCATCTGGGTTTGGCCACAACGGAGTGCTGACGCTCGAAATGTCATAAGGGATTTGCGTGTCTATGTGGGAATTTTTGCCTGTGGCATCTTCCATTCTGACCAAGGTCCAGCGTTCGCCTCTAAGGCGTACAAGGACGCAATGGGGTCACTGGGGGTGCGGGTGCAATTTTCGTCTCCATATAGACCTGAGGGTAATTCGATTGTGGAGCGAATGAACCGTGACTTAAAGCAATCCTTGACAGCTAGAGTCTTAGGTACTGGCAGGAACTGGCTGGCCCACTTGTATAGCGTACAACGTGCACTTAATAATCTCCCTAGAAGATCTCTGGGTGGGCGGACCCCATACGAAATGCTCTTTGGCATACAAATGTTTGTGCCCGACCTTGATGGTCTAGACATGGCGGCGCAATCCGCAATCTTTGATGTAGATAATCATTCTACTATGTTGCAGGACTTACAAGAAGCCTGTGACAAACTTACAAACGTACATTTACCTTCAGCCACAGACGCTGCGCTGCAGATTCCGGTTGCCGGCTGGCTTCCGAAGGTTGGAGATCTGGTCCGAGAGAAGGTGGAGAACAAAAAGAATTTGGCCCCTCTTATCGTGCACCAGTTCCAGTCCTTGGCTTGAAGGGTACCCGTACTGTCATCTTACCACCGCTTCCTGGTCGCAAGGACAACAGATACATCTCAGTGGACAATGTCAAGCTACAACATCTGGCCGATCCTTAATAGCGTAACACCAGCGGTCTCCTGTCCAGCCATTTCTAGGACTCATGTTTGTGGCCCTCTAGCCCACACAGCCACTGATGTTGCCATTGAGATGGTAGATTTGCCTGATCGCCTGCTCGACTACCCGGATTCCCCCTGCAACGAGGAGACCGACTATACATACCCCGCTAATGAGTCAGTGGCTCACCTACCAACGACGCCACTGAGCCCAACCTGTTATTCCTTTGATTCGGCTTCCACCTCATCACTTATCCCGTCCAGCTGCAGTGTTTTCATCTCCTGGTTCAGAGACAATTTTTTGGTCCCACCATGGACATACATCTGGTTGGTACTGTTTCTAAGTTTCCTCTTCATGTCCATTGGCTTTGTGACAGTTTTTTTCTTGCTCATTAATGGTCACTATTTACCAGAACGCTCTACAGTGAACTGTGTCGCTGGAACTTTGGCTCCACATTCTTCTTCTCACATCATGAAGCGTGACCACACATTTGTGAACATTTCAGCTTTCCCAGTCGCTGATGGCATCATATGGGATGCGGTAAATTTCCAAATTCATGGACCGACCGAGATTATAAATGTACCAAATGTCCTCCGTGTTTCAGTGGGTGATGTCGTTAAAAGTAATATTCATTCTGACGATTGGGATGTGCATGCCGTTGAATCGTTATTTACTGATTTGAAATATTCTGCTGCTTTTAATGCTGAAGATTTGTATTTAAATTCTGCAAGTTATGCTGACTTATATTGTAACCAGCATTGGGGCAACCACTTTCTCCATAAACCAAGTACTCTTCGGGGTCCTTTTAATTACACCCAATGGGAACATTGTCCGACCCCTTTGCCAGGTAGCTCCCAAACTCTTAGAAGTAAATTCACTTACTTTACAGACTTTGATAGATCAAACCCTGGGTCCTATTATTTTAAATTGAACACTTCGTCCGCTCAGAAGATCATGTTGACCCACACCAAGTTGCTATATTCGGGTTCCTTTTTGAACGCATTAGCAGTGGGTGGTTATGAACACTGGCAGGACACCATTGACTTAAAGTCTATTTGGGGCACCAAGTCATGGCAGGTCCGCGGCACGGAAGCCTTACATCGTGCTTGCCTAATCCCGGCCCAAATTTTATTTTTAAATCATACAATCTATCAAACAACGTGTTGGGGTTTGGCTACTTCCAAACAATTAAATGCACCATCCATTCCCGTATTGTCTTCTACTCCTAACGACAGCTTGCATTTCAATCTTTCCCTTGCCAATTTGCAAGCTTTGTTTCAAAACAATTCGTTTAATGTCTCTATGTTTGTTCAGTCACCCTGGTTGGCCCATAGCATCGAATGCCTGCCAACTGCGTTTTCATGACTCAGCTCCTGGTTACAAACAGGATAGGCCAGATCCGAGGTTTTCTGACTCTCGTACTGTTACAACGTATTCTGTTGGTAAATTATGTAAACAGTGGTTGCAGCACTCTTCATTAGATTCTGTGAAACAACATTTATCCCTCCTATCAGGTAACATTGATCTGTCCGATTTTGTTCTGGGGCCTCGTGGCCCTCGACCTAAGAGATTCATTTATGAAACTTACAATGAACTCTGGAAGCTTTCGCAAATTGAAGCTGCTTCCCGTCTTCAGGAAATAGATCAAGCAAATTTAGAAAAGGTGCTTGCTGTTGTTGACAATAGTATTAATACCCTGTCTTCCCGCATTTACACATTAGAGAATATTGTTTCCTCTGTTGTTGATATTGTACATGATGATGTGTCTGTGTTATATCATGGTCAGAATCAATTGCGTTCAGTAATGCAGTTTGCATGGACTTTGCAAACACTCAAAATGGGTAAAGTTCCTTGGCATTTTTTGAACACCTCTGCCTTATTCTTGCCGTTTAATTTAACTGAGAAACAGCAATTCATGTCCATGAAAGATGCAACATACACTCTCTTACATATCGAGAAAATAGCGCGCTTACCATTCTCTGTGGCGGAATTGGATTCTGCAGTGTGGCTAGTTCATGGGGTTATCGCTTTGCCTTTTTCTTTATTTGAGTTCAGTTCCTGCATGAAACATTATCCTGTTGGCCGTTTTCAGCCTTTAGGCAGTGCCTTCTTGCATGAACTTTGGTCCATTCCTTTCATGTACCGATGCCTTAAGGACGGAAAAGAAGCTTTTCTCACAGGAGAGTCATGTGATTCTACTGTGGGTCATTCCCTGATTTGTAAGAACATTAAATTGCACGGGGCTTGTAATGTTTCGGCTCCGAATCTTGCTTGTGTTTGAAAGGGCATTCCTGCTCCTGCTATATCACCTACTTTCACTGTGCTTGCAAATGGTAGCTATCTCCTTCTGAATAATCAGGACTACTGTGGAATGCTGGCCGGCATCCCCTATATTGTAACAGTTTCCCACCGGGTTGTGTGCTGTAAAAATTTGCTTTTTCCTCCCCCGCACGACATCATAGATAGTTCCATTTGGCCTTCCATTCCGACTTTGAAGGCGGATTTCAATAAATTGAGCAGAATAAAGGCGCTATTATTGAACCAGGAGGTAATGCTCACATCCGCACGGGAGACATTCATCCTCCAGGTGGCTAGTACCCACAGTGAGATACAGGCCCTTTTGAACACAAACCTACCACAACATTTCGGTGAACTGATTCACTGTGTTTTCAATGCATCTCGCACCGAAGGTCTTGTGCACTTTTTTAAAGCTGTGGGCTCTGGCCTTGTTACCTCCTTCCAAACTATATTTGGTGTAATACCGGCTTTTATTCATTCTATTTTTTCCAGCGTCTTTGGCGGCTTTCCGTTGCTCCTCGCCTTAGCGGCTGGTATATTGCTTTTGGTCTGTTTGCTTCGCAATGGCTGCACTTCCTGGGGGCCTCGACTCCGGATGCTCCGTGAACGCATGCTCATCGGTTTTGGCATCCTGCCATTGGCGACACTCGGTGTGTCCTATAGACTCTCTTTTCGCTTTGCGTATTTCACTTGCGTGCAACCTGTGATGTTTTGCATCCGATGTCCTTTCTCTTGGTCCTTGGATTATTGCCTCTCCAATACGTCTCTGTCTGACCCGGATTTTGGCCATTTGATGGGTCCCTTAGAGGCCCATGAACGAGACTGTTCCGGCGATGGCTTGATGGCGCGTGCGGCTGCACTTGGAATTTTGGCGCAATGGGATGTCTGGGCGGCTGCTCAGTCTCTCCTACAACGAAGTTATGTTGAGTATCACGCAAGTTGTCCCGCACTGCTGATCACTGCTCCCTCTTGCGAGGAACATGAATGCAGTTTTGATTTGTTGAACTGGATGGCGTCTCTTTTTTCAGACGATTCCAACAATGTCCTCTTGGAAGGTGTGGCGCTTTTTTGCACTTACACTCTAGTGGATTAGGGGACCTCCGCTTTCAGCGTCCTACATCTCTGGATTTTTTTTCCCTTTCTGGAATTTTTTAATCCTGACTTTTTTATTCCATTCACTGTCCTTCCTGTGGACTTTTCCTAAATAGCCGTTTACATTCTGCTCCATCTATTTGAACTCTGTTTTCGTCTTCTGTCTTCGCCTATGGACTGACCAGGGGAGGGTGTCGTGTGGTTTGTGGCCTCATTGTCTACATTGCTCAGTTGGCTTAGGCCTGGCTGCCATGATGCCTTTTTGCACACGTTACTCTGTGACTTTGTTTTTCCAGACTCTGCTTGTGCCCTGCTATATTAGAACTGTCTGCCTTTTTGCCTTTCACCTTTTCTCCTGTTCCCTGTGGGTTTCGTCTGCACAACATGTACAAGGTCGAAAAACAACGTCCCTTGTTCTTGCTGATCTGGTCAGCCCCTCGCACTTAGACATAACACGAAGTACAGCATCACTGGAGAAATTTGTGTGCTTTTAATATTGTGATCTTGCTTTTTGTGACACTTGGAGAAAAACCTTTCCAGGGAGAAGAGCTGTGCTTGTCTGATGATGTAAACCTTGCATCTAGATATTGAGGTATGAGGGTCCGCCCGACAAAGCCCAGAGGTCTTCTATTTTTATAATAAACTTGTTATTAGCACGACGAGGGTGGTAAGGCTATTTAGCCCGATATCCACTGTCTTTATATAATGCTGTCCCCGTTTGTATTCTATGGAATTGTAACTATGCTTATTATTTTCTCATTATGCTGATAGTACTGGCACGTGTACTGTATCTTAGAGCACGATAGTTGAAATAAACATTTTAAACTATACTGTGTCTCTTATTACGCAAGTTGTGGACAAGTATGAGTGAGTTATGAAAGAGTGTTCTTGCTCCCGCGAGTCCTGAGAGAGACCGTGTTCTGGGTTGTCTAATCATTGGTAGCTTCGCTGCGAATGAGACGCTAAAGCTAGTCGGATTGGGATTGTGGGTACTAAGGTGCATGGTTGGTTCACCACTATACTCCGAGGTCCTATTATCCTGTGCATAGCTCTGTATATGTGCAGAATCCCTACAACATTACCAGTAGTCACTGGTTGTGTTGTTTTATGTGCTACTAGTGCTTTCTAAAGGTTATGACAGTGGCCCGATTGGCCCTGTCCTGTATATAATCCCCTGTAAATATTGCCTAGTGCCGTTGGCACAGTGTATATGTGTGATTATGATTCTAATGTGTTTTGGATAATACAAAGGCTATTTTTTATATAACCTTGTGTGGAGTTTCTTTTGTAGTGTGCCTAGTGTGTTGCTGCTGTGCATGTGTGTTGCGCAAACGCTTTACACATTGCCTCTGGGATAAGCCTGACTGCTCATGCCAAGCTACCAAGGGGGTGAGCAAGGGTTATCTTCAGTGTGTAACTCCCTTGCCCTGACTAGAGTGGTGGTTTCTGCCTGGCTTAGGCGCTTGCCCTAGCCAACCAGAAAGCCCATTTCTAACAATACATCAAATGTATGGCATCATTGCAGCATCGACCAACCCCCCCCCGAGGGAACAGGAGATGAAAGGATGGACAAAGTGACTTCTTACATTGAGGTTATAGACGCCGAGGTGGAGTGTCATTCGTCCAATACCCCAACCATTTGCCCCATATTTTGCGGTATTTCGCTGGACATCCCCTGGCTTCATACATGGTTTTTTCTTGTGCTGCACACCAGTCTACTCCTCTATACCACCTTGCCGTGGTGGGCGCGACCTGGTTCAGCCAGCTAGCTGGAATGTCTCTCTTGGCCACCACCATGGCAGTGTTTAAAAATAGTATGTCTGCTCTGGACCCGTCTAAGCCCTCGGTAACCCCCAGGAGCACGTTCAGTGGGGTGTGTGGGACCTCCCAGCCCAGGACCTCGGTAAGCTCCCTTTCTATGGAGTTCCAAAATCATGCAATGGCGGGGCAGAGCCATACCATGTGGAAGAAATCAGCTTGTTGTTGGTGACAACGGGGGCACGATGCGTCTGGTCTCAGCCCTGCGCTGTGGAGGCGCCTCGGCGTGAGATAGGCGGCATGAAGGTAGTATATTTGGACTAGATGGAGTTTCGCGGAAGTGGCGATTGTTTTGGGTGTCATTAGTGCGGATGTTTTGGGTGTCACCAGTCCTCCTCCTCCAGGGGCCCAATCCATCCCTCCCATTGGTCCCTGAGTCGGTGCAGTGTGGTGGGAGTGTTATTCGTTAAGGAGCGGTAAATTCGTGAAATCCCCCCCCTTCCCCAAGTCACCAGTCATGATTTGGGCTTCCGGTGAGCTGTACTCGGGCAGTGAGATACCATCTGAGATATGGGAGTGGAGGGCGTGACGCAGTTGTAAGTATCGATAGAACTGTGAGGGGTGCAAAGAGTACCGGGTTTGGAGGTCTTTGAAGGTATGCACGTGGTCACCCCCCCATACGTCGCCAAGTTGTGAGATGCCGATGAGGTCACAAGCTCTGAATCCTATTAGGCTGGTAACCTCCTGGAACCAAGTCCCCTGCCAGAGCGGGGTATACTGAGTCAGTTTGCTTGACCAGTGGGTGTGGCGCAGGGAGGCACGCCAAGCCAAGAGAACCCCTCGGGTCACTGTGGGCAGGGATCTGGGAATAGCTGTGCCATACATCATCCCCTGGATTCTAGGTAGGCCCAGGGCATGTAATTCCACTCTGTATGCTGGGTCTGACCAGCCTCCGTTGAACCAGTCGTGTATGATGAGAAGTCGTGTTGCTAAGTAGTATAGGTACAGGTTAGTCATGCCGAGTCCACCATCGAAGGGTGGGATCCGACATTGGACAAGAGCCAGACGAAGCCTCCGACCCCACCCAAAGGAATTTGATAGCCAGAGTGTCTATTTCCCTGAATCAGGTTCGCGAAAACAGAAAAGGTGTGTTCAGAAGTACATATAAGAACCTGGGTAATATCATCATTTTGAATAAGGCTATTCTGCCCAGGGGATTTAGTGGCAGCGTCTGCCACCTGTGGAGGTCAGCACGGGTCCTCTTCCCGAGTGGGGTCACGTTAAGTGACCAGGCGAGGTCAGGGAGTAGGGCAATCCAGATCCCAAGGTATTTAAAAGACTGTCTCCGGATGGGTATCGTGGTTTGCCAGTCGAAGCAGTCTCTCGAAATGTGGAGGGGGACTAGGACTGACTTAGTGGAGTTCAGACGCAGGCCTGAGGTCTGTCCGAAGACATGTAACGCTCGGAGGCACCGGGGTCCAGATTGAGCTGGCTCGGCCAGGAAGAGCAGAACGTCGTCTGCATAGAGAGTGATTTTGTCCTCGCCCAGTCCGGGCCATTTCCATCCCATGATCCGCTTGTCAGACCGTATGAGGCAAGCCAAGGGTTCCATCGCTAAGGTGAAGAGGATCAGCGAGAGGGGGCATCCCTGCCTCCTGCCTCTCCTGATAGGGAAGGGCCTTGACAGTGCCCCATTGACAAGCACCCGAGCCTGCGGCTTATTGTATAAAACCTTTACCAATTGGCAGAAGTGTTGCCCCAATCCCAGTTCCGTCAGCACCGCTTCTAGGTACCGCCAGTCTATGGAGTCAAAGGCTTTCTCAAAATCGATGAGAATGAGTGCCAGGTACGGGGTCAGCGACTGGCGGTTCGCTAGGGCTAAATGGAGACGCCTGAGGCAGTGTCTGGTACCCCTGGACGGCATAAAGCCACACTGGTCAGGGTGGACCAGATAGGCCAGATGCGGCCGCAGACGGTTGGCTAAGACCAATGCAAACACTTTGACCTCTGAGTTGATGAGAGAGATGGGGCGGTATTCGGAGCAGTGAGCAGAGGGGGGCTGGGACTTAGGGATCACCACGCCTTTTAAGTCCTATTTAGGGCCTTTCACACCAGCCAAAATTGACAGCATAAGTGATGAGCCACTAAAGCCTGGCCGGGAAAACTCATGGTCAACACCAAATGTTATGACCTGTGGCTAGTACATGCTTAGACCTAGTCAGGCAATTAGGCAATTAGAGTCCTGTTGTCAGCACCCTTTCCAACTTAAGCCCTCTTAAGACTATAGGTTTATGTAGGGAAGGTTTGCTCCCTTTCCCACATTGACATGGACCCCTTTTGAGATTGCACATGGTGCGACCTCTTTCTGTACTATATGATTTTGCAGCCTTAAACACACTAGTTTTCAGCCAAGCGGCATTAAGATTTGCCCAGCCATATTTGTGTGATAAAGGCTGATGAGCCTTTAAGGAACACTCTGGAATTCGTTGGGGTCTGAAATCTCATGAGAACGGAAGATCTTGCGAAATGTAGTGGCCATCTTTTGTGGAACCGTGCTATTTAAGGGGGCTTTGCCCCTTTCTCAACTGGCAGTCAATGTTGTTACCAGTGACTGAACTATTGCACTAGAACACCTATTAAAGCCTTTTTTTGGCTATTTGGTGTAGTTCGCACTTAGGCCCCTGTAACTTTTTGTCCAAATAAGGTATCCACGCCAAATCTGCACCCTTTTTTCCCAACACACCTTGAAGGATTCTAAAGGTACCCAGGGTTTGTGGATTCTTCTGTAGAGGACCCAGAAATTAGCCAAAATACAGCAACATTTTGTCTTTGTTTTTGAAAAATGAGGAAAAAGTGCTGCAGAAGAAAACGTCTGTTTTTTTCCTGCAAATATCAACAAAGGTTTTGGGGTGCTGAAATCACCATCTTCCCAGCTTTCAGGGACAGGCAGACTTTTGTCAGAAAACCAAAATTTTCTACACAGTTTTGGCATTTTACTGGGACATAGCCTATTTTTACTATTTTTTGTGCTTTCAACCTCCTTTCGGTTAGTGGTAGGAATGGGTGTGAAAGTGATAATGGTTCCCAGAAATATATACAATTCTGAAAGATATATACAATTTTGAATTTAGCAAGGGTGTGTAGATCCTTCATGGTTTTCCTATAGAAACTAACAGTTGAAATAAAAAGATATTGAAATTGAGTTGAAAAAACCCGCTGTTTGTGCCAACGTTTTCACCTGTAACTTCTTCTAACTATGGTAGATTTTTAAAAGCAATATACCATTACATCTGCTGGGCCCTTATGGCTGTGGTGATATATAGTATTTGTAGGTTCACTAAGAACTCAAGGTCCCCAGAACCAATAACTGAGCTGCGCCTTGCAATGGGTTTTCATTGTGTACTGGGTATACAGCAATTTATTTGGTAAAATATAAAGAGTGAAAAATAGGTATCAAGGACACCTATGTATTTCAAAATATTGTTATTTGCACATCTCCAAACTTTTGGGTACCCACACTAGCATGTGAATCAGAGGACATTTTTCAAAGTGACTTCTTTTTTACACATTGTCTTACATTTGGAAGGCAGAAATGAATAGAAAGTCAATTGTTAATAGCACTTGTTCTACAATGCTGTATTCCCCTAAGTCTCCCGATAAAAATGGCACCTCACTTGTGTGGGTAGGGCTAGTGTCTGCGACAGAAAACGGCCCTAAACGCAACATGGACATATCATATTTTTCTAGTGAAAACTGACCCTGTTTTTGCAATGTGCTTAGTTGTGGATTTTGGACCCTAGCTCAGCCGGCAGATGGGGAAACCTAGCAAACCTGTACATTTTTTAAAACTAGACATCCTGGATTCCACAGGATGGGGTGACTTGTGTGGATTTCACCAGGTTCTGTTAGCCAGAATCCCTTGCACACCTTAAACTTTGGGGAAAAAACAAATTTTCCTCACATTTCTGTGAAGGAAATTCAGGAATCTGCAGGGAGCCACAAACTTCCACCCTCCCAGCATTCCCCCAAATCTCCCGATAAAAATGGTACCTCACTTGTGTGGGTAGGCTTAGTGCCTGCACAGAAAATGGTCCAAAACACAACATGAGCACATCACATTTTTCCCCTCAAAACTGACTTTTTTATTGCAATGTGCCTAGCTGTGGATTTGGACCCTAGCTCAGCCGGCAGCAAGGGAAACCTAGCAAACCTGTACATTTTCTTTAAACTAGACTTCCAGGGGAATCCAGGATGGGGTGACGTGTGTGACTCTCACCAGGTTCTGTTCCCCAGAATCCCTTGTAAGCCTCAAACTTTGTCAAAACAAAACACATTTTCCTCACATTTCTGTGATGGAAAGTTCTGGAATCTGCGGGGAGCCACACACTTCCACACACTCAGCATTCCCCCAAGTCTCCCGATAAAAATGGTACCTCACTTGTGTGGGTAGGCCTAGTGCCCGTGACAGGAAATGGCCCAAAACGCAACGTGGGCACATAACATTTTTCTAGTGAAAATGGACCCTTTTTTCGCAATGCGCCTAGCTGTGGATTTTAGACCCTAGCTCTGCCGGAACCTGGGGAAACCTATCAAACCTGTTCATTTTTGAAAACTAGACAAACCTCAAATTTAGCTGAACGTTTCTGTGTGGAAAAGTTCTGGAATCACCGGGCTGACACAAATTTCCTACCAAGCAGCGTTTCTCCAGGTCTCCTGATAAAAATGGTGCCTCACTTGTGTGGGTGGGCCAAGTACCAGCGATAGTCAAGGGCCAAAACTTATTGTGGAGACATCAAAATTACCTATCACAAAACGATCTATTTTTACAAAGGGGGTCACCTGGGTTTTGGGCTCTGGGCTCAGCAGCCATCTACCCACGACAGGCAAGGGCCCAAAACGTATTGTGGGGACATCAAAATGACCTATCACAAAACGATCTGGTTTATCAAGAGGGGCACCTGGGTTTTTGGCCCTGGGCTCAGTGGCTATCTAGGGAAACCTACCAAACCCAGACATTTCTGTAAACTAGACACCCGGGGGAGTTCAGGGAGGTATGGCATGCATGGATCCCCCAACTTTTCTTACCCAGAATCCCCTGCGAACCTCAAATTTTGCTGAAAAAAGCTAATTCTCCTCACATTTCTGTCTGGAATCACCACCCTGGCAGAAAGGTCCTACCACCCAGCGTTCCCCTCGGTCTCCCAAGTAAAATTATACCTCACTTGTGTGGGTGGGCCAAGGGCCGGTGACTTTGAAGGGCCAAAAACATAGGGGGTATAGGGATAGCACAGCGAGCTCTAAGCGCTATTTTTTCAAATATGCGTTTTTAGGCTAACTCTGCATTGGACATCCATACAAATGAGGTATCATTTTTACCAGGAGACCAATGGGAACGCTGGGTGGTAGGACCTTTGTTCCGGCGCAGTGATTCCAGACAGAAATTTGAGGGAAATGGGTTTTTTTGCTAAATTTGAGGTTTGCAGGGATTGTGGGTAGGAAAATCTTGGGGGATCCATCCAAGCTATACCTCCTTGGAATCCCCTGTGTCTCTAGTTTTCAGAAATGGCGGGGTTTGGTAGGTTTCCCTAGATGGCCGCCGAGCCCAAGGCCAAAAACCCAGGTGCCCCCTGTCACAAACCTGGGGCTAAGGATGAGGCGATTTACCTACCTGGAGCCAACTGCGCCTTTCATCTATTACAGGGCCGATGCGATGAGAACTGGAAGTCAGGCAACCCTGCGAAGACCGGAACACCCTTAGGACTTGCGTGTGTCTAGAAGAAGAGGCGGGAAGGACTCGTGGAGAGAGGAGAACGGAGAGCTGAAAGGTGCGCGTCCAGGAGGAGTCACGGAGGGAGACCACCAGCTGCAACTTTCTGACCCGGGCCTGAGGAACCGGAGGAGTTGAGATGGGAGGAACCGGAGGCCTGTAAGAGGACTGGGGAGAGCTCAGCGACACCTGGGGAACTGAGAATGGATCTTGTCTGCCGGACGATTTCAGCTCCTAGCCAAGTTCCAGGAGGAGCTTGGCTCAGTAAGGTTTGTGGAAGGATCTTGAGTAGAGCTGGCAAGCAGGAGGGAAAGCCGCAAATGGGAGGTGGGCGGGAATAAAAAGGGGATAATATAATTTCTTAAAAGAGGACGGGTGGGGCTGAAAGACAGTGCTACCCCGGTTACTAGGAAATATTTCTTGATTTTTGTTTTCAACTTTATCGCCGACCTTATTTCATTTTAAGCACCTTTCACATTAACCCCACTTCTTGGACAGATCATACAAAAGAAATCACTAAACTAACCTTCACAAATAAGACTATAATGACACCTATAACAGTGACTTACCTGACCTTTCCTTTCTGTCAAGGGTACCGGTGGACAGGAACTTCCCAAGGTCCCACAGAGGAAAAGAAGAGAACTGTTAATCTCAAACTCCTGATGTTCTTTTGATTAAGATTTTGAAATAAAAGATATTGGACCAACTCCCTAAACTATTGATTTTGCATTAAATTCCCTTTCAAGATCACAAGTGGTGGAGAATGCGGGCACCTTTTCTCCATTGATACATAATGGATGCTTTAATTCAACACCTAGTACAAGGACTACGCAAATTAGAATGGGCCTTAGAACGCCAAATGTCTTCAGCTAAGGCTGATAGAGAAATATTTCGAGATGCGTTGAAGACTCAAATGAAACAACTCAATAAGCTGGCCCAGGAACAATTACAGGGGATCTCTGGACTGATCAACAATAGGAGACCAGTAGCTAGTGCCCCTATGAAAACTTTGCAAAAACTCCTTCTGGGAGAAGATCTCAATGCCTTTTTCGTAAATTTTGAATGGTCTGCGAGGGCAAGTACTTGGCCCCTAGAGAGGTGGCCCCTTTATTTAGCCCCTTTATTGACAGGTGATGCACAAGCTGCTTATTAACCAGCTAATCCCAGAGGAGAGGCCACATATGAAGAAGTGAAAAGAGTGATATTGGACAGAGCCGGACTAGATGAGGAAGCCTATCGCTTGAGATTTAGACAAGAGAGGGGAAAAATGGGTGATACCCCAAGAATTCTCAACTTTAAATTGAAAACAACAACTGTGAAATGCTTAAAGCCACACAACCATACCAAGGAAGATTTTATGGACAAAATATGTCTAGAACAATTTCTAGAGGCTTTACACCATCATACTCAAAGGTGGCTACGCCAACATTCAGGACTTACCATTGAACAAGCCGTAGAGATGGGTACCACCTTTTCACGAGTTGAACCTCGCCTTTCTTCAATAGAGTCTGAATAGAATGTAAAAAACCCCTCTAAACAGATGAATTCTCATAATGACAAGAAACCTCACAAGGTTATTTATGACACAAAAAGAACATATCCGTCGAAACCGGAACTTCAGGTTCCTTCTGGTCTACAGTGTTTTGAGTGTGGTGAATAGGGCCATATAGACCATTTCTGTAAAAACTAGATATCCACAGAAGAACCAATGGAAGCTAACCACGCCCCGAGCTCCATTTATTTTACTCAAGAGATGGGCCCTTGTTTTTTTGTAAGTGTACAAATTAATCAAAAAGGGGCTACCACTTTGATGGATTCTGGTTGCAAACAATCAGTGGTACAAGCTAAATTAGTACTCCCCTCACAAATTATACCCGGGAAATTTGTTCAGATTAGATGTGTACATGGGGACGTAAAAACCTATCCCATAGCAAGGCTGGTAATCTCTACGACCTTGGCTAAAAAGGTAAAGGTTGAAGTCAGGGTACTTCGAAGTCTACCTGAAGATGTCATCCTTGGGACTGATAACCCAAATATTTTGGACTTGTTCCATGAGACAGTGCTCAAAAAGGTAAAGGAGTCCAAAGAGAAAGTAAAAGTCCAGACCCCGACTCCCCAAAATGCCTTACTAACTCCCGAACCATGGATGATAGACCACAACTTTCACTTTACACAGATGAACGATACTTTTCTCCAACCTATTTGGGATAAGGCTTGTCAAAATGATACCCATTCTTTTCCTCATTTCCAAATAAGAAATGGACTCTATCGAATAGCAGGACCCACTGACCCACCTCAGTTATTAGTACCTATAGATTTTCAGGATCAAATTATGTTTTATGCTCATTCACACTTATTAGCAGGGCATTCAGGACACGAGAAAACAGCCAAGGAAATTCTTCAAAACTTTTACTGGCCCGGCATTTTTGCACATATAAAGAAATACTGTAAAGAGTGCGAAATCTGCCAAAAGAAAAAATCTTACCACCCTCCTAAAGCACCTCTACAACCTTTGTCCATAATAGGCACTCCACTTGAAAGGATTGGCATGGATTTAATAGGTCCCTTACCAAAATCCTCAAAAGGACATCAATATGCTCTTGTATTAGTAGATTATGCTACCCGATATCCAGAGGCCTTTTCTATACGTAGCCCAGATGCAAAAACTATCGCTCAACATTTGACATTAAACATATCAAAACTTCGGTGTATCATCCTCAAACCGATGGTTTGGTCGAGAGATATAATGGATCTCTCAAATTCATCTTAAAGAAAATGTTTTCAGGAGAAGGGAAAAACTGGGACCAAATGCTCTCCCTAGTTCTTTTTGTGCTAAGAAGTCAAATACAGAGTAGTCTAGGGTGCTCTTCTTTCGAATTACTCTATGGGCGAAAACCCCCAACCCTTCTCTACTATATTATCTGGAGTTGGTAGATTTTTCCTAGAGACAAACTACACCTTGGCAGAGAAAGACAGACAAGACAAATATTACTGCCTATCCATCTGTTCCTCAGGTACACACACATACTGGTTGAATTTGGCACAAGGGTGAGTAAAAGGTTCAAAATGTATATTTTACTAACAAGAGATTTCACAAAAAGGAAATGCACTGTTAATAATTAAAAGGTTAAAAAACTGAACTAATGACTCACAGCTCATGAGCTGTAAAGCCACGTCAAGGCACCAATCTCTTTACAGGCCATTCACACACCTTTCATACTTGATACACACATTCACACCACCAGCCGCGGGCCCAGCACAGTACAACATTCACATCAACAGACAGCGCCATTCAAGGGCCCATCAGTTTCATACGCCCACATGACTGACACAGCAATCACACAGGCTGGCGGTTGATGTAGTGTGTGCAGTGGCGTTTGGCTAGCAGTGTGTGTAATGAACAGCAGCAAGTCACTACTCACACACTGCCAGCCAAACACCAGTCCACGCACACCACCTGCCAATCCCCAGTCCACGCACACCACCAGGTAGGGGCCAGTCTGGTCACACTGCCAGCCAAACGCCAGTCCACGCACACCGCCAGCCAAGCGCCAGTCCACGCACACCGCCAGCCAAGCGCCAGCCCATGAACACAGCCATGCCAAACACCAGTCCACGCACACCATCATTAAATTTCTTTTTAATAAGAAAGAAAACTCAAACCAATTGGAAATAGATACAAAACTATAACTACAAACACAACAGCGGTAACTAAATACATCATACTAATGCCAACTGTGAAACAGAACTACAAATGTAAAACAATACAGAACAGGCAGTTCACTATTAGACTCACGGTTGCTCCCAAAAACTCTTCTGAATGTGATACAATCTGAAACATGTGGGCACACACAGCCCAGGATTAGAAGGACAATCAGCACAGTGCATACGAGTCTCCTTCCGCAAACCTCATTGCAAATAGACTCTACATCTCTTACAGGGATTGGTTTTTTTGGGCGTGGAATGAATTAAATCAGGAAAGTGATGATCTTTCAATCTAGCCACATCCTCCACCACTCCAACTCTAGGAACACTTGCCTGTTCCACTACAACACGGCTGCCTATCACAGACTCCTGAAACTGATCAAAAGTCATCTTTGACACTGGAAAACACTCCTTGAATGCAATAAAAGCATTAAAAGTTGCTAAGTTGAAGAGATGTATGACCAACTTCTTATACAAAATATAAGCCTTACGAACAGCAGTGTAAGGTTCCAACCTCTAATCAACTCTATCTACACCACCCATGTGCTTATTGTAGTCTACAATGCACACAGGTTTGCGCAGTTCAGCAACCTGACCCCAAACAGTCACAGGTGAAGTACTTCCATCATGGATGGTAGTCAGCATTTAGACATCTCTCCTGTCTGAAAACTTCACAGCTAGAAGTTCCTCACTGCGTAACGCACTGTATTGTCCCCGCTCAAGCTTTTTGCAAACAAAACCTTTACGGTTAGTGCAGATTGCGCCACAAGCAACAGTGTCCACTTTGAAGAATTCCTTAAACAATTGCACAGCAGTGTAGAAGTTATCTAGGTACAAATGGTGACCTTTGTTAAAAAGTCCTCTACCAAGTTCCCAAACAATTTTCTGTGAAACTCCAAAACCAGGGGGGGTCAATAGTGGAATCCCTACCAGTGTACAACCAGGAATTATAGGCATATCCATCTTACTCTCAGACAACATATAGATCTTAATTCTATAACATGCCCTTTTGCTAGGAATGTACTTCCTAAAAACCAAACAGCCCTTGAACAGGACCAAAGACTCATCAACCGCTATTTCTTTCCCTGAAGCATAGATCTCTGAAAATCGATCTACAAAGTGATCAAGTACAGACCGAATCTCAAAAAGACGGTCACAATCAGGGTGATATTGTGTCAACGCCGAAACATTATCAACAAAATGCAGCATCCGAAGCAAAAGTAAATACCAATAATGACTCATAATTGCAGGAAATATGGCCTTTGCCATCAAGGGACTGGTAGACCAATATGAAGACAGGGACAGCTTCCTTATCAAGCCAATCAAAAAAGTTAAACCCAAAAACTTCTTCATCTCATCCAGATTTGTGGGAGTTTACCAGGTAGCTCTAGAGTGGGGCCTAAGTCTGGCACTGTTGTCCCTCAAATACTGTTCAGCATACAAATTAGTCTGCTCAACAATCTCAGGCAAAAATACATCATCCATAAACTGAAAAAACTTTATAGGCAAACATTTTTCTCAATTCACTCTACACCCTGCATCACCACTAAAGGTAGGCAACACCACAGGCTGCACCATGTTTGGATCAACTCAAAGTCCAGCACTTCCAATGGGAAGCCTTGCAGCCCCAAGCTGCAATCCAGATGCCTCATGCTGCACTATTGACAAATCAGTGTCCTCCTCTAAAACAGGCACTTCATCCTCACTGCGAGTAGCTTCATCCGCACTGAGAGTAGCTTCATCATCAGATGATTCCTCGTGGACAGAAAACTCACTGCCAGAATCTTGCATTCTTCCTCTGTCTCAGATGCACTGTCAGTCTCATAATCATGGTTCGAGGAAGATTCAAAAAGCATACCAACCACCTTCTGAGCAGTAATCCTGCAGCTAGCCATAATCCTTACTAATAAAGGTAACTTGACAAACAAGTCAACAACAACAAACACTTTGTAAAATAAGTAATCACCAAAATGTGACTTTATCACAAAGACCTTTATACTCCAAAACGATACCACTCACTTGTCAGAAACAGCTAGACTCACCACCACCTACTCTGCACAGACACAGCAAGGACCAACAATCACCCCACTAAAAAAGTTAAAGAAAAGAAAATTACACATAAGGCAACGCAAGTCACATCGTGCACAAATCCAAAAAGAATTTCACACTCAAAACATAAACTAAATATGCTGCCATTATGACACCACTTACTGAAAATTCATTTGTGCATGACAACAATACTTATTTGGAGTAAACACAACAAAAATGTTTTTCTTACCAAACACATGCAACGCCAACTTCACACACTGCAGATCAATCACTGCTGAAAATGCAAACAGGAATCAAAAGCTTTGCACTAGAATAAAAAGGAGAAGTAAAACATTGCAATCACATATGCAAATAATGCACCAGTCCACACACAATGCACCAGCCGATCTGAGGGGCAGGTGGGCCTAAAAGCATATGGCCGATCTGCCCCCAAAGGGGGCCGACACAGCCAAAATAATCACCCCCTAAAAGGAGAGCGACCCTTGCCCAAGGGGCCGCTCCCCAACAACACCATTGAATAAAAACCCTGGTGTCTAGTGGCTTCTGCCCCCCTTGGGGGCAGATAGGCCTAAAAACATAAGACCGATCTGCCCCCAAGGGGGGACGAAATGGTCAAAATTATCACCCCACAAAGGGCAGTGACCCATGCCCAAGGGGCCGCTCCCCAACAACAACACTGAAAAATACCCTGGCGGCTAGTTGCCTCTGCCTCCCTTGGGGGCAGATGGGCCTAAAACATAAGGCCGATCTGCCCCCAATGGGGCCACAAACGGCCAAAATGATCACCCTATAAAGGGGAGCGACCCTGGCCCAAGGGGCCACTCCCCAACAACATTGAAAAATACCCTGGTGTCTAGTGGCTTCTGCCCGGGCAGATGGGCCTAAAACATAAAGCCAATCTGCCCCCAAGGTGGGCAGAAACAGCCAACATAATTGTTCCCCAAAGGGGAGCAACCCATCCCCAAGGGGCCGCTCTCCCACATCGCTAAAATTGATCACAATAAAGAAATCCCCGGTGTCTAGTGGCTTTTGCCCCCCTTGGGGCAGATGGGCCTAAAAACATAAGGCTGGTCTGCCCCAAGGGGGGCAGAATCGGCCCAAATATTCGCCCCAATAATGGGGAGCGACTCTTGCCCCAGGAACCGCTCCCCAACATCCAAAAAATAAAAAAATCCCTGGTGGCCTAGTGGCTACTAAAAAAAAACTAAAAAAAAACGATCTGCCCCTAACGGGGGCAGGAACGGCCAACAGAAATGCTCCCCAAAGGGGAGAAACCCTTCCCCAAGGGGCTTCTCCCCGCCAAAATTAAATTGATTTAAAAGAAAGCAAATCCCTGGTGTCTAGGGGCATTCCTGCTGCACAATCGCGGTCCCATGAGCGACCGTGCAGCAGGAATGCTCCAAAGAGACATCAGACGAAAGGAAAACCCTTTCCTTTCCCCCTTTGGTTCAAAAACCCACCTCCCCAGGGAGAAACTCACATTTCTCCTGCGACGCACTGGAAGCAAATGGCTTCCAGCACGTCCGACAACATGCTAATGACGTCGGCATGCGTTGCGCGCTGATGTCATTAGATGACGTGGAGGGGGGCAATGGGGGCAGCAGAAGGGCTTCCACTACCATCCCTGGTGAGGATAACAGGAAGGGCGGCTCACGGGGAGAGCGCCAGCACTTCACCCGTGGGTGGGTGCTAGGACAGCCGGGAGCCGTCCGATGCACACGCCCGCTGTGGCGTCAGACGGCTCCCGGCCATCCGACGCACTGAACGGGTTAAAAACTGGGCTAAAGTGAAAAGCTTCATAAGAATTGTGAAGAGACTGGTTGAAAAATGCATGCTAAAGGTTGCAGATGTTCAAGTACCGAAGTTGACTGTTACTGTCTTTACAGGGTTTCATCTCAGCCTACACTCTTCCCTTTTCCATCCCATATCACGGCAAACAGTAATTGTTTAAGAACAATCCTTTGTTATCTGGCAACAACCTGGTAGGAATAGTCAATTTCTTTTTTATGTATATACTACAGCTGTTTAACCATACGGCCGGGTCAGACTAGGACAGGAAATAGGCTCGAGCACCAAAATAAAAATGGCTCCCGTTAGTGAATGAGACAGCTAAAAAGGTGGGCCATGTTTGCAAATTGGTGCAGTTTCGAACTTGTAAAGACACGCTGTATAAGTGTTTGCCTCATTGCCCTATAGGTCAGTCACTCTCTGCCACAGGATTTTGTCTCTTCAATAACGAGACACCCATGTCTATAGAATGTACTCATGGGCACCCCCATACTAATCCCCTCCCCCTAGGTTTTGCTGCTGTAGACCCTCTGAGTTTAACTTGAGGCTGCTCAAGTTTGAGGTGGTGAGCAGGGCTCAGACACCTGCATACATATGACATGGAGTAAGAGTTGCTCTGTGTGCAGACTACATTTCTGTGGAGAAAAGTATATTTGCGGTTAGGTCTGGTGGGTAGTCCATGGTGCAAGAAGGTCAGGTTAGAACACCTGTGGCTGCAATCAACTTTTAAGATTTGTAGATAGTCAGCACCTACTCACAGGTGTGAATGCTTGTGAACACTCAAGCTGATGGCTGGATTTTCCCCTAGACTCAGGTGGGATAGGTGTGGATGAAGAAGTGACTTATGGCTCGAAAAAAAACCTTTTTTTATTGATTTTAGGTTTTGATCCTCAGCTGTCAGTGAGAACCGTTAAGAGATGCTCACCCACTGTAAGCCTCTGCTTGGTTTCTATTGTACTATTGATTAGTATGGTGACACCCTTGACAGAGCCAGTAGACCTCACATTTTATTAATGCACTCCTCCTGTTCGTGTTAGGCGCATTTGAGGGTTTTGTGCTTCTAGCGTTAATGGCCTCTTGCTACGCAAACCGTGAAAGGTATCCCTGACACAGCAGTTTCAGTTGATCCCTTTAGAGGGTCTCCCCCAGGCATTTCCACCTGCCAGTCTGTATATATTTGTGAATCTGTGTTTAGGATTTCGGTTTATGTGCAATAACGTACTTATTGTTTTTACAAGTAAAATCATTGACTGGACAGCGACATATTAAGTGTTGCTTTTTGTGTTACTGAGTTCTGAGTCTCTACCTCACTACAATTCCCCTGAGTAAGCCTTGGACTGTTTGGTCTCACTACCCTGAGAGTTAAGTGCTAAACGGGGTACTTGTATTTCCATTTTAGGGTTCCACAATATGTGGGTCTACAGGACATAATGAGCTAAAGATCTCAGTTGTTATAATTGGGACCCACTACATTCTGACTGTTCTAGGACACTCCAACCCAGATTTCTCACAATATCAACAGAATATTCCCAACACTGACCACCTCCACTAATATTCTGGCTTCTGTGAGGGTTCTCAAATGGACCATACCCACCAGAGTGTTCAATCTGCAGCACTTAGTTTTGAGATGTGCCTGCTACAGTGAAGGTTTTGTAGCTAGAGTATTGCATTGCTCATCAAAGCTAGATATTCAGTACATCAAATATCTTTAAAACAGTGGATATTTTAGCAAAATAACAGAGCCAGATTCTGTTTGAATTCAACTTTCTCCGAACTGTGCAAAGTACACGTGATAACTAAAATCCAATAAAAGCAAAAACGCATCCCAATTACAAAACAGACTGTGATTTATGGAAAACACAGAAACTGTGATTTGGCCTTTTAAGGGCAGGGTGTGTTTCACTTGTTTTAAGTCACTGTTGCATACCGTGTTCATTCGCATCTTGTAAGGTTTAACCATATGACTTGAATTCAGCAGGTGTGTGTGAGTTGGAGCTCCATGTTGCTCTCCCTTTGAAGTGAAGCCATGACTTCTTGATCACCAAATGTACATTTTAGTTTGTCAGGCTGCCCTCTGAACGCCTATTACACTTTCCCCTACATACTATGACATACACCAACTCATGGCCATTCTGCTATCTTGTGGCTATCTGCACATGTGCTGATGGAAAACACTACTTCAGATGTTATTGGGGAAAGGAACATTAGCATATTCTATATAAATGTAATACACAATAGTGTGTGAGATACCTCATGTACTAAAATTCAAACAAACGTGCATTTTATGGGTGCTGCGCGTTCTCGCAACCACCTTTATTGTTTCCCTGCTGCTGTGAGCATTCAATCATTCACTCTGATGGTTTGGTACTATTACTGCAACTTAACTTGTTGTTTAATTGTGAGGTATGAATATATTGACAACTTATGCCCTCGCCGCAGCCTCTCTGTCGGTTCCGCTTCAAGGCGCTACTAGGATGCCCTGTATGTCCCAACGAGGGCAAGCACTAGATTGCATATTGCCTAGAGCCAGACCAGAAATGCTTGCATAGAGTGGCAAAAATCCCTGCACTGTCCTTGTCCATCAAGACCTAGGGTGGCGTGGATTCCCATCTCCCAGGTGCAGCCATGCTTGAGAGAAGTGGAAAGGCCCAGCTATCCTGCCTTTTTACCTAGAAGTGCATTGCACACACCAGCAGGTGACACACCAAAAAAAGTGGGGAATTAGAACCTTCAGCCTTCTGTATTTAAATGCACAATTATCATGATTAAAACACGAATTCTATATTCTTCATCATGATGGAGATAAAGGTGTATTTAATTTATCAATAATAATAAACAATTCATTTCCATTTAATAACCTTACCACCACAGTAAAAACTCAGTTGAACAAATTTCTACAGCGAAATGGGTGCACAAAACGAGGAAATTGTACCTTTATTTAGTGCTCATAGTTTGCAGAGAGGGAGTCGACGCGTAAAGGGACAATAATCGCTCTCCTATAAGATGATAGGCCCTCACGATCAGCATCTTTCACCACAGAAAGTCCCTCGATACATCAGGCCTATCGTTCCTAAATGCATCAAATAGCTCAGACTATTGGTTCACACACTAAAAGTCATGTTGTTGGTTTCGCCAATGCTCGATGGATACATAAGGGACTTTAAAATAAACGGTAATGCTGTTCCTGGCGTTCAGTGGGGATCCTAGTGTCTACTAAAAGAACTATGGAAAGTATGGAACTGTGTACTGTTGCAAGGCAAGGGAGCCACATGATGGAGCAAGATTGCAGCGTCCATCTGGGGAAGATATGACCTTGTGGTCTGAGCATCACGGCTCCTGTTGGACAGGGACCAGGGCTGATTTGACTAAGAGTGAGTTTGAAAGGGAAGTGGCCTGGCAGTTCAGGCTGGACTGTTCCTGTTGGAGTCTGACCACGGCGTATTTGCATATGGTTGGTTTTGAAGGGACATCACACTTTAGGATGACCTGTTCCTACGGAATGAGGACCAAAGTTTATTTGCATGAAGTTTAAGGCGGTGCCGTGACCAAAAAAACGAAGGACTGAAATGCTGCTGAGATTACTTACCTGTTGTTGAGATTAATGGCCATATGTACAAAAATGAGAAATACCGATTTCCAAATTGTGATTCTTACTGGATCACAATTTGGAAATCGCAATTCCTGATGTACTGAATATTATTTTTTTAAATTGTGATTCCTAATGAGGTCGCAAATCGACCTACCTCATGAATATTAATGAGGTAGATTACAATTTGTGACCCACTAGAAATCATAGCAATCCTAAGGATGGAGGCCTGCTAGGGTCAGAACCCCACCATGGCTGAGATCACTTTTTAAGAAAGCAAACTTTTTTTCTTCAAAATGCAGCACGTATTTCTTAAAGGAAAATGGCATGTGTTAAAAAAAAATTGCACTTTTAAGTTTCATTTTTCAAGAGAATGCAAAGGTCCATGGGACCACTGCCTGATATTAAAACAGATATTTATTTAAATACTCAAAGGGGAAGGGGTCTTATTCCTATTTGTGAATAGTTACCACTACCTTTCAATAGTAGGTAAAAAAGTAATGTTTTGCGACTGTAAATTGCTCTCAAAACATTAATACATACTACTGTGAACCGGTATTTGGAAGGGACCTTCATCAGTACCACATGTAGTGAACGTAAGCAGTGCAAAACTATCTAGGAATGACCAGCATTTATTTTCATGGTAACTAAGAGGGAGAAGCTGCAGAATAACCAGATGTTCTGCACAACAGGAATATAGAAACACGTTTGTCTTTAGTGAGGACTTCAAGCCTTTAATGCAAGGGACTTGCCCTCAAGCCTTTATTGCAGGCAGCTGATCTGGCAGTAACTCTTTTAGCTCAATGGACATCCACCACTAAATACAATATAAAAACTTGCTACAGATTCTAGTTTCTGTGTAATATGCACAAGTAATTGTATCACTGACAATAAGGCACAAGTGCAGTGTCGCGGATGACATGCAGCACTCATGAAGAATGTTGGCAATGTACATTATTGAGCAGAAAGGGCAGGTTTAACCACTGAGGGCTCACAAATAGCATTCTGATATTCAGACTTGCCTTTCCAATGATGATTGGGGTAATAATTTAGAAGACAGACAGTAAGGTGTATCATTCCAATAAACATGCACAAACATTGTGAAAAGAAGTACAATCACGGATAAGGTAAGTACTCCATTTATTATGTCCTGTCAAGGCAGCTCCCAGGCAGCAACTGCCAAAGCAACACATTCCATGTTCCACGCAGGGAACAGTGCCACAAGAGAATTCTATGAGGGAGAACGTGATACAGATTCCAACACACCTCCCTTCCTACACAATAAAAGAAAAAGAAAAGAAGAGGAGAGAAATAGATAACAGAACGATAAGATAAATAGAAGAGCAAGAATCAAACAACTGAAAAAACATAGTATCATCAATGCATAACATAGTCTTGAAACTTAACCGAGTAGATCTCATCTTGGAAGGAAACCTTTTGAAAGAAGAACAGTCCGAACGAACATTCCTATCGGAAGGAACTGCATTAGAAGAAGAGCAACTTGGAAGAACAGGAGTTGCATTAGCGGGATCAAAATGAACACCCATCTTCCCACCAACGTACACAATTTTAGATTAAGGAACAACAGAAATGGCACACTTGTTCCAAATCTTCCCATTCTCCAACATCACCACACGGTCTCTTACTTCTCTCACCTTAGCCGGGGCTGAGAACCAAGAAGCCCCCTTGCGAAAGAAGCCAGGCTTCTTGATTCTTACCCAATCTCCAACACACACAGGAGAAACTCTTCCAGAAGCAGTGGTGTACTTTGATTGAACTGCAGTTCTCACATCCGCTACCTTGCCAAGTCTAGCTTGATCGACTTCTTTCCTGGACATCCAATCTTTGTTCAACTTAGAACCGGCAACTCTTCCCCTAAGCAGAGTGAAAGGAGACATCCCAGTACTAATATGAGGAGTAGTTCTGATTGCCCACAACATGTCTGCAATGGCCATTCGCCAGTGTAAACCATTCACCAAAGCCAATTGCAGTTGATCTTTGATAATGCGATTAAAGCGTTCGACCAATCCGTTGCTGCGAGGATGATAAAGTGAGGTTAAAACATGTTTGATGCCATGCTCTTTGAGGAAATTTTGCATTTCCAAAGACACCAACTGGGTCCCGTTATCTGTCACTAGTTCCTCAGGAAACCCCTCCCGGAGAAACACTTCTTTGAGAAAATTAATGACAGACAAAGAATTCACACACTCCACAAACTTGATCTCCGGCCACTTGGACATATAGTCCACTAAGACCAGAGCATACAAAGGAGAACCTCCAGAAATCCCAAAAGGACCAGCAACATCGAAAGCTAATTTGCACCAGGGTAGATTCTTGACAAAAACTGGATCCATGGGAGAGGGATGAGTTACTTGAGTCTTATCGCTCAGAACACATGCACAACAGTCCCTGACGTAATGCTCGATGGACCTATCCACCCCGGGCCACCAAAAGTCCTCTCAGATTCTGTGTTTCATAGCGCGAATACCAAGGTGACCTACGTGAGCCAGATCTAAAACTTTTTTTTGCATGCATGTCGGAACGACCAAAAGACCACCCCTTCGTAAAATTCCATCCACCATGGATAACTCATCACAAACCCTTTTGAAAGGAATTAACTCAGGAGACAAATCCTTGTTGACAGGCCAGCCATGAACCAAGAAGTCAACAACCATCTTGATTTCACTATCCTCTGATACAGCTTGCAACCATTCACGCTCAGAAAGTGCACCTTTCACAATGTCAACAACAGCACCAACGGCACACACGATGTCAAGATCCTCCTCAGAAGATTCGCTGATGTCTTTGACAAGGGGTAAACGGGATAGACAATCAGCAATGTTGTTTTTGACACCAGCAACATACACTAAACGATAATTGAATTCCTGAAGTCTGTATTGCCATTTAGCAATACGTGGAGTGGCGCGACCGCCACCTTTGGTGGTGAAGAGATCAACCAAAGGTTTGTGATCGGTCCTGAGGATGAATTCATTTCCCCACAGGAAATTCCGAAAGTACTGGACACCCCACCATAAGGCTAACGCCTCTTTCTCAATGGTGGAGTAAGAACTCTCAGCACCACGAAGAGTCCTGGAGGCAAACGCAATGATCTCCTCACAACCATCACTTCTCTTTTGCATAAGAACAGCGCCCAATCCTATGTTGCTGGCATCAGTAGAAACGATGCATTTGTCATTGATGTTAAACAATTTCAGAGGGCGTGCCTGCACAATTTCCTTTTTGAGAAGATCAAATTGGTCAGCACACTTGTCGCACCACACAAACTTAACATTTTTCTTAAGTAATTCACGCAAACAGGAGGTCTTATTAGCAAAATTCCCCACAAATTTGGCATAGTACTCCACAAGACCTAGGAAAGAGCGAAGTTGGTCTTTATTTGTGGGTGAAGGTGCATTTTGAATGGCATCTAAAAAATTTATTTTGGGTTCAATTCCTTTTCAGGAAATGTGGTGACCCAAATAATCCACACCCTCCAGAAAAAATTTGCACTTGTCCTTCCTTAAGGTTAGCCCATGAAGTTTCACAGTATCCAGTACATGTTTAACTCTGCTGTCGTGCTCTACCTCAGTTTGTGCATACACAAGAATATCATCTTGGAAAAACATGACTCCCGCTGTGTTTTTGAATAAATTCCCCATGAGGCGCTGAAACACAGCGGAAGCCGATGCCAGACCAAAAGGCATTTGTTTGTAACGGAAAGCTCCTACCGGTGTTATGAAAGAGGTGAGATGTCTGGAGTCCTTGCTTAACTCAACCTGGTGGTAAGCTGAGGAAATATCAAATGACAAAAATACTTGGCTCCATCTAACGTCGCCAGCATTTCATTTATATTGGGCAAAGGCTGGCGGTCGATCCAAATATTAGCATTCAGATCGCGCAAGTCTACACACATCCTAAGAGACTTGTCAGCCTTGCGTGCAAGAACTATGGGGGCCAACCATTTGGATTCTTCTATGGCTTCAATCACATCCATGGTGCATAAACGTTCAAGTTCATGCTTCAATTCCACACGCAAACTCAAGGGTGCCTTACGCACCTTGTGTGCAACAGCCTTCGCACCACTTTTTAGGATGATGCGGTGCTGAAAACCCTTTAGCTTCCCCAGTTTGTCACTAAAAACTTCGGGATACTTCTGAATCCACTCATCGCCTAATAAATGTCCCACCACCAACGCATTAGGCAGATTGGAAGATGAGGAAGGAGTGTAAAATTTGCGTGCTTCACGCCTAGACAAAACCATGTCAGGATGATTAGGATGAATAATGATACCGAGTTCTCCTTGCTCCTCCCATCTCAACAAATTTGCACCATCCTCTACAATGTATACAGTTCCTGTAGCAAGATCACCACAGAATTCCAAATTTGCTTCAAATTTACCAAGAACTTCCACTCTTTTGCCCCCATAGGCAAAAATTCTAATGTTAGACTGGTGCAACTGAATGTCTTCTAACCCCCCAAAATCCTTAGCATTGATAAGGGTAAATGGGGAACCGGAATCAGCCAAGAAATTCACATTTTTCCCATTCACACAGATAACACATGCAGGGGATTTTCTTTTACGCAAACCACCCATGGATGCAATTTCAACGACACCCTCAGATTGTAAAGATGAAGAAGACAACATTACCAACATATTGTCATTTTCTTCACTAGAGTCAATAAAGTCTTCTTCAATGGACTTGACGATTTGCGTGTTTCCTTTGTTGGACCCCATGGCTTTACAGAGACGTTCCAGATGACCTTTTTTCCCACATTTGAAACAAGTCTGGTTCAAAGCAAAACAGAACTTTGCATTTCCTAAGTGATTTTTGCTCCCACAACGAAAACAAAAGAGTTGTACTTTTTCAGATTTGATCTTAGGCGAAGGTAGAGAAGGTTAATTTTGCGTCGTATTTTCAATGGGAACTTTGGTAGGCTTAACATTATGCTTTGATGACAACAGTTTAACTTCAGTGGGTTGAGAAGGGTTGCACATTTCCTTCATGCAAAATTGAGAATGTTCAATGCTTTTCGCAAGAGTAATAGCTGTCTCGAGGTCGGGGTCGTCTGATGACAAAAGCTTCTCTTGAATCCTCTTGTTACATGTGCGCTCGATTAGTTGATCACGTATGATTTCATCCCTAAATTTTCTGAAGTTACAGGTGATAGAAAGAGTTCTGAGCGCAGAGAAAAAATCGTCGATAGATTCACCAGGAACCTGGGCACGTTGTAAAAACTTGTGACGCTCAAGTACAACATTCTTCTTGGGGTTGAACCTTTTGTCCAAAGTTTTGATCAGTGATGCATAATCATCAATGATTAGGGAATCACCGTCATCACCGCCACTCACACGAGTGTTGACGACCTCAAGAGTCAATGTTTTCAAAATGCTTCTACCCTCCGCACCAAGATTATAAATAAGAAGTGCTTTCTTCTTCTTTGTAGTAAACGTATCACCATCGATGGCTTCCAGATAACTCTCAAATGTATCCTTGGATTCACGTAAATACCTTAAAGTTCTTATGATGCACACTGTGAGTGCATCACAGAAGTAGCTGAGTGTGTTAATTTAGGAGAAGAACACAAAGAACAATGAAGAAATAAGCTGTGCACATGAGCGATTACTCTATAAGATGTGCGCGTGAACAATGAATGTTAGCAGCTGTGCGCATCAGGGGTGAAAGCAACACTGGCGTTGCTATGCTAGTGCGCAAATCAGGGAACGTGGTAATCCGATCAAACAGCTGTGCACATCAGCGGTGAAAACAACCCTGGTGATGTTATGGCAACGCACAATTGAGATCGAAATAATCCAAAATGTCCGGACCAACGTGAGGACGTTGCGTGCGGGAATGACAGGCAGGTCAGGCAAGTCAGGCAGGACTGCGAAGGCACGCAGTACGTCTCAGCAGAGAGTCCGTCACGGGGGCAGAGCGCGAAAAGCAACGGAAGATTTTTTTGGTCCCGCGCGTACAGCAAGCAGCAAAAGTACCTGAAATGGCTAGAAATAGACAAAATTGACGTCGGAGTCCCAGGACAGCAGCAGAACCACGACAGGAGTCCACACGGATGGCGAGACTGCAAGGAGACACCGTTGAGTAGGAAAACGCCACACAGGAAGAACGGAGCTCCAGGGGACGGCTGGAAGGAAGCAGGTTCACTCAGGAGAGGGAGGCCGAAGACGGGACAACTCGTCGCCAATGAAAAGAAGTACAATCACGGATAAGGTAAGTACTCCATTTATTATGTCCCGTCAAGGCAGCTCCCGGGCAGCAACTGCCAAAGCAACACATTCCATGTTCCACGCAGGGAACAGTGCCACGAGAGCATTCTCTGAGGGAGAACGTGATGCAGATCCCAACACATTGTTATTAATACATTCACTTTCGATGTTAGTTACACTTCTGAATCCATATTCATCATTCCAGCTTCTAGAACATTGAATTCCTTCTGGGTGAAGGTTCTTAGGGGCCATCGGAAATCTATACTAATAGGCAAATGCAGCTGGCATGCACCAAATTTGATGATAACAGCTTTATACATTGACTACACTTTCTATTCAAGTTATCCCTAAAGGATCTTTGGGTCGACAAATTATCTAGGACGACATTCCAGAATTCGCCATTTTTTTCTGCAGAGTTGTTGCTAATCTTCTATACATAATGCACAAGTGTCCATCACCACACTGACTACATCCTCAACTCGCCAAAATGAACATTGCAAAATTCTGTGGTGTTCCCTGCTGCCTCAGTCTGGCTGTCTGACTGCATATAGAGATCACTATAAGTCGGACTCACCCTGTGCAACAGACTGAGATGTAATCCAAGACCTGGTACCTGCGTAAGGGAGTGTGTGGGTGTAGCTCACATGCAGGTGAAGAATACTACTTTCTGTGAAGAGATGCTGCAAGCTGTCTTCTTTCTGCATATAAATTAAATGCGCATATGCTTATTCAGCACCAGCAGAGAATGGGAGGCAGTAAAATATTCTGATGGGTTATTAAACTAAAGTTGCGAAGTTCCAAGGAGTACTATATACAGAAATCTAAAGGTGTGGGTCCTCAAAAATTGTGGCCAAATAAATGATGTTCCTACTCCATGTCATAAATCGATATTGTTGCCACACTGTCTGTTATGGAATTGTTTTTATTTATCCACACAAACTGGGTCTTCAATCACAGACTTTGGTTTATTTAGAAAATGCCAAAGTCATTTCAAAGTTGAAAAACTTGAAAATTGGGTCCCATATAAGAATATTCAGAAAAGCTTGAAGGTCTTTTTCCCACAAGGTTTCAAATGAAGATTTAATGCCTGATTTATAATTTGGCAGTCAGGCCATCATCCGCCAGGGCAACAGAGTAATGTATTCCGTCGCCCTGGCAACAGTCCCGCCGACCAAATTTTGAAATGTCCGTCGGACCAGTGGACATTTCAAGTATTGATGGGAAGCACCGTCAAGGCAGTTCCTGCCAATGTATTGTAACTTTCCCCTACATTATTTTAAAATTCAAAAACAAAACCTCAAAGCAGGAATTTGTTTTTGAAACAAAAAAAAAAATACCCCCTTCGCCATGGGGGTCATCTCCTATGGCGAGGGGAGTATTTTGAAGTTTTCACTGCCCCATACCGCCAAGGTTTTCCTAGACGCGATGGGCAGTGAAAGCTGACCTGTATGTCCACCCATCTAAATTTAAATGGGCAAACATACAGGTCAACCTCCGATGTCCCTTACTCCTTACTCAGTCGCTACACCAAAGGTCCACCTGCATTGAAATCGGGTGGGTGGACATTATGTTGACAGAAAAGGATACTTCGTAGCTGCTGTAACAGAGTACCCATTCTGCCAGCATATAAATCGGCCCTCAAGAATTTGGTCAAATAGGTTGGTGAAGTATTCTATATTTTGAGCTGCTTTAGGTATTGAGTCATCTCATATAATTTTGGAAAGATAACTAAAGGGTGAAAAAATTGTAATTATAATTATACAACAGCGAACAAGATTGTCTGACACTTAAAATATAGGAATCTAGCACCTTCCTCTATTATAGGCACTTTAAGTTTAGATAGAGCAATTCTAGGAGTCTTACTGTTCATAGAAACGTTTTGTATGAAACAGTAATTTCAATATTTAAATAGGAATTTTGAAAGTGAGCCTAGAAAGAACAAACTGAATATTATGACTGTCCATCATTTTAATAAAATCCTTTCTCTGCCACCAGGAAAGAGATAAAGGAGACCATGTAGCCAACAAATTATTCCAATTAGTCATCAAAGATGTCATACTGTGTTTGATAATAATTTTGGCATTTGATGAAAACCAAACACCAAAATATTAAGGGGCTTATTATTAGTTTGGCGGTCCCGTGGACTGCTGTATCGGTGGTGGCGATCTGAGTGCGGTGAGCTCAGCGGTCCAACCACCATATTACGAGTTGGGCAGATTGGCTTTCCGAAAACGGCAGCCAAACTGGTGATACCGACAGCCAACTTCGAGCATGTCGGCCGCGGAGCGGGCCTGTGAGGCTGTGGGAAGTTTGGACCACCAGTGAAACCGCCTACCCAATTACGAGTTGCTTTACAGCTGACATGACCATGTCATTCCAACCACCACACCTGAGATGGCGGAAAAGGAGGGATATAAGGCAGAACTCACCTCTACTCGTCTTCTACCGTCATGGAGCCCATTGTGCATGTCCTGCCACTGCTCTACCTCCTCAACCACCTTAAAAACTCAGTCCGTCAGGGACAAAATCAACAGTAAGTCATACAACTGCCTGTTGCCATAGACTCCTCAGCAAAACGATGCACCGCCATGGACCAGGCAAGGGAGGTGGGGTCCCAAAGTAATTTACACATATACAGGGACCCTGACTAGGATTGTTTCTTATCAATCATCAAAAATACATCTGTAGGATAGCCTCCTAGGCCAAATCACTGGTACTGCACAGGCACACTGTACACAAATTGACGTGTTTGCAAATTATATACAGTGATAGTGATGTGTGCATTATTTTGTGTTCCACAACACCACCTCCTCAACAATATCACACCTATTAATCTCTATCACACATAACCTTTGCCCTTTATCACTTGTCTGCCATGTTTCTACTGATCCTCTCTAGTCATACAGGTTACCATTTTTCAAGCATTGCTAAAGTGACATTGACCTGACTACAACTACCATTAGGCCTTGTCACTCCAACTCTAACCAAGATGCTAAACACCTTTTGCTCCTTCTCACTTGTCTCCCATGTCACTACTCATTTTCACTTATAATGCAGGTTATTATTTGTCAAGTGTTGGTAAAGTGACATTGAACTGACTACAACTGCCATGAGGGCTTGTGGCTCCAGCTGTAACCAAGATGCTACACCCCTTTTGCTATATCACTATATCACTTACAATTGCACAGAACCCAACACTAGCATCCCACATGCACTACACAGCACCCTCTTACACAACACATGGTATCAGCACATGACCGCTGTGGTCTCAAAGACATCAGCCAGTTCATGTTATGTCTATTCACTGATACTGCATGCAGTAGGCATAGATAGGCTTTACTTGTCCCAAGAAATAGCCCCCGAAAAAGCAAAATGCCTTCTCCACCTATACCTGTGTAGAATTAGGGCCAAAATACAATCCAACAAGCTAGAACCCCACAGAGTAGTAGGGAATCTGACCCGATGCAAGACCAATCCAACAACACTGTACCTTTTCACAGAGCCTAGCGACATTCAAACTGAGCTAGATAGGATGCGCGGGAGGGGCACCATACAGGAGGATCCTGTTTGACTCTGAGACTTCCCATAAAAGAGATTCTTGGAGGTAGCAAAGCCACCAACCAGTGCTCAAACACATCCACCGCTGCTGGGGTGGCCCTTAGTGTATCTGTGGCAGTCTTCTTTAAAAACAAATGGACCCCAGACATGGAGTTCCAGTGTAAGGCCATAAATCTAAATGATACAAAGGGAAATGAGTCTCGTAGGGCAGGGTTTAACAACAGCTTAGATACCCCATGTCACGAAATCTGGGATACAGAGGTGGGTGGATATACATGGCTAGAAGGGAAGGGGCAACCCCTAATTGTATGAAAACTTACACTGTATTACTTGTGTTTCAGAGGTAAAGGAACAATTCCACTAGGTACAAATGAAAACTGTGGCGCAATCCTGCACATTCTGGAAATGCAATGGGGCACCTCAAAGCTGATGGATACCTTCTGGCAGTACGGCAAATTTGTCTACAGTCAGCTCGTCCCTGGATGGTGTGGCCTCTACTCCCTCATCACCATACACACCCCAACCCAGGTCATTCCGGGAAAAGAACTGTTGGATTTGTATCAAAACCCGCTAAAGAAGAAGTTGACTCTGTCACATCAGGCTCATGAAAAAAGTACTGCTGATTATTATGGCTGGGCTCAGTACAAGTACATTCAGGAAGAATTCAGACTATTCTCTGATGCACAAGTATCAGCGGGAGGGTCCACACCCATCTTCACCTTACAGACGAAAGCGACCGCCCTCTGGTTGCAGATGACCAAGTGGGAAATGCTCAAGATGATGAACAGCACTGAGCTTGGTCTTAATTCAATCAAGGAAGAACTGAAAGACATCCGCCGCATGGTGATGCAACATCGATTTGTAATAGACTTAATGAGGGAGAGGTGTGTGCCAAGATTGGTGTGTCCAGCTGCATGTTTATCCCAGGCACTGATATGGACAATGGGACTCTTGCCTTCGAAGCACTGCACTGCTTACAAAGAGACATGCATGAGGAGGGAGGTGCCACTGAGCAGGAATGGTTCACGAACTGGTTCTCCTGGCTCCCCCAGTGGCTGTCCAGACTGTGCATGCCATTGCTAGCCGTTTTCTTATTGCTATTGTTTTTGTGTGGTTTCCTGCAATCTGGAGTTTCCTGATGTAAAAATGCAGTCCTCAAATTGTGAAGTAAGTGACCCGATTCGGGTCACCCGGGTCACACAAGACCACCTCTCAGCCTTCCATACCAAATGAAGAGTTGGTCAGACAGTAGAGAATACAAACCAATATCTGTTTATTCAGAGTACGCTCAGAGCGGAGCCCTGTCTGCCCAGTCTCTAAGGAGTGCTGCAGAGGGACTGACATCAGCAAGCATAGAGCTACATTATGTACATTTCGGAACCAATGAAGGCACGCCCACAATGGAATTTTCCAAGCAAATACAATGAAACTGTGGAATACAAAAAGTAAGTTTTGATTCTGCAGCTGGGTACACACTATCTAACAGTCAAGGTCATTCTGCCTGTGCCCGGCACTGGACAAGTGGGAGAGGGCATACATCTAGAGGAAAGGTATGCGCTAATAAGAACAGTGTATTCATTAGTGTAGCAAAACTCAGCTTCGAAGAAACATAACCTAGAGAAGGCTGTTTCTCGGAAATGGCGGAGGATTAGTTTCGATCATGATACAAAATGGTGCCCTTACACAAAATGGCGCAGCGAATGCTAACTTATGCAAAACAATGCCAAAATATATTTTTCTATTCTAACAATTGGGTAGAATGCAAGTAACTAAGAATGTAGTAATTGTTATAACTGAAGAACAACAGATCCCTAATAGTGTGACTGTCATGAAGTATGGGTTGGATATTGTAGCTGAAAATTCAACTAGAGGGGGGAATGTTAATAGTGATGTCAATGGTAATAATGATACATTCAAGAACGAAATCGCATTTCTATTATCGAAATTGACCCATCATGAACTCTCCTTCAACCCTTACTGAGAAATACGTGGTCAGGCAGTCTCTGAGATCAGGACCTGAGGTTACTGATTGACAGGTCACAGGTGGGGTGGCATGTAGCTGGCAGACAAATGTGTGAACAGGAAACTCAGATCAATCCCACAGATAGGTGAGGCAACACCACAATGGTCCAGGGAGATTGGCTCCAATAAAGCACACATGGTCGGAGGGGTGCGTGCATTCACAAAAACACCATAAAGTCAGATGCCACATGAAGTTAGGACCACATAGCCAATTAGGACACAGCACACATAGTACATGCTGTGATCACGCGCCCCTTATGCCGGACTCCTGGAAACGTTACCCACTGACCCCCATTGTGTCCACGCAAAGTTGAGACCCACCTGCATTTGTTATCAGGGGACTTATTTATGACTCCAAAGCCAAGGCCGACATCATTTGCCAAAAAGGATCAACAGAAGCATTTTATGATACCCAAAGAAATGCATTAAACCTTGCTCAGATCGATTGTACTTTGAGACAGTCCTCAGACCCGCTTCTGTAACTGTACTCCAAGCTGAAGCATTTAATAAAACCAACTGTTCCTGTTTTGCCAAAAACTTCTTGTTTTTTGTTTTTTCAAGGTACATTCATACTTGGGCAACATTTGCCCTGGACAAAGTCAAAGTTTGAGGCTGACCGTGATGGATCCCTGGTCAGATACACTAAGCAGGAGGCCTCGGTCAAAATTTTACCTTAACACTTAGGGGCCGATTCCGATGTCTGACGGACCGGAGTCCATCCGACATCGGACAGGAACCGGAACTGAACTACATATTGTCGTCGGTTCCAGGTCTGCAAGTAGGATGCGATGCAGTCGCAATCCTATACTTAACAATGGGAGCATGCATTCCGAACGGAATGCATGCTCGCATGGTTAACTGCACAGGTGCAGTTCATCCCTGCACCCCGTGGCAGGCACATCAAGGTGCCTGCCACCGGGTGCAGGGATCAACAGGGGGGCACGGCCACCATTCGGTGGCCTCTTACCCATGGGGGCCCTTCTGGGGGCCCCCAAAGACAGTTTCCTACTGCCTTTTTGTGCCGGAAAGAACGGCATAAAAAGGCAGTGGGAAACTGCCATCGTACTCCCTCAGCCAGAAAGAGGCAGCTGGGGGAGTACTGAAGGGTTTCCGGATGGAGGATGGGTTCTCTGAGCCCGTCGTAAGCCATCCGGAAAACGGAGTCGGATTCCTTTCCGACCGAGCCCATCAGAATGGCTCGGTCGGAAAGGAATCCGAATGGCACATTCCGATGCGGGCAGGAGGGCTCCGACCAACAGTCGGAGCCCTTCCTGCCTGCATCGGAATCGGCCCATTAGTCGTTTTTTTGTAGCTTTTTCTCTCGATGTCGAGCGAGGCTCCTCTTCAGACCGGATTAGCATCGTCAGATTGGTTTTATGCGAGGTCCCGGTCAAATCCTGGAAGTCTGGAGCACCGGAGCTTTCAGCTGGACAACCAGAAATTCAGGCCCGGTTGCGGTTGAAGATAGCCAGCTTGACTCTCGGCGTTCAGTCAGCCACCTTATGGTGCTTTTTCTACAAAGTTCACCAAACTTCTCCAACTTTCCGGATCTTCTTCCAGAAGGTCTCCTTGAGAGGTCAAAGTGTCCACAACACCAATCCAGGGGTCAAGAGTCTCTGACATGGACCTTGGGATGTTGGGTCTACAATTCCCACAATGTACCTGGCCAAATCCTTAAAAGTCCACTGGACGCACTCCAGGATAGGGACTTCTTGGTGGAGATGATGCAGGTGGGCTCTGTTAACCTCTAGAATTCAGGGAGTCCACTCCCTAATCCTTCTTGAAGCAAGGCAAAGTCCTTAGGGCTGTAGTTTCCAGTATGCAGCAGGTGCAGTCCTTCAGAATGCAATCCTTTGGGGTGCAGGCCAGGGTTCCAGCAGGGCAGTCCTTCTTCTCCTTGTAGTTTCAGGCAGCAGATCTGAGCTGCTTGACAACTCTTCCATATTTAAGCTGTGTTTCTGGGTGTCAAGCAGGGGAGCACCGCTGACCAATGGGATGCAGGGTGTCACCCAGGTGTATGACCACTTCCTACAAAGTGTGGCATATTCTTTTCCCAGAAAGCACTATTCTCTCAAATTCCAACAGGGAGGAAATCTCTCCTTGGAGATTAGACCAGGCTAAGCCAATACACTGACGTGGTTAAGATTACCTAACACTCCCCTTCCATCCCTCTCCTTAATCTAATTACCGGGTCTCCTGTGTGGCTTGGGTGGCAGAATGTGAGGGTGAGTCTGTGCGGTCCTAAAGTGTCATTCTCCCTTTGAAGACCAGTTTGGCCACACCTCCTCCCTACTGCCTTCTGCTTCTGCAGTTTCAGTTCTCCTCCCAAGGGAAACCCATTGTCTCTCTAACAGCCTACTTCACACCTCATTAAGACAGCTTGACTCAGCCTGGCAGAGGCTAGCTAATCAGGAGAGAGCAGCTGGAAGGCTGGATTTTGGCTTACAGAAAAGAAAGTTTAATAACTAATTTTCTGTGATAGTTATTATGAATCTAACAGTGGCAAGTTGTTCAATTTATCATAGCTATCATTTTAAGTCCTTGAATCATAATTTTAGCTCTTTCCTAGCAATATTTATACTTAAATAAAATATTCCAATGTTGGCCATGGAGCTCATTATCTACAATGGGGAGAAATTAAATTGGCAGTTTTTCCCTCACCAGGGTTTATAAAACATATTTTATAATATCCCTGCTTATGGTTACATGGCACCCTACCACTGGGGCACCTAGGGGAGACCTTAGTGGTGACTTAAATGTAAAAATGAGGTAGATTACTACTTTGGAAGTACCTTCAAGTCCAAAGTCGCATGTGCATATAATTACAATTCAAAAGCAGCCTGCAAGGCAGGGCTGGCTTTTGAAATTACAGCAGGCATCTCAGCAGTGCACACTCTAGTGCAGGAAATCTACTGGACCTCTAAACCTCCCTGCCCTATTATATACTAGGGACGTATAGGTAGTTTGAATCCCCCTTGCCTTATTATATGCTAGGGGCTTACAGGGGTCTGTCATTGCCAATTATAATTATACCTAACCATGTACTTTTAATCAGAGTACAGGCCCTGGTTCTGGTTAGCAGAGCCCAGGGCACAATCAGAGTCAGAAAACCAGCACCTAGTAGTCAAAATGAGGTCAAAAAGTGGGAGGACACTGCAATCATGTCCTGATTTCTCACAAGAACTTCATAAACTACAAAGAACATTAATTTTTGACACACAGGGTAGTCAGTGAGAACGCAGCATATGTCACGTTCACTGTTATGTGCATTGCTGTGACTGTAATGCACTTGTCATACAGTGAACTGAACATATACTAAGTTATGACAGAAGATAAACATGGCAAACATGAAAAACATTTTACCCACACGTTGGTTGCAGATTTCTCTGTAGTATTATGATTTTTTTGTAAAAAGCCCTATCACCCGAGGGCATCCTGTCACCGATGCAGGAGCAGTCAGGGCTGATCAATGAAATAACCAAGTCCAAGAACCAAGTGTTCAGCTTTGTGCGGAATGCACTCATTTTAGAGACCTCGCATATGTGTAGAGGCAGGCCATTCTGCCCTTTTCGAGTCAATTTGGAAAAGTTTAATCTCTAATGTTCTGGTGCTGGCCAAAGGTGTCTGGAAGGTTTCTGAAATTTGAGGCGGTATTGAGGTATGCTGGACCAGTTCTGTGCAAGACGTTGACTGTGTGTTCTGCTCCATTTTCCTCTCCCTCAGATGCTGCCTCAGCATCTGCTGTCTCAGTCTCTGATCCTGCCTCAGAGCTGTCCTCCATAACCTGAGTGAAGGCCTAGGCAGCAGTCATCTACCGAAATGCCAGATCTGCTGATTGGCTAAATCCGGCTTTCTAAAACACTGCCCTAAGTAGGAGGCCAGAAGTATTGTTCTAAATCAGCCAGTGTTTGCGTGTTTGATGTGGACAACAGTAAATAAACACAAAGTTACTTATCTTCTTTCATGAATCTGCAGGTTCTCCAAAGGTACAGATTACTTCACCTTCTTTCATGAATCTGCAGGTTCTCCAAAGGTACAAATTACTTCACCTTGCCACATACTCAATATCACAGCATAGTTTTGTCGTGGCTAATGCAAAGCTTTATTGTTGGGGGAGCTGCTGGGCATTTGCCAGTATAAAACTAATTTACAGAAGCCACAAATCAACCTTTGATCTCAAGAAGCACACATTCACATAGTAGCCCCTGCAACTTTGTGCGCAGGAGTGTTCTTTGTGAAAACACACAGTGCAATCACCAGGGTCAGTGGAATCATGGACCTGGACAGCACCTAATTATAGGACAGGGTTGACTAAATTATGTGGCAAGAAAAGGCAAACTATGCTACATTATGCAGAACATTTTCTGATAGTATTACATCATTATATTATTAATTAAAATCATGATAATACTGCATGGGCAAAGATTTCACCTCATTACATCAGTATAGTACCAAATACAGAAATAAGCAACTCAAAGATGACCAGTCAATCTTTGTGCAGTGTCTTCCACTACATGCAAACATGTCGCTACAACTTTATCTTTACACTGTTGCCACATATGGTGTGCTTTTTTTTTTATATATGTGTGTTTTCCCCCAGAGGGAGGGGAGCAGTCGTCCCACCAGAGGAAACACATTTAAAAAACAAATGGAGCCCTCAAGGGGCAATCCCGACCTGCGTTTCTCTTTTTTTCAGGACAAATATGTGTTTTCCTGGGAGTGAGGGGGGGCGCAATTGCCCCCCCCCAAGAGAAAACATATATTCCCAGAAAAAAATGAGGGCCCGTATGTCAGGAGGACTGACCTCCTGACAATTTCACTTAATCTTTTTTCTTATAATTGTTTTTAAACCCCCCGTGGGGGCGCGATCATGCCACCAGGTGATGAGCCACATAATGCCCCCTGGACCTTTGGGGGTCAGCCCATTCACCACGAGGGCCGACCTCCCAAACACTGGTCCCTGGTGGCCTAGTGGGATTTCCTGGTTGTGGATCGCCACATGATTGTGATCCACAGTCAGGAAATAGTTTCAGGTAGACCTTGTTGGAAAGGGGAAAATCTCACCTTTTCAATGAGGCTTCCCCGAATCCTGGAGAGGCCTTTTGAGTAATTTTTTCTTTTCACACTGGAGCGAGTAAGAGCGCTTACCTGCTCTTCTTTAGTCCTCTGGTTCTCACCAGAGGACTCTTTGTAGCCCTTCCTAGTGTCGGCACATGGCAGATACCTGCCCTAGGTAGGGTGTGCGGGTATCTGCCATTGGCCGACACCCGCACCAAGCTCGTTAAAGTTAGGACACCGGCCCAAAGAGAACTCCCCCAGCTACACCAGTAAGCTTACCCTTGATTGGAGCTTGTTTGTGGGTCTAAGGAGTTTGAGATCTGGGAGAAGAATGCTTTTTCTTTTAGTTAACTGAGGAATGAACCATTTGAGATTGATCTGCATTTGTTAGGATTTGCTTGGAATAGGTTATGTTTCTCAGTATGTTGTTGTAAATATGACATCTTGAGATCTGCTATGAATGTTTCTGAACTTAAAGAGTTGTTGTTAATGTTCATCGCTGGAACTAGATGGTGAGGTTGATTGTGGCATTTTCTTGAATGTTTGTGAGGTCCATGGGTTTGATGGAAAGCTGCCTGACATACTGGCTTTCACTAGGTTACAGAATTCCATAAACATAAGTTACTTGAAGCATGTTAGAGTGAGATACATTTTCTTCTGCTTCCTACATACTTGTGATTAAGCTAAGTGATAACTGTGTAGTTTGTTAGGTAGAGATCCAATGTTTTTGCTTTGTGACAACGTGATCTGTCATTATTTCAAAGAAGTCCAGAATCTGAGGTATTTGCACAGAGATATATTGATGATTCAGAAATTCTGATAGCATAATGTGAATTCCTTATTGGGACATATGTCTTTGGAACTCCTGTTCGAGCAGTGATCTCTTTTTGCTTTTTGAACGTGGTATTCAAGATTCTATTGTGATTTGAAGGTTTGTCTTGTCTTGTGCCCTTTTTTATTTGTATAATTCTTGATGAAGGGTGCACATTTGTGTTTTATGCTATTTTTCATCATTCATCCATGATCACATTCATTTTTTTTATAGATTTTTCAGTGGGAAATTCTGTCAAACACTTTGCTCATCCAGCTACATAATTTGTTTTTTTACCTCGTTCATCTCTTTAAGGTTTACACTTGCCCATTAGGTGAGCTTTGATTTTCCATGTTTAGTGTAGTCCCTTGTCTTGGATGTAAAGGTGAGTTGTTTAGAGGCCTTGATGAGATGGCACAGTTGAAATGATGTGATTGGTTGATAATGGAACAGGTTTAACCTCTGTGAAGTTCACTGACTTCCAATTGCTGAAGATAACATCTACTGTATATTGTGCTATGTGCGTGACTCAAGAGGTATGCCAATTGAGATCATGCTCTTCAAGGCTTGTTGTGATGCTGTTTGGTTGTGGCATTTGTGGTTTGTTAAGCCAAATGTTCAGGTTGCAGAGGATGCACAGGTTTGACTAATGGCTATGTTAAATGTAGTGTTTAGGAAAGCGTTTGTGAAATCTCTACTATTTGGCAGTGGCTTGTACAGTAGTAAATATGTGCAAGAGATAGAAGATGTAGGGTTTCATTTCATTAATAGATACTCCCAACTGGTAGCTGCATGATCAAACCCTTACCAAAACAGATGCAACTACAAATGTTGTAAATCATCTTGCACACAAGACTACATATCACATTACCAATCCCACTTTGACAAAGATGAGTATGAATGTAATATCATTAATTGGTTTGATAATGTGTTGTTGTTTAATTATATTTCGCTTTTATGTGTTGTTATTTTTTTTATATATTGTGAGGTCATAAGCATTGTATTTAGTGTGTGAGTTATGACTTTCATTGCTGATGTGTGAGCTATGGATTGTGCTCCTAACCATAACTTGTGAATTTCAGTGGGTTTTCAGTTTTAATTTTTAATCATAACTGCACTTCTACTGTGATTTTTTGGTGAATTTCTCAGGTTTTTTTAATCACACTTTGAGGTGTCATAACTAACGGTAACCATAACTTCATGTTAGCCTTTTTTTTCAATGAATGTTAATGTTTTTTGATCACATACAACACCTTAGAGTTCCCAGGACTGAATAATGGGTGGCCATCCCCAGCTATGAAAGGCCTTTAGCTGTCCTCAGTGTGGGTGTGGATTTAGTGTCTGGCATCCACACAGACCCTGCAGGTCTCCAACACTCACAATGCCTTGCTGTGCACAGAAGGAGATGGCCAGAGGGCCTGGCTTCCACCACATCAATATGACCAACACTGCATAGGCAGCCAACTCTAACTGTGCATTACAGAATGACATGTGCCGCAGGGTTGGCCTGCAGGGAGCCAAATAGGGCTTCACACTGGCTTTGGTAACTGTGCAACAGGAGATTGGCCACAAGGACACCCTCCTTAGGAAGCACAACACCATACTTCACCGAACACTCTGTAGCAGTCAAACTGCTGCACATGGTTGTGTTCAGTATGGTTGCCCACATGAATTGACCTCCAGACATTCAGCCCTTTGAGATAGGAATGGCAGTATGCTCTGTACCCAACTCTATGTAAGTGCCAACACCTACAGTGCACTGCCGTAACTGAAATTCTGCCTTATATTTGAGTTCCTCGTAGGGTATTTGTGCTAAATGCTAGGTCATTGTTTTTTTATGATTTGTCACAATCCCTCCAAATCTCGGTCGTACACAGTATGACAGAAGGTAAGCAATAAAAATATGAATTTCTCCATTATAAGAGATTTTCCTTTTATTTTTCATTTGTGGTTGTTCCTTCATGAAGTGTGTAGCAAGACAGCCAACACGTGTTTCACCTTATCTTGGCATGCTCGCCTGGGTCTTTTTCAAGTTTCTGGTTCACGGGGAGAGTTCCCGCCTCGTGAAAGCAATGCTTGTTTCCAAAATGGTGTCTATCTGTTGTCCAATTATATAAAGGTCTTGTTGTTAAGGTTCTTGTATAGAATGGGTTTCATCAATGGAAACCCTCATAGATCATTAACCCTGTTGAAAGTCAGGCTTCTTCTCAATCTTGCTGTCTTTGCTGTGTGGTCACTGTGATCTCTGTCTGAAAAAAGGAAAATTCTTTCATAAACCTGAGTTAAAGGGGTGTCACAGTTACCATGCTAAACCTGAAATCCACTTAGATTTGCCAGTTAAGCCAGGCCATCATAACTCCCTCAATGTAATGCTCCTGACCTCACATATCAATGTCACAGATTACATTACAAATAGCATAATTGATAACATCAAAGACGTTGCTATTCTGTCTGGCAAAGACAATGCAGGCTCTGACCAAAACTTAGGGCCTGTTCCAGGATGTACTGGAAATAGACAAAGCAGAAGAATAATTAGATATAGGGAAATGTGTGTTGTGCATTCTGATTGGCAATATGGTCTTCATCAAGAGATCACTTAGCCATGATCACGTTTTTTCTTTTAATGAGTGTTTTTTAATTGCAGGACTTTGCCAAAGGAGAGACCCTGCATCTAGGTCATGCCTAGTGGGTGTTAGGAGTTGGGATACTGAGTATATGGCCAAACAGCAGAGTCAGTAAATGCCCCCAGAGCACAGCAGACAGTTAAAAATGTCACACCCAGAGACTTCTAGGGATAGATTTGTTGAGAAGAGTTCCTGCAAAAAAACAAACCCTTTGTTTCACAGCATACATGTCACTGCTAGATTGGGCTTTAGCCTCAGCAACCTTATACACGCAGCTCAGCATTTGTATAGGGCCAATCTCTATGATATTCTGTTGGGTGTAGCCAAAGGTTGAACCTAGTGGATTCTATGATGCAGGTTAGTTGAGCACTTGAAATGAATGGTGACTTGGTATGTGATGTTACCTGTAATTTAATTGATGATTTGCATAATGTGTGAGGTCATGTCATGGCCACCATTGCAGTGTAGAGCCACAAAATAAAAGAAGGAGCAGAGTAGTAGAAGCAGCCTCCATCAATGAGCAGGGTCATTGGGCATTGCTCAGTAAGTGGGGTTGACCAAAAGTGCTTTAGATTAGTTCCTTTTCTTTCTGATGTACATGCACTCTCAAGAGGTTCTCTTCTCCCCATCATTTCAAGATGTGACCCGCTCTTGCGAGACTTTGAACTCCTGCGAGACCCGGAGTTATTTTGAGGCGCAGCTGGCTATAATAGCCTCACCCACCAGCTGGCTATAAACACCTTGCCCATCTTTGCCTGTTATTGAAAACATACCTGCAAGTGATGGTTGAGTCTTGCGAGTGGTTGATTCTACTTTCTTCAGTGACACCCATCTCCTATGATGCTCGACTCCTGCAAATCCTGTTGTGAACAACGCCAGCCTTTCACAATATTTTTCAGCACACAGGATCAGGATAACCTGAAAAGCAAGAAAGTTAACAACACATTACCGACTACTAACCAAACACCAACATGCACATGCACAGCGCGTGAAAGGCCAAACTTACCATCCTTTGGGAGGGCTCTCCTGGCAGTGGTTCTTTCTTTTCCCGTCAACGCATTTGCCACCTTGCACCCATAGAGTCTGCAGGGCACTAAGGAGTAAGGAGCGCATTGTGGCTTAACAGTGCAACTTGATAGTGCTTTATGCCTCAACAGTGTAATTACCTGTAGCTGTGGAAGACTATTACTCAAAATATTCCACACACATTTGAAACATTGCACTCAGCAAACCCTATGCAAGCTTTGAGGTTCCAAGGAATGTAGTTAATTCCTGAATACTGAACCCTGTGGCAGAGGCTCCAGTTAAAGCTGCAGTTATTTAGCAGGATTGGGTGGAAAATTTGTGGGATTAAGATATTTTCGAGTTTCTTCTTGTTAGAAATTGGGTTTCTGGTTGGCAGAGGTATGCACCCTGTCCAAGCAGGAAACACAATCCTAGTCAGGGTAAGTCACAAATACACCCTAAATTAACTTGTGCTCTCCCCCTGGTAGCTAGGCACAGTGCAGTCAGGCTTAATATAAGAGGCAATGGGTAAACTATTTGTACAATTCTTCAAACAGTAAAACAGGGAAAGCACCACACAAAGAGATGCCAGGTCTGGTTAGAACAATAGAGATTAATTTAATGAACAGAACAAGACCAAAATGACAAAACTCCACTAAGTAGAACCGGGGTTATGAATTTTTAAAGAATAAACCAAAATGCAGTGCTTAAAAGCATAAAGCACCAGACGGGGCTATCTGGTTGCACTAGACGGGACAGATCCAAAAGTTCAGACCGACCGCAATGGCATGCATGTCGGATTCAGGGACCAAACTTAGCCTGCTGCAAAGTACCTTGGTGGGCCGTAATCGGTCATGAGATACGGGGTGCAGTTGAGGTGTTGCGTCATCATTGAGGACGAGATGAGGGGTGCAGGTGAGGTGATGCGTCGATCCACCCAAGAAGGCAATGCATCGGTTCTGAGCCACATAATGGCGATGATGCCTCGAGAAATGGAGTTGATGCCCCACGCAGTCGGCGATGCATTGGAGTCGATCCTTTCAACGGTGGCGATGCGTCCACAGTGGAGGCGATTCACCAGTTTCAAGTGCTTGCGTCCATGGCGATGCATGGATTCTGCTGGAACAGCACTTCAAACCACTTCCAAGGATCCAGGATTTGGTTGGCACCACTTGGCAGGGCAGACTTACAGATTGCAGAGTCCAGGTGCTATAGCAGGTGAGTTGGAAGTCTTTTATGTATCTGAGACTTCAATTAGGAGGCAAGCCAACAAGCCCTTGGAGTCACTCTGGTTGTGGGTTCAAGTGCTGTGGGTCCAGTCCTTCTCACCCAAGCAAGTAGGGCAGCAGGCAGCAGGTCAGCACAACAAGAAAGCAGTTCTCCTAGAGCAGCAGTCCAGCAGAGTGGCAGTCCTTCAGTAGCACAGCCTGGCAGAGTACCCACAGATCCAGAAGTGTACTGAAGTGGTGGTGTCTGAGGTCCAGTACTTATACCCAACTGGGCCTTTGAAGTGAGGGAGACCTCAAAGAGATGCCTCTGAAGTGCACAGAGTCCCTGTCCTTTCTTCCCTGGCTCCAGACTCACTAAAGGGGGGTATGCAGCCCTTTGTGTGGGGACAGGATGCAGCCTATTGAGCAGGGGTGGATTCTCCATTAGGGATCTGGAGCTGCGCCCCCCTGAAATTATTTCCTTCACATTAAATATTAAATAGATCGATTTATTTAGAGATACGATTGTATCTCTAAACAAATCAATGTATTTAAGTATGGGCTGTCTGTCCCAATCTGCCTGCCCCGCCTCTATGAAGCAGGAGATGGAAGCCAGTCAGTTAATCAACTTTCTGAACTGTGACGCATGACCCACGGCTTTCTGTTCTAAAGCCCTTTATTATGAATCAATTGTAGTCAATGGTAGCATCCACTATAGGCCAGTGACGCTTTCAGCATCATGCTTTTGGGCACTGGAGTCTCCGTCCCTGCATGAGAGCAGCCGTCAGTCATTCACAAGCATAGATCCAGCCCTTTCCCATTCATCACACGTAGGTGTGGATGCATGCATGTGTGTTTTGGTGCCTTGTCCTCTGTAATTGTAAGTGTTTGAATGCTAATCACCTGTTATGTATATTGTTCTGAGACCCCTCGCCACCCTAACCTCCCCCACTGTGACACCCCAGGCCCTGGCTGCACGTCGATGGCCCCATTAGAAGTGGAGCTGCTGCATTTGTTCCTCCGTGAAACGGATTCAAAAGACGAGCAGGCCTGGTTCTTGTTCCCTTGTGAAGTTGATACAAATATCTGAGTAAAACACAAAGTGAGAGAAATGTGCTGTTATCTGCTGTATGACATTAAAACTGGCCCTGAGTACCGAGTCCTGCAGAGAAGTACATGCTGTGCACCTTAAAGTCTCTCCAGTCCAGCTGAGCTATGTTGGCTCATTTGATATGAATGCATTGCTGTTCTAATGCGGTCTGCCGGCAGAGTGTATTTAAATCAGCTGCATGCCTCACTGCAAGAACTACATCCCTGCAGGTGCATGGCCATGCTGCTTAGTGTCCAGACCGAGAGCATGCAATGCAGACTTCAACAATAACATGGTATTAATGGCACAGTTTTATGTTCCCAAGGTTTGATTAAATAATATTCTGAAAAGAAAAGCATTGTGTATAGTTTTTTAAAATTTGATTTACAAGATAAAGGTGGACATTAGCGATCATTGTATTCCCAACCATGTCCCTCCAGCCCACATTACCACAGCCTAGCACACCAGTGACATCCCCTTAACAACATTAATGCCTAAAACATTAATTGATTTACGAACAATGAGTGTTAAAAACGCTAAGGCAATGCATGTCAGCTATTTAGTTCCTCTCTTATTTCAAGTTTTACTTAATCTTGTCTCCCTCTGAGTTAGCTATTTAATCATGTTGTGTTTCTTTCTGTATTTTGTTTCCATGCATACTTTGAGCTGTGCAGGTGTTTATGAGGGGCTTTGATTGAGAGCTCTGAAACTGAAGCCAAAGCAAAGTGCCTGTCAGTGGGTTGGCCTCTCTGTAGAGCACACAGAACAATGGTCATGTATTCCAGTTGTAATTGCAATTTTGTGAAAATGTGTGTGAAGGGGTGCACAGATGGCAAAATATTTACAGGGCAAAAGCAACAATAAATAAATTGCTTAAATGTGAGTGCAGTGAATGTGTGGAGTGGTGAAGTGAGGGAGATGCATGGAAGTGCATTTGTGGAAGAGTGAAAGAGGGTGCTGAAGAGGAAAGAGTGGTGTTCATGCAGATGGACGAGATGTGCAGAGAAAAAGGACATACATATCTAACATAACGAACACATACCTGAAAGCCAAAACTCTTTCCACAGGCCTCAATACTATTGAAATTTCAGAATTGAAACATTTTGAAGGTTAAATATTTATAAAAAATCCTTGTTGTTACTCATTTATGTTAAACAACTAACAACCATTGACAAAGCCAATCATACTGGAATCTGGCTAGACCAGAATCTCACCTTTAAAGCACAGGCAAGGAAAACGGACGCCGTATGTTACGGCCTATTGAGAATCATCCGTAAAATTCTCCCTCTTATACCGCCGATTGCAAAAAGATTAGTGATCCAGGCCCTGATTTTGTCCAGATTAGACTATGGAAATGCTCTATATTTAGGTGCCCCTAAGGAGGTGATTCTAAAACTGCAGGTCGTACAAAATTGTGCGGCAAGGATGCTTACCGACACCCCTAACCAATGCTCAGTCAGACCTGCATTACACTCTCTCCACTGGCTTCCAGTACAGGAGAGAATTCACTTTAAGGCTCTTTGTACAGCCCATAAGGCATTGAATGAAGGAAGGCCCGGAATCATAAAGGATATGATCCGTCCCCACAGGGCAAATAGGAAACTGCGTTCAAACGAACTTTACCTTGCTATGGTCCCCAGAATCAAGAAGGCAAGAAGTGGCGGAAGGCGTTTTTCGTTAAACGCTTCCAAACTCTGGAATGACCTCCCGCTACACCTACGGAGGGAACCGAACCATCTAAAGTTCCGGAAACAACTTAAGACCTGGCTTCCCCTAAAAGATCAGCGCCCCTAGCCCCAGACGTTCACAGCGCTGGGATGCCTCCGGGTAGCCATGCGCTATACAAATGCCAATACAATACAATACAATACAATACTGACAGGTTTTAAGTGTAGGCCATTGTTGTGTATATATCTGAATGCAATTACATCTCAGAGAGAAACCAAAATATCGGTCGGGTAGCACACTATGGAAATCACAGAAATGTATCTTACGTGTTCCCTTTTAGAGTCAACACATTTTTCATCCCACTTAAAGATCTGTCTTCACATATTTCTATATGACTGATTGCAATCAGCAGCTGTGGGTCCTTCCTGAAGCCTGGTTAGAGAATTTTCTTCCAAATTTGATGCTGTATACAGTGCAAGACACTGGGCAAGCACACACTTTAAAAGGCTGAAGTTGTTGCGTTGTACAATTTGCACGTTACAATAACTGTTGAACATATTAATGAAGTAAGATATAGGGCAGTTTTTTATGTGTTTAATATTTCAAAACTACACATTCCCACTGCTTTATAAGCCTTGCTTTATCACTAAATTCATTTGCTTTAAAATGCACCATTTGGCAATCTTTTTTTTTTTAAATTCTCTGGAGGAGAATCCAGCCTGGACCCTATGTTTGTACATTAAGTTTCCCCACGTTGCTCACTACATAAAAGTCATACCAAACGTTTACACCCACCACTTTCAAATGTCACCAGCCACCACTGCCACTGAGATGTAAGTTGTGAGGTTGTGTCCAGATGCTCCCTCCCATCCTGCCCAAGATGGCCGATCAGGATGTGGATGGCCCATCAAGTCACACCTAAGTTCCCTTACTGTGTGTGGTTGTCTAGAGGCGATGCACAAAGCCCAGATGTAACCCACCCCAGACTTGTATTCAGACAGGCAGAAGGCACCACATGGCTAAAGTAAGAAAATGCCAACTTTCTAAAAGTGGCATTTTCAGAATTGCACTCAAAAATCCGACTTCACCATAAATTGAGACTTTAAATTGTGATTCCAGAGACACCATACTTGGGGGTCCAATCTCTTCCCAATTGGAAATTACACTTATAAAATGTAATAAGGCGATCCCTGTGTTGTCCTATGGGAGAGATTGGCCTTGCAGTAGTGAACAACAAATGTAAATGTTTTTCACTACTAGGACATGTAAAACTTAAAAGTGCATGTCCTACTTTTTAAATACACTGCACCCCGCCCTTGAGCTGCCCAGGGCCTAACCGAGGGGTGACTTATATGTATTAAAAGGAAGGCTTGGGCCTGGCAAGAGGTTTAACTTGCCAGGTTGACATGGCAGTTTAAACTGCACACACAGGCTGTGCAATGGCAGTCCTGAGACATGTTTAAAGTGCTACTTAAGCGGATGGCACAATCAGTGTTGCAGGCCCACCAGTAGCATTTAATTTACAGGTACTGGGCACATGTAGTGCACATTACTAGGGACTTACATGGAAATTAAATATGCCAAATGTGGATAAGTCAAAGTTACGATGTTTTAAGCAGAGAGCACTTGCACTTTAGCACTGGTTAGCAGTGGTAATGCGCCAAGAGTACTGAAGCCAGCAAAAACAAAGTCAGCAAACACAGGACAAAAAGTGGGGGGAAACCACGCCAAGGATACCAGGTCTAACACTTCTGATAATTCTTCTTTTCCTTTTGTTTCCTAGAATTTCCCATACCACCACCAGCATTCAACATCAGATTAGTGGGAAAGGGGGAATGGATGGCAAGGTCAGTTGGCGCATTTGATACTAGGGAGCTATGAAGAGGGTGGGAGTTAGGATCACATACACACCCCTAACATATTGTTTTCCTCTCATACAGTTGACCAAACAGTTCATCCATCTGTGGCCAAGTGCATCTAGTAACGAAGAGAACTCCTATGCATGACTAGACCAGACTGATAAGAAACATTGAAGAGGAAGACTTCATTTCTTTTCGAAATCCCATTCCTCTTTCCTCCAGTGGGCTGACTGATTTCCAAGTACCTATAGGTGTTGGGTCCAGCTAGACTGGTCCAGCTAGAGGTGGAGTGGTGTGCTAGACTCTGTGAAATCATCGCGCCTCCACGTAATTGCATGCCAAAATGTTAGTGCCCAGAATCTTGACAGGTCATAACTAGTGAATGAGGGGGTGTCAGTGTCCTCCACACATAATAAGTCTGCAATTCTCTTTTTACTAGAAACCAAGTACCCCATCTTAGCACTTGACCCTCTCAGGGTAGCGAAGCGGGACAATCCAAGGCCTACTCAGTGGAGGTGGTGTGGGCTAATAACCCCAGCTCACTGATATGCAATTACAACTGTCCTTATGTGCAGATTCTGTCTATAATGTGTAATACAGTGTAAGCACCACAGACCTTCAGCAAGCAGTACAAAGCTACATTGTGAATACCCACTCACATTGTAAGGCGTACCCCAGGTCAGTGCCAAACCTTCAAAAGTCCCTTTTGCAGCAGGCCACTTGTGCACAGATACTGGGCTGCGCATGGCGGTAGTCTCACACGCATGGCCTGCGCATTTACTCACGTTCATGTGTAACTAGCCCAGAGCCTCTTACCCTAGCTGCGCAGCAGCGGTCTTATCTTAAAAAGCAGACTGTTGCGATTATCACTGTCAATCTATTTAATAAAAATTTACAATGAGTATCAAGGGGGGAGGTTCACTCACAGTAAAAGGCCAAAAAACGGGTAGCAGCAGCCAAAAAGTCCTTGGGGATTAAGTGGGGCGGGGGACGACCCACTTTTCAACACATTGTAACCATAACAGCCTCTCAAAGAAGTATTTTTACAGGAATTAGAATTTCTTTTTTCTTTAACAAACAAAGGGGCATATTATCAACGGCCAGCGATAATTATCGCTGGCCGTGCTTAGCGATAGTTTTGTTATCGCAGGCTATCTCTGGAATTAATCGCCCTGGTAGCGCGTTATTAACAACGCGTTTCTCCAGGGCGATAAAAATTCCAGAGATAGCGAGAGTTATCGCCGTTTTGCAGGGAACATCGCTGGTTTTCCAGCGATGTTCCCTGCAAACGGCGATAACTACTGCTGATACGACCCACAGGGTCGTATCAGCTTAATCCTCCCCAATGTTAGGGATAGGTAAGTCTGCATTTTAGCAGACGTTAGTTTTTGGAGAAAACAGCGGTTTTCTCCAAAAACTAACGTGTGCTAAAATGCTGGGGCAGCCTTGTAAATATCGCGATGTGAACATAAGCGATATTTGCAAGGTAGTCAATCCGGGGTACGCCCACTTTGCATCTCATTAGAGATGCAAAGGGAGGCGTTGGGAAAAAGGGTGCTAACATGCGATTATGCATGTTAGCACCCTCTTGTAAATAGGGCGATAGTTTTATCTCCGCTTTTTTGGCTTTTAAGCCAAAAAAGCGGAGATAAAGCCCTTGTAAATATGCCCCAAAGTTTTATCTGCTGATTAACAAACCTTAACTTCGTTCATACATTTCTTTTTTAATTTTTGTTTAAATATTTTTAGCACTGCTAAGCACATCTGTAGTCGAATGTGCACTGTTTTATATGGCTGGCACACACATAGCAGCACCTTGCTCATGCATCCCAAAGAAAATAATCAATTCTAAAGGCAAACTCATACATAAAGCTTAGCAGCTGATTGGCATTCAGATTACATTTTTAAATGCACAGCCACTTACCTTCGGCCTCTGTGCTTGCTCCACAGCGCACACCTTGGAATTAACTGGTCCACAACCGACAGCGCATTAATTTGCATCTTTGCCGAGCGCACTGGGTGACGGGGATTTAATCAGATGACGGTGACATAGCTATAACCTTCATGAAACCAATTAACTCCAACAAAATTATTAGTATAAAAAAATGGTTTTAAGTTAACACAACATACTGATATTTACCTTTACAGTTACAAGGTAATTTGGTGTGATAGCATGCAGAGAAAATATGTATGCTACATTTATTTTTATAAACAACCACATGAATATAAATGTAACTGAATTTGCCTATCACTACGGAGAGATTATTATTCCAATTTTTGCTTTCGAAACGTTCTGCATAATTAGGGACGCGCTCTACTTTAAAAAAAAAAAAGGCTAACATGTATTGAAGAAGTTTACATCCGATATTTGGTAAATTTCAAACTTTTTTAATTTGCCAAGAATTCCTAAAGACACCGGGGCATATTATCAAGGAAGTGCGATATTTATCGCTAACCGCGCTTAGCGCGGTTTTTTTTAACGCCGCCTATCGCTGGAAATTATCGCTGAGATAACACCCTATTAGTAAGGTTTAACTCCATAGCGATAATATTTCCAGCGATAGCGACTAAAATGCGAGAATATCGCTGGGAAACCAGCGATATTCTCGCATTAACTGCTAAGGTGGATTCAGCATTAGAATCCACCTCCTATACTTCAAACAGGTAAGTCATCCTCACTAGCAGGTGATAAAATCTAGCGATAAACGCGCTTAGCGCGAGTTATTTTATCGCTTCGCCTGCCTTGCTAATAGGGGGTAGTGGTGTTAGCGACTGTTTACAGTCGCTTTTTAGTAGAGAACGCCTTCCTTGCATGTAATTAGCGATAATTATCGCTGACATGCAAGGCGATGGAAAACGCGCCCGCTAACGCCTGAAAGCTGTCGCTAACGCCTGTTAGCGACAGCTTGCTAATAGGGCGATAAAATTATCGCCGCTTTAGCGGCAAAAAGTGCCACTAAAGCGGCGATAAAGCCCTTGATAATATGCCCCACCGATCCTACTCACACCCAGCCCTCTCCTGTCTAGTATTCACTTCTGGAGCACACTCAGGGGGATATTCACAATGACGGGCGATAACTATCGCCAACGTCAGTTTACGGCAGAAAAGTTAACGCCGCCTAACCCTGATTATTATCGCCAGGTTAGCGTGGTATTATCAAGCCCACGCTACATGGCGATAATAACAGGGAACGGCGGAGAAAACAGCCGTTAACATTATCGCGATGGCGATAGGGAAACCAGCGTTAGAGGGCGATAACTAGCAATCTGCCTATTAGCGGCAGAAATGTCCCTTCTATCCTCCCTGCGACATTGCCATTAGAAAATGCCCCTCAGCGTGACATTTCACAGGTGGGACTGATCCGAACTGCAGCTCTGCTGGAACGGCCACAGAATGAGCTATCAGGCCTAGTGCAGGCACAGACGATGGCTATGCATGCTAGGCTCAATATGGGCTCATATTTGGTACAGGCTCGGGCGGAGCTACAATCGCGCCATGTGCTGACTGAGGGCAATAACTGCCTCTGTCTGGGGTACAAATGTGTCGGCTCAGGTTCAGATATCGCTTTTAATTTAGACTGATCCTGGGATATCACTGCTGCTTCAGTCTTCGACCTATGCAAGGTGAGGGAGTCATGGTTCTGCCTAAACAGGTTTAGTCTGAACTACAATTGTAGTGCTGCGAACTCACCCTGTGATCGCACTGTTAATGCGAGGCCATTCTGTGCTGTCACTGCAGGTACAATCTACGCCTGTGATTTCACTGCTGGTAGACGCTGAGCCTGTGATCTCCCTGCTGGTGAAGCTGAGCCTGTGATCTCCCTGCTGGTGAAGCTGAGCCTGGGATCTCCCTGCAGGTAGACGCTGAGCCTGTGGTCTCGTTACCGGTACAGGCGCAGTCTGCACGACCCTGTTAGGACAAGTTCCCTAGGACAATCAGTCTGCTGTGAAAGTCCCTGCTTGGGCGATGGTTCCGAGGATGTGGGCTGAGGCCCAGCCATACAGGCTGTCTGAGTACAGGCTCAGCCCGAGGTATCGCTGAGGTGGGACAGGCTCAGCCCGAGGTATCGCTCTTCAGGTGCCGGCTGGAGCTTGATCTGTAATTGGCCTCGAGAAGTCTGAGCAGCACTGTGCTGAGAAGTGCTTATTAAAAGTGATATTTTCATACGACTGGTATTCTGAACACACATATTCGAAAGTGCCTTCATAGGCCATACTGGAGAAAAAAGGCATTTTGGTGAAATGAAATATTTTCCTTAGATCACACAATTAAGCAGAGAAGATGGGATTTTTCAAGGTTCTCTGGTATCGTTCAGTACAGATCAGCCAGTAAATGGATATCAATTTGTCTTTTCTTATATTGAGGCTTTGTTTTTACCTCTCAGTACATTCTTCTGCAGTTTTCAAACAATAGTGCGAACTCTACCTGAAGGTTTTGGAGCGCTTTACATGAGAACCAGTTACATTACACACATAGAATGCCTTATTTATAGTCATGGGAAAGTTCGTGATTTGCCCAGAATCACATGATGTTGAGCACACCCCAGAGTCGAAGCTTGTTCCCGAGTCCCATAATGGGCAGCTCTGTCTGTTACACCACATCTCAGGTAGAGGGAGGCATAAGCCACATGAAAGCTCGGCTCCAGGTTCCAACAGGACCTCGAGCGGAGCCAGAGCCACGCTTCTGGTCAAGACTGGCTTGAGTTTTCAGTGGCTCGCCCACCTCTAGTCTGCACCACAGTGCAAGGATGTGTGCATAATGCCTAGCAAAGGTGTACCCTTCAAATACAAAATATTGCGCCCAAACAAAATGTAAAACTTTTCATACACTGGATGTGTAAAAAGCTAGCGGAAATTAAGAGCTTTCTCCTAAACAGTGCTTGTTTCAAGGAGGCATTATTTTTCACACAAAGCTGTAACAATAAGATAGGGTTTGAGTCAAAAACCATGGGGGGTGGTGTACTTTCAGGGTCATATTTAACGATGCGCGGTGCCAGTGCAGTGTCACCAAACTGGCACAAAGAAGTTCAGTTTCAGGCAGCTGTCACACATCCATGCTGCGACGTCTTCCATTCCTCCTGGAAGCTGAGTCTGGTGCACTCTGGGTTCTCCGTGAGAGAGAGGATGAGCTGGGTGTCGTCAGCGTAAGATACTATGCTGAGCCAATGCTGTCTGACTATGGTGGCGAGGGGGGCCATGTAGATGTTGAAGAGCGTATGGCTGGGCGAGGATCCTTGTGATACTCTACAGTTGATCTCTGTATGTTCGTAGAGGAAGGGGGGGGAGTCTGATCATTTGGGTACTGATGGAGATAAAGGAGCGGATCCAGTCAAGGGCGGTTCCTCGTATACCGGCGTCGTAGAGTCTGTTTGCGAGAGTGCAGTGTGAGTGGGTGTCGTGGGCTGCGGAGAGGTCTAGTAGGATGAGGGCCACAGTGTGGCCCTGGTCGAGTAGTATGCGTATGTAATTATTTGCTGCGAGTAGGACGGTCACAGTGCTGAGGTTGCTGCAAAATACAGACTGGGTGGAGTTGAGGATGGCGTTCTCTTTGATGAAGGATGTCAGCGTTGTGATTGACTCAGGGTAGGGAGCCTGGCTGCAGAATTCCTGTTCCTGGAAGCAGACGCAGGGGAGCATGAGCTACGAAGACACGGGGACCTGCTTCGAGGTAAGACTTCCCTCATTACAATATTAACGACACCCGCTCACACACATACCCGCGTCCAGGCACCATCTAGTATTCTTTCCGGCGTGTACCACCTCACAGCTGTCCATCACCCCCCCCAGCACTTCTCAATTGCGGACGCTGTGCGCACATGCACAGCGGGACGAACACTCGTTTGCCAAAGGCACATACGTAGTTACAACGCATTACATGACATTGCATTCCATTCCAATGCATACTAATACTAGGCACATTGCAACAGTAGGCTAGATGTTGCATTACGGAGACATGAACATCACTATTCCAACTCCAGTGAGTGCAACCCTAAACTAACCTTTGCACCACAATCAAAAACGTGAACCCAGGAATTCCTTTCTGAGCCCCCCATTACACACCCAAAATTCTAAATTGACCCAAATGCACACCAAATTTTCAGATTGCACCCCAAAAAACAACCCAATTTTCATAATTAACACCGAAAAACACCCAAAATTTCATATTTTACCCCATAAAACACCCCAAATTTCATATTTTACACCATAAGACACACCACAAAATTCATATTTTACACCATAAGACACACCACAAATTTCATATTTTACATCTGGAACACATACCCACACATAATAATTTAAATTACACCATTACTGACCTCACAATGCGTTGTAATGAAATGCAATGTGAAGACACCTGCGTTGTTGAAGTTGCGTTGTTGATGATGTACTGCCTGCGTTGTACTGGTCGGCTTCCGTGACAAAGGCAACCCATAGGCTAGCCTGTTTGCGTCCGTCTGCCCCTGGACCGCGCTCTGCACCAAGGAGCATTCTGTCATCTATCGGATTTCTCCTGTCGAATCCTCGGGATCGATTCGTGGCTCAAGTGGGTCCACTCCTTGATAGCCTCAATTCTGAATGCTATAACAGCTCAGAAGATTAAGGTGATCAAGTGAGGGAAGGAAAGGATGGGGACAGCAGGGAGGGAGACCTGAAACGAGAAACCACACTTTGAACATAGGATATTAATCACCACATATGGTAAACAGAATCTCTTTTCTCTTATTACCTGTAAAGAAAAGAAATAACACAGTTTTGTACAAGAGTACACAAGGAATGTCCTATTCCTGTTTTTTGCCAATGGTGATGACAAAGGTAGCTGAAATAAAGAACTAACCAGTGAATACCAGCGCATATCTGTTTGATACCTGCATCTGAGTTTGTAACTCCATCAAGGACACACACACACAATACCCACCAACATAATAATGAAACCAAGCGCCACAGGGGTTGAATCCTAGTAAGACCTCATGACCCCCTGTTAGGAAACAGTAATGAACAATTTATACACCAAGCGCTGTGAGGGTAAAGGAATCCTAGGTTGTACTCTTGTATTTGCAATGACCGATAATGAATCTTATCAGGTCAACCAATTCAATATAACATCAAACATAAATTGTTTCCTCTTCAAGGGTTAATTGCCAACAGTGAAACAATAAGGGTTTTGGTAGGATGCAATTCCGTGAATGTTTTGTGGTTCAAGGCAGCAAGATTATCCGGTGAAATAAGTGCCCAACAATAGTTCTGCTCTCAACATATGAGGTATAGCCCAAGGTAACCTTGCAGGGTAAAACACGATAATCCAAACAAGCACTTTTCCGCCACCTTACCGCACCAGAAGACGCTGTTCCTTCACAGCGTGTAGCGACGATTCTGAAGCAAAATAATCTGCTTCGTTTTCAACCCCGAAGCCTCTTTTGAGCTCTTCCGGATTGACGTCGTCACGCACGTTCCTTCTATCGGAGTGCGGAAGAGTGCAGGAGCCGTTCGCTGCTTGAACACGGCGCCACACTGCACGGAGCCGCTCCCCATGTTGCAGGTAAGAGCGGAGGGTAGCCCGAGCCACGCATATGGCAGCGTTGCTCTCGGCACCCCCCGCAGCACCAAAGGGAACCGTAACAGCACATCCCTCCTCTGAGGAACGCTGACATGGGCGTGGTTTGGACTGATACAGTCTATGAAACTTACGAATACACTGAGGAGCATGAATGCCTGAGGCTGGTTCCCATGAGTTCTCTTCAGCCCCATATCCTTTCCAGGCAACTAGATACCACATCTTCGTACCCCTTTTTCTTGAATCTAGGATACCTTTCACCTCATATTCTGGTTCGTCATTCACCCACACAGGAGGGGGCCTTTTCCGAGGGGAGGCATATGAAGGCTTAAGCAAGGAGACATGGAACACTGGGTGTATGCGTAGTGTCTTAGGCAGGTCTAACATCATAGTAACTGGATTAATGCATCTTTTGATTCTATATGGACCTATGTATTTAGGATTAAAAATACTATATTTCCGGAACCGGAGGTTTTTGGTGGATAACCAAACAAAAGAACCTGGTCTATAGTCAGGACACGGTCTTCGGTGTTTGTCAGCTTGAGTCTTATATCGTGTCTTGGCCGCCTTAAGGTGTTTTTTAGTGTCATTGATGGTTTTCTGTATGTGTATTACTCTCTGATTAATATCTGGAATCTTGGTGTTTACCCTGGGATGAAGAAAGGGAACTATCCTAGGGTGAAAACCGTACTTACTGTAAAAAGGAGCCATAGAGGTGGATTGGTGTTGAGCACTGTTATACGCCATCTCAGCTATCCATAGTAAGTCCACCCATGAGTCGGTGCCTTCTTCCACATAACACCTCAGGTATTGTTTTAGTGTTTGGTTGAGGCGCTCAGTTTGACCGTCTGTCTGGGGATGGAAGCTGGTGGATTTTACAGAGGCCATATGTAATGCCTTGCACCAGGTCGTCCAGAACTGAGCAGTGAATTGAGACCCCCTGTCGGAGACTATAGTTCTCGGTAATCCATGTATACGCACAATATGGACCAGAAGCAAATGGGCCAATTGTCCTGCACTAGGAACGTTTGTACAGGCTATAAAATGTCCCATTTTTGTTAGGCTGTCAACCACCACTAGGATAGCTGAGAACCCTTTATCTTTGGGTAGACCAACGATAAAATCCACTGAAATGGTTTCCCATGGTTCTTCAGGAGTGGGCAGAGGTCGTAACAACCCTGCTGGATTTCCATGATCTGTCTTGGCTTGAATACAAGTCGTGCAGTTGCGAACGACTTGTTGGACATCTTTGTGGACTGAGGGCCACCAGAAATTCCTAAACACTCGGTGTAAGGTTTTTTCCACTCCATTGTGTCCTGCACTGGGTATATGGTGACACCATTGGATTACCTCCTGCTGTCTAGCTTTTGTGGGGACCAGTAACTGGTTGTGACACATAGGTAATCCTTGTATAACCTTCCATTGGTTGTTTTCCTTTAACCATTCCTTCCAATAGGGTTGTTGGATAGCGTCTTTTATTTTTTGGAGGAACGCTTCTGTTTGGACAACTCCGACGACTTGAACAGGTTTCAGAATGGAGTGTACTTCTTTTTCTTTTTTGATCTGTGCTGAATCCTGTCGGGAGAGACCATCTGCCTTTTTGTTCTCCGAGCCCAGTCGGTAGGTAACCACAAAGTTATATTCCTCAAAGAACAGCATCCACCTCAGTTGTCGCGGGGATAACGTGTGTGCGGACCTCATAAACTGAATGTTGCGGTGATCAGAATACACCGTGACCATGTGTTGAGCACCTAGCAAATAGTGTCTCCATACTTCAAATGCCCTTTTGATCGCCAACAACTCTTTTTCAGCAACTGTGTAGTTGCCTCCTGCTTCATTCAGTTTGTGGGACATGTATGCTACCGGGTGCATTTGACCAGTGGTTTGATCCCTTTGAGATAGGATAGCCCCTAAGGCTATGTCAGAGGCGTCAGCTTCTACAATGAAAGGCCTTTTAGGGTCAGGGTGAGCCAATATGGGAGCGGATGTAAATGCTTCTTTGAGATGTTCAAAAGCCTGTTCGGCTTCAACCGACCAGTGGAAGGCTGTGTTTTTCCTCAGGAGTTTGGTGATGGGAGACACTACCTTGGAGAACTGGTGTATAAACCGCCTATAAAAATTGGCGAAGCCAAGGAAACACTGTACTTCTCGCACCGAGGAAGGGGAACCCCACTCTTTTACGGCCTGGACCTTGTGCTTCGCCATTTCCTGTCCATTAGGTGTTAATATAACACCCAAGAATACCACTTCCTGTACATGGAATACGCATTTGCTGAATTTACAGTACAATCCATTGTTGCGTAAGGCTTGAAACACAGACTTGACATGTTGGCGATGAATGTTTTCATCAGCAGAGAAGATTAAAATGTCATCTATATATACCATGGCAAAAACATCCAGGAACTCCCTGAGGACGTCAGTTATAAAGAATTGAAACGCCGCAGGGGCATTACAGAGCCCAAAGGGCATCACATTATACTCGAAGAGACCATACCTAGTACGGAAGGCCGTCTTCCACTTATCGCCCTTTCTCATGCGCACTAAGTGGTATGCCCCCTTGAGGTCCAATCGGGTAAAGATCTTGGCTTCTTTCACCTGGTCGAGAAGAACAGGGATCAAAGGTAGTGGGTATCAATTTTTTATCGTTATAGAGTTGAGAGCACGAAAATCGATTAGCGTTCTGAGTTCGCCGTTTGCCTTGGGTGTAAAAAATAAAGGCGAAGCTGCAGGGGACTTGGAAGGTTGGATATAACCATTCAATAAATATCTATCCAGATATTGCCTGAGATGTTGGCTTTCAGGCTCAGTGAGGGCATAAATCCGTCCACATGGTATTTTCGCCCCTGGGACCAGGTCGATTTGGCAGTCATATGGTCTGTGAGGTGGCAGCACTTCTGCCTGGCTCTCACAAAAAACATCCTGAAACTCGTGATAACAAGAAGGAAGTGTGATATCTTGTTCAGCAGCTGTGGCTATGGTATACTTATTGGCTAAGGCAGTAACCAACAAAAGTAATGTGATTCCACAATTCTCTTTACACCAGGAGGTATCGAAGGTCAGGGTTCTAGAAACCCAATCCACACTAGGGTTATGTTTGACTAACCAAGGCAACCCCAATATGATCCCGTACTGGGGGGCTTTGATAACATTGAATCTAATCTCTTCCTTATGTAGACCATCACACACTATTTCTAAACTTTGTGTACAAAAACAAATGGGACCGGACACTAAGACCCTACCGTCAACTGTACATACTTTCTTTTCTTTCTAGCGTAATTTGTAACCTTTTTGAGGTACTCTCATCCATAAAAAGGCCTGTAGCCCCAGAGTCAATCATAGCCTTTGTTTCCTTCCACCCTGTGTTAGTAAGTATGGAAAGCGATAGGAAGAAGTGTTCGTGTATGGCTGGTGTTAGGTCACTTATAGAAGGGATTGTAGTTTTGCCCAAGAATTCCCCTTTTTCTATTCTTGAGCACGTCAGTTTCCCGCCTTCTTCTCAGTTACATCTAACATAGGTCTATTAAGTCCTGCTCTGAACTTAGGTTTTACCATGCAATCCTTCAGGAAATGGCCCTTACGCCCGCAATATAGACATAGGCCATTCTTTCTTCTCTGTTCTCTCTCTTCAGCGGATAGTGAGGCTCGTACTGTACCTATTTCCATGGGTTCAGGTAGAGTAGTATTGCTACCTCCCGGTACCCGGCCTTTGTCTGTTCTAAGATACGGTTTTTCTGTTCTACGTTTATCCCCTCTTCGTTCAATTAAACGGTGATCCAGTCGCAACGTAAGATTAATTAAATCTGTGCAATTAGAAGGTTGGGGGTCGATTTGGGCCAGGACGTCTTTCAAGTCGTCCTTCAGTCCTTGATAAAAAGGGCTGCTCTCTTCTGTTCAGGCCACTGGGTTTCAGCGATAAGCCTTTGAAAGGAGTTAATGTACACCACCAGTTCTCGTGACCCTTGTTTTAATTCCAGTAACTCCCTATCAGCAGATAGGGTAGTGGCTCTTCGGTCAAATACCTTTTCGAATTCAACCCTGAACTCATCCCAATCGTATAGCAGCGGGTCATCCATTTTTACCAATGGTACTGCCCATAAAGCTGCGTCACCTGCCAAGTATGATATCATGAATGCAACCCTGGCCTGATTAGAAGGGAAGGCCTTGGGTCGGCAAGAGAAGTGTAACAAAACTTGTGTCAAAAAGACCTGCACCTTATTAACGTCCCCATAATAACGTTCTGGGGGGGCTAATGGAATGGGCGTCGGGATCTCCACAGATATAGGAGGGATCGTCTGAAACAATCCTCTGTTGGGCCATAACCCTCCCCCGCTAGGTTGGGTAGTGGAGGCGTCAAAAGGATTTCTTTGAAACCTATTAAACTGCTCCTGTAAGGCTGCTGTTTCAGCTCTAGAAGCTGTCACCTCCTGTCGTACAATAGCTAAGGTTGCTAACACGTCTTCTAAGGTGGCCATCTTTTTCCCCGAATCGACCAAGAGAATGATAGATACTTGGGCAGATTATTTTGTCATCTATCGGATTTCTCCTGTCACATCCTCGGGATCGATTCGTGGCTCAAGTGGGTCCACCCCTTGATAGCCTCAATTCTGAATGCTATAACAGCTCAGAAGATTAAGGTGATCAAGTGAGGGAAGGAAAGGATGGGGACAGCAGGGAGGGAGACCTGAAACGAGAAACCACACTTTGAACATAGGATATTAATCACCACATATGGTAAACAGAATCTCTTTTCTCTTATTACCTGTAAAGAAAAGAAATAACACAGTTCTGTACAAGAGTACACAAGGAATGTCCTATTCCTGTTTTTTGTCAATAGTGATGACAAAGGTAGCTGAAATAAAGAACTAACCAGTGAATACCAGCGCATATCTGTTTGATACCTGCATCTGAGTTTGTAACTCCATCAAGGACACACACACACAATACCCACCAATATAATAATGAAACCAAGCGTCACAGGGGTTGAATCTTAGTAAGACCTCATGACCCCCTGTTAGGAAACAGTAATGAGCAATTTATACACCAAGCGCTGTGAGGGTAAAGGAATCCTAGGTTGTACTCTTGTATTTGCAATGACCGATAATTAATCTTATCAGGTCAACCAATTCAATATAACATCAAACATAAATTGTTTCCTCTTCAAGGGTTAATTGCCAACAGTGAAACAATAAGGGTTTTGGTAGGATGCAATTCCGTGAATGTTTTGTGGTTCAAGGCAGCAAGATTCTCTGGTGAAATAAGTGCCCAACAATAGTTCTGCTACTCAACATATGAAGTACAGCCCAAGGTAACCTTGCAGGGTAAAACACGATAATCCAAACAAGCACTTTTCCGCCACCTTACCGCACCAGAAGACGCTGTTCCTTCACAGCGTGTAGCAACGATTCTGAAGCAAAATAATCTGCTTCGTTTTCAACCCGGAAGCCTCTTTTGAGCTCTTCCGTGTTGACGTCGTCACGCACGTTCCTTCTATCGGAGTGCGGAAGAGCGCAGGAGCCGTTCGCTGCTTGAACATGGCGCCACACTGCACGGAGCCGCTCCCCATGTTGCAGGTAAGAGCGGAGGGTAGCCCGAGCCACGCATATGGCAGCGTTGCTCTCGGCACCCCCCGCAGCACCAAAGGGAACCGTAACACATTCCTCTTGGACACTCCACCGCTACGACGCCAGCATCTTCCTCGCCATCAACCCTGGACATCACATCACCTGCCAGGACCAGAATCTGCTCCGGACCTGACATCGCCATCACTGACGGCTGCATTATCACCTGCAAGGAGCAGCACGCCCTTCGAGGACAAAGCATTGCCATCACCTACAGAGGCACACTCCGACTGACCACGCACTCTAATGACCCAAGGGTGACCATGGGCCACCTCAACTCCCAGATCCGGACAAAGCCCAAGCACATCCACTGCAGCACACTCATGTGCAGGACCCCCGGACATTGGACCCCCATTCTCAAATACCATTCTTGACCTCATTGTACCCCAGGATCTCCCATCCACCGACGACATCCAACTATGTGATCTCAAGTTCCACCTGGACAACCCCAGTGACCAGGACACCACCGCCTTCTGGGGAAGGTCACCAACATCAGACGCAAGCAGCAACTCACATCAACAGGCCACATAGCAGGACACACGGTCGAGCACGTCACCGCCGCAAGCGGGAGCTTCAACTTCAGCAAAAACACCGGACTCTCCTGGACCAACAATCATTGGATACATCACGTCTTCACCTTGCCCACTGGACGCCAACGCCATCATCGCAACCCCTCGCAGCTGGATCAAGGCCACCGTTGGACGTCATGTCAACTCTCCCAGCACCAACACTCCACCACTGCTTCCAAACGATGACACCGCAGCGCACAACCAACACCGATGGATCTCCAACAGCGTCGACATTCGGGCACCCCTCATGAACTGCACTGCGTCAGTACCTTCCGCCTGCCTGATGGCAGGCATGAGGGTGACACACTGCCACAGGGCTAGGCTGGCCCCATGCATTGCTGGAATTGCGTCATGGTTGTGACACAACTGCAGCAATGCGTGACTTTAGCGCAGACAGATACGCCAGGATTCCTGACGTAACTGTCATTACTTGCGTCATGGAGCGCTGTCCAGTGAGTACAGCGCTTCCATGCTGTCGCAACAAGGGCGTAGTGAGAAGTGTTGCAACGCTGTCTTGTTGCAGCGCTGCAACACTTTTCATGTGTGGGTCACAGGAATGCGCACTATCTTATTGATGGTGCGCAGTCCTGCCCTGTAATTTTGTGGCAGGGCAGCGCAGCAACATTGCTTGCAGAGCGGTCCAGCAACAACACCTGCTGTAATGAGGCCCCAATGGTTATCTCCATTTTGAGACCAGATATTTTCTGGTATTAAAAAACTGCCTCTAGTTGCAGTTATAGCCACTTTTTGGGTCATCTTAAATTAAGGATTCCCCTTGTGAATAGGGAAATCTTGGTTTAACGTCAGATTTTGCAAGGGAACGCCTCCCTTGCATATCATTAGCGATAATTATCGCTGACTGAAGTTGCGATATTGAAAAAGGTACATTTCGCCTAAAAGCTGTCGCTAACTTTGTAATAAATTGGCAGAATATTTCACCACTAAGGTTCAGAACATCCTTAAATCCCTGACGCATAAGTCTGACACAGGTGAGATTTCCCATAACCAGATGGACCCCGACTCACGCCTTTCAGAACACACATTAGAGGTGTTCCCCCCCCTTTCGCAAGATTCTCTCCTCACTCTGCTTTCCACGATAAAGAGCGGATCACCTAGGGACCCCGCTCCGATTAACATCTTGAAACAGGTAGCTCCGATAATAGCCCCTAATCTGACTGACCTGATTAACGCGTCTTTGTCCACAGGAACAGTGCCTATCTCCTGGAAAGGGGCCATGGTGAAAGCCCTGCTGAAGAAACCAAATTTGGACACGGCAGATCTGGGCAATTATCGCCCCATATCTCTCTTGCCAGGAATAGGTAAGATGGCAGAGAAACATGTAAATCAAAATCTCTCAGGCTTTCTCGAAACTCACAACCTGCTTCATTCCTCGCAAACAGGTTTCCGCCCACGTCAGAGTACCGAGACGGCCCTGTTAGCCGTGGTGCAGGAAAGCAGGAAAATTTTAGATTCGGGAGGTTCGACTGCCATTATACTCCTTGACCTGAGCGCAGCATTTGACACGGTGAACCATAGGATCTTGGCTCATCGGCTCAGGAAGATAGGAGTAACAGGCATGGCGCTTCAATGGCTGTGTTCTTTTCTGGAGGGAAGGTCCTTTCAGGTATTTGAGGAGAGCTTTGCATCCAAATCTACCCCACTACTGAGTGGAGTTCCTCAGGGTTCCTCGCTCAGCCCGACCCTTTTTAATGTATATATGGCCCCACTGGCATCTGTTGTAGCCCCCTATGGAATTCACATAGTGACCTACGCCGACGATACACAATTGGTGGTGGCGTTAAACCAAGCTGATCAAAGTACTAACAGCCTCTACCCCTGCCTAGAGGACATCTCGAGTTGGATGGACGTGTCCCAGCTCAAGCTCAATGGTGGGAAAACTGAGCTCATGATACTAGGCAACCCCCTCAATTACAAATCCAGCTCTATGTGGCCAGTTGGCATGGGTCCCCCCGGTCCCCAAATCAGAAATCAAGAGTTTGGGCATCTGGCTGGATCAGGACCTGAGCTTTAGAGTACAGGCTAGGAAGACGGCAGCCACTTGCTATGGCTTGCTCAGAATGGCCCGTAAAGTCCTCCCGCTCCTTCCCTTCCAAGCCAAAAAAGTATTGGTGCAATCACTTATACTGTCCAGACTGGACTATGGCAATGCACTGTACCTGGGTGTCCCCACTACAGTAGTGTCTAAACTTCAGTCTGTGCAAAACAGTGCTGCAAGGCTTCTTATGGGAGTCCCCAATCGACAATCAGCGAAACCGGCGATTGTCACTCTTCACTGGCTCCCAGTCCAGGAACGCATTAGATTCAAGTCACTTTGCCTAGCTCAGAAATCTATGCAGGGGATCGGTCCCCCCATTAACTCTGCCATGATTCGCCCCTATAAAGCCAATCTGAAACTTCGATCAGATGATCTTCATCTAGCTGTGGTCCCTAAGATTAAGAAGGCTAGGAGTGGTGGACGCCTGTTCTCCTATAACGCCACTAAACTCTGGAATTCTCTTCCACTTTCTCTTCGTATGGTGTCCAATCATGTTGCCTTCCGCAAACAATTGAAAACTTTTTTGTTTCCTTAGCTCTTCGCGGTCCCTCCGCCTTCCTCTTGTGTTCAGTCCTAGCGCTGGGATGCCTCCGGGTAGCCATGCGCTTTATAAATGTGTTTTCATTCATTCATTCAACTGCTGTTAGCGACAGCTTGTGAATATAGCGATAACAATATTGCCGCTTTATCGGCAGAAAAGTGCTGCTAAAGAGGCGATATTGCCTTGTGAATATGCCCCTCAGTCCTGTGGCACCACTGAGTCCAGTCCGGTTGCATGGTGCAAACACCCTATTCCAGGTAAGACCTTACTTAGCTTCGAGTGTGTTCACACAAAATCTGGTTCTATATTACTAGTGTGACAGCATTTGCTCATCTGTGAGCGCCTACATAAATGCAAACCTTTTCCCCTCTTCTATCCCTCTGCTATCCTTCTGAATCCAAATAACTGACTAACCTGTCCACCACTCAAATTACTTTCATATTTCACTATTCTAATTCAACACTAATCCTTTATGGGTTCCAGAGTAGCGTGCTACTCGTGGAAAAAGCGCTTCGACGCCTTGTCAGGGGAGTAAGCACTATATAAATGCAAACACAATACAATAAAGTATTCTTGAGAACCTTTAACTGTCACCGATTCATATGCGTGATTAATGTCGCCTTCCTATTGTACATATCTCCACCAATAAAAAAAATATTGCTCGAAAGTGTATTTGCACTTTAAAACTTTTCGGATGTGGCTTCACCCCTGATTGAGTGGGGAAACATTTTTTTCCCACTGAAGAAACCCATTACAAGACATCCCTGACAAATCTTGGGTTTATCCCATCACGTTCCCATTCTAAAAAAAAACACGTATTTTTGCCTATAGCAGGAAAACATTTCCAACTGTTTTCCGCGTGGGAATGTGACTACCAAAGGTTTATGAACACCTACAAATTTGGAAGTTTACCTTCTTTGTCAAGCTTTGGCCAGTGTTCCTGCTCAGAAAACAAACACTGCTCACTAGCGACTAACTTGTGTACTACACTCCCTATTTATGTGATCGTTAGGCAACCCCAGTCACATGGATAGTCACGTTCTCACAAGAGGATAACAACATACACATTTCACCCCTAGTGGGTCTTGAACCACATAATCACAATACCCCCGCCCCCATCTATACCAGATGCGACATCACAATATAAGGATGTGTCATTATTTACAAGGCAACCCTACTGTCAAAGGATCGCCATAGCAATATATAAAGCAGCCCTATTGACTTTGTCAAGGAGTCACCACATCAGTTTATACAGAAGGCATATTGGTTTAGCCAAGGTGCCACATTATAATGAATAAGCATGTTATACTGGAAAAGCATCTATAAAAATGATAACCATAGCATTGTTCATCACAATACCATTAATAAAGCGTTGCAATTCACATCAATCAAAGCAGGTGTCAGAGTCTTTCTTTCACATTCCTCACAATGCAACCATAGTACTCACCACTGAGGAGTCCCAGCACTCCCAAGCTGTAGAGAAAATTCACCAGCCCAACAAATGCTTTGAAACAATGCAAACCTTTCTGTAGTCATCCTTTCTAGGCCCCAGGAGAGTTAGGGTCAGATTTAAAAATAAACCTTTGGGGGGCTGCTGCGCTCCTTGCAAACTCCACATATTTATTTTTGAGACATTGGTAATGCTCCTGCTCCTCCTTGGGGGTGCCACAAGGAAAAAATAGTATGTTGATGGAGCCCTTGCAGGGCATTATGGAGTTCTCCAGTACAGGGAACATGAATAAAGAATGAGTGCTTTGCTGCTTTCGTTCTCTGCCTCATGCTGCATCATTTTCTTTTCTTTGTTTTCTAATTGCGTGACCCAGGCTCACCTAGGGCAACCACATCCTTTGTTCTCCCTTATCTTATTTTTATAAATGGCCTCGCACATAGCTGCCAAGGTTTCAGATTGCTATGTGTGACGTTTACATAACGTCAGTGTAATTATGAGTGACATTTCAACGACTATGAGTGACATTTTCTCATGAGCAAAAATCAAGTAAAGAAGGCGAGGAAAACAAATACATATCAGAAATGTTACCCATTTTAGCAACATGACCCCGCCAGCAAAAGATCATTTCCATATCAAGTCCGTGGAAACAGCAGGAGATCATGACTTACACTTCTGCGAGGCGAGCCGGAGCCGTGGCAACAAGTGGGCCCTACCTGTTGCTACGAATGGAGATAGGCCACCGCCCTATATTCTGGCACACAACTGCTTCTGGTGAAACTGGTGCTCTGGGCTGCCGAACCATTCCGGCGGCCCGAGCTGCCGTGTTTACTTTGCCTATGGGGACTGAAACTACTACTAGTTACCGACTGCCGCTGGCTCCAAAGCAAGGGGGTGCAACCGGGGGCAAGGAACAGATGTACTTATGAACACCCAGATATTTACGCAGCCGATGTTTACGATCCCAAAAAGAAGTCCTTTAATTTACCCGTTGCGTTGAAATTGAAGGCCATGTCCCGACTCGCACGGTGTGCCATGATTAGCGGAGAATGGTACCAGCCCACTCGTCGTCCTCCTGAGCACCATGGTAGCAAGGCAATGGGCATCGCATGGACAATCACGATAGGGGCTGATTGTGCCATGCCCCCACCATCTCTGGAAAAGGGGGGTTTGGGGGGGCAGCTTGTTCGCCCCCCCGGAAAGCGGCAAGAGGCAAGGTGAGTGGGCGGGGCTGCGCAGAGGTCCGGAGCGCGGCCCCGTCGGGCGAGGGTAGCTCGCGTGGTACGCGGGGGGGCCTGGAGTCATCAGCGAAAGGCAATGGGGCACGGCGGGGGAGCGTGTCCCGCGTCTCCCCGCCGAGGTCTCCAGCCATTGGGGGCCGCTCGTATGTGAAGAGAGTGGCCCCGGGTGTCGATGTCGGCGCGCAGCAGTGGGGCAGCGCCGGGAGACAGAGCGCAGCCCCGGGGGGTGTGGCAGGGTGACGCGACCCCTTTGAAGGAGTGGGGTCTTTGAATATGGGAAACGGAGGGTCTCGGCGGGGGAGCGCGGCTCGCGCCTCCCCGCCGAGATCTCAGCTAGAAAGGGGCCGCTCATGTGTGAGGAGAGCGGCCCCGCGTAGAGAGGGTGGGGAGGAGCAGACACAGCAGGCTGTATCCGCGCGAGTGAGCGCCGGCTCTGCGCACTCAGTGGAGCGGGGGGCTGGTACTGGTCAGGCTGGGCAGGAGGGGCTGTCTGGGCTGTTGCATGAGGGGACAGGGGAGCGGGTGGGGGCGGGGGAGGGTGCAGGAGGTGGTTTGGGGAGGGAACAGGTGGAGGAGGTAGCGGGGGGAGTAGGGTTTGGGCTGTGGGGGGGGGGGTTTCCCCATTGTTGTTGGAGTCAGAAGGGAGTGAAAAGGACTGGGAGGGACTGGACATTTTCGCTTCCTGGGCGGAGGAGGTTGGGGGTGCGCATGGGGAGGGCAGGTTGGAGGGCTGCGGCAAGGGAGCTGGTTCGCCGGTCTCGGAGGGCGTAGATCCGGGGGTTTCGCTGAAAGGTGCCGGTGGGGGGGTGAAGGGGGACGCGGGGGAGGGCCGGTTGCGCGAGGAGGCAGGGCCGAGTTGGGGAAGTAGGCAGGGGGTGGCTGGGTTGGAGTGGAGTGAGGGGGAGGGGTATGATGGGGAAGAGGGGGAGGTGGTGGATCTTAGCGCAGTGGGGCGGGCGTGGGTGGCCAGCACGTTAGGGGCCGGCAGTAAGCGGAGCTGGGAGGGGAAGAGAAGAGGGGTGGGCCCAGCACACCAGACCATCCTTTTCTTTTTCAGGCGGCAGAGCAACGCGCAGAGCATCGCGGGGTGCCAGACTTGGTAGGGCTGGGAGCGGCCCGTTGGCACCAAGGAGAAGGGAAGGTGGAGCCTCGCGTGGCGTACCCAGTACCGGCGGTGGATCCCGTCGCAGCTGGCATATGTAGGCCCAAGGCGGGCTCGCCGGCCCCACCACCCACTGGGCCTCTACGGTCCAGGGGACATCGCGGAAGGAGGAGCGACGAGGGAGATCTTGTGTTTGTTTCTAGGAGGGTGCAGTCGGCACCCCCGGCCGGGAAAGCCGGAGGTTCCAGGGAGGAGGAACTGGATTATGAAGAGGATAGCATGGAGGAGGGGGAAGTGAGGGAAGTAGACGGAGAGGGTGAGGGGGGCCGAGTAATGCTGTGCATAGTGTTTTTCAGGTGTCACGACGCCAAGCAAAGCACACGGGTCGGACATCGCGTTGGGAGGAGAGGTCGGCCTCTTTGTCAGGACGTGCAGTGGAACGACGGGTGGAATCCTTGGCGCCAGGTAAACGGGGCGCGCTTGGGTCCTATAATGGTGTCGGTGGGTGTGGGAGGTGCTGACAGGGAGGAGGGGGTAGTGGGTAGGTTGCATAAAGGTGCGTATGTGGTAGATGTGGGTGTGGGGACGGATGGCCCAGGTAAGGGGTCATTAGAAGGCGCAGGTAAGGCGTCCGGGAGTACAGACGACAGTGTGCCAGACAAGAAGGTGACGGTTGAGATACCGACAAGGGATACAGAGACGAAATTGGAGAGTAAGGAGTTAAAAATAAAACGGTTGCCTTACATGGGGGTCACTAAGCCATTGGGCGCGCATTTAATGCTGGCCACTAAGGAACGTATATGGAAGGGCGAATACGTGGAGATGCTTAAACTCCTTCACAGAGAAGTTAGGGCTAAGGAGGGGTCTAAGGAGGAGGAATTTGAGTTGGCCAAAAGGCCGAAAGTACCTTTGACGATTGAAAATTGGACGGCGGCGTTCCTTATATATGCCAGCGTGTACTGTGAGAAATACCCAGAGAGGTCTGTGGCCATGTTCAAGTGTGAGAAGTTGGCCTGGCATATGCTGTCCACTAATTATAGTGGGCACCTTGCACCAGTCCAAACAACCCCTTATTGGAGATAGGTTAAAGACAACCTTTATTAAAAGCTATGGAGAGCAGCCTTCAGGCTAAGTCTTGAAGGAATGTAAAGCAGCTTGTTTTACCAGTCTATAATCTCTTGAGTGACCAAATGAAAGAGGACCACACCAGGTATATATTCAAAATATATGTATTTATTACTAAATACACCTCTCTAGTCTCTTTATGAGGCTAGAGTTCGAAGTACATAAATTATAAGTTAGTTATCTACAGTAATAGCACAAATACACGTTTGAGCCCTAGGGGCGTACCAAACCATATACCAATAAAGTTGTATAAGAACCACGACTGAGCTAGACACAAGGCCTAGAGCCTAGAGAAGTGCTTGGACCACAAGGAACCACCCAAGGTAGTGACACAGGGGACCCACGGGGGACGCGTGCAGTATATGAACACAGCCGCGAATCGCCGTTAACTTCTATGGGGAAAGTCGTGTTTTTAAAAGAAAAGGGACACTTAGAGGAGGACTTGGAGCAAACCCTTTGAGAACTAGGCTGTTCTAGTGTCAATACCCACGGGAGCACCGGAGTACTCGAGTTCCCTCACCCAGGGAAGCCGGGTGCATAGGTGTCTTTCGGGGTCGGGTTTCGTCGTCGCTTTCAATGGCGATCTGCTGCAAAGTGCTGCTGGCGGCCAAGTCGAAAGTGTTCGGGTGGATCCAAAGGTGGATCGAAGATCTGAAGAACCTGAAAGCAGAGGGGACAGAGTCTGGGTCACTAGCCAGTGACCAGGAAGGCAATGAGCAGATGCCCACCGATGTCGAGTGCTTCAGGTAGGTTGATGGTTGTCTTGACTCTTCAGCCACGAGGTCCAGGAGGCATTGACGATGACCAGGAGCTGGATTCGAGCTGTCCCACGACGTCTGTCGATTGCAGGGGTGTTGGCGACCGGATTGGACCCAACAAGCCTTGGCAACGGCAAGTCTCGTGGAAATGGAAGAAGGACGATGTTGCAGACCAGCAAGGTCTGTGGGACTCACCCAGCAAGGGTAAGTCAGGGCACGCCTGGAGCAACCAGGGAGCCCAAGCAGAAAAAGATTGGCCTTCGGGAGGGCCTACTAGCCAATGGACTAGCGACCGCAAAGGAGCCTCGAGTCGATGCACGTGGAGCTGGCTCACAGGACACTCGTGGAGTGGAGGCCAGTGATCTTCGGTGCAGTTGGTGCTGGAGGCTGGGGCTACTCGGAGCCCAAAGCACGATTTCGTGGGAGACCCAGAAGAGGATGCACTTGCAAATGCGATCGTGTCCAGGGGTCACGGTTCCACGTTACCCACAACAGCTACGGGCCTCAGCTTTGCTGGAGACTCAGGGCAGCCTCGGGGAAGTCTGGAAATCCACCTCTGGTGATGCAAAGACTTCGGCGTCCGGCGGGAGCTTCAGTGATGCAGACCGGACAATTGCTTCTTTGGTGCCTGCCAAGCAGGGGAGTCACTCCTTGACCCCAAGGGAGATTCTTCGGTCCTCTAATCTTAAAGTAGAGCGTTGAAGGTCCAGGATTCTGTGTCAGAGTTTCGTCCAGGTAAATCTAAAGTCCTAAGGACTGGGGTCCCATACTTATACTAAGGTAGGGGGTTGGACATACTCTGTGGCCCCACCTATGGGAGGGTCAGGGCAGAGGGGTGGTTACACCCCTTTCCCTTTGTCCAGTTTCGTGCCAGAGCAGGGGCTGGAAGCCCCTGAGCCGGTTTGAATTGGGGTATGCACAGGGACACCAAATGTGCCCCCAGTGCAGGACTTCAAAGCACCAGAGAGTGCTCCCGCCCAGCCCCAATACACACTATCCTGTCTGGGGAGGTGGTTACACCTCCCTGGGACAGGAAACCTATTGTCCAGGCCTCCCCTGCCGGAGTTTCGGTAAGCAGCAGGAGGCCAGACTTGTGTCTGTGGCAGCGGCATCCATTTTGTGATGCCAGGGCTCTGGAAAGTCAGTACCGGGTATACCGGTGTGTACATGTCTCTCCCTCTAGAAGGGTGGAATGCTACCCCCGCCGCCAGAACTGGCGGGGGGGTAGTATTCCAAGATGTTTGACACCAAACACGACATGTTTCCATGCAGCCATCCCAAAGTTAGCATTTAACGCGAGGTTATAATGCGCTTAAGAGTATATGGTCAGGCTGCACTACAAACAGCATCAGAGAAGGGTCTCCGAACGCTGCAGAGGGGCCCTGCTCATGCAGGGGCACCCTCTCACATAGGAACCACACACTCTGCCTTCAGGATTGATAAGGCATGCCATAGGAGTGGCTTATAGGTTTATATGTGTGTATGTATGTAGTGATATAGGTAGCCTATATCACAGTAAGGGGTGCATGCACCACCTTACCCAGGCTGCAGTAGCAGACCTGTGGTGTCATTTTGGATGGCCTTCCAGGGGTGGCACAATACGTGCTGCAGCCCCTGGTAGGCCTCTGAGGTACCTATGCCCTGGGTACATAGTATACCATATACTAGGGACTTATAAGGGCACTCCAGATTCCAATCAGAGATGTGCCTAAGGCACATGGAAACCATTTTAAAGAGGAAGCAGCTAGGCTGGGGTTCTGATTAGCAGGGCCCCAGCCAGACTAAGGTCTAAAAACAGTGAAGCATCAGCAAAAAGTGGGGGTACCCATGTGAAGCAGATCCTACTCTCCTACACAACCCCCCAAACATAGGGACATTAAACTAACCTTGCCCAGTTAAGTCTTCATGTTCTAAGTGGAAGTACCTAGAGAGTCCATCTGCATTGGCATGGTTACTCCCAGGTCTATGTTCCACTGTGAAGTCCATCCCCTGTAGGGAAATGGACCACCTAAGCAGTTTGGGGTTTTCACCCTTCATTTGTTTTAGCCATAAGAGGGGCTTATGGTCGGTTTGAACAAGGAAGTGCGTACCAAACAAGTATGGCCTCAACTTCTTCAGAGCCCAGACCACAGCAAAGCCCTCCCTCTCAATGGCTGACCAACGTTTCTCTCTAGGGGTCAGCCTTCTGCTAATAAAAGCTACTGGCTGATCCTGACCTTCATCATTCAATTGTGACAGTACAGCCCCTACCCCCAATTCAGATGCATCTGTTTGGACAATGAACTTCTTGGAGTAATCAAGACTCTGTAGAATGGGAGCAGTGCACATGGCCTGCTTTAGGTCATCAAATGCCTTTTGACAGCTAACTGTCCACTGAACCTTTTGGGCATTTTCTTGGAAGTTAAGTCATTCAGGGGTGTCACTATTGATCCATACCCCTTGACAAATCTCCTATAGTACCCAGTCAGGCCTAAGAAGGCTCTCACCTGAGTCTGGGTAGTTGGAGCAGTCCAGTCCATGATGGTCTGGATCTTTCTCTGCAGTGGTTGAACCTGGCCTCCACCCACAAGGTGGCCCAGGTACACAACCTGACTCTGCCCTATCTGGCACTTTGTGGCCTTGATAGTCAGGCCTGCTTTCTGCAGGGCCTGCAAAACATTTCTGAGGTGGACCAGGTGATCCTCCCAGGTGGAGCTAAAGTCAGCAATATCATCTAGATATGCTGCACTATAAGCTTCAGACCTGTAAGGACTGTATTCACCAACCTCTGAAAAGTGGCAGGTGCATTCTTCAGACCAAAGGGCATCACCACAAATTGATAATGCCCACTAGGGGTTGAGAATGCTGTCTTTGGCTTTGCATCATCAGCTAGTCTGATCTGCCAGTAGCCAGCTGTCAGGTCAAATGTGCTTAGATACTTGGCTGAGGCCAAAGTGTCTATTAGCTCATCTGCCCTAGGTATTGGATGGGCATCAGTCCTAGTGACTGCATTGAGACCCCTGTAGTCCACACAAAACCTCATCTCTCTTTTCCCACCATTGGTGTGAGGTTTTGGCACAAGGACCACTGGACTAGCCCAAGGGCTATCTGAGGGTTCAATAACTCCCAAATCCAACATCTTCTGGACTTCTGTCCTGATACAGTCCCTGACAGGGTCAGGTTGCCTATAATCTTATTTTTAATAGGCAGACTGTCCCCAGTGTCCACTTCATGAGTGCACCAGGTAGTCTGACTTGGTGTCAGTGAGAATATGTGTCTGAACTGATTGAGCACCTGTCTGCAATCAGTCTGCTGCTGGGTAGTGAGGCTGCCTGCCAAGGCTACACCATCCACTGACCCATCATCAGGGTTCTGTGAGAGCAGGTCAGGGAGTGGGTCACTCTCTTCCTCCTGTCCCTCATCAGTAGCCATGAGCAAGCCCATGTCTGCCCTGTCCACATATGGTTTTAACCTGTTGACATGGAGAACCCTGTGGGGACTCCTGGGTGTTCCTAGGTCTACTAAGTAGGTAACCTCACCCTTCTGTTCAACAATGGTATGGGGTCCACTCCATTTGTCTTGGAGAGCTGCTGGGGCCACTGGCTCCAACACCCACACCTTCTGTCCTGGCTGGTAAACAGTCAGTACAGCCTTTGGTCATGCCAGGCTTTTTGAAGTTCCTAGCTAGCCTCAAGCTTTTTAGTTGCCTTTTTCATATACTCAGCCATCCGGGAGCGGAGACCAAGTACATAGTCCACTATGTCTTGCTTTGGGGGCTTGAGAGGTAACTCCCATCCTTCCTTCACCAAGCACAATGGACCCCTGACAGGGTGACCAAACAAAAGTTCAAAAGGGCTGTAGCCAACCCCTTTTTGAGGCACCTCCCTGTATGCAAATAAAAGGCAGGGCAAGAGTATGTCCCATCTTCGCCTAAGCTTTTCTGGGAGCCCTTTAGTCATGCCCTTCAAGGTTTTGTTGAATCTCTCAACTAAACCATTGCATTGTGGGTGATAGAGTGTGGTGAACTTGTAAGTCACTCCACACTCCTTCCACATTGCTTTTAAGTATCCAGACATAAAGTTTGCCCCCCTGTCTGATACAACCTCCTTAGGGAAGCCCACTCTTGAGAAAATTCCCAGGAGGGCCCTTGCCACCACAGGTGCTGTAGTGGTCCTAAGGGGAATAGCCTCTGGGTACCTGGTGGCATGATCCACTACCACCAGGATAAACCTGTGCCCAGATGCTGTTTGGGGATCCATGGGACCAACAATGTCAATCCCCACCCTTTCAAAGGGAACCCCCACCACAGGTAGTGGTATCAGGGGGCCTTTGTAGTGCCACCTGCCTTGCCACTGGCCTGGCAGGTTACACAGGAGCGACAAAACTCCTTGGTGTCTTCAGACATGTGGGGCCAGTGAAAGTGAGGGACAATTCTGTCCCAAGTCTTGTTCTGGCCCAGGTGACCTGCTAAGGGAATATCATGGGCTAGGGTCAATAGGAAGCCCCTGAACTTTAGAGGTATAACCAACCTCCTGGTAGCACCAGGCTTGGGGTCTCTACACTCTGAGTACAAGAGTCCATCATCCCAATACACAGTATGGGGACCACTAGCTTTCCCAGCAGCCTCAGCAGCAGCTTGCTGTCTGAGGGGTTCAAGAGAGGGGCAGCTCTGCTGCTCCTGGCTCAGATCTGCCCTGGAAGGGCCCCTGTCCCCAAGAACTCAACCTGGTCAGGTTCAAGCTCCTCTGGGACAGTTCCTTCCTCAGGACTGAGATCATCCCCCTCAAGAGACTGATCTTCCTTCTGAGCCAAGGGGGAAGGCACTGCCTTTACCCTACTACTCCTCTTCTTGGAGGGCACTTGGTCCATTATTCCAGAATCCAAGGCCTGTTCAGTGTTAGACATTTTGGCTTGTGACCTGGGGACAGGAAACCTATTGTCCAGGCCTCCCCTGCCGGAGTTTCGGTCAGCAGCAGGAGGCCAGACTTGTGTCTGTGGCAGTGGCATCCATTTTGTGATGCCAGGGCTCTGGAAAGTCAGTACCGGGTATACCGGTGTGTACATGTCTCTCCCTCTAGAAGGGTGGAATGCTACCCCCGCCACCAGAACTGGCGGGGGGATAGTATTCCAAGATGTTTGACACCAAACACGACATGTTTCCGTGCAGCCATCCCAAAGTTAGCATTTAACGCGAGGTTATAATGCGCTTAAGAGTATATGGTCAGGCTGCACTACAAACAGCATCAGGGAAGGGTCTCCGAACGCTGCAGAGGGGCCCTGCTCATGCAGGGGCACCCTCTCACATAGGAACCACGCACTCTGCCTTCAGGATTGATAAGGCCTGCCATAGGAGTGGCTTATAGGTTTATAAGTGTGTATGTATGTAGTGATATAGGTAGCCTATATCACAGTAAGGGGTGCATGCACCACCTTACCCAGGCTGCAGTAGCAGACCTGTGGTGTCATTTTGGATGGCCTTCCAGGGGTGGCACAATACATGCTGCAGCCCCTGGTAGGCCTCTGAGGTACCTATGCCCTGGGTACATAGTATACCATATACTAGGGACTTATAAGGGCACTCCAGATTCCAATCAGAGATGTGCCTAAGGCACATGGAAACCATTTTAAAGAGGAAGCAGCTAGGCTGGGGTTCTGATTAGCAGGGCCCAGCCAGACTAAGGTCTAAAAACAGTGAAGCATCAGCAAAAAGTGGGGGTACCCATGTGAAGCAGATCCTACTCTCCTACATCAAGTACATGGACGTGATTCGAAGGCCCAGATTACTGGGGGTGGTTATGCATGGGCACAATATGATGAGGAGTTTCGTGCACGCATGGCGTGGGACCCAGAGGCTAAATGGGGTGAGTTGGACACAGACTTATGGCAATACACGATGGGACTAGTGGGGTCTGGGAAAACCATTTTCACGGCCAGCGGGCTTCCGCTCGTTTATCGCCCCTTTCTGGGGCGCCCCACCCGGGGAGGGGTGGGTGGAGCGGGAAGAGGACAGGTGGGTGCAAAAGGGGCTTGCTGGGACTACAACAAAGGTTTGTGCACTCGGGAGTACTGCAGGTTTAGGCACGACTGCTCGGGGTGTGGAGGCAGGAATGCGTTGGTCAATTGTTGGGGGGGAGGACAGGGTCAGCAGCAGGGGAACCAGCAGTGGCAGGCAGGAGGGTTTAAGACAGGGAATCAGCAGCAGCAACCGCTCGCGGGAGGGCGAGGAGCTAGGGGGCCTGGGCCAAAAGGCTCGTACTCCGGTTAGAGTTGACAACTTGATTGCAGCCTTACAGGGGTATACTGACATTGAGGCTGCAGACCGTTTGCGGGTGGGGTTTCTGAAGGGTTCAGACTGGGATACGACGGACCTAGGTTAAGATGTTGGGCAGACAACTTGAAGTCAGCAAAGGAGAACCCTACTATAGTACAGGACAAACTAGATAAGGAGGTGCGGGAGGGCCGCATGGCGGGACCCTTTGAGGATTGGCCTCTATCAAATTTGATTGTGTCACCCATTGGAGTGGTGCCGAAAAAAGAACAAGGACAGTTTCGCCTAGTACAACACTTGTCGTGGCCTGAAGGGGGTTCGGTGAATGATTTCATCGATGAGAGGGAGGCCACTGTGTCATATTCATCGGTTGACGTGGCCATGTCACTGGTAGTGACTGCGGGCGCAACGGCGATGATGGCAAAGTGCGACATAAAGTCGGCTTTCCGGCTGCTTCCAGTCCACCCGGATGATTGGGATCTTTTGGGTATCCAGTTCAACGGTCACTGGTACGTGGACAAAGCATTGCCAATGGGCTGTTCCATGTCTTGCGCACTTTTTGAATGCTTCAGCACGTTCCTACAATGGTTGTTTTCGGAACGGACGGGTCACCAAGGAGTCACACACTACCTGGATGACTTTTTCTTTGTGGGCACCTCAGACTCCACGGACTGCCAGAAAGCGCTGGACAGTTTCAATGAGATTATGGGGGAATTGGGCGTGCCGTTGGCACCGGAAAAAACTACAGGGCCCTGCACGGCTCTGTCCTTTTTGGGCATTGAGTTGGATTCTCAATTGATGGAGGCACGCCTTCCGGCAGACAAAAAGCAGCAAATGTTGGGGCTGCTGGCGACAATGTTGTCAAGACATAAGGTCACTGTGAAGGAGATTCAGGTGCTATTGGGCCACCTTAGCTTTTCTTGTCGAGTGGTGAGAGTAAGGAGGACATTTTGCAGGCGACTGGGCAGGGCACTAGCAGGACAGAGACCTCCTCATCATCATGTGCGTCTGTCGGCAGGGGTGAGGGAGGATTTGAGAATGTGGCAGTTTTTCTTACAGAACTTCAATGGCATCCCCTTGATGCGGGAGGGGGACATGGTGTGGGATGTCTAAATATTTTCGGATGCAGCAGGGAGCAAGGGCTTTGGACTGTACTGGCAAGGGAAATGGTGTGCGAAACAGTGGCTTCCAGAGTGGGCGGGGGGGGCAGGAGCATAGCCTTTTTGGAATTCTTCCCTCTGGTGGTGGCGGTCACTCTCTGGGGTGAGCAGCTGGCACATAAAAAGGTTACGTTCAGAATTGACAACATGGCGGTGGTAGAAATTGTGAACCGCCAGTCTGCCAGGGATGCACAAGTCTTGAAATTGCTGAGGGTGTTTGTGTTGGGCTGCTTGCGGCATGACATTGCCTTTCGCGCAGTGCATGTGCCAGGTGTGGACAATGACATAGCGGATGCTTTGTCTCGTTCGCAGTGGGGGAGATTCCGTGGGCTAGCCAAGGACGCAGACAGGACCCCGACCAGCATGCTGCAGCATTTGTGGTACGTAGGCAACACAGGATGTTGCAGCTGGTTTTAGGCTCTCTTGCACAATCCACAAAAGCAGCATACAGGACAGCATGGGGGGAATTTTTGCGCTCAGGTGCTAGGCGGTGGGACTCACCGGCGCTCCGCCGGGAGGATGTGATTCAGTTTATTCTGGATCTGATTGAGAGGGGGCTTACTAAGGTTACGATAGCAGGTAAACTGGCGGGAATTGCTTTCGTGGGGAAGTTATTGTGGGGTTATGCGCCATCGGCGGGAGATATTGGGACATGCATGCTGGAAGGGTGGGCCCGTGAATGTGGCCGTGCATCCAGAGTTAGGAACCCCCTGTCTTGGGATCTTTTGGAGAAGGTTATACGGATTTTGCCGGGAACATGTTCAGACAGTTGGGAAGCTTGTCTTTTCTCCACGTTGATGTCATGGATGTTCTTTGGGGCATTTCGGGTCTCGGAACTGTTAGGGTCGAAAGCCGGGGAAGGGCTGTTATGGAGTGAGGTGTCCATTGGCAGGGGTAGGATCTGTATCTGGCTTCGGAAATCTAAGACGGATCAGAGGGGAGGGGGAAAATGGGGTTCTTTGCAAGCTGCGGATCCACAGCTGACTTGCCCGTGCAAGTGGGGAGCGAGGTTGAGGTCCTTGGCCACAGATTCGAGGGGTTAGTTTTCAGGCATGCAAACGGCCGGGTGGCAAAAGGTTCCCAGCTTTTGGCGGTGTTGAGGAAAGCGCTGGCTGGGCTGGGGATTGATGGTAAAGGCTTTGGGACACATTCATTTCGAATTGGGGCGGAATCAGAAGTGAGCAATCGGGGTTGGGGGCGAGGGGACATCATGAAGTTGGGTAGGTGGTCCTCTGATTGCTACCAGCGTTATGTGCACAGCGCATCTGGGGTGTTGTAGCGCGGTTCTTTGGTTTTTCCCTTTGTTCATTCATGTTTCTCGTTTCAGGTTCGGTGATGGGTCCCTCGCCAGGGAGATGTCTATATGGATTGTTGGTCATTCCTTTGTGAAGTGGGCACAGGTCCAGGCCCGCGCCAGCTATTTTGGGGAGAACCTTGGTTTTAATAACGAAATGTTTCATGTTTGTTGGAGGGGAAAGGGGGGTATGCAATGGAGGGAGCTGCTGCAGGTGTTAAACGGGATTTTGGTGGCTGGTAGGTGCCCCGACGTATTGCTCATTCATCTCGGGGAGAATGACATGGTGAAGGAGACTGGTTTGGCATTGATGAGATGCATGAAGCTTGATTTGGATCTGATCAGGCGTCAGTGGGCCGGGAGTGCTGTCATTTGGACAGAATTTGTTCCTCGTAGGGTCTGGAGGGGGGCAGTAAATCCGGGGGCAGTGGACAAGGCCAGGAGGAAGATTAACATGGAAATGGTGCCTTTTTGTCGCCAGTTGGGGTTTTTTCGGATCAATCACAGGGACATCAAGTATGACACGCCGGACTTTTTCAGGGGGATGGTGTCCATTTATCCAGGCTAGGCATGGATCTGTACTTACTAGAGCTTAGGGAAGCCAGATTATTGGGGGTACATAGGAGATAGGGGGGTCAGACCTAGGGGGCAGGGGGGGCAGAAAAAGGGGGAGGCAGCGTTTTCCGCCTACACTCCCGCCTTATTCCTGGGTGGCGGGGTTGTTGAAAGTTGGCCAAGATTGGCTGTAGTTTTTTAGTTAAATGTTGGTAGTTTGTAAGCAGGAGCAGGGAAAGGGTAACCAGGTAGGCTAAGTTTAGATTAGAGGTTTGTTAGTTACAGTTGCACAAAGGCAGGTAGGGATTTGGGTCATGGGAGGTTAGGATTTGTAAATGCTATATTGTTTAATATTATTGTTATGTAATGTTATTTTGTATTTGGCAGGGTGGGGGATTTGATGTGGGGATCGTAGGGGTGGGGGGGAACAAGGGGTCAGGTAATTTATGTATAGTGAGGTTTTAGTTTTGTAAGGCAGTTGCCAGTGTTAATAAATTGTGATATGCACCTGTTTCAATAAAGCGGCCTTTTATACACACAAAAACTGGTCTCGGTTTGGCTTGCCCCCCTCCCTCCCAAGGGGGGCTTTGGGGGCAGCCGAGCATCACGAGGTCTGCCCCCCTGGCAGATTGGGAGGGGGAGGGGCTGGCCAGGGAGCGGCCATTTTTAAAGATACTTTGGGCTACATTGGGATTAGCCCAATTGTAGCCCAATTTTGAATTATAGCCCAATGTTATATAGGGGTTTTTCGCGCTTTCCCAGCCACCATTTTAGGTTTGGTGACCTGGTGGCTGGGAGCGCTGCGCAGTTTAGGTTTTTATCCCTCCCACCCCCCCTAGTTTTCAGGTTTTTGGGGGGCTTGTTATCCCTTTTTGTTTTTTTTTACCAGAGGCGGTTATTGGAACAGGTTCATAGGGGCTCGATTTGTTGTATATTTGTCGCTTGGAACAGGTGCTGGTGGGGTTGTTGAAAGTTGGCCAAGATTGGCTGTAGTTTTTTAGTTAAATGTTGGTAGTTTGGGAGCAGGGAAAGGGTAACCAGGTAGGCTAAGTTTAGATTAGAGGTTTGTTAGTTACAGTTGCACAAAGGCAGGTAGGGATTTGGGTCATGGGAGGTTAGGATTTGTAAATGCTATATTGTGTAAGATTGTGTAATATTATTGTTATGTAATGTTATTTTGTATTTGGCAGGGTGGGGGATTTGATGTGGGGATCGTAGGGGTGGGGGGGGAACAAGGGGTCAGGTAATTTATGTATAGTGAGGTTTTAGTTTTGTAAAGCAGTTGCCAGTGTTAATAAATTGTGATATGCACCTGTTTCAATAAAGCGGCCTTTTACACACACAAAAACTGGTCTCGGTTTGGCTTGCCCCCCTCCCTCCCAAGGGCCTGTTCCTGCAACTGTCTGCCTATCGGTAATGCAACCTATGCCAAAATGATCAAGTCAGCGACGGCACTACTTACTTTTGCTAATTTTTTTTCAGCAGGAGAAACGTGGGACGAACTGGGCTGGCGGTAATTTGCACTCCCAACAGCAGCGCGGCTCTGAAGTTTTACAATAAAGCCATGAGGAAAAAGGCGAGCTCCCGATTGGTTGCCAACTGAGCAGGTTAATGATGCGCTGGTGCTGGTAGGGATCAGGACGCATCCGGCTGGGCCGCGAGATCAATGATAGTGCCAATTAGTAATTGAATTGGGCGCCATGGCAGGATGAACTGACAATCGCCTATTAAAGTGAGCCTGACAAATTCACTGAGACTCACATACTGTCTCCATAGAAACCATTGGGCACTGACAGGAGTGACTCCCAGTGACCTCAGACTTATGCCGCATGGGGTCAGGTGTTACTTTGTAGCACAGCACAGTAACAGTCAACAAGCCTTCCGGGTGAAGTGCGTACTGCGCGCTGTCACTGCAGCTTTCAGTATTCAGACAGTGCATTATAGCAGCTTTTGGCTTGACAGCTGAGAGGTGCTATAATGCGTGATTCTGCATTCTAGTGCGGTGATGCGGACCACCACACTGAAATGAGTTACGCTAACGCCTGATGCATGGTACTTGGCAGGGTGTGTGCAGGGAGCCCACTCCCATGCTGCTGAGCAGGCTGCTTGGACTCCCTCCCGGCCATGCTCCTGTTCCCATGGGTGGAGAGAGCAATGTTTTTTCTTTTCCCCAACCCACATGAAGTGCCAGTGGGGTACTGCTGCTGTGACCCTCTGCCTCATCCAGACATGGGCAGTAGGGTAGGATGTGTCTTAAATCACTCCTGAGGCTCTGGCCACCCCGTGAGGAGGAGGACTGCTGGCTTTCTCTGTCATTGTCCTCGGTCATGGAGAATAGGGTTCTGGGACTCACCACTACTCCACTGGGCCCCCGGGGATGCAGTTTCCGGGAACAAAATTAAGTCTGGGGCGAGGCCCCATGCACCTCCTCCCTTGGCAAATTAAGTAATTCATTTAGAAACGTACCATCCCCTTGAGTTTTGTCCCTTTCTGGTTAGAAATTGAAGGAAATACGCCTGGGTGCCAGGCCACAGGTTGTGTGTTTCTTCTTAAAAAGAGCACATACTCAAAAATGTGTATGTCTGGTCCTGTTGGGTCGATTTTGGACTTATTTGGCTCGTTTTGCTCCTGCTGGCCAGACGTTAGCCACACTTAGGGGTATGTTTACTAGAAAATGGTGCAGCGCTACAAGCGATCTTACAGCAATACGATGCATCCCTGTGCTTTCCTCTGCTCTGGTGCTCAATTGGCTGCCCAGCGCCAACGCAGGCCCCCTTGCACCATGGTGCAAGGGGGCCTGCATTGCAGGGATAATTGTTTTTGTGTAGGAAGAGACCCCTTCCTGCACAAAAACAATCATTGATGGCATTTCCCTCCTTTTATGTGTGCTGCAGAGTGCAGCACACATAGAAAGAGCAAAAAATGGGGAGAAATAAAGGTATTTCTTCTCTTTGCACCACTTTAACACCTCCCCTGGGGAGGCATAGGAATCTGATGCATTCTCAGGTTTACAAAGACTTGTAAATCTGGGAATGCATCAGAATCCATGGGTGTTGCGTGGGAACACCCACAGCAACACTTATGGAACGCCCCTCTTACGCAGAGTAATGCATGAAAGTGGGACATATTTCCAAGGCCATAAAAAGTCACGCAGGGTGGCTCTGCGTGGACTTGTAAATATGGTGAAGCATTGTGCGCCACCGGAGCATCAAAAAAAGTGACGCTCCGGAGGGGCTAGGGGCTTGTAAATATGCCCCTTAGTGTTTTCAACAGGACTCACAGCATCTAAAGAGTGCACCTTGCAGGGAGCAAGAATTACTGGCTCCCTGTGACAATCTTCTCTCCTGGCTCCTAGTGATCCTCTCCTGGTGGTGGGGATATCTTGTGCAGCCGCCGTGCTACCAGCCAGCAGCCCACCCTCCTTCCCTCACTTCCAAGCCCCACTCCTGTCAGACTTGCAGAGCACTTGGGGAGCAGTGGAGTACAAAACTTCACTCAACTGGTCTTCAGGGGGAGCAAGGCGGTCAGAGCCACTGGCACTGGAGAGACCCATCCTAGTCCTGGGGGTCAACGGGTATCAAAGTCCTTGGTCCATCTTGCAGGACATCAGGTGGCTCCTCTTTCAAACTGCCCATTCTCCTGCTGTCGTCGCCGGTGTTGAGATAGAATATCGGGTTGGAAATGTCGACTTACACAAATATCGAGTTGGAAATATCGTGATTCAGAAATATCGACAGACACACAATTGATGGACGGAATGCAGAACAAATCAAAACATTCACCCCCAGTCAAGAGATCTGGGTTAAATCCATCATTCTTTTTCTCACCATGCCACCCCAGTTTAGACCTGGCCATATGCAAATCAGTCTTGACCCTGTGCCTCATGGGAACAGTCCAGCCCGAACTGCCAAGCCAGGTCCTCCTGGACCGGAAACAAGCATCCTAGGACCGGTTTCGGGGTTTCACCCCTCTTCAGCCAGGATAGCTTGATTCCAGTGGCACAGTGAGCCCAGGACCCACGTCTGGGCATACCTGGCGCACTTAGGGCGAGAAAGCAAAAGACACACAATTGATGGACGGAATGCAGAATAAATCAAAACATTCACCCCCAGTCAAGAGATCTGGGTTAAATTCATCATTCTTTTGCTCACCATGCCACCCCAGTTTAGACCTGGCCATATGCAAATCAGTCTTGACCCTGTGCCTCATGGGAACAGTCCAGCCCGAACTGCCAAGCCAGGTCCTCCCTGGACCGGAAACAAGCATCCTAGGACCGGTTTTGGGGTTTCACCCCTCTTCAGCCATGATAGCTTGATTCCAGTGGCACAGTGAGCCCAGGACCCACGTCTGGGCATACCTGGCGCACCTAGGGCGAGAAAGCAAAAGACACACAATTGATGGACAGAATGCAGAACAAATCAAAACATTCACCCCCAGTCAAGAGATCTGGGTTAAATCCATCATTATTTTGCTCACCATGCCACCCCAGTTTAGACCTGGCCATATGCAAATCAGTCTTGATCGTGTGCCTCATGGGAACAGTCCAGCCCGAACTGCCAAGCCAGGTCCTCCCTGGACCGGAAACAAGCATCCTAGGACCGGTTTCGGGGTTTCACCCCTCTTCAGCCAGGATAGCTTGATTCCAGTGGCACAGTGAGCCCAGGACCCACGTCTGGGCATACCTGGTGCACTTAGGGAGAGAAAGCAAAAGACACACAATTGATGGACGGAATGCAGAACAAATCAAAACATTCACCCCCAGTCAAGAGATCTGGGTTAAATCCATCATTCTTTTGCTCACCATGCCACCCCAGTTTAGACCTGGCCATATGCAAATCAGTCTTGACCCTGTGCCTCATGGGAACAGTCCAGCCCGAACTGCCAAGCCAGGTCCTTCCTGGACCGGAAACAAGCATCCTAGGACCGGTTTCGGGGTTTCACCCCTCTTCAGCCAGGATAGCTTGATTCCAGTGGCACAGTGAGCCCAGGACCCACGTCTGGGCATACCTGGCGCACTTAGGGCGAGAAAGCAAAAGACACACAATTGATGGACGGAATGCAGAACAAATCAAAACATTCACCCCCAGTCAAGAGAAACCCCGAAACCGGTCCTAGGATGCTTGTTTCCGGTCCAGGGAGGGACGTCACCGCAGCGGTGAAGACGCAGGAAAACATGCGCACAATACAGAAGGCAGGGCCAGCGCCAGGCATGGGCAGTGCACAAAGACCACAGGGCCACACCTCCACCCTCCACACACCAGGCCCCCCCCATGAAGGGACATGCCATGTGCCCCTCCGGTGCTCCCCCATGCACAACAACAAGCCAGGTGAACCTACACCCTGCACCACACACCAAACAACTAGGGAGACAGCCACAGCAGGAGTGGCTGCAGAGGAACACACAGCACAGAAGCACAGGGCCAGGGCAACCCACACACCACAACAACATCACACACATGGCAAGAAAACTGAGTCCAAGCAGAAAATGAACACACACACAGATAATGAACAATCACTCCACTGGACACACAGCCTGCCAAGTCACACAGACATACCCCACACTGACACACAGCCACATACACAGACCACATGCCAGCAGCAATGGAGAGCAACATATAGGAAAGCTAAAGTGAGGTGCCCACAATTCGAAGGCCAAGGAGCTAACTACCAAGCATGTGTACATCACATGCAAGGCAAGGAACATATAAGAACACCCTCATCCCATCAAATCACACATGGCTGGCACAGTGAGTGAAGTCAAACCACAGTCACCTCAGTGCAACAACTCAGGGAGACAGCAAGGCAACCCATGGATAGGCACAGGGATGAAAGGAAGGCCCTGAAGTCAAACAGTGAACAGCCACACATATGTATCCAACTACTTGACAGGAGCATGTCAGCAGCACAACACACAGGGCCCATTGACACACTCCATGACTGTCAAACACAAGTAGGAATCTTCACATATACCCCCCATCACACCTGCAGCACACAACACCAGTGGCAGACACACAGAAGGGTGTCAATAATGTCCAGTCAATACACAGACAAACAATCACACTCCCTGGGGGTATACACAAACATCACACACACACACAGGGATGCCAGAACCAATGTCTGCACAAAAACAACAGCCAAACACATAACTCAACAAAAACACACACAGAAGCACAACAAGACCAGACATGACCTGTGCAGCCAAACTGTGGAAAGGCAGTGGGAGCACAGACAGAACAAGAGTGCACAACCTCATCAGTCAGGAACAATGCACAGACAACATACCACAACACAGACAAGAAGTGCACCATCACAAAACAATCATGAACACAAACTGGGAGAAATGGGCCAACAATGACACACAGACAGACATACCACACCACCCATCAAGTCAACATGATGTCACAGTGTACCACATGCCTGCACATGCACAAGAATGACAAGAGACAGCTCAGATATGAGAGGAGAAAACAACAAGGACACACCTAACACAAGCACAGGAACTAGAATAGACCTAAGTTCATGTGGCAGACACACAAGTAAGGCACACTACACTGGCAACACACATCTGAATGAAACACACTGTAGGAGAGTAGGATCTGCTTCACATGGGTACCCCCACTTTTTGCTGATGCTTCTCTGTTTTTCGACATTAGTCTGGCTGGGGCCCTGCTAATCAGAACCCCAGCCTAGCTGCTTCCTCTCTAAAATGGTTTCCATGTGCCTTAGGCACATCACTGATTGGGATCTGGAGTGCCCTTATAAGTCCCTAGTATATGGTATACTATGTACCAAGGGCATAGGTACCTCAGAGGCCTGCCAGGGGCTGCAGCATGTATTATGCCACCCCTGGAAGGCCATCCAAACTGACACCACAGGTCTGCTACTGCAGCCTGGGTAAGGTGGTGCATGCACCCCTTACTGTGATATAGGTTACCTATATCACGAAATACATACACACATATAAACCTATAAGTCACTCCTAAGGCAGGCCTTATCAATCCTAAAGGCAGAGTGCATGGTTCCTATGTGAGAGGGTGCCCCTGCATGAGCAGGGCCCCTCTGCAGCGTTCGGAGACCATCTCTGATGCTGTTTGTAGTGCAGCCTGACCATATACTCTTAAGCGCATTATATCCTCGCGGTAAAATGCTAACTTTGGAATGGCTGCACCTAAACATGTCGTGTTTGGTGTCAAACATCTTGGAATACTACCCCCGCCAATCCTGGCGGCGGGGGTAGCATTCCACCCTTCTAGAGGGAAAGAAATGTTAACTCTGACGAGTCCGGTAACTTCTTTCCAGAGCCCTGGCATCACAAAATGGATGCTGCTGCCACAGACACGAGTCTGGCCTCCTGCTGCTGGACGAAACTCCAGCAGGGGAGGCCTGGACAATAGGTTTCCTGTCCCCAGGGAGGTGTGACCACCTCCCCAGACAGGATAATGTGTATTGGGGCTGGGCGGGAGCACTTTCGGGTGCTTTGAAGTCCTGCACTGGGGGCACATTTGGTGTCCCTGTGCAGACCCCAGTTCAAACCGGATCAGGGGCTTGCAGCCCCTGCTTTGGCGCGAACTGGACAAAGGGAAAGGGGTGTAGCCACCCCTCTGCCCTGACCCACCCATAGGTGGGGCCACAGAGTAGTCCAACCCCTATTTTTAGAATAAAGGTAGGAACCCAGTCCTTAGGACTTTAGATTATACCTGGATGAAACTCTGAAACTGAATCCTGGACCTTCGACGCTCTACGACAAGATTAGAGGACTGAAGAATCTCCCTTGGGGTCAAGGAGTGACTCCCCTGCTTGGCAGGCACCAAAGAAGCATCTGTCCGGTTCGCATTTCTGAAGCTCCCGTCGGACGCCGAAGTCATCGCATCACCAGAGGTAGATTCTCAGACTTCCCGAGGCTACCCTGAGTCCCCAGCAAAGCTGAGGCCCGTGGCTATTGTGGGTGACTTGAGACCGTGACCCCTGGACACCGAGCACATTTGCAAGTGCATCATCTTCTGGGTATTCCAAGAAGTCGTGCTTTGGGCTCCAAGTAGCCCTAGCCTCCAGCACCACCTGCACCAAAGATCACTGGCTCCCACTCCACGAGTGTCCTGTAAGCCAGATCCACGTGCGGCGTCACGAGGCTCCTTCGCGGTCGCTAGCCCATTGGCTAGTAGCCTTTAACGAAGGCCAATCCTTTTCTTACTTGGCATCCTGGTTGCTCCAGGCCTTCCCTCACTTACCCTCACTGGGTGAGTTCCACAGACCTTGCTGGTCTGCACCATCGATGATCTACATCTTCACCGAGACTTGCCGTTGCCAAGGCTTGTTGGGTCCAATCCGGTCGCCAACACCTCAGCACTCGACAGACATCGTGTACCAGCCCGAATCCTGCTCCTGGTTGCCGACAACGCCCCCTGGACCTCGTGGCTGAAGAGTCAAGACGACTGTCAACGCACCTGAAGCACTCGACATCGGTGGGCATCTGTCCATCGCCTTCCTGGTCACTGGCTAGTGACCCAGACTCTGTCCCCTCTGCTTTCAGGTTCTTCAGAACTCCGATCCACTCTTGGATCCACTCGGACACTTTTCTCTTGGCCGCCAGCAGCACTTTGCAGCAGATCGCCATTCGAATCGACGACGAAACCCGACCCCGAAAGGCACCTATGCACCCGGCTTCCCTGGGTGAGGTAACACGAGTACTCCGGTGCTCCCGTGGGTAGAGACTCTTCAAAGTCCTAGATCTCAAAGGGTTTTGCCCTAGTCCTCTTTTAAGTGTCCCTTTTCTCTATTTTCCCGATCCCGACTTTCTCCATAGAAGTTAACGGCGTATCGCGGTTGTGTATTTACACTGCACGCGTCTCCCGTGGGTCCCCTGTGTCACTACCTTGGGTGGTTCCTTGTGGTCCAAGCACTTCTAGAGGCTCTAGGCCTAGTGTCTAGTTCAGTCGTGGTTCGCATACCACTTTATTGGTATATGGTTTGGTACGCCCCTAGGGCCCAAACGTGTATTTGTGCTATTACTGTGAATTAATAACTTATAACTTATGTACTTCGAACTCTAGCCTCATAAAGAGACTAGAGGGGTGTGTTTAGCAATAAATACATATATTTTGAATATATACCTGGTGTGGTGCTCTTTCATTTGGTCACTCAAGAGATTATAGACTGGTAAAACAAGCTGCTTTACATTCCTTCAAGACTTAGCCTGAAGGCTGCTCTCCATAGCTACCACTAGGATAGCTTTCAATAAGGTTGTCTTTAACCTATCTCCAATAAGGGGTTGTTTGGACTGGTGCAAGGTGCCCACTATAATTAGTGGACAGCATATACCAGGCCAACTTCTCACATTGGTGTGCAGCGTGTGGGATTCCAGCTTGCTATTGTTTTACCAGATAATCTCAATTGAATTGATCAACTGAAAACCACTAAAGGTACCTAAGGTACATATAATTTAAGCTTAGAATACAGTAAGTTCTACTGAACTTAGAGTTGTGTGTTAAGGGATAGCACAACCCTTTCTACAACTCAAGAGAGTTTAGTAGGCCACACTAGAGTAGGTAGTGCATACACCACACCACACTAGTAATGTCTTTAAGGGCAGGATCCAAAGAATCCTTGCAGGAAGCCATTGAGCTTCCACCCTCCAAGTATGATACACTCCCATTCTTGGAATTGAGAGCTTTATGTAACTTGAGAAAAATAAGGACAGGCCAAAGCCCCACCACCCAACACCTCAAGGAGTTGTTGGTGGCTTATGACCTTAGTAAGCCTGTAGGGACTGAAGGGGTAGGAGCTGAGGGTGGGGCAGAAGAAGAGGACGAGGCCAGGGGTACCAGTACCCCCAGCCCCCCTCTGAAACTGGCCAGGAGGGTGACAATGACCCTGACCTGGAAAACCCAATCCCTCCTGTGGATGATGATGAGGATGATCAAGATGATGCCCTCTTTGTCCCCCAGGAAGGATTAAGAGTGTGCCCAGGAAGTCTAGATCTCCTTCTCAGGAGTCTAACCACTCTGGCACCTCTATAGGGAGCTCTGTCTCATCTCACAGGAGGGAATCCTCTCATGAGAGGAGAACCAGACTGGTCCAGTATGAGGAAACTCAGCTGGAAATCAGAAAAAAGCAATTGGCTTTAGATAGGGAATCCCTAGATCTCCTTAGAGAGAGAAGAAAGTTGGGACTAGAGTCCCATGGTGGCAGCCATGTCCCTAGAGACAGGGAAAGGTCCTATGACCATATGAACCTGAGCAAGATTGTCCCTCCCTACCAGAGTGGGGATGATATCCACAAATGGATAACTGCCTTAGAGAGGGCCTGTAAAGTACAGAAGGTCCCTCAGGAGCAGTGGGCAGCAATCTTGTGGCTCTCCTTTGCTGACAAAGGTAGAGATAAGCTCCTCACTGTTAGAGAGGAGGATGCTGATAATTACAAGGTCTTGAAGAGTGCTCTTATTGATGGGTTTGGCCTAACCACTGAACAGTACAGGTTGAAGTTCAGAGACACCCAAAAGCACAGACTCAAGACTGGGTAGACTATGTGGATTGTTCTGCCAAGGCTCTGGAAGGCTGGTTGATGGGCAGTAAGGTGTGTGACTTCTCAGGATTGTACAATCTGATAATGAGGGAGCAGATTCTTAATAACTGTCAAAATCAGCTGTTGCATCAATACCTGGTAGACTCTGATCTGACCTCTCCCCAAGAATTGGGAAAGAAGGCAGACAAATGGGTCAGAACCAGGGTGAAGCAGAAGGTACAGAACCAAGGTGGGGAAACCAAGAAGCAAGATGCTAAGAACTCTGACAAGGGTGGGGAGAAGGGTAAAGATCAAAAGTCTTCATCAGGCCCCCAAAAATCTTCTTCTGGTGGGGATTCACAGTCTACCAAAGGGAAAGGCCAAAGAAAACCATGGTGCAAGGTCTGTAAGCAAAAGACCCACTGGACCAGTGATTGCACCAAGTCCAAAGACTCCAGTCCAGCACCCACCAATGCCCCTAAGGCACCTGTTCCCCCTAGTACAGTTGGTGGAAGTGCTCCAGCAAAGGGTTTAGTAGGGTTCACCCTGGGAACTGAGTTGGGCTCTGACTTAGTCAGAGAACTGACTCAGGCTGTGTTAGTCTGTGATGGAGGCATGGATGTGACCTCCACTGTGAGTCCCAGTAATCTGGGCAAGTACAGACAACAGCCTTTAATTAATGGACATGAGGCTTTGGCATTTAGGGACACAGGGGCAAGTGTCACAATGGTGACACAAGACCTTGTGCTACCTGGGCAAGTTATGCTTGGTGAGATGTACCAAGTGACCAATGCTAGCAATGTCAGAACAGACCATACTCTGGCAGTTGTTAACTTCTCCTGGGGAGGGGTAACTGGCCTTAAGAAGGTTGTGGTAAGTGCAAACCTACCAGTCGAATGCTTGCTTGGCAATGACTTAGAGACTTCTGCTTGGGCAGAAGTGGAGCTCAGGACCCATGCAGAAATGCTGGGGATCCCTGCAGATGTGTTTGCTGTGACCAGGTCACAAGCCAAAATGTCTAGCACTGAACAGGCCTTGGATTCTGGAAGAATGGACCAAGTGCCTTCCAAGAGGAGGAGTAGTAGGGTTAAGGCAGTGCCTTCCCCCTTGGCTCAGGAGGAAGATCAGTCCCTTGAGGGGGATGATCTCAGCCCTGAAGAAGGAACTGTCCCAGAGGAACTTGAACCTGACCAGGTTGAGTTCTTGGGGACAGGGGGACCTTCTAGGGCAGATCTGAGCCAGGAGCAGCAGAGCTGACCCTCCCTTGAACCCCTCAGACAGCAAGCTGCTGCTGAGGCTGCTGGGAAAGCTAGTGGTCCCCATACAGTGTATTGGGATGATGGACTCCTGTACTCAGAGAGTAGAGACCCCAAGCCTGGTGCTACCAGGAGGTTGGTAATACCTTTGAAGTTCAGGGGCTTCCTATTGACCCTAGCCCATGATATTCCCTTAGCAGGTCACCTGGGCCAGAACAAGACTTGGGACAGAATTGTCCCTCACTTTCACTGGCCCCACATGTCTGAAGACAGTAAGGAGTTTTGTCGCTCCTGTGTAACCTGCCAAGCCAGTGGCAAAGCAGGTGGCACTACAAAGGCCCCCTGATACCACTACCTGTGGTGGGGGTGCCCTTTGAAAGGGTAGGGATTGACATTGTTGGTCCCATGGATCCCCAAACAGCCTCTGGGCACAGGTTTATCCTGGTGGTAGTGGATCATGCCACCAGGTACCCAGAAGCTATTCCCCTCAGGACCAATACAGCACCTGTGGTGGCAAGGGCCCTCCTGCGAATCTTCTCAAGAGTGGGCTTTCCTAAGGAGGTAGTATCAGACAGGGGTGCTAACTTCATGTCTGGGTACTTAAAAGCAATGTGGAAGGAGTGTGGAGTGACTTATAAGTTCACCACACCCTATCACCCACAATGCAATGGTTTAGTTTAGAGATTCAACAAAACCTTGAAGGGCATGATTAAAGGGCTCCCAGAAAAGCTTAGGCGTAGATGGGACATACTCTTGCCCTGCCTTTTATTCGCATATAGGGAGGTGCCTCAGAAGGGGTTGGTTACAGCCCTTTTGAACTTCTGTTTGGCCACCCTGTGAGGGGTCCACTGTGCTTGGTGAAGGAAGGATGGGAGTTACCTCTCAAGCCCCCAAAGCAAGATATAGTGGACTATGTACTTGGTCTCCGCTCCAGGATGGCTGAGTACATGAAAAAGGCAACCAAAAACCTTGAGGCTAGCCAGGAACTTCAGAAGGCCTGGCATGACCAAAAGGCTGTTCTGACTGTTTACCATCCAGGACAGAAGGTGTGGGTGTTGGAGCCAGTGGCCCCAGCAGCTCTCCAAGATAAATGGAGTGGACCCCACACTATTGTTGAGCAGAAGGGTGAGGTCACTTATTTAGTGGACCTAGGAACACCCAGGAGTCCCCACAGGGTTCTCCATGTCAACAGGTTAAAACCATATGTGGACAGGGCAGACATGGGCTTGCTCATGGCTACTGATGAAGGGCAGGAGGAAGAGAGTGACCCACTCCCTGACCTGCTCTCACAGAACCCTGACGATGGGTCAGTTGATGGTGTAGCCTTGGCAGGCAGCCTCACTACCCAGCAACAAACTGATTGCAGGCAAGTCCTCAATCAGTTTAGACATATGTTTTCACTGACACCCAGTCAGACCACCTGGTGCACTCATGAAGTGGACACTGGGGACAGTCTGCCTATTAAAAACAAGATTTATAGGCAACCTGACCATGTCAGGGACTGTATCAGGACTGAAGTCCAGAAAATGTTGGAATTGGGAGTTATTGAACCCTCAGATAGCCCTTGGGCTAGTCCAGTAGTCCTTGTACCGAAACCTCACACCAGTGGTGGAAAGAGAGAGATGAGGTTCTGTGTAGACTACAGGGGTCTCAATGCAGTCACTAGGACTGATGCCCATCCAATACCCAGGGCAGATGAGCTCATAGATACTTTGGCCTCTGCCAAATATCTCAGCACATTTGACCTAACAGCTGGCTACTGGCAGATCAGACTAGCTGATACTGCAAAGCCCAAAACAGCATTCTCAACCCCTAGTGGGAATCATCAATTTGTGGTAATGCCCTTTGGTCTGAAGAATGCACCTGCCACTTTCCAGAGGTTGGTGAATACAGTTCTCACAGGACTGGAAGCCTATAGTGCAGCTTATCTAGATGATATTGCTGTCTTTAGCTCCACCTGGGAGGATCACCTGGTCCACCTCAGGAATGTTTTACAGGCCCTGCAAAAGGCAGGCCTGACTATCAAGGCCACTAAGTGCCAGATAGGGCAGAGTCAGGTTGTGTACCTGGGCCACCTTGTGGGTGGAGGCCAGGTTCAACCTTTGCAGAGCAAGATCCAGACCATCATGGACTGGACTGCTCCCACTACCCAGACTCAGGTGAGAGCCTTCTTAGGCCTGACTGGGTACTATAGGAGATTTGTCAAGGGGTATGGATCAATAGTGACACCCCTGAATGACTTAACTTCTAAGAAAATGCCCAAAAAGGTTCAGTGGACAGTTAGCTGTCAAAAGGCATTTGATGACCTCAAGCAGGCCATGTGCACTGCTCCAATTCTGCAGAGTCCTGATTACTCCAAGAAGTTCATTGTTCAAACTGATGCATCTGAATTGGGGGTAGGGGCTGTACTGTCACAATTGAATGAAGAAGGTCAGGATCAGCCAGTAGCTTTTATTAGCAGAAGGCTGACCCCTAGAGAGAAACGTTGGTCAGCCATAGAGAGGAGGCCTTTGCTGTGTCTGGGCTCTGAAGAAGTTGAGGCCATACTTGTTTGGTACACACTTCCTGGTTCAGACAGACCATAAGCCCCTCTTATGGCTAAAACAAATGAAGAGTGAAAACCCCAAACTGCTTAGGTGGTCCATTTCCCTACAGGGGATGGACTTCACAGTGGAACATAGGCCTGGGAGTAACCATGCGAATGCAGATGGACTCTCTAGGTATTTCCACTTAGAACATGAAGACTTAACTGGGCAAGGTTAGTTTAATGTCCCTACGTTTGGGGGGGGTTGTGTAGGAGAGTAGGATCTGCTTCACATGGGTACCCCCACTTTTTGCTGATGCTTCACTGTTTTTCGACATTAGTCTGGCTGGGGCCCTGCTAATCAGAACCCCAGCCTAGCTGCTTCCTCTCTAAAATGGTTTCCATGTGCCTTAGGCACATCACTGATTGGGATCTGGAGTGCCCTTATAAGTCCCTAGTATATGGTATACTATGTACCAAGGGCATAGGTACCTCAGAGGCCTGCCAGGGGCTGCAGCATGTATTATGCCACCCCTGGAAGGCCATCCAAACTGACACCACAGGTCTGCTACTGCAGCCTGGGTAAGGTGGTGCATGCACCCCTTACTGTGATATAGGTTACCTATATCACGAAATACATACACACATATAAACCTATAAGTCACTCCTAAGGCAGGCCTTATCAATCCTAAAGGCAGAGTGCATGGTTCCTATGTGAGAGGGTGCCCCTGCATGAGCAGGGCCCCTCTGCAGCGTTCGGAGACCATCTCTGATGCTGTTTGTAGTGCAGCCTGACCATATACTCTTAAGCGCATTATATCCTCGCGTTAAAATGCTAACTTTGGAATGGCTGCACCTAAACATGTCGTGTTTGGTGTCAAACATCTTGGAATACTACCCCCCCGCCAATCCTGGTGGTGGGGGTAGCATTCCACCCTTCTAGAGGGAAAGACATGTTAACTCTGACGAGTCCGGTAACTTCTTTCCAGAACCCTGGCATCACAAAATAGATGCTGCTGCCACAGACACGAGTCTGGCCTCCTGCTGCTGGACGAAACTCCGGCAGGGGAGGCCTGGACAATAGGTTTCCTGTCCCAGGGAGGTGTGACCACCTCCCCAGACAGGATAATGTGTATTGGGGCTGGGCGGGAGCACTTTCGGGTGCTTTGAAGTCCTGCACTGGGGGCACATTTGGTGTCCCTGTGCATACCCCAGTTCAACCCGGATCAGGGGCTTGCAGCCCCTGCTTTGGCGCGAACTGGACAAAGGGAAAGGGGTGTAGCCACCCCTCTGCCCTGACCCACCCATAGGTGGGGCCACAGAGTAGTCCAACCCCTATTTTTAGAATAAAGGTAGGAACCCAGTCCTTAGGACTTTAGATTATACCTGGACGAAACTCTGAAACTGAATCCTGGACCTTCGACGCTCTACGACAAGATTAGAGGACTGAAGAGACTCCCTTGGGGTCAAGGAGTGACTCCCCTGCTTGGCAGGCACCAAAGAAGCATCTGTCCGGTTCGCATTTCTGAAGCTCCCGTCGGACGCCGAAGTCATCGCATCACCAGAGGTAGATTCTCAGACTTCCCCGAGGCTACCCTGAGTCCCCAGCAAAGCTGAGGCCCATGGCTATCGTGGGTGACTTGAGACCGTGACCCCTGGACACCGAGCACATTTGCAAGTGCATCATCTTCTGGGTATCCCAAGAAGTCGTGCTTTGGGGTCCGAGTAGCCCTAGCCTCCAGCACCACCTGCACTGAAGATCACTGGCCCCCACTCCACGAGTGTCCTGTAAGCCAGATCCACGTGCGGCGTCACGAGGCTCCTTCGCGGTCGCTAGCCCGTTGGCTAGTAGCCCTTAACGAAGGCCAATCCTTTTCTTACTTGGCATCCTGGTTGCTCCAGGCCTGCCCTCACTTACCCTCGCTGGGTGAGGTCCACAGACCTTGCTGGTCTGCACCATCGACGATCTACATCTTCACCGAGACTTGCCGTTGCCAAAGCTTGTTCGGTCCAATCTGGTCGCCGACACCTCAGCACTCGACAAACATCGTGTTCCAGCCCGAATCCTGCTCCTGGTTGCCGACAACGCCCCCTGGACCTCGTGGCTGAAGAGTCAAGACGACCGTCAACGCACCTGAAGCACTCGACATCGGTGGGCATCTGTCCATCGCCTTCCTGGTCACTGGCTAGTGACCCAGACTCTGTCCCCTCTGCTTTCAGGTTCTTCAGAACTCCGATCCACTCTTGGATCCACTCGGACACTTTTCTCTTGGCCGCCAGCAGCACTTTGCAGCAGATCGCCATTCGAATCGACGACGAAACCCGACCCCGAAAGGCACCTATGCACCCGGCTTCCCTGGGTGAGGTAACACGAGTACTCCGGTGCTCCCGTGGGTAGAGACTCTTCAAAGTCCTAGATCGCAAAGGGTTTTGCCCTAGTCCTCTTTTAAGTGTCCCTTTTCTCTATTTTCCCGATCCCGACTTTCTCCATAGAAGTTAACGGCGTATCGCGGTTGTGTATTTACACTGCACGCGTCTCCCGTGGGTCCCCTGTGTCACTACCTTGGGTGGTTCCTTGTGGTCCAAGCACTTCTAGAGGCTCTAGGCCTAGTGTCTAGTTCAGTCGTGGTTCGCATACCACTTTATTGGTATATGGTTTGGTACGCCCCTAGGGCCCAAACGTGTATTTGTGCTATTACTGTGAATTAATAACTTATAACTTATGTACTTCGAACTCTAGCCTCATAAAGAGACTAGAGGGGTGTGTTTAGCAATAAATACATATATTTTGAATATATACCTGGTGTGGTGCTCTTTCATTTGGTCACTCAAGAGATTATAGACTGGTAAAACAAGCTGCTTTACATTCCTTCAAGACTTAGCCTGAAGGCTGCTCTCCATAGCTACCACTAGGATAGCTTTCAATAAGGTTGTCTTTAACCTATCTCCAATAAGGGGTTGTTTGGACTGGTGCAAGGTGCCCACTATAATTAGTGGACAGCATATACCAGGCCAACTTCTCACA